>CM028352.1:5324876-5969133 GCA_016618105.1 Dendrobium huoshanense | reverse complement strand
TTTTTTTGCAAAAAAAAAAAAAAAAAGTACTTAAAAGCTGCTTTACGAAACAGTAAGAAAGCCGTCCCAAACGAAGCCTAAATGATAATAAAACAAAAAAAAGTATGTGCTTAATTGCACGTACTTCCAACAGAAGTCTGGAATGATCTACTAATGCATGATTTGAGTTGAGGTGATCCAGTAGATGATGTAGAACCCCAATCCTGACCAATGATTTTCTTGCCACCCTGCACGCAAGAGAACCATATCCTCTTCAAATAATTCGGCTAAAAATGAATGTTGCATAAGTTGTTTATTGGAAGAAAATGTTCTCAGCAGGTAATCATATTGTAGAAAATAATCTTTTGATGCAATCAAGCTAATATTATTTTGTTTAATCGGTAGAAAATATTCATTTGATGCAATAAAAAACATGCAAATAGTATGTGGCAAATGATGATTAAAGCAAAGAAATTCAATGAGAGAATCAATACAATTCGATCATGATTGACGCCACAATAAGAAAGTTGGTTGTAATTGCTTTGACTAAAATTAATCATATTCACAAGACAATATTGAATTATATAGAACAATAGCATAAAAAATACAAAAAGTTAGGCCTAAAGCTCACATATAAGGAGATGACTTTCCATGAAAATTAATAGTTGCATTTGCACTGCACTTGAGGAATCAACATCCAACCATGCACAGAAGGTACAATAAATAAAATAATTTATTATTAAGCAAAAACTCATATTTTCATGACTTAGGCATCGTTTGGGACGGTTTTTTTATTGCTTTCTAAAATGGAGTTTTAGTACAAAAATAAAAAAATTTGTATTAAAACTCCGTTTTAGAAAGTAGTAAAAAAGCTGTCCCAAACGAAGCCTTAATTAATCCATATTTACAATCATCCAATCCCTTACATTAACAACCCAGAATTTTTCCTGAAACAAAATCTAGACAAAAATTCTAAACAAATAAACACACATCTAAAATCATGAAGCAAGCAACTATATGACCAGTGTGACCACAGATCCTAAACATCTCGAAAAATTCTTATGCAAAAACAACTAAGTTAATTTGTAATGAGATTGATAAAATATCCAAAAAGTTCATCCCAATGTCTCTCCTTCTAAGATTATTGCAACTTCAACAAATTCATTAAAGGTCAAAGATCTGATCGATTATCTCTGATATAAAGAACATAGGATTCACCTTCCAATATGGAATTCAAATAGTATTTAATGGATTGCATCAAACCATTGAGGACAATGGAATTTTTTTTTTAAGTTGCATTTTGCATTAATTAAAAGTACAAAAAGAGTACAAAAAGTACAGGCTAGTATAGAAACTCATACAATACTCCTTCGGCAAAACAAAAAAGAGAGGAGGAAATATCATCTCTAGTAGGATCATTCCATACATAAGAGCAACTAAAGTATAAAAGCCAAAAAGAAATAAAAGATGTAGCAGCTCAGCCGAGAAGGTGAGGCACCCCATGCTATTATAGTGAGTACCAACAACGTAAGCTAGAAACAACTCCCAAGCTAAGTTACTACTGGTATAGGAGAGTTGGTGATGTAGGAACATCTTAGTTATGGCATACCTTAGGAATAGCTTATCAATTTGTTACATGCCTTCTAGAAGGTTCTATGGTTAGCTTATAAATATAAATATAATAGTAGGATGAGGTATTGATGAATTATATATTCTTTTGAAGTTTTAAGTTTGTATTTGTTCCCTGGATTAGGAATTCCTTTTAATCGATCCAATTCTTCCGGCGATCCGCTACATTAGTTGAGTAACGTGAAAGCAAATATGCAGAGAAAATCACAAAAGAAACATGTGGATTTAAAAGGTATAGTCTTGTGACATACATAGTAATTTAAGAAAAGAATCAAAACTTTGTGATTACACAGAGATTATGCGAAAGGTCCAATAGCCCAAAGAAGATCTTTTGCATTACCTTCATTCTGCCTTTTATAGCTCTTATCATGAACGCTCTAGATGTTATCTTGTGATGGACAATGAACAATTGCAACTCTCGATGTATGGATGTTTCTTATGGTAGTGTTTAGTTGAAATAACATGACTGAATGTTGAACGATCATCCAGACATGTGATGGACAATGAATCATTGCAACTCTCAATGTATAGGCATTTCGTATCATGGTGACTTTTAGTTGAAATAGGCATGTCTGAATGTTGAAGAATCTAGTGTTTAGTTGAAATAACATGACTGAATGTTGAACGATCATCCAGACATGTGATGGACGATGAATCATTGCAACTCTCAATGTATAGGCATTTCGTATCATGGTGACTTTTAGTTGAAATAGGCATGTCTGAATGTTGAAGAATCAACTTTTATTAACGGTTAGGCGATTATGATTGTTTAGCCAAAACTACAAAAAATATAATAATAATATGCTACTAATGAAGTAAACTTTACTAGGATTGAATGACCTGTTCAACTGAATTCTAGGATAACCGAGTAATCAATCGAAATACGGATAAACCTAAAACTTTAATTCCACCATTGACGCTCTTGAATTAGAATCAAATATTAATTGCAACTTATAATGATGATCCTCATTTCACATCAGACTAAGAAGATGTATCAATTTGCACAAATATATATGTTCAAATTCATATTCCGTTTTCATTCAAACTTGGCAAACTTTTGGCATTTTTATTTGTTAAGTTTGTTGTATTTGTTTACATATGTTCATATTCATGCCATCCAATGTTTGTTCCAACATCGCTCCAACCCACAATTTGAAGTGGCGATCTTTTCCAATTCAAATTTTGTCAAGGAATTCAATAATACCTCCACATGGCAAGGAGCAACTTAACCCATCATGCAAATAAAGGTGTACATGAGTGGTGCATAAAGCACCAGGTTTAAATGTTTCTCCCATTGCTCCAAGAAAAGTAAAGCTAGTATAAGAGCACCTAAACATAAGAGAATCTCCCATATTAAGCCAAGAAATACATATACTAGTGTTGTTAACCTAAGCACTACGACAGAGCTAATGCATGTTCTTGCAAATATATAGTACAAAAATGATAAAAGAAAAAAATAAGTGGCGAGAATAATTTTAATAGAAAGGGGAAGCTTGTTGTTTGGGGGACTCGTAAAGGCAATCTAACAATTGTTTTGCCATTATGTAAGGGCTTTCTTACCATGTGTTTGTCGAAGGCACCCATACCCTGGAATTTATAAACTTTGGATGAATGGGTGTTTCATTGATAATGTGGGACTAAACCCTATAAAGTGTGTTGGGGGAGCTGGTGGTGTTGTTGGGTGATACATAGAAGTGGTGGTTTCCACAATAGACCACAATGTGAGTCAGTACAAGGATGTGGTGGCCAAAGATAGACATGTTATAAACCACATTCAAGAAAGTGGTATACCGTGGGTCACCCTATAGCCCAACACATGCATAAATAGCAAATTTGGGCTGCTTTGTATCAAGGGCTTCTCTACACGAAGGGACTCTTAGTGCATTAGTAACTTGTTGGACCATCCAAGGGTGTCGGCATGAAAACCCTTTTTGGAATTATAAACTATGTCAACTAACATGGACCTTAGTATGGAAATGATGAATTGTTTAGAGTTCAACAACAAATTTAAGCTCACTATCTTGTATTGCAACCAAACAAACTCAAAAATTACTAATTATCAATAAATCAACCTAAAATATCTTTGCTTATATAGCTTGAACTTAAATAGAAAAAAAAATCCTCATTGGGAGTGTGAACTTTGAGAGAGAGAGAGAGAGAGAGAGAGAGAGAGAGAGAGAGAGAGAGAGAGAGATCATGCCTACATCACAAAGCATTTCGAATAAGAAACGCGCAAGTTCAAGATAACACAATCCAATAAGTCAAAGCTTCTAGCATTAGCATGATCACAATTGTAATTCCCTCATAAGCAAACATTCATGTGGATAGGTATCTGATAAGCGATGCAGGCATAAATTTCAAAACATCTACACATGCATAATAGTTCGAACTAAATCAGAGTCCAACCAAAAAAAGGAACTTTGCACAAATGGAGTTACAGGGTTACCTCCTGGATGCAATTGTCTTGGGCATCTTCAAAAAGAGAAGAATAATAAGCCGGGTCATATATGGACCCACCTAGTATATCACTGGAATTAGAGTCCTGTCTTGCTATTGCATTAGATGCAGGATATATATAATCATTTGTCGCATGAAAATCTATTTCTTGATAGCCCAAATTCGCAACTGTTGTAGCCCCCAGTCTATACATCTGAATCCACAGGAACGAGGACAAGAACCTCACTGAAAAACCAATGATTTGCATTGAAAATGCCAGTCTAACAGAAAATATGAAGGATGTCCCATATTTTTCTAAACCAAAGTTCCTGTATAATGCCATTGCAATAAAACTGGGTTAATTCTAGGTGTTCAGTATAATAAAAGCAGCTGTTTTTATCTATGTTGTGTTGATTCTCTTTTATCACACTTTATGTAAGGAGACTTTAGATTACTAGCTCACAGTAGAATGCTGTTTAAAACTAATCAAACCAAGAAGCAAAGCAAAGAGGAAAAACTATTAATGCGGCCTAACTATGGTTTCAACATCATTATATGCATTCATAGTTTGGTTACCAGCATGGCAGTTTCCATCCAAAATTAACTAGGATTATTTCTTTGAAAGCCACATTTCGATTGTAGAACTCGTACAAAAATATGGAAATGCATGAGGGCAAGGGTTGTGCAAGATTAAAGTAGAAGGGCAAATTAAAAGCAGCATGAGAAATGAAATCCTATATTATCACAAAAAGTTTAAATAAACTTCCTGAATTTATTATAAGTGATTTTTTCCTTTTAACCAAGGAATAAAAGGAAATTATATCAAGCAAGTGCAGTCACAAAACACATCCAGGGCTAATTCTGTCAATTTATAGCTGGGAGAACCTAGCAAAACATCAGCAGAGAATGATCCTTCAGCTAAAAGCAGATGCTAACATCGAAGTAACACATAAAAATTCTGATTAATTGAAGAAATTATGCAGGACAATCTGTAAGAAGATAATTTAAGCTAACATTGTAATCATCAGTATTATTAAGGGCACTGGGCGGCCTTGCACAATGTGGTAGCCGAATGCTAGATGCGCTACATGCCAAACTAGGCGCTCACTTGAGTGAAGTGAGGCAATAAATTTTCACCAATTTAAATTATGAGAAATATTATTGTAGAGTATAATTTGATAATCATCACAATAAAATACTAATAGTGAGGAAAAAATATATTTGCAAATTTTGTCATTCCAAATGCCAAAATGCCAAAACTTTGCAGCTAACTCAGCTAAGTTACCAAAGAGAACATCTCAACAAGGTCCAAAAGTTACATTTTACTTTTAAACAAGAACATAAAAACATAAGCAGGTAACTTTCTATTTATTCCATATTCTACATCATCTGTATTCTCTTCTTCGATTTATAATCCTCCATATGATAATATAATTATGTATGATTTAAAAAATAATTATAAAAATTTGCATGATAGAGTTAGCCCATGAGCACCTAGCACCTTACATGAAAGTGCTCGCCTTGGCAATGTGATACATCGAGGATGGTTATGAATGCTTTCTAAAACATCTTTAATAGTTTAGAAAGGTTTCCTAAATTATATTTAATTATTAAGAAAATTTTGTTTAATTATATTTAATATGTTTATGAAGGTTTCTTAAATTATATTTAATTTGTTTTGAAATGTAACCTAAATCATGTTTAATTTGTTTAGGAATGTTTCCTAAATGATGATTAATTTGTTTAGGAAGGTTTCCTAAATCATGTTTAATTGTTTAGGAAGGTTTCCTAAATTATATTTAAATTATTTAGGAATGTTCAATTTATGTTATTGTGTTCTAGGGCTATTTAAGGGGGAATTATCTAAGGTTTTAGGATCACGCTATGACTGAGTTTTGATTTTGTTGTAGTTCTTTTCTTTGAGGGCTTCCTAACGGCATCAAAGTTAATTGGGAGAGATGATCTACCTCTTGAATTGTAGATCACATGTATCTTGTTTTCTCTTAGTGAAGTATTAATACAAAATCAGCCACCATTTTGATTTTACTGTAGTTTTTCTATTTGTTGTTTATTGTTTTTGCTTCCAAGGCATATAAAATTGGTATTAGAGCAATTTCTTGGGAACGATGTCCAAGAACAGAGTTGAGGCGTTGGAAGAAAGGATGAAGAGGGAAGTAGGGCACCTGCGAACGAATATGGGATCATTGAATGAGCGTCTTTCAGTGATTAAAGTAAGGTTTGGATATCTCGAGGAGATGATGACAGATGTTAAAGAATCAGGCTAAGGCGGCTCTGCCGAAACCACGGGGGAAACAACTGTTGATTCCACCCTATTATAGACAATTAGGACGAGACATGTGTTTTAGATTAGTGTATAGTATTTTATGAGTATTCTATGTAGTTGATTTTTTTATTTTTCTATGTATACCCTTTTGTAGCCCTCAAATCCTATAAATAAGGGGTGATGAGGAACAATTTAAAAACTTTAAATCCTCAGACTTTTGGCGCCTTTCTGGATATTATGCTCTACTTCTATTTTATAGAAGAGATTCTGTTAATCTACTCTTCATCTTTTTATTCTCTCTATTCTCTATAGTCTCACTACTCTATCTCCTTTCTTGCTAATAGGTTATCAGCTCACCATACATATGTGCTAGTAAAGTCAGATATCAGCCACAAGAAAAATTCAAATTCAAAAACATAAGAATCCCTTCCATGGTGAATCGTCCAAGCACAAAACAAAATTGATTTTTGAATACTAATATAATTTTTTAAGTCTATGTTCCATGATCCACTTACAAAATTGTATGACTCGTAAATTTAATATTTTTATAATTATTATAATTCTAAAAATATTGATTCTGAATTACTTCTCTGATTATTTGGCATCCTCCTAGTCTTTAAATTTTTATTCACAATATATATTAACAAAACCACTACCATATTACTTGTAACTCTACACGCCTCAATAATATTTCATTCAAAGCTAAAATTTTTCCTTTCTAAATCTTTCTCAAATCTAGCTCTTTTTTTTAGTCATTCTATAATATATCTAATCATTTTATTCAGTATACTCTTCACAAATGATTTTATCCTCAAAACACACACTTAATAATATCTCAAAACAACATTTCTAATAATTCATCTTCCCATGGTGTCTTCATCTTCCCATGGTGTCTTCATCTTTAGCTCAAATCTTATTATCTTCACTTTAAATGAATGCATGTTTATTGAAGCCTTTAGATCTCTAATACATAGCTTTAGTTGTTTTATACATCTCATTTTGATTTGTTTATATATTGTCCTATTATATTCATCATTAAAAATTATAGGATTTTTTTGGTCAATAAAACACATTCAATAATTCCATAAAATTGAACTTCTAATTTTCCATCTTCCCATAGGGCCATCATCTTTTGCTCAGATCCTATTATCTTCACTTCAAATGCATATGTCTTGATTAAAGTATTTAGTTGTTTTCATATCTCATTTTCATTTTTTCTAGTACTTAGTCTACCTCTACCATAATCATCATGAAAAATTATAGGACTTGTTTGATGAATATCTTATTTCCAAGACTTTAGCTTAACTATGATTATTATAATCCATAATAGTATGCCTCTTTTTCCACTCTTTAAAAGCGCATCTATGTTCCTTGATAATTTTAAGTACCTCTGAACACCACTATTAAGTTCCTAAATAATGTACAAGCTATTTATAAACTATTCTAAAACTTCTATGGCAATCATCTTATCTCACTTCAAGTTTTTCACAGCTGGAAAATTTCAATTTTACTCAATAACTAATTTTGAAATAATATTCTATATTGCATGGTTAATATTTTTTTCTAGAATCAAATGAAAAAATTTTTCTTTCCTTTAAAGCAAACGTAAGTTTATTTATGATTTCATAAATCTAATTAAAATAATTGATTATTTTTTCTCATTTTTTAAAGTAAGTGCTTGTTATTGAAAGATTATATGTTATTATAAAATTAAGTAGAACTTCTCATTTTCATTTCTCTGTAGCGGTTTACGACTAATGTTTCACGACAATGCACGATGTCATCTGTCCAACGCCATCACACCATCAATATTTTAAAATTATCTCAACATTAAAATATAATACTATCTTGACATTGACACACGATGCAGACAATTTATATACCCACAATCATGCTCGTGCGTCTTTTCGACATCTCATGTTTATTCAAAATTATCTCGACATTAATGATCGACATAGACTCGACATGGAGGGCCAATGTTGTCTTGACACTGATGTCCGATGCTCATTACATAACATTAATACTCGACGCTCGATAGCATTATCGTCTCCCCTCTCAATACTTAACACGTCATCTACACCTGACTCTCGACATCCTAATATTAATCATTTTAAGCACAAATTCTATTTAAATGATTTGTTATTTCTTAATTATTCATAATATTCTGCTTATTCAATTTCTATACACTATTTTTAAGATAAACAAATGATAATACCGTATTCAACCCATATTTGTATCCTATATTTTTAATAATTGATGTGACTTGTGTCTGTACCATGTCCATATCGTCGTGTCATTGTCTATGCATTATAGATCCTTAACATATAAATTGTAATAGTTCATCCATCTCTTTCATGAATTTTTAAAAGTTCAACTACATCCTAGAACCATTGGTTCGTTGCATTGGGATTAAATTGAGGGACATCACTCGTATACATCCTAGTCACCACTTGCTTACATTTCTTCACAATTGGGTCAAATTATGGCACACATAAAATTTATAATTGAACATAAAATACTCTAGGACTTCAAGTTTTAGGCCTACAAACTAGGAATCAATAAAAGATTCGTTAATGCATGCTTCATGAATAATTTTTTAACTATTTTTTTCATGTGAGTTTCAACTATCCATTTTCCCAAAGAATGAGGTATTAAATATAATGGGCAAGCCGTGCGGATCCCTAAACAAAGACAGTTTCACTAAATAGAGAATAGCATAACAGTGTTTTCAATTTATGCCAAGTCACTACTGGCATAAATATCTTTGTAAAAATGCGCTCATTTGAATAATTTTATTGCAAATACAATCAATAGCAAATTAGCAATCAAAATCTCATGCATTGTGCTTCATTCGTCGCTAATCCAGTAAAAATAAACAACAATAAGCATACCATATCGTGTGCGAGAAAAGTATAAACCACGCAACATCAAGCAAGATCGCGCAGAAAAGAAGCACTGCATAGGTGCGTCCAAGGTTCTGGCTACTGCTTTCAATAGCAACAAGTGCAAAGAGAGCGATCACCAAATTAATCAGCAGCACGCCATTGAACAACGCTCCCAGAGACCCCAACAATGAGCAACCAATCTGCACACCTACCATTTGTCAGAACAATGAAAATTAAATCGGTTAAAAAACTAGACCAATAACATTCAAAACACCGTCATGCAGTAAGATCAAGGACTCAAAACTACACAGGAAAATAAATTTTCGCAGAACGGAACAATCCAAGCCAAAATCCAAATAGATAATTAGCGTCAAATTGGAATCCAAATTTACGCCCAATTCAAACCCCCGACGACAACACCGGATCAAAAACCAACCAAATGACACCTAGAACTGCCAGAAAAATACAAATCAAAGGGGCACGGCGAGATAAACCCTAGGGTTTCAAATATGGGGGAGGCGAATCCGCTCACTTGGATGTAGATAAGAAAAACGGAAATTGATTGAATCCTGTCGTAATCCCGCAACCACGCTCGAATTTGCAGCCCCAGCGGCAGGGACAAACAGGGCATTATTGAAGAAAACCCGCAATTGCGTGAGAAAACTGAGCAGCAACGAAGGAACAAGCCAGTTGATGCCAAGGAGGAGGAAGAGATAAAGGAATCTCTCAGCTATACACTTGAAGAAGATTATAACCGATAAACAGAAGAAGAATTGATCGCGGCGTGGACGGGGCTTTGGGAGGGAGAGCACCTGCATTTTCCGCTACTTTTTCTCTATATAACAAATCTTCATCAGCCTTTTTTTTTTTTCAAATTTGCAATCTTTTCTCGGAAATTACATAAAATTGTATTAGGATATTTTTATAAAATTGTAAAATTTGAGATTAATATAATAAAATTTTATAATCTTGAAATAAGTTTAATTATTTTGTATTACAATGCAATGACATAATTTTTTTCTAATGGATAATTATGCAAAATTGTGAATTGTTTTGCCTTTTATAGGGCGAATATTGTGGCAAATGGTGATCTCATATCTGACGCGTTGCTGTCTGGGGCTAATTAAGGAGTTGCTGAAGTGTAAAGTGTCAAAAAAAATTCAAAATATTATGAATTTTCAATTCATAATAATATGGGCCCCACCATTGGTGTTGTTCAACAATATAATTTGATTTAAAAAGGTTATTTTTAACTTGACGCTAGAAGTCAAGTTTCGTTGTCCGCTCTCCCTCTCTCCCATGCCTTGAAATCTTAAATCCATTGAATCACAGGATTTAGTAAATCCGGCATTTACCGCAAAAATGACAAGGCAGAGGAATTATTCTGTCGTAACTTCCAACGGCACCATAAATCCTGTTTGATAGGATTTAGAATATATCATGATCAAAACAGGCATAAATCTCGTTGCCAAACAGCCCCTAAGGATCATTAAGCTCACTTTGTTGCAAGAAAATTCATCACCTAATTTAGGCTTCATTTGAGACAAATTTCTTACTGTTTTTTAAAACATTTTTATAGTATGAAATTTTTTAATTCAAATAAATTTTATACTAAAAATTTGTTTTAGAAAACAGAAGAAAAGTTCTCTCAAACAAAACCTTAGCGTTATAAAAAAAATATGATATAACTACATCGATAGAACAATGTGATTGAGGACGATATTGATAGAACAATGTGATTGATAATAAAATGTTTAAATATTTACCCCTTTAGAAGTGTGTTGTCATAATGATTTTACTTTGCCCTCCTTTAGTGATGAGCATGAGACCTTTTAATACCTTTAATGAGGACTACTTGAAACATGCAAATTAAATTTAACTGTGCCATAATGGTTAGGTAATAATAGGAATGATAAAGTAGGTGTTGAGAAAGACAATTCATATTTGTAAAAGCTAAGGCTTTGCTTGATATAACTATGATTTTCTTTTTATTAGAACAAATAAAACAAAATTAAGATATTCCAACATAAATAAATTATATATATATATATATGGTTCATCTTACTGATGGCTAGAAAGGAGAGATATTTTACACAAAAGGATATTTCTACATTAATTGTAATTAGATATGATAGCTCTTTTAACATGCATTAAAATTTAGAATTTCTCAAATCATTTAACTTATAGGAGTAGTAGAGTTATTTGAAATTTTTTGTTCTTTTTTTGGTCTGTTTGGAACGAATTTTTATTGCGTCCTCCCACCTGACGTAGAGATACGTCCTCCCACCGTCAAAAAACTCGGTTTTTGCTCGGTATTGCTAGGTATTTTTTGATAATAACGAGGAATATCATCATGTGAAGATCAATACCGAGTTATATCGAGCAATACCGAGCAATACAAAAAAATACCGAGTTTTTTCTAAGAAAAACTAGGTATTTTTTTGTATTGCTCGGTATTGCTCGGTATAACTCGGAATTGATCTTCACATGACGATATTCCTCGTTATTGTTTGGTATTGCTCGGTATTTACTTGGTATTTCTCGTTTTTAGCGCGATTTTAGCTCTGGGAGGACGTATCTCTACGTCAGGTGGGATGACGCAATAAAAATTCGTTTGGAACAGTTACAGTTTTTTTATAAATGTGATTATAAAATTATTATAGAGAAAATAACTTTTTTGAAAGCTAATGTAGAAAGTAACTTCTAAGCACAAATTTTTTTGAAAACAGCTAAAAGTGGACAAACCGATTGTAATAAACAGTAAGAAACTTGTTTGAAACGAAGCCTCAACATGAATAATATATAGAGAGAAGTGAACTTGCTCTTAAATTTCTTTGTTATGTCAATCTAGCAATCATATAATGGATTATTAGTGCAACAAATATTATATTATTTAAATGATCAAATTTTTAATGAAAACACATTGTTATAAACTTGTACTATTATATATTTATTTGTTTTCAGATTGTTATAAACGTGCATTATGACTAAACAACTTGGGATGACAGAATAAAGCCCAATAGGCCCAAATGTTCATCGGCTTACCTGAAATATACTTCGTATCATGAATATGGTGAAGCTCGAAATTATTTTCAGTTATGCTAAATCTTCAATTTTGGTTGAAATAATTAGCACGTAAGTGATGGTAATCGACTCTAAGGCTTCATTTCGGATGGTTTTTTTGTTGCTTTTTAAAATAATTTTTTAATTTTTAATTTTATATAAAAAAAAGTATTTTAAGAAGCAACAAAAAATTCGTCCCAAATGGAGCTTGAGTCAGCTCAAGCTTGACCACATAAATAGGTTGTGGGCTGAGTTTGATGTATTAGTTAGGCTTCGTCTAGAACAGCTTTCTTATTGTTTTCTAAAGCAATTTTTTAGTTCAAAATTTTCTAATTCCAAAATTTTTTTATACTAATAAATGAGTTGGCGAATGAGTCGACTCAAACTCGCATAATTTAGCTTTAATTTGAACTAAAACTAAATTATTTAAGCACGCCCAAAATCAAATCAAGAGTGACTTGAGTTCGGCTCAACTCATGTACAGTTCTAAAAATGATTATTTAAATTTTTTTTATTTTGAAATTCTAGTGGTAGGTCTCTCATATTCTTAATATATTCTAGATAGATTTTTTCATGCTTTGTTTAGGACAATTTATATTTTATTTGGGACAGCTCTTGACCACTATTTTTTCTCTATTTTTATGAAATTTTGTACTAAAAAGTTGCTTTAAAAATATTAAGAAAAATGTCTCTGATGTGCACTTAGGCTTAGTTTGGAACTTCTTTTTTACTACTTCTTAAAACAGTTTTTAAATACAAAAATTAAATTTTTTGGTACTAGGAAACTACTTTAAGAAGCAGTAAGAAAACTGCTCCGAACAATGACGACTTAGGCTATGTTTGGGACGAGTTTCTTATTACTTCTTAAAGCAGCTTTCAAGTATTAAAATTAATTTTTTTAATTAAATAATAATTTTAAGAAGCAATAAAAAAGTCGTCTCAAACAAAGACTCAGTGTTCTTTTTTTTTTTTTTTTCATCTTTAAATCTCTTTAAAAGCTATTTTCTAACCTTATTTTATATTTGCTTTCTTAAAAACAGTTTTATAAATAAACTCTGAGAAAGTAGAAAAAACATTATTCAATTTTTTTCATTTCAACAGAAATATTTTTCCTTAATAACGTTGCACTGAAAAATTATTCAAAACTTTAAAAAAAACCGTCCATTTTTATTAAATTTTTATTGATCCATTTAATCAAATATTTAATAAACAATACAACATTTTGATCTTTTTTTTGGCTTTTCTATACAAAACAGCAAAAAAGTCACCTAATCTCTTTAAATAACAAAATGACAAAAAATATCCAATTGGAATTACTATTAAAATTTTCCCAAAAAAAAAAAAAATAGAATTAAAAGTTGTTCTTTGTCACATTCCGCTTCCTTTCCTAATTACCTAATTACTTTAGCAACGGTAGGAAGTTCAGACATCAGAATGCACGAATCTCTTCACAAATTAGATAGACGAGAATTCAAAAGACCATGATGAAGTTGCTACTAAAGTCTTAACTAAAAATAAATTATATAATCAGCAAGAAATAATAAAACTATGATTTTATAACATTAAAAAGCTTCAGTATTTTATTCATGGATTTTACAACTAAAGGATCCCATCATTTCCTAAAATAAAGAACTGTTTGGAACTGTGAAACTGATTAAATTATTCTGTTCGACGAACGGGAGAGGAGAGTCGTCCAATTTTTTCTTTGTGAACAGTAAAAATGCATTATGAACAGTAAAAACGCAGCTCACTGCACTTTTACTATTCATAGAGACAAAACTGGATGGTTATTCCCGTCCGGTGTCCACACAGAATAATCTCTCCTGGATCTGATGCAATATTTTATGCAAGTGATTGTAAAGTTATTATTAAAAAATATTTTTTAAAAGCTATTATGAATATTATAAATAAGTTATTTAAAAAAAATAAGTTGTTTCTTTAAAGTTACAAAAACTTAACAATTCTTGTAATAAATTTTTGAAAAATGATATTAAAGCAGCAAAAAAATAATAGTCAAATGAAATAATGGTTATTATCTAAAAAGCAAAGCAGCCATAAATCTATCCCAAACATACTATAAATGAAACTACGACTTTGTTTGGGATGGCTTTTTTATTGCTTCTTAAATCAGAGTTTTAATAAAAAATTAAAATAGGCAAAATGGTGTCCCAAACAAGCTCTAAAATTATAGTTTGACAAAAAGCGAACTATTTATGTTTTACAATTTTAAATAAAAAAATAAATCAAATAGTCCACACACAAACAAAAAAATTCATATTATTTCATTGTAATCAAACTAAAGAAATCAACTTTAATTATGTACCATTTTATTTAATTTAATTGTGTATCATTTAAATTAAATAATATAATAAAAAAGCTGTATAGGGCTTCAAAGAGTTTGGAATTCTTGATGCATATAGTCCAAAGAATCTATGATAAAACTTAATTCTTGATGCAATTAAATTATATATATCTTAAGATAATGTTTTATTGACATTGTATTAGGAGTTGGAAGAGGAGAAATATGACAAAGTTATTTGGATTTTTAGATTAATTAAAAAAATTAATTTAACTTTATATGATAGATATTTAAAAAAATTTATTTTGTATAAATACATTCTTTATTATATATATAGATGCTTTATGGAGCATCTCATAGTTTTATACCAACCTCTCTCTCTCTCTCTCTCGCTCAAATATTTGCCAAACTCTAAGGATATGTTCGGGACAATTGCAGCATTTTTTAAAACTGATTGTAAAGTTGTTATGGAGAAATCAACTTCATTATTATTGTTATTAAAAATAGCTTTTCACGACAAAATTTTTTAAAAAACACTGAGAAAATAACAAAATTACGATAACCAAATGAAATTGTGATTGTTATCTAAATGTAAAGTAGTCACAAAGCTGACTCAAACAAACTCTAACTTGATTAAATACACTATCCTCTCAATTCCACTTGACCCAATTGTGATGTAGTGAACTTAGTTTTATTGGAATTAAAGCTATATTTGGTTTTGAGGATTTTTTTTAAGTTTTATTTTTTCTCATAATTACATCTTAATTATTTGATTATATGTAATTCATTGGTATTTTGTCTGAAAATTAGAACATATGAATATTTATATTTATGATTCTACCTAAACAACTAAAAAATTGAAGTGAAACTAAAGCTTGAATGACATCATGTTGCATTTTTATACTTATTGCATTCTAGAAAACTGTTAGCGGATGTAATCCAAATAGGACCACAAATGATGATAGACAGTTTCTCCATGTCACGTTTAGTACCAATGGATCCTACATATGGTAAAATTATTACGTGCGGACACCAAACAACGTCCATAAATCAATGAAAATATATCACGTCACCCTTTTACTCTACCGTAACTCAATACTGCTCAGTACTCGATACCGGTACTGACACTTGGTACCGCGGCATCCAGACGTAGAGTTGCATCTGACATCCGCATAATATAATTTCTCCTATACATGAAAGCAACAGCAAACGACTCCGCCGCCTGCATAAGAAATCGTCAGATAGCATCTCAACCATCCATGAAGATTCTACTTCAACGGCCAGATACTGAATCTACTTATCCTCTTTCTCATCTTTATTAATAAACATAATGTTGTTACTGAAGTCCTATACATGTAACATATACTTTCTGTTATAATTTTGAGAGCAATGCCAAGCTTTGTTTTCAACTGTGTTTAGTGTGCTGAGTTTGTTCTTAGTTCAGGACTTTAATAAAAACTAATAGCGATAGAGTGAGAGTTTTACATTCTAATTTTACATGATGATCAACAAGGAGTCACCTTAGTTTTTTATATGGAAAACTTGGATACCATGAGTTCTAACATATTTGAAATTAGGATAAATTTTCCAACAAAAAAAATAATCGTTAAAAGTTTTTATGGAGAACAGATATAGGAAAAATAAAATGAAACTAAGGCTTTGTTTGGGACGGTTTTTTTACTTCTTTGGAAAGCGGCTTTCTAGTACAAAAAATTTAATATTTGTACTAGAAAGCTGCTTTAAGAAGTAGAAAGAAAGCCGTCCCAAACGAAGCCTAAATGTCAGTCATTTGCTTAGGCAACGACTAGCTCTGACGTGACGCAGGGAGTGGTTTTGACTTGGCGAGGAGTCGAGCTAGCGGAGAGGAGCTGGCATGACAACAAGTCGTTCACCTGTCAAATGGCTGAGCCAGTCGTCGTTAACCATCCACACAACTGGGTGGGGTGGGTCGAGTCGGGCAAGTTGAGTCGGACTGGCGGGCTAGTCGGGTTTGCCACACAGTGGTGTTCATGGACTGAACAATGGGTTTTATTTAAAATAATTATTATTTTTTCATCTTTATCCTACTCGTGAAACACTTCCATCACTCCAGCTTCGTCCCTGTTCTATGCTCGCAAAACAGTGACCTTATACAAGTAGATCTTCAGCCATTCTACCTCGTACAGTTAGATTCCTTTCTCTATTTCTTATTTTGTTGGCAACAGTTTTAGATCTGAAGTTTTGTTACAGATATATCTAATATCCACATTGACTAAAACAAACTTAAATTTCTTTTATTAATTTTAATTTTAGAGCAGGATTTTGTGTTCTTGTTCAGTTTTTTTAGGTAAGAAGACTTTTAGCAAGAGATTTTTTCTTATGTTAATTTATGAAGATATTCATCTGTTGCAATTATTTTCTTAATCTTTTCCTCCATCTAATCCATATCACAACAATTGAACAGTCAATTTACTCCCCCCCTATAAATCTTTCGTTTATCAACAATTTAGCTTTCATTTGGGATGACTTTTTTATTGCCTCTAAGAGCAACTTTTTTATAATAAGTGCATTACATTGATTTATCGTAGCCACTTTGAGGAGAAAATGTTTCATTAGGAATAACATTAAGAATCAACAACAACAATAATATCAAACCTTTTTCTCACCACGTGAGGTCAGCTACTTAACAATTAATATTGTTATGAATAACATTAAGAAAATATCTAAAAAATTAATATTGTTTATATTGCAGTGATACGTCATCAAAAATTGTTATGATCGAGCATGAATCTCGAGGCATATTCAAGTTGAAAACTTTCAAATTAAATTTGGGATCATATGAATTCCAATTTCAGTAAACTTATAGTCAAACTGAACATCTCAAATAGACAAATCTAAGGATACCAAAATCAAAATCGGTCCAACCCAAGCCCAAATGGGTCAAAATCGGGAGCCGGGACCATATTTGGAAAGGTCAAAGCATTATTTGGATGACAAAATAATATCAAAAGATGGCATGCTTATAGTCAAATCGAGCGGCTTGAATTTTGAAATCGTCAAGGCAATTAAACTAATGAAAAAATCTTTATGATCAGGGGAGTCAATACGAGCCATCCGATGGAGCACTCTGAACTTGCTCAGGATCTTCTCTTTATTTATGGTAGGGGTGTCAATATTTGACACGACACAAAAACCCGACCTGGAAAATCCGGGTTGAACCCGACCCGATTTCAAAACGGGTCGGGTTCGGGTTCCAGAAATCGACCTGTTTAAAAAACGGGTCGGGTTCGGGTTGACCCGGCGGGTTGCCGGGTCAACCCGCCAACCCGTTTAATTCGAAAAATTTCGAATCCCGCCTCTGCCCGCTGCCCGCCGCGCGCACGCCCGCGCTACCCCCGCGCCCGCGCGCTGCGAGCCCATGCCTGCGCCCGCGTGCCCAGCGCGCCCGACCGCGCCCGCGTTGTCCCCGCTCGGTTCCGCCCGACCACGCCCGCGCTATCCTGCTCGCATCCGCCCGTCTGCGCCCGCGCTGTCCCCGCTCGAGTCTGCCCGCCGCGCTCGCGTCCCCCGCCGTTGTTCCGACGCCGTTGTTCCGGCGCCGGCAACCCAAACCGATTCGGGTCGGGTCAACCCGACAACCTGCCGGGTCGAGTCCGGGTTCGGTTTTCCGACCCGTTTGTCTACCCGGGTCGGGTTAGGGTCGACCCGTTTGAACCCGGGTCAGTTCCGGGTTCGACCCGAACCCGACCCGTGACCCGAAATTGACACCTATAATTTATGGGGTCTATTACTCATGAAAATCTATAAATAGACCCATACTCTCTACATGAGAGCGACCTTTTACTAGAGGCTAAAGAGAGCTCCGAGGCTTCAAGAGCTCCAGCACCACCATCGGCGAACCCACGACTGTCGTCGGAACACCGCTTGGCCGTCTTTCACCACCGAGCTTCCACCCAGACACCGCTCGACTTCAGCTCGACCGCTGGACTTCCACCTGGCCGGCGACCACTGTCGGACTTCAGCCCGACCGTAGTCAGATCACCGCCTGGTCGCCGACTGCTGCCGGACTTCCACCCGGCCGTCGACCGCCACGGGACTTATGTCCATCCGTTGTCGAACCGCCGCCCGGTCGCATACTGATGCCGAGCTTTCACCTGGCCGCCAACCGCAGCTTGACTTCAGCCTGACCATGGTCAGACCACTGCCCGACCGTCGACTATAGACCGCTAGTGGACATCCACCTGGCCGTTGACTACCACTGAACTTCAGACCGACAGTCGACGGACCATCGCCTGGTCCCCGACTGCTCTCGGACTTCCACCGGCCACCGACCCTGGCGGAGTTCAACCTGACCATGGTCAAACCATCGCCTGACCGTCGACTGCCGCCGGACTTCAGCCCGATCGTCGTCGGACCACCGCCTCACCGCCGTCGGACCACCGCCTCACCGCCAATCACAGTCGGACTTCCACCCGGTCGTCGAGTGTAGCAGAACTTCAGCCCGACCATGGTCGGATTACTGCCCGGTGGCCGACCATCGTCGGACTTCCACCCGGTTACCAATTGCTGCCGGACTTTAGCCGGACCATCTTCAGACCACCAACCGTCCATCTACCGCCGCTGAACTTTCACTTGGCCGTCGACCGTCGACCACCGCAATACTTTAGCCCGACCGTGATCGGACCATCGCCTGGCCGCCGACCGCCGCCGAACTTCAGCACGACCGCTGTCAGACTTCAGGTCGACTACCATTAGATTAACACTGTGATGCAGACCATTGTCGGACTTCCACCCGGCCACTGTCCACTGTTGGACTTCAGCCCGATCACCGTGGAACCACCGTCAGGCCACAGATCGGCGCTTGACTTTAGCCCGACTGCATTCAGACCACCTCTCGAATGCCGATTGCCACCAAATTTCACCCGACCATCGATCGCCACTAAACTTCAGCAAAAACTTCCACTGGACCACCACCGGATGCCGGAGTTTTGCTGGACAACCACATGACTTCTAGAGTTTTGCGGGACCACCACCTAACGCTCGAAGTTCCACCGGACCACCACTTGACTCCCGGAGTTCCGTCGGACCACCACCTGACTTCTAAAGTTCCACCGGACCACCATCTGACACACAGAATCCTGTCGGACTACCACCTTATGCCAGACTTCCATCGAGCCACCGCCTGTCGACGCCGTACTTCTGCCGGACCACTGCCTTACGATAATGGTCTTTCTGACCCTGTCTCCTACCGACTACAGTCCTTTCGACCTCCACCGCTTACTATGGTCCTTTTAACTTCTATCGCCAGATAATGATCTTTTTTACCCTTGTCTCCTACCGACTACAGTCATTCCGACCTTCTTCACTATGGCTGCAACAAACCAAACGTTAACGAACTAATAGTTGCTCATTCGATTAAAGCTCATTTGTGATCATTCAACTAACTAAACAAACAAATTTAAACATCATTTTAAATATTTGATCCTTAAATAAACAAGCTTGAACACTAATGTGTTCGGTCCATTAATGATCACAAACAACATTATTTGAAGCTCGTGAACAAACTCGACATGAAGCTCGATAAGAAGTTTGATTCGTATTCGATTCAAAGCTCGTGAATAAACTCGCTAAAAATTTGATTAATATTTAATTATAAAATTGATAAATATACATAATATAAATATTTTAAATGTATTATAACATAATGAATTTGATCATGAATAAGATACATTTTACATTTATCCATGTTTACTAGATTATTTGTTTAAGATGTTCATGAACAAATTTAAGATTTGTTTCTTCAATAGATTGTTTGCTAAATATGTTCACAAACATAGCTCATTAATGTTTGTTTATTTAACGCTCGATAAACATTAAATGAACCAAACATGAACCAAATATGAATATCGATAAATTAAACGAACCAAACATGAACACAAACAATAAAGCTCGAATCAAACATGAACCGAACTTGAACAAGGTAATAATAAAAAAATTCAAATTTGAACACTCACATACTAGGCTCGGCTGGGTTCGTTTGTAGCCCTATTCGTCACCCACTATGGTACATTTGACCTCCATCGCCAAACAATGGTTTTTATGACTCATGTCTCCTCCCGACCTCTATTGCATACTATGATCCTTGACAACAATTTTTTTGACCACTATCTCTTGCCGACTACGATCTTGCCAACCTCCATCGCCTACTACGGTCTTTCTGACCTCCATTACCAAACAACGATTTTTCTGGCCCTTGTCTCCTGCCGACTACAGTCCTTCCGACCTTCGTCGCCTATTACGGTCCTTCCAACCTCCATCGCCAGACTATGGTCTTTTTGACCCATGTCTCCTCCCGGCTTGAGTCTTTTCGACCTCCGTCGCCCGCTGACTATGGTACTGCCGACTAAACGAACATATCAATACTGATTCTTCCAATTTCTATAATGTAATTCATTATATATGACATATATATGTTATATCAAGCCAAGACCTTCCCTCCAATGAAGGGCATCATTTGTAATCAACTCCAAATAATAATAGATTCATTTAAACTGGGCCAGACCCCATGATTTTTCCCCCTTCTCAGGGGTTTCCACGTAAAAACACTAGTGTCTCTTATGAACGCTAGCTACACCCTCTCCTTTTACATGCTTGTGTGATGGATCTTCGCAAAAAGTTAAGTTAGATTTTATATTTCTCTACCGCCACGAATATTCCAGGAAACAACACACAGTAATCCGAACTTAAATTTAGATAATTTAGAAGGTGATTTTAGATAGTCCTACAAATTGTTGACTTTGAAAAAATCAGGATATGGGCATTTCTATTTCCCCTTTATATAAATTGGTCAGTAGAAAATTTAATTAGGCAAGTGTTGTAGGATGGATCAACCAGTTACATCACTAATGTTATTATATGGTGGTAATTTGAACTTTGATAACCAATTTATTTTCTACATACATGTTCAAAGTAACACATCGTTAGAGGGATTAAAATAAAAAGTACTTAGGATGCTTAAGCACGATGCCAGAATGTTCAAAGTGAATTTAGTTTGTCGACTTCCTATAGTCAATGTGAATTTAGTTTGTTCTTAATCAAATCTATCAGCATATTCTTCATCACCTAAATTATCATTTCCAGATGCTCAAAAGGATTTTGTAATATCTCAAAGGCACTATTTCCTTTGGACTACCTATTCTGCAAGGCAACTTGAATCTGTCTACAATGTCGACGCGGACTAGGCAGGTGACAAGCAAAATTGAAAGTCTACGACTAGCTATTGAGTTTTTCTAGGATCTACTCTTATTAGCTGGAGTGCGAAGGAACAATCCACCATTGAACCTGAGTATCGGGCACTTATTGCAGCTGCCACAGAAGTTGTGTGGCTATGGAGATTACTCTCTTAGTTCAAATTTTCTATGGCTACCCCGACACCTCTATACTGTGATAATATTTGTGCCATCTCTCTTGCAAATAATACAGTGTTCCATGCAAGGAGCAAATATATTGAATCGACCATCACTACAATCGCGAATGTATCAAATCTCATATAATGCATGCTCATCGTATTGCTACAAAAGATCATACTGCGGATATCTTTACCAAAGGACTTCCAACCACAAGATCTTAGGGTCTCGGGGATAAATTACCTCTTCGCACTCGAACATTTAATTTGAGGAGGACTGTTAGCGGATGTAATCCAAACATGACCACAAATGATGATAGGTAGTTCTCCATATCACGTTTGCTACCACTGTACCCTGCACTTGAAAGCAACGGCAAACAACTCTGCTGCCCGCAGGAGTTGTCAAATAGCATCACAACCATCCATGAAGATTCTACTTCAACGGTCAGATACTGATTCTTCTTATCCTCTTTCTCATCTGTATTAATATACATAATGTTGTTACACAAGTCATATACATATACTTTAGAGCAATGTCAATCTCTCTTTTCAACTGTGTTTACTGTGTTGAGTTTGTTCTCATTTCAGGACTTAAACAAAAACTTATATCAAGAGAGAGAGAGAGTTTTACATCCTAATCTTATATGATGATTAGTGACTAGGGGTGAAACGAGTCGAGTCGAGCTAGAGTCTGAATGTGTTCGAGTCAAGCTCGGCTGTCAAATACCGAGCTTGAGCTCAAAAGTCGAGCTCGAGATTGACTAGACAGAGGAAATAAAAGCTCGTCGAGCTGCTCGAGCGGCATTCGAGCTCAGTTTGTCCATCGTGCCAGCGTTCGTCGCAGTCATCGCCACCATTTGCATTCGTCGCCAGTTTCACGCGTCCCCAGTTTCAGTTTGTAGCCAACTTCTCGCATCGCTAGCATATATGTCCGTCCATCATCGCGAGCTTCTCACGTTTCCAGCGTTCACGCCCGTCCGTTGTCGCCAGGTTCCGCCCTTGTCCATCTGTCGCCAGTGTCTTTCCCACGAGCTGCTTTCATTTTTCAGTGCCTGATTTCATCTGCGAGCTGCTCAACGAGCTCGCTCGCGAGTCGAGCAATAGGTTGTTCGAGCTTGATAAGCTATCGAGCTCGAAATAGTGTTCGAGCTCGACTCACAAGCTCGATAAGCTCAACTCGACGAGCCTGTTACCGAGTTGAGCTTGACTCAGCTCGTGAGCAGGCTTGACTTAGTTGCACCCCTAGTAAGGAGTCACCTCACTTTTTATATGGAAAACTTGGATATCATGAGGTCTAACCTATTTGAAATTTGGATAAATTATATATATATATATATATATATATATATATATATATATATATATATATATATATATATATATATATATAATGAAAATTTAATCACACAAGTGTTGTAGGATGGATCAACTAATTACATCACTAATGTTATTATATGATGGTCATTTGACCTTTGATAACCAATTTTTTTCTACATATCAGAGGGCATAACTGCCCACTACATCTTCAATTTAACACATCATTAGATCAGGAATTAAAATTAAAAGTATTTAGGATGCTTAAGCACGATCCCAAAATGTTCAAAGTGAATTTAATTTGTCGACTTCCTATAGTCAATATTATGATTAATTAAATCACACATTATTGATGATAATATTTGTGAAGTCGCCAATTCGTAGTAATATATGCTAAATTAGAAGCCATGCGTATTAATCTAATTATTTACTTAAGTTAGATCCTGGCTAAATTATGAGTTAAGTTACTTTAATTAAATTATCCATAACTTAATTTTTATTTAACTTAAAGTGAATGTGAACGACTTATACTCAGCCAGCTCTGGTCCTCGCCATTAGGAACAATTATTAGGTCCGGTGACCGGACGTAGCTCTATGTACGGTCACCATTGAGATCGCGCCACGTGCTCTTACTCTTTACCGCGCGGCTCGACGACTTGACCCGGACCGGAAACCCGGGAATGCTATGTTCGTGTATTGCTAGGTATTACTCAGTATTGCTCGGTATTGCTTGGCAATAACGAGAAATACCGCTCTGTGAAGGCCAATACCGAGCAATACCGAGTTTTTCTAGAAAAACTCAGTATTGCTCGGTATTTGTATTCACATAATGATATTTCTCGTTATTGCCGAGCAAAATCGATAAATACCTAGCAATACCTAGCAATACCAGGTTGTCATAGATTTAAAAAACGCACGTGCGACAGACCCACTATTCACTGGGTCGAGTCCATTGTTTTGTGCTTGCTACGTGGCGCAATCTCAGTGTCATCCGAACGTTGCTCTACGTCCGTTCACCGGACCAAATAAAAGTTCCGCTGTCAATAAAAATTTTATGACTAGATAAATAATACCTTCTAGAATTTTTAGTTGTTTTATATTTTTTATGGCAGAAGAAATCGGTACCTTAAGAGGCTTTTTAACCTGATGAGATTTTTGAATGAATGGATATTATATATGTCACTTATCCTTACGGGATATTTCTAGTGAGAATTATATCAACTACTAGCTTTCCATTAAAGCTGTCACATGGGCATATCGTCTTGATTTTTGTTAGATGCACTATTATTTATATTTAAAAAATCAATGATATATTTATCTTCAATAGAAATTTAGATAAAAATTTTAATGAAATGAAGAGTCAACTTCCTTAAGTTGATTTAGGGTTGGAATCTTTCTGTGATGCCTCATAATTTAATTTAGAAGAATTATTCTTTTATCTTTTAACGAATAACAATAAAGCTATTTAATTTCTTTTATCAGAAATAAATAATAAAAATAATTTTAGAATTCAAAACATCTATATGAATATATGTATTCATTTAAAAAAAAATTATATACACTACTCATGATCTATACAATCATGATACAACTACTCTATCTTGAATACAAATAAATAACTAAAACAAAAAGAAATAGAACCTGAGAAATTTTAATCTGATCAATCTTATACACCCGATCCTTTTGCCATGACATGAAAATATATAGTCACATATAATGAGCTGAAAAGCCCAACAGGTCACTAAAACTTATAACTGAATTCAACACAAGGTAAATTAATGAGTAATGTATTTATTAGCAGTCAAATCATAATAATAGCATTTACATGATCATAGGACTATATAATAGAGAAATATGTAAACTAGTACATGTGTCAAATCACTAAAACAATCCTCATATCAATATTATAATCAATATAAAAAATGTATAAAGTATAAAATTAAAACATCGATAAAAACTGACGAAATAAAATAATTATATTTGTTTATCACATGCTAAGAAATATCTTATCAGTGTTAACTTCATGTTAGTATATTAATAACAATATAATAATAGTAACATCAACATCATGGGTTAAAGTAATAATAATGGCAGTGATTCAGTAGCATGAATTCTAATAATCATACTAAACAAGTAAAAGTCCTGGCTATAGCAGTATTTTTTCAGTATCAATAACACATTGGCTCAGCAAATAGAATCATAACTCTTTACCCGTCGGCATAGTAATAACTTCTTATAATTCATAATTAACTAGTATCACGTGAATCAATTAAAGACAATATTAAATTACAATATTTAAAGAAAATCTCATCGGTCCATCATCCTATACAAGCATGTCAGTCTCCAACCAATATCAATGAATAATCAGTCTTTAATAGTTTTTTTACATACACATATTATTATCCAAACACATGTTCAATGCGTTGTAGTAAATAAAACATAATTAGACTTAATTCAGAAAATGTCAAAATGACCTAATGGTAGACAAAAAAAACCCTAATGAGAAAAAATTTATGTTTTTAGAAACTAACTAAATTAACAAAGATTGTCTAAAACATCATTTTAAAGCTTTAATTGAACTAAAATATTATTTTTAGAGTTTAAAATAAATTTATAAATAGGTAAAAATTATTGCTTTTTTAAAATAACCCATAAAAAATTCTCAAATAAATACTTAAAATATTTATAATCTCGATCTCTATAACATATAAAAAAATATATTATGAAACTAAGATGTAAAACACAACACATAAGATAGATTGAGGCATTTCTAAATTATTTCAGAATTCCAAACTGCCTCCTACTCCTCTATTGGCCTTCAATAATAAGTGTTCAAAATGAATATTCTACCATTATTTTAATCGCTACAAGGACTTACTTTCGCAGGAGATTTAAAGACTTTGGATCAATTTAAAAATTTAATTAATTCTTTTTGGGAATATCAAGAAAATCAACGACAATCACTAGCATCATATTTAAATAATTAATAATGAATGATATTTTTTTCTCTTGGGAAGATATATCATTTGTTATTATGACCTAGAATATGAAATCAATGATAACCCATCCAGGTTATCGTAGCCAATTATTTAATTGAACATCATTTTGACCCATTGGTGTCATATTTAGTTTCTCTTGAATTTGGTTACGATATTCATGATGGAATTCACAATTCTGAATGTGAACTCATTGGAAAATTTTATTTATTTTCACATTCTGAGGTGGTATATCATTTCTAATTGTATGTTCGATTTCAGAATTAAATTTTAAAATTTGACATTCAAAATTTTCCAAAGAAATTATAATTTCAATTGCTTTGCATCCAATGTGTCATATCAAAAATGGTTAATGTATGTTCATCAAGGCTAGTGGAGAGTTATGAGTAGGTCAAGGATGAGTTAAACTAGTTGTGTCCAAGTAGCATTAATGAGGTTGTGGTGGAAACGAAGCTCTAGCTTGATGATGAGGTACTTCAAGAGAGGCATCAAATTGATCATGCTATTTATTTTGTGGTAGAAGAACTTCATGTTTTGATAGAACTCTTTAATGTTCAACGACATCTAAGAATTGATGGATATGAACATGAAGCTTTTCTATTCTATGCATAAGAACATCCAATGTGAGGCCTAAGTTGTATTCACCAACTACATATACTTATTTTGATTATAAGCACACCAAATTCGAAAATCATTTTGTTATTCAATCAATGACGTAAATTTTTATACTATGATTTATGTACTTGATTTTGATTCATTTGGAATCAAATATAATCACTTTTTGCGTCATCATCAGGCTAGTCAAAATATTCAATTTATTATAACTTTATTGAAATCAGAATTCAAATCATTTTGAATTTAAAAGCAAAATAGCTAGAAAGCTAACCCAGTTTAGGATGGATACAATATTTTATAAAGTTGATATTAAAGTTGTTATGAGAAAAATAACTTAACTATTATAGTTACAAATTATATCTACTATAAAAATTTCTTTAAAAAATAATTAAAAAATTAAAAAATTAAGTAATTAGAAAGCTATCTCAAACAGATCCAATGCCATTATTAATTATGAATAAATTTTGGGTCAGGCTGACTGCAAAGCTATTAAATTTATTTTAATGCAATCATAGTGTATGCAAAGAAAATCAAAATTTAAAATGTATTTATCTCAAAATAAATTTAATAAATTTACTACTCATTCTAATAAAAAATTAAATAGAATATTGTATCATAATTAAATTAATATTTTATTTACACCCTCCATATTGTCATAATTTATTTTTTTTGAATGTATCAAAATTAGTAGAACTAAGAACCCTCCACCAAGTAGAGTTTACAGTTTAGAAGATATTGCTATATATTAAACATTGGCAAATGCCGGCCGCCCTACATTGAAGAAGAAAATCATTGTCAACTAAGTTCAATTAATTTATACAAATTGGCAACTGTGGAAGGAGAATGAATTTTATTTTTATAATTAAACTAATAATATATAATTAAGATTAATTAAATTTATAAGGTTAGTACTTTTTTTTTAACCAATACATTAAAGGAAGAATGTTACAAAAGAAGACCCCACACAGGATCACATCAAGAGCTTACAAGAAGAACAACAAAAATCATAAATTAGACCAATATGAGTATGAATCTATAGACACGGACTCAGACCAGCACCGGATTGCCAGGGTGGAGCCTATAATAAACTAATAATATATAATTAAGATTAATTAAATTTATAAGGTTAGTACTTTTTTTTTAAAACCAATACATTAAAGGAAGAATGTTACAAAAGAAGACCCCACACAGAGCCACATCAAGAACTTACAAGAAGAACAGCAAAAATCATAAATTAAACCAATATGAGTATGAACCTATAGACGCGGACTCAGACCAGCACCGGGTTGCCAGGGCGGAGCCATCCAATGGGAAAAAACAAAATCGAATGAAAGAAACGGGCCACCCAGGTTGCCAACCAACCCTGGTCATCCATGACGCTTGCAGCAATGCTGCTTCCTCATCATCCATATCACAATTGTTTAAACGGGCAACCAACAGGCCACAAGGGCATCCCAACGGCAGAGAACCGACAAGAGCATTAGCAACCAAAAAACTGAACAAAATAACAAATAAACCAAAGCCAAGTGCAGCAAACACCATTCATCGACCATGTCTGCCCCTCCCACGAGACTTACTACGAGAGACAACAGAGACAAGAGGTTTGTCGCGTAACAAGTTAAAAGAATTTCCAGGATCGCCTTCCCCAATTGATTCCACATAATTAGAATCATAACTATAATCAGACGAACCATGAATCCAGTCCAGTTGGACACGAACATCCATGCCCGAATTATCCTTCACATTATACATTAATCCTTGATGATCCATAAAAGTAATAGGGACATCCACAAAATTATTGTTCACTAAGAGATCAATATGAGTTGAGCTAGATGCGCTAGAACCAACCACCTCACACACACGTACCCAAATTATCCGAGATAAAAGCAGGCTTGATCGAGCAATCCAACACCTCAGGATTTAAGGATTGACCAGCCAAAACAGAGGGGGCAGACCTCACAGACACCAAAGGAGCCTCACGAGGAAGACCCTCGACACAACTACAAACACGAGGGGAAACCAAATTCATATGAAGAGGAGTAAAAGGTTGAGCGTCAGGGGATAATATAGCGGTAACCTCAACACCATTAACATCACCAACCGCAGCATTTTCCACAGTTTCCGCTAAACCTGATTCCAAAATCACTACATTACCCCCCAAACCAACATTAACACCCCCAACAGCAGGATCAACAAAACTCGAATTTAGAACAGGTCGCACCCCAATAGAATTAGAAACAACAACACCCTCATAGGCCACACCAGCTGATATCAAATTAACATTAGTTAAAGGGGCGACTGCACAGGCAATATCACGGGTTGCATGGGGGGAGGTTCTGTGTCACGGGTTGCATGGGGGGAGGTTCTATGGTGGCCCCGTCGGTTCCTGAGGCTTCGCCTGTTGGTGATGGTTTAGCTGTGTTCGATGTGTTTGGGGAGGTTCTGTGGTGCCCCCCCCCCCCCCCCCCCCCCCCCCCCCCCCCAAAGAAGACAGATGAAGGGAAGAAAGGACAAGATTAGGATAAAGAATTTTACAACTAGCTTTAGAATGCCCCAAAGATGAACAATGCGCACAATACTCATGAAATTCTTCAAAAACCACTGATTGCATCTAACCAGAATTTTTCGGACCAATCCAAACTTTATCAGGAAACTGTTTGTACACATCAATTTCAACCAAAACTCACGCAACAGATGGGCAAGACTCAGTAGAGGTAGCATTATCAGTTTTCAAAGGTTTTCCAAAAATCAATCTAAGGCCATGAAGAATACGCGGAGCATACAAATGTGGCCGAAGGTTTGTAAAGAAAATCCAGATGGGGATAACAGGAGACTCGATCTCAACATCCAAGGTAGGAGACCATTTAATCAATTTCGTAAAATAGTTATTCACAAAATAAGATCTATGAGCAAAAACCCTACAATAATCCAAATCATTGAAGAGCTTAATCAAGACATCCGCTGGTTAAGAACGGTGACAGAACTTCACCATTTAGCTTAAGTTTAAAGAAAAAATTCCTTATGACATCAAGAGAAGGCCTTCGGCCAGGAAATTTTCCCACGAGAGAAAATTCAAAAGGGGCAGCCAGGGATTTGATTTCCGTCTCCGATATCCACAGAGCTGGTATGCCTCTAAACGAAGAAACCTTAAGTTCAGGAAAATCAACAAAGGAAGAAGAAGATCCAGAAAGAGCATCTTTAAACGAAAGTGGCGGAGAACCAAGTAAAAAACCGAGATTTCTAAGACGGGAAGGAGCCATAAAAACAGAAACAAAGAATCAAAGGGAAAGAACTCCCTTAAGCACAAAAGACGCACCAAGCTCGAAAGGCAGAGGCAGCCGCCGGGAGGAGCTAGGGCGATGCCCAAGGCCCCAGAGCGCGAGGGAGAAGCAATCGCAAAATAAGATCTATGACAAACACTCTTTCTACCAAAATTACAAAATTACTATGAGGATGAGTTTGAAAGAACTCCTAAGAAAAATAAGGTTAGTACATTTTTATTAAAAGTATTAGCTTTATAAGTTATTTGATTAATGTTGGCTAAAAAAAAGGGCACAAATGCATGAATCCTGCTTTGCAGCCGTAGGATTTCACTTCCCTTAAGTCATATTGTAATTAACTAGATTTCCCCTGAGGGTAATGTCAGTGTTCAAAAATATGAGGTCTTTACTTCTCATGAGCGAAAAACACTCATAGTTAATTACCCCTCTTACTACGTAAGAGAAAACTCTCGATTAAGGATGAAATTACTTTTTAAATATCTTTAGTGGGTATATATGTTGTAAGAGAACTCTCGATCTTTAGTGTGTAAATATTTTAAGTATTATTAGTTACCCCTCTTACTACTTCCCATGCTGATAGCTGCATGTGTATATATTTTGTTTATTCACACAAGTAGATTATGTACTATTTGTGTATCAAAAAGCAATTGATAGGAGGCTTGGTATTATATATTTTTCTGTTGTTGTTGCCTTATGAAATATGCACTCTGTAATGAGCTGATATTTCAATTAAAATAATGACTACTTCTTTCAATTATATATTTTGCCCTGACTTGAAAATAAACATCTTGACAATACAAACTATACAAAACTAAAAGGGGTATGATCCGAGAACTGAATGAACTCAAACTAAGCACTCGAACAATACTAAAAAATTTCACACTGCACTTTACTAAACTCTTTAATAGGATCTAGGATTTGTCATGTATTTCAATTTAGATGTCTGAGGATAAATCTAACAACATAACTGTAATTTTAAAAGAAAATTTTTTATATTTTATCATAGCCATCCAAACTGAAACGTATGGCTGGAACTGCACCATCTCACATGCCACTAAGCTGTTAAGGCATCAAGAACCTTCGGCAAAGGCTTCTAGAAACCGTTTTGCATTTTTCTACTGAGAATAAAGCGTTTGAATACTACACAATTAATAAAAATATAAAATCAATGGAGCTTTCCAGACAACTAGAAAAGTTTTATTTGGCCCAATTTTTTTGTTATTTTAATAATTTTTAATTAATTTCATCAGTGCAGTATAATTTTGATATAAAATATATTAGAATATTTTGATATTATTTTTTATTTTAAATTAAAAAGACGCACCTTGTGATTTATAAGTCAATAAATGATAAAACATAAAAGTTTGGGAAATAATATTTTTATTTTGAAAATTGAAGCCTATTTATGTGGCCGATATGCAAGCTTGTACAACGGCATCTACTCAAAGGAGGAGAATTTTGGTTTGAGCTTAGTTATTCTCTCTTCATCGAAGATGTGGAGAGTGACAAACGCCATAATTTCCTCTGTTAGTCGCATCGTGTTCGCGTTACTTGATCTGTTGGACTTTGCTCTCTGCTTCATCTACCGTTTCCTGGATTCAGTTCTTGAAGAGAATCCAACTCCTTGTTATTGCAGAAGCAGAGGAGAAGAAGAAGAGGGAGATGAGATTTCTGAGACTTTGTATGGAAGGAGAAATGAATTTAGAGATCAGATATTGGGCTTGTTTTCAGCGACGGGAAGGAGTGATGATGATGATGATGATGAGAAGGAGAAGGAGAAGAAGGAAGCTGGAAGGAGATCTCCTCGGTGGTCAGATTGTAACTGTGAGAGCTGTGTGAGCTGTGCTTCATGGAAAAATTGGCAGGGGATGGGGAAGGAGACTCTTCATTTGGTCATCAAAGAACCAACTCGAGGTAAGTTTGTATATGTAGATTTAGGAATTATTGATTCGTTTATGTCATAAATAGGATAGTTTCAAGTGTTATGCATATAAATCCCTCTTTTGGGCCTCCATTCAAATGGATTCTTTTTATAATTTTGGATTAGTTTTCCGGAGCTTTAGGCTTTATTTGGGGAGAGATTATTCTGTGCAAACACCGGACGGGAGAACCGTCCCCTTACGTTCGGTATCGAGCGCGGTACATTTTTGGGGTGACGTGACGCATTTTTATTGGTCTCCGGATACATCCGGACTCTGCGCAGAATAATTTGGACAGCTTTTTTACTGTTATTTAAAATGGCTTTCTAGTACAAAATTTTCAGAAATTTTTGTACTAAGAAACTGTTTTAGAAAAACAGCAAAAAAGCTGTCCCAAATGAAGCCTTAGAGGAAAAAAAATATGGGTGAAGATGGAAATGATCTTCTGAATTCATGCATATTCTTACAATATATTTTGAAAGAAACCAGTTGGCTGACAGTTATAATTTAAGCAAAAAAAATTGCTTTTCCAAATTTCAGCTGAAACAAGACAAGATGGTAGCTATGAAACTGAGAATGTGATTTTCTTACATGGATTTCTATCATCTTCATCTATATGGGTGGAAAGTGTATTTCCAAATTTATCAGGAGAAGCAGATCTGAGAGTTAAAATGTTTGCAATGGATCTTCTAGGCTTTGGTAAAAGTCCAAAACCAGCAAATTGTTTGTACAGAATACAAGATCATTTGGAGATGATAGAGAGGACTGTGATTAAACAGTTTGGATTGAATAGTTTTCATATAGTTGCTCATTCCATGGGCTGCATCCTTGGAATTGCATTAGCTGCAAAATATCCCAAGTCTGTGAAATCCATAACTCTTGTTGCTCCTGTAAGTATACTAATTCTGGTATGAGATATTGAAAATTAGATTATATGAAGTATTATAATAAAAGAGATTTCGGTTTGATTTGGGACAGCTTTATTATTGCTTCTTAAAGCATCTGTTTAGTACTAAAAAATTATTTTAAAAAGCAATAAGAAAGTCGTCCCAAACAAACAAAGCCTTCATCTACTTCAGATTTTAAATCTCAAATTTGAATTTTATTGCAATAAGATGTTTGATATTTTACTCAACTATAAGCTTATGATGACATCTTTTTTATGATTTTTTTTTTCATTTTAGCCATACTTCCCTTCACTCGAAGCTAAAGCAAGCCACAATGCCCTGAATAGATTGGCTGAAAGGAAAATTTGGCCCCCTCTACTATTCTTCTCTTCAGTTATGTCTTGGTATGAACACTTGGGAAGAACTATTTGCTTCATCATTTGCAGAAATCATTTGACATGGGAATGGATAATTAAGCTACTGACTTGGAAGAAGTAAGAAAAGATAAAAAAAATTTTTTGATATCCCTGCAATTTTGTATATATAGTGAATACAACTGCTGAAGATTGACTTTGAATATTGTTACATGCAGGCATTTGCCTTTCAATTTGACAGATATAACCAAGCACACTCACCATTCTGCTTGGCATACAATGCATGAGGTGTTATGTGGAGGAGCTAAACTTAATGATAATTACTTGAGAACTTTAAAAGAAGAAGGAATTTTTATGAAGATTATTCATGGTGACAAAGATGAAGTGGTTCCATTGGAGTGCAGCTTTAACATAAAGGGTAGAGTTCCAAAAGCAGAGCTCCAAATCATCAACAATGCAGATCATGTTTCTATAATCCTAAATAGAAAGAAGGATTTCACCAAGTTTCTTGAACAAACTTGGTTTTTAAACCTATAATATATATATAAAGCACCATCATAAAATTATCCAGTTTTGTCTATGTTATGATTGGTCCAAGATTTACATGTGTACTTTCTTTAGCTAGTTTTCTTTGTGGCATTTATATTGCTTTGATTAGGATCTTGTGTAGCCCTTTGAGATACCATTAAGCATCTATAAATAAACACAGTAAGTTTGTAATAAGGCATTGAAGCCAAAAGCAAAATATAGAAATCCATTTCAGATTTTATGATATTTCCCTCTCCTCTTCCCTCTCTCCTCTCTCTCAAGAAGCTCAAGAGGAAGTGCTTATTCCTCTCATTCAAGATTCTACAACTGGTATCAAAGCTAAGAGGAGCTAATCGAGCAAAAGAGGAAAGACGGTTCTTGTAGTCAAGAAAGAGAGAAGGGCGATTAGACCACACACGTAGTGGAGTATCGAGCTGGTTGCGAGCTGAAGGCAATAGATCAAGGCTGCGGTCGTGTGAGGCCGGACCATTACACAAAATTGGGAGGTACAACTCAATAATTTTGGTCACGTGTTGGTGTCGTGCAAGCAAACACGTTCACTGGTGTCGTGATTGGAATAGCAGAGGAGGTCCCTTAGGCAGGCTCAAATGCATGCATGGTAGGGCACACAGCTAGGATGTGTAAGGAGTAGGCGTGAGCACGCACAGAAGCGTGTGCGCTGGTAGTGGTTCGAGCTAGCAGACGTCGTGCGAGGCTTAGGATGCAGGCTGCCTAGGGTCGCACGTGGCGCGAAAGCGGGCCTGGGCACGCTGGCTCACAGAGCCTTGAGGGTGCACTGTGCAGGAAGATGGGCATGAGGGGGTCGCGGTGCACACGGGCCCGAGGGGTTGTGGCACGCGCAGGTACACGACGTTGTAGCGCCGGGAAAATCGCATGCACAAGGCAAACTCGTGGGCTGGTTGCGAGGAGGTGAGGCAGAGCAGCCTAGTGACGTGATTAAACCAAAGCAGGAGAAGGGTTCGATCATGTTGAAGGAGGTTGGAGCGCCTGAGTTGATTGTACATGCAGAGGTTTAGTTGTGTGAATGGACGTGGTGCAGCAGGAGTGGTGAGCGTGCCTTAGTCGCAAGTCAAGTGACACGGAAGATTTTAGATATTTTTGAGGTGGAGCTTAAGTAATTAAGATTCTTGACCATGTCAATCCAAAAGTTTGAAATCGACAAATTTATCATAGATAACGACTTCGGTTTGTGAAGAATCAAGATGAAGGCCCTCCTTATTACTCAAGGAACTTCTGAGGCAATTTCCAGGGTAGATCTTACTGTTGTAACTGATAGACCAAGAGCAATACAAATGTAGTTGAAAGCTCATAGTACAATCTTGTTATCACTCGGCGATGAAGTCTTGAGGGAAGTAGCTGAAGAAGGTTCTTCCATAGAACTATGGGAGAAAATGGAGTTCCTATACCTGAAAATATCATTGGCCAAATGTTTATACCTAAAGAAAGATTTATACACCCTGCATATGGAGGAAGGTAAAGATTTGAAGAAATATATTGATGAATTTAATAAATTCATCCTTGATCTTAAGAATGTAGCTGTAAAAATTGAAGAAGAAAATTAAGGTGTTATCCTCCTAAGTTCTTTGTCGAAGTCATATGAAAATATAATGGACATGTTACTATATGGCAAGGAAACGTTAACTATGACAGAGGTAAAGTCAATATTGGTGTCCAAACAGTTACAACGTAGGAATGAGGACAAAGATAAAAGCGTTGGAGACATTCTTGTAGCAAGGGGAAGACATGAGAAGGAAGGGCACTTCAAAATAAATTGTCCAAATCTGCTGAAGCGAAAGGGAGTTAGGCCCAATGACCATGCCAAGATAGTTGAGACATCAAATGAATACATGGATGTTTTGTAAATCTAAGGCCAAGGTGGAGTTTGTTATAATTGGTCCAAGATTTGCATGTTTACTTTCTTTAGTTAGTTTTCTTTGTAGCATTTATGTTGCTTTTATTAGTATCATGTGTAGCCCTTTGAACTACCATTTAGTGTCTATAAATAAGCACAATAAGTTTGTAATAAGGCATTGAAGCGAAAAGCAAAATACAGAAATCCATTTAAGATTTTCTTATCTCTTCCTTTCCTCTTCCCTCTCTCCTCTCTCTCAAGAAGCTCAAGAGAGGAAGTGTTTCTTCCTCTCATTCAAGATTCTACAGTCTACTTGTTCAAAGTATTATATATCATAAAATTGTTGATTAAAAGATGCAGGTTGTCATATGCTTACTTCTACAAGTTAAAAAGAAAAGCAAGCATCAATTTTTTGCGAAGAGAAAAGATAGATGTTGAGAAAGAGATGTTCTGGTTGTTGTCGCTACGCCCTTCTTAGCTTTTGTTTGTGATGGCTTTTTTATTGCTTCTTAAAGCAGCTTTATAGTAAAAAAAACTTTAATTTTTGTACTAGAAAGCTACTTTAAGAAGCAACAAGAAAGTCGTCCCAAACAAAATCTTATACTGTTGAAGTCTAATAAAAATATTCTTCTTTTGATGGAATTAAAACTAACAATTCCTTGACGAAGTAGACTTTCTCCCTACTTCATATGGTAGAAACTAATTTTAAAATTTCGTTATGAATAGGACTTAATTTTGTTGGCCGCAAAATTTTGAAATCAAAATCAAAACCCATCAAAGATGATGAAAAAAATTTAGACTTTGCACCAACTAGAAAACCCATTATATCATCCCATGGCAAAGATAGACAAAACTCCTTTAATTAAAGTAAGCCAAAGGGCATGCCAAATTAGAATCCCCAAAGTGTATCAATAATCTATGGACCCTAAGAGATCAACTGGTTAATATGGTCTTATCTAAAAAATCTCTGAGATTATATTGATATAGAAGCCAAATGATCACTACTACTAGATAGAGTCTTCATTAAAAGTCTTTTAAAAGAAATTAGAAAATAATATCTCTGCTCATTTAAAATGTATTGAATAATATATCGATTTAAAAGCCTTAAAGAGTACCAAGTGCTAGATAGGTTACACAACTTAGAACGAGAAGTGATCGAAATCTCAAATAAATATAGATGATGATCTTCAATTTAACTCTATTTCTTCACTCCTAATCTAAGGAACCTCAAAATATATAAATAGATTTTGCTTCCACACATTATAAGCTAATTTCAATAGAGAAAAATCTTATATATGTGACAGAATTTTGAGCTCAAAACCCCATTTGTAATCTCCTATCAAGTGTACTAATTTTCCATTGAGCCAAACTTATATTTCACTCCCTCATGGTCTTCTTTACTAGTAGGGGAAGGAGCCCAACCATTGTCTTCTCATGGACGACTATCATCATTCCATGCCTGATGTTGATCAATATTATTGTTGTCATTGATATTGCTATTAGAGATAAGCCCGGCACAATCTAAAAATTTAAATTGTAATGTCACCTTCGATCACAAAAAAATTAAATTATTATGATCGCAGATTTGTACCAATTTAAAAAAAGAAACTCCGGACGTAGCTCTAGATAGTGCATTTTACACAATGATACAAAGCGGTACATAACAGTACATAGCATCAAAATGAACAAATGACACAAACGAAAGAGAAAAAATGCATAATAATTACATCTGAGAGAATAAATGATTGTCCAAAAAATTATCATTTTACAAAAAATTTTGCATAGTTCATTTACAAAAGCATGCGTTTTTACGACATTCAACATATAAATTTCTTAAGAAACATCACAAAAAAGACATTAATCATTTATGCCCAATTTATAAATTACTCGTTGAAGTATTTGGTCTTATTTGAAAACTTGATATGCCTTGAAGGTGAACAGAATTATGTTGTATTTGCCTTTACGATAGCTTTAATTTATATATTCAAAACTAATAGTGATAAATGACAAGTTAATATTAATAACAGCTGAAGTTTCCTCCACAAAAAGCTGCGTATGCTTTAGCTCCACGTATCTGTAAGACTGTAATCCCCATACATGTACGAAGACTGTAGCTTTGTTTACCAGCAGAAAGCGATGTAAATATGTACGCAACTCACTTGCTTTGTTGGTGGACAAATTTTAAAAATAAAATAAATTAAATAGCTACGAAAAAAATTAAAGTAATTAACTAATTATAGGTTTAGTTTGGGGCAACTTTCTTAATGTTTTTTAAAATAATTTTTTAATATAAAAATTTTTAGTTCAAAAAATTTTGTACTAAAAGTTGCTTTAGAAAATAATAAGAAAGTCGTCTCAAGCGAAACCATAATTGTCGATTTAAATGAAGATTGATGTTAGCTGGAGCACCACCTAGCTGTAGCTAGTCATCTTTCGAACGGGCGATTGGCATAAAAAGATTTGTTTTTCTTTTCGCTTAGAAATAGGATAAATTATTCTGTACAGACACCGAACGCAGTTCACTATATAGAGACCAATCAGAATGTGCCACGTCAGCGGTATTGAGTACGGTACCGAGCTACGGTATTGAGCGGGGGTGACGTGACGTATTCTGAGTTGTCTCTCGACGACGTTCGACATCCACACAAAATAATTTAGTCAGAAATATGCCTTGACTTATTCGATTTCCACCTCTTCCTCTTCGGCTTTCTCCCTATTGCCTATTTTTCCTTCATAAAGGTAAACTTAAAACTTAATAAAAATGTTTTTAAGTTAGTTTCGTGGTGGGGTGAAAAAAAAAAAAAAACCAAGCAGAAGAATTTAAAATAGTGATATAAACTATATTTAATATTCTAAAAAATATATTTGTTTTTTGAGAATTTAAGAAATTTGTATCAAATTATTAAAATTTTTGTCAGCAATATTAATTTATTTTCACATAAAATATTAAATGAAAAAAATATAAACATTTGCAAACATTTTGAAGGCAAAGAAATAAAAAATTATATAAATTTTTAGGACTCACAAAAATAATATTAAAATTTATACTAATAATTAATTTCACGCTTTGAGCTTCAATTTGACTTTATTAGAAGAAAATATATTTTAGGATCTCTGTCAATCTCACTTCAACTTGTCCTAATCCATTTCCTGACCTAAAATAATTAAAAAACTGCATAATGAGTTCAAAAAGCCGACGAGTAATCTAAAATTTACTAAAGCATTCAATGAAAATGACTAATATAATCAATAATAGTCAATATAGTTAATGATCAAATATTATCAATAAAAATCAAAGTAATCAATAATAAAAGTGGGGATTCATTACAATAAATCTAAATATTAATCATTATTATAAAATTCAATAAATTAATAAAACAACGATGCAAAAATCATTCATAAATCACTAAAGAAATCTATCTTATATATTATTAATGCATTCAAAATTGTCAATGATATTAATGTATCTTCCAAATATATGATGATATAAATGCATCAATGTATGATTTAGCAAGGTAAGATATCTAGCTTTAATGTAATATTTTCAACATCTTTTACGCCAACTAATTTCCAGTTGGTTATTAGACATGTCAATTATCACATATCCAATTAATCAATTATCATTACAGGTGGCTTTATTAAATCAATAAAGAGTCAAAACTCTCTGTGTCACGACCCGACCCGAAACGAGACGGATCCCGTTCGCACCGGGCCGCGACGGAGAAGCACTAACCAGGATCTAGCTTTGGAATTTGGTTCGGAACTGAATCTTCCAAATTATTTTAAACAACTCAAACAAACACAGAGCTACTAAAAACATCAAATGCAGCGGAACAAAACATCTATCATTTCTTTTCCTCAAAACAATCATCTACAAATACAGTACATGGCTTTTAGATAGAAAGAAAGACAGAACAGAAAAGCCATGACTGTACAAAAATCAAAGGGTACAAAACAATACCTAAACTGATCAAACTCTGAACTAATCATGGACTTCCTTCTCTTTCCCAGAACCTGAAAACCACCAGAAAGCAAGGGCGAGCTCAACAGCTCAGTAAAGCAACAAACCTCCAATCAAAACCCTCAGAATCGAAAAACCAACACATCAGACAAATCTGTACAGAAATCAGAACGGAATCGGACATATATCAAATCAACAGAATCAGAATCGTACAGATCATATCGGAACAGAACAAAATCATATCAGAATCACATATCAGATATTTAATTAATAGCTAAGTTCCCTGACACAGACTGAATCTCATAGGATCCAGGCCCCTTATGCCTCCCTTTGTGCTCACGGCACCAGAACAGAACAGATCAGATGTGCTTATTGCACCAGAATACATAAATAGTGCATATAGCACCTAAACAGATTTTTCCTCGGATCCGGAGCAGAACAGATATCAAAATGCATATTGAGCTCATTTCAGAATTCCCATTTCACTAACTGAATCTCATAGGATCCAGGCCCCTTATAACTCCCTTTTTATAGCATATACAGATAGCATATCAAATCAGAAGAATTTCGGACAAATCAGAAATTACCCAAAAATCGAGCAGCACAACGGCAATATACAGAATTTACACAATTTTCCTGAAAATCAAAATTCACCAAATTTGCACAGAATATAGATATCAACATTTCAGAACATTTATTCTACTGCACAGAGAATTTCCAATTTCACAGAAAAATCCAGTCGACTAAAAACGCAGTCGAATCAAAAATACCCGGACAAAAATCTTCAGAAAATAACCAAAATGTGCACACTCGGCACGTCAACAATATACAGAAACTTACGCGGTAAAAACTGAACCAATCAAAAGATACGGACGAAAATCATGAACAAAAATCAATTCCGGACAGATAATACCACCAAACTCGACGGTTCTGAAAATTGAGAAAGGTGGAATGTGCCTTACTTCGTGCACAGCAATATCCTCAACAGTCTCTTCGAACGAAAACGGCTCCGCGTTTTCCCGAAATCAACTTTTCCTTTTTCCTCTTTTTTTTCTCTTTTCTCTCGGATCGAAAATCAGATATTTTTTTATAAAATTTCTCTCTTCAAAACGACTGATTTCCCTTAAATCATACACAGATCGGCCTGGCCGATCGTCTCGATCGTCCTGGACGATCAGACCAAACCACCTCATCCTGGCCGATGCTCCAGGGCGATGATCCGGCCGATGCTTATGAACAGTGCAATCGGCCTGGCCGAAGTCCTCAATCGGCCTGGACGATACCTACAGGAAATCACCTGGAGCAAATCTGGGCAACTTCTGGAGCAGTTTCTCAACTGATCGTCCCAGGACGATCCCAAATCGTCCTGGACGATCCTGGAGCAGATCATGCTATTACACTCTGTCAGCCGGCGTAATTGGTCATTTATTACTTTTTACAGCCAGGATAAAACCAAAAATCATCTTTAAAAGAAAATTTGTCGATCCACCCTCATGCATAGGATATTATGTCATAACAGCCAACCTTTTTTGCTATTCATTTATCAAAATATCATTTATATTAAACAAGAGATCACTACAATCACTAATCTATCATAATCTCTTGACAACAAAAGAATAAAATAAAATGCATAACAAAATCTAAAAAAAAATGAGGATTTCTATTATTTGGCCTAAATGTTCAAAAAAATTTAAATGTCTGCCTAATACGAAGCGGTTCTTTCAACTTTGGTAATTATTTATTGATTGAATTTTTAATTTAAGAAATATATTTCTGTAAATTAATTTAAAATTAAAAGAAAGAAATTGGGAATTTTAAAATAGTTTCAATGTGTTTTGTTAGATTCTTTTATTATTGACATGTCATCAAAAATCAATTTGATCAGGTATTGTTCTTGAGACATATTTAAACTAGAAACTTTCAAAATTAAATCTGGGAGTATCCGAACTCCGATCTAAGCAACCTTATGGTCAAATTGAACGTCTTGACAAGAAGAATCCAATTATACCAAAATCGGCTCAATCCAAGTCCAAATAGCTTTTTTTTTTAACAGATCTATTAATAATAAAAAGCCACGGTTACAACAGGAGTAGAAAGAGAATAAAAATATGCAAAAGAAAATACATCAAAAGAAAAAGGCGGGCTCAGTAGACGGCCAAGACTACCAGCGTCCCTGAGGCCTCGCACGGACCATCCAATCAAAGGTTGCCACCAACTAAACGATAGGGACACGAGCCCCGACCACATCATAGCCCAAAGCCCCTCGAGCGCCAAAACATTAACGTCTACGCCGACCTCTACCACGGGAAATCCCACGAGAAGCAACAGTTAAAGCAGGTCTAGCCCTAACCAGATTGAAATCATTACCAATGTCAGAACCCCCACAAAAATCTGGAGAATCTCGGCCACATTCAGAAAAATCGGATTCAGAATCACCATCCGACGAACCATTCAACCAATTTAGATGGTTCCTAATATCCAATCCAGAACTATCACCTAAACAATTAGACATAATACGGGTATCGACCAAATTAACAGGGACATCAATAAAACTATTGACAACCGGATTGCACGCAACTTCAACACCGGACGAAGGAATCACAACCTCAGCTACAGCAGGAATCAAATTCTCCACAGTATTAGCCGATACCAAAACAAAAGGAAAAAAGGGTAAAGCATTTGGAGATAAAACATTCGTAACAGCAATAGAATTAACTCCACCCACATCCAATTCCTCCCTAGCTAAACTTGGGAAAACCAGATCCCGATCAATCACATTTAACGCACCTTGTTCAATAGAAACCAAACCAGGCTCATCATTTTTAGGAGCAGATTCCACAGCAACAGCAATAGGTCGACATTCACTAACAGGTGGAGTAACCTCACAATTAACTTCCGTCAAAGAAACAAAAACCCCACCAACAACAGGGGTATCAGACGGAGATTCAACAATAGGGAAAACTTCGGGATGGGTTTTCAGACTCCACAACCGTATGAGAAATAACATTTTCAACATTTCCAACATCTAAATTAGCGTTAGGAGGAGAAGAAGACGTTGGAACCACAAGTGTAGTAGGTCGACAATTGCCTTGAGAGTGACCAATACATTTACAGTCGGCACAGAATTGAGGAAACTCATCAAAAACCACCTCTTGAGTATAACCTAAAGATTCCGAACCTAACCAAACTTGCTTAGGAAAAGATTTAGTTATATCAAGCTCAACTAAAACTACGAGCAATTGAAGGACGTGAACCAATAGCAGTCGCTTCGTCTATTTTCAGGAACTTCCCAAATAACCCGCCAAGTCCAAAGAGAATGTGCGGAGAGAAGAAGTGAGGACGAAGACAAGGAAAAGAAATCCCTATAGGTATCACCGGCGACTCAACACCAATATACAAAGTAGGTGACCACTTGGTTAATTTCATAAAGCAATTGAAAATTAGGTAAGAACGGTGACAGAAAATCCTACAGTAATCGAGATCATTAGATAGCTTGATCAAAATGTGATAAGTAATGATCCAAAACAGTAACGGAAACCTCATTTTTCAACTTCAAATTGAAAAAAAAAAATTACGAATAGTTTGAACTAATTGACTGAAGTATATTTGAAATCTTCAAAGCATTAACTAGGTAACCAAATAATCTCCAAATATAGCATTCTTAAAATCGAATCAAGCGGCTCGATGAGACAAATCCAACAAGCTTAAGATCTTTAATTTTGACATTATTAAGCATTTAAATACTTGATGAAAGCTTTGTGATCGATGAAATCAATATGAACTATTTGATAAAGCACTCCGATTTTGTCTTAGATTTATTCATATTTATGGAGCATGTCACTCCAAAAAATCTAGAAATATAGCATGATTCTTCACATTAAGGGGAAAAGGAAGGAGAGAAAGAAGTAGAAATAACTCTTGCATTTTTCAGCCATCGTCGCCGACGAGCACCACTAATTATTGTCGTCGACAATCACCATCGCTATTAAGGATCAACATCATAAATCTCTAGCATGTCCATAGTAGTGACAAGATTTAACCAAATTGTTGGGCATAAAAATTCTTATGTTGATATCTACTTTCTATAATCTCTCCAGCCTTGTTAGAATACATTTTCTCTATTCGGGCTCTGTTCTGAACTTGCCTAAAGCATGTAAGAGGTGATAAATAAGAGTTATAAGTGGACATTAATACATTAGCATTTCTGCATTCATATTCACATATAATTTTATCATGCCTACTGTAGAGTAAATAGTAACTCTTTTATTTCACTGATGTTATTAGTGAGCTTCATACTCTTATTGTTGTTTAAAATATTTTAACATAATTTTTATCAATATGCCTTTTTAATTAATTAATAATAATTTTATTTTTTGAATATTTTCAATTTTGTAATATTTTTAAATTTACAAATTAAGCTACATTTTCTTGTTTGCCAAGTTATTTTAAAAGACTAAGATTCGTATGAGACAACTTTTTCATTGCTTTCTAAAATAATTTTTTAGTTAATTTTTTTTTTTTTTTGAAGAGTTGAATCTCAAGTGAATCATTAAATTTGTGATTTTATTTTACATTTTTTATTTGTTTATTTTGCTATGCATTAAAAGTGCGCTAGCTATTATTTCAAATAGAAGGAAATATAAAGTTAATCTTTTTTTTTTTAAAGTAAAACACATATATTAAAATAAGAAGATACGGTTACAACAGCAAAGGACCCAAAAAAATGAAAAAAGATAGAATACAACCAACAGTGGGCTCAGTGATCGGCCGAGGCTCCCAGCATCCCTGAAGGCTCGCACGGACCATCCAATGAGGTGAAGACATCGCCCACAATCCAACCAAACTTTAAGAACAACACCAGAGGTTGCCACCAGCTCGACGACGAGGACATGAGTCTCAGCCACATCATAGCCCAAAAAAAAAAAAAACCCGACCAAAAAAACCAGAAAGCCAACCCGAAGCAAAAGAGGAAAAAAAATACAGTAAACAGAAAATTTATCTTCTTCTCTGGCCCCTCCCACAAAAACAGCCACGAGAAGCAACCGAGCAAACAGGTCTATCTCGAACCAAAGTAAACTCGTTTCCAGGATCCAAACCACTGCAAAAGTTCGGAGATGCCAAGCCGCAATCCGAAAAATCGGATTCATATTCAAAATCAGAAGACCCATGTAGCCAGTCCACATGGTTCCTAATATTAAATCCCGAATTATCACCCAAACGATTGGCAAAAGTATTCGTATCAACCAAATTTACAAGGACATCAACAAAATTATTAGAACATACCGAATTACCATTTAAATTTTCCACCCGCAAACTTTCGGCATTATTTTCCACATTCACAGTCGGTAAAAGAGAAATCTCGACATCAGGCATCGAAGCCGCAGAATCATTATTCACAGCCACAACAGAGCAGTCAGCCACCTCCTTACTAACATTAACACCAGCAGGAGTTAAAACGGGATCCAAATTTACCCCAGCATCAATACCAGGTAAAACGCCACCACCCAACCCACCAAAAAAAAAAACAACGGAATAGGGGTCCCAAAAGCATCAGGAGAAATAACTAGATCAACAACTCCAACATCAGCATTAACAGGCACAACAACTGGCGGCACAACCACAAAATTATCCTCATGTAGAAAGACACTAGGAGATGAGGCAGCAATAGGAACCCCAACATCCCCCCACACCACCATCAGAAACAGTACCGCAAGCAGGAACCAGAACATCCAAATTAGGCAAAGGAGGAGCAATAGGCAAACAGACCTCATTACCAGGACGACAGTCAACAATAGAATGACCAAGACGCTTACATTTGTGGCAAAATAAGGGAAACTTCTCCATAGAAACTTGTTGAAAACATCCTAGTTTTTCTGGACCAATCCAAATCGTATCCGAAAATTTCTGTGTGATATCAATTTCCACCAGGACACGGGCAACAGACGAGCGAGACCCCAACGCCGTAGAGTTATCAACCTTCAACGGGGTACCAAAGAGAAGCCCCAATCCATGCAAAATACGGGGCGAGAAAAAATGGGGACGCAAATTAGCGAATGAAATCCAAATGGGAACAATATGCGACTCTTCCCCAATGTCACCGGACGGTGACCACTTAGTCACCTTCATGTAGCAATTAAAAATCATATAAGACCTATGACAAAACACCCGACTATAATCAAGATCGTTCTCGAGCTTAATGAAAATATGCGAAGAATCCAGCACAGTTACAGAAAAAAACACCATTCAGTCTTAGGTTGAAAAAAAAATTCCGAACCGACGCAAGCGGAGGCCGCCGCGATGGGAACAAACCAACAAGTGAAAACTTAAATGGTTCGGCAAGAGAGAAAAATTCCTCTTCCGACACCAAAAGCGCAGGAACACCACGAAAAGAAGACCGAGTAAGTTCAGGACAACTACCATGAGAAGATCCCGCTAAAGCTTCCAAAAACGAGCGGGACCGAGCCGTACCAGCCAAGAAACCAGGGTCAGAAGAGCTACACACCGCCATACCAGCGTCAAAACAAAGAAAAAAGGGAGAAAAACTACCCACGTAGTCGGAAGAGCCAACGCCAACAGCGACCGGGGCAAGCTAGGGCAGAGCCCTAGCCCAGCAGAGAGAGCGCATCGTGGGGAGAATCTCTATCTAATATTGATCGGAGAAGACATGACTCATTATTTTAATTAATGAAATAGAAAGTTAATCTTGAATATGTATAAAATTTTAAAATAACTATTACATAATTTGATGAAAATAAAAAGTTCTTTGAGGTAAGTATATGTTGAAAATCTAATATTATACAATTGAGCATTAATATTTATTAAAATCTCTATAACCAGATAAATTAAAAATTTAAGATAGCTTTCACACAATTTTTTTTGTTAATCAATGTATCCTTGAGAGTTAAAAACATCATGTTTTATATTTAGGTTTTGTTTAGGATGAGTTTTTTATTGCTTCTTAAAACACAATTTTATTATACAAAAATTAAAATATTTATACTAAAATTCTATTTTAAAAAGCAATTCAACCCAAACGAAGCTTTAGTTATGATCATTTAGTTGATTGATTTTATTGTTTGATACGACAAAATAGTTGGATATGTCCATTGCAGAAATTCACCAAATAGATAGATATCTCAAATTCAAAGATAGGTTTGTAAAAAATGACCAAATTCGTTAACTTGATTTGAAAAATCCTGATTTGGGTTGACTCATTTAATAAACGAGTCGGGTTTGGGTTGACCCACCAACCCAAATTTGGCATGTTTATTTTTTTCTTAATTTCTTTTATTTATTGATATAATCTTCTTATCTTTTATAAATTAATCTAAATTTTATAATTAATAAGCTAATGCCAGTTATCATGATGGGTTCGGGTTGTTAGCAAATCGGATTCGAGTCAGGCCACTTTTGAATCGCTCAAAATGACCCATTAATTTGTTTTGACACCCCTATTCAAAGAGGGCCTGAGTGATATGCAAGGCAAAGGCCTAGAGAAGGAGTGACTTCTAAAGTAATTGGCTTCCTAGAGAAAGGAAAGGTGGGTGGGGGTTCATTATTGAAAATTGCCAAAATAAATGTTGTTGGACTATATAAGTAAACAGTGAAACTATAATATGTAAGACAGCTTTAAATGTAATGGTGGAGTTTTGTAGGAACCTCCCCCAACTAAATATGTTTATAATGGTCCACTCCTGAATGCATTGCATTAAAAAAGATGGAATTATAAAATTTAGTCTAATATGAAATTATTTTAGTCAAAGTGAACAATTTCTTGCATAATATGAATTTGATCATTACAGATCCACCCCTCCCTAAATTAGCCATATAGAAACTTTGTGTTACTTAAATTTTAGTCATTATTTTTCCATACATATTGAAATTTGTATTTACACAGATAATCATATTTATAAATAATGTTTATATAATAAGTACTCTATATTTAATTTTCATTAAGTATCCTTCTTTAAAAAAAAATTCATTAAGTTTCCTTTTTTTATTAAACTCACAATGGGGCCTATGTGTTAATTAAAGAGGAAAAATATAGATTATTAAAGAACCAAAAAGCTCTATAAAAATACTACATTTGAAATAAAACCTACGAACCAATGATTCTACCTATTACAATATATAAGAAGAGATAAAAACACAAGGAAAACAAGTAAAGAAGAACAGTCAGCTCAAAGTAGCTAAAAGGATCACAGCCAGAACTAGAGTCACACGAACCAATACAAGACACATGTAAGAAAAAATACAAAAGAGAGAAACAACAAGTCAAACCAAGAAACCAATAACCACTAGCCAAACAACACAAACAGCAACCCACCCAAAAGCCCCTACATACAGGATTACACCCAAAACCAAGAACAAGCAGACGAAAAGCCAAAAGAGAACATGAACGACAAACAGCGCTACATCAAGCAAGCCAAAAAAAAAATCACAAACCACCACTACCAAACCTCACGGCACAACCACAAACCGAACCAACACCAAACTCAAAGCCACGTATGATAGAGCCCTCCAAACAACACACTGACATGAACAACCATAACCACGAAGATCCCAACCAAAACCCAAACACCAATAAACCCCAACCAAAAAAACAAAAAAACCAAATTAGCTTTGCCTCCCCCCAATTCAACCCCAACCAAAAGCCACCTCAACAAACCAAACAGACAACCCTGATAACCTGACAATGCCGTAAGGCTGCAGGTTGAAGACAGAGCAGAAACGAAACTGGATTTTGTATTTCCTTGATATCAAAACAATACATGTCTACAGGTCCTTAAATAGAGAAACGAAAGATACAGAGCATCAATATTAAAGAGCTGTACACGTCATCAAATAAAGAATAAAGAACCTAAAGTAATTACAATTTTATATAGGAAACTTCGAGAGCTATTTATTACTAACATCCCCCCGCAAGCTAATGAAGTCGGAAGAATGAAGTAGCTTGGTTGTTAGCTCTTTGAACCGAGCATTTGATAATGACTTGGTAAAAAGATCGGCTAACTGATCCTTAGTTGAGATGTGATGAACTTGGATGCAGTTATTTTGAATACACTCTCGAATAAAATGACAATCGATTTCAATGTGTTTCGTCCGAGCATGATAAACTGGATTATTTGCTAAGGCGATAGCGGAGGTGTTATCGCAATACAGAGTTGTTGGTTCTTGTTGAAAGCAATCTAGTTCTTGAAGTAGACGTCGAAGCCAAATTATTTCGGTTGTAGTAGCAGCTACGGCTCTATATTCAGCTTCAGTGGACGATCTTGCTACGGTCGACTGCTTCTTTACACTCCAAGAAATGAGAGAGTTGCCGAGAAAGTTACAGTATCCAGTCGTCGATTTGCGATCCTGTTGATCACCAGCCCAATCAGAATCAGAATAAGAAGTGAGAGTTAGAGAGTTACCTGATAACGGTAGACCATGACGAATCGTTCCACGAATGTATCGGAGAATTCGTTTCAGCGCAGAAAAGTGATGTTCAGTGGGATTATGCATTGCTTGGCTGGCACGGTTTACCGCATATGCAATATCAGGCCTAGTTAAGGTTAAATACTGCAAAGCTCCTACCAATTGGCGGTATAAGGTAGGATTTGAAAAACTTTTGGATTCAACAGAGCTGTTATATTTAGGATGTGCCGGACTTGTCAAGGGTTTACAGTTTGTCATACCTGCTCTTTCAAGAATGGATTCCGCATATTTGGTTTGATGTAACAGTAAACCACTAGTCGTTCTTTCAGCCGTTATACCAAGGAATTGATGAAGAGAGCCAAGATTACGCATATTAAATCGGCCATGTAAACTATCAAGTAATTTTGTGTGAAGAGAAGGATCATTCCCAGTTAATATAATGTCATCGACATATACTAAGATATACATTAAAGCATTTTGTTTCGAGTATATTAACAGAGATGGATCCGAAGTGCTTGTTTTAAAACCAAATTGATGCAGAAAACCGGTAAATGTTTCAAACCATTTGCGAGGTGCCTGTTTTAGGCCATACAGAGCTTTGTTTAATTTACAAATGTAAGTAGGATGAGTAGCATCTAGAAAACCAGGAGGCTGCTTCATATAAACAGAATCGGAAAGAGAACCGTGTAAAAAGGCATTTGAGATGTCTAATTGATGCAACGGCCAATTCCGGTGTAAAGCAATGGTAATAAGAATTCTTAAAGTAGGAATCTTTGCAACAGGACTAAAAGTATCGGTGTAATCTAAGCCGAATTCTTGATTGTAACCAAGAGCAACTAACCTAGCTTTATATCTTGCAAGAGTACCATCCGAATTTGTTTTAGTGCGAAAAATCCATTTACAGCCAAGAATATTTAAATTTGGGTTTGGAGGAATTAAGTCCCAAGTACCTTGCGATTGAAGTGCTTGAAATTCCGTGGACATAGCACGTCGCCAATGCTCATGCTTAACTGCTTGACTGTAAGATGTTGGTTCAGGATCAGTGATTTGATGTGTTAGATCAAACACTTTCTTAGGCCGTAAATGTCCCGTGCGCAATCTGGTTTCCATCGGATGTTGAAGAGGTTGGAAACTGGGAGTTATAGGACTAGCAGAATCAAAGGTTCTCTCAGTTGGTGAGAAGGCAGAGGGCATATGGGACGGTGGACTTGCATCCGTAGAGATGTTCTGAGGCATTTTCTGTAAGGCAGTTGCAGGAACTAACAAAAGAGGCGGCAGATATACAGTGGAACTAGTGGAATTAGGAGAAGAATGCTTACTTAATGTATCATGAAAGGGGAAAATGTTCTCATTAAAAACAACATGCCGAGAGGTAAAAACACGATGAGATTTAGGATCAAAACATCGATACCCTTTTTGATTGAGCGCATAACCAATAAATACACAAGGCAAAGACATAGAGGTTAATTTTGATTTAGCATAAGGGCGTAACCAAGGATAACAGAGACAACCAAAAACCTTTAAATGTTTGTATTCAGGAACTTTACCAAATAACTTTTCATATGGGGTGATATGATTTAAATTCACAGCAGGCATAAGATTTATTAGATAAGTTGCAGTATAAATAGCATCTATCCACAGATAAGTCGGAGCATTAGAATTAATAAGTAAACTACGAACAGTTTCAAGAAGATGACGATTCTTACGCTCAGCTACTCCATTTTGAGCCGGAGTGTAAGGGCAGGTATACTCATGTTTGATGCCCCATTGAGTACAGTAGGATTGAAACCGATTGTTTAAATACTCACCACCACCGTCGGTTCGAATAATGCGTAAACAAGAATTAAATTGACAAGAAATCATTTTATGGAAGTTAATGAAAACAGAGGTGACAGCAGATTTATGTGTTAGCGGAAAAATCCAACAGTATTTCGTGTAATCATCAGTAAATGAAACAAAATAACGGTAGCCTTGTACAGATATAGTAGGAGATGGTCCCCATACATCTGAATGAACTAACTCAAACGGCTTATTCGTGGTGGAAACAGAAGCAGAAAAAGGTAATTGTTTACTCTTAGCTAAGTGACATGTGTTACAATGTGTATTCGAGTGATCTGTGTAAATGCAAGAGTGAAAGCGAGACAAAAACTGTAACGTAGAATGGGCCGGATGTCCAAGCCGTTTATGCCAGAGAGCCGGAACGGTCTGTACAGAAAGTAACGCAAGATCTGTAGGTTGAACTGAGGAGCGAACAGGGTAGATACCGTTATGGCATGGACCGTGAAGAAGAAGCCGCTTGGTCTTCGAATCCTTTATTTGATAACCATTAGAATCAAATTGAATAATACAATGGTTATCTTGAATCAATTTGTGAACAGACAATAGATTGAATGATAAGTTTGGAACAAGATGAATGTTATGTAAAACAAGATTACCTGAAGGAGTAGGTAATATACCTTTCCCTATATGACGAATAGGGATTTGCTGCCCATTTCCAAGAGTAACTTGAGAATTACCTGTATATGGTTCGGTTGAATTGATCTGAGACGAATCGGCTGTTAAGTGGTTGGATGCTCCACTGTCAAGAACCCAAGGTGAGGCTCGGGAATCGTCTGATATAGTGAACAAGGCAGTCTTTGATGTTTCTTCAGTATAGCTGGGATCTGTGCGATACCAACACCGAATGGCCGAATGACCATTTTTTGAACAGATTTGGCAGGTAATGTTTCTGTTAGGTCGGTCAGCACGATTGTTATTTTGATTTGAGCCACGACCTCGTTTGCCACGGTATGTGGTGGATCTTGCACGACCACGACCTCGAGACGCAAATAAGGCCGTCGTATTGTCGGATAGCTGAATCTGTTGCAGATCATTGGCAGCTTCTTGAATGAGATTCTGTTCTTCAGTGCACAGCAGGCTGTACAAATCATCCAAGCTGAGAGGTTGAAGATTTGTGCGGATGGCAGTTTTGAAGGCCTGATATGTGGCAGGTAGACCATTGAGCGTATAGAGTATCACATCTTCTGGATCGATGTGGCAACCAGCAGCAGCGATGGAGTCTACTTTGGATTTGATTTCAAGTAGATAAGCAGTCATCGTTTTATCACCTTTGGTTAGGTGATGAAGATCATTTTTCAACTGGATGACACGCGATCGGGTGGTAGATTGCAGCCGATTGGAGAGGGTTTGCCAGATCTCATAGCAATGATTTAGGGAAATAACATAAGGAAGAATAGAAGGAGAAATAACCGAATATAAGGCGGCAGAGAGATTTTGATCGGTAAGATTCCAAAGATCGCGCGATTCAGGAGATGTTGTCGGGCACGCCAAAGATCCGTCCAAGAATCCTTTAAAACCGTTTGCTGAAAAAATTTTTTCCACTTGGGAGCGCCAGATCGGGTAGATATCCGGAGTTAGGGAACTTGGAACAAGTTTCTTGAGATTACTCATGAGAAACATGAGTTGAGATGGAAGAACAATCGGAGAAGATAGAGCGGTAGAATCCGCATTTGTGGAAGAGTTGGAGGAGGTCGCCATTTTACCGAAAAAAAACAAGAGAGAAGAAGAAAAAAAAATCGGAGAATGAGCTAGTGCTCTGATACCATGATAACCTGACAATGCCGTAAGGCTGCAGGTTGAAGACAGAGCAGAAACGAAACTGGATTTTGTATTTCCTTGATATCAAAACAATACATGTCTACAGGTCCTTAAATAGAGAAACGAAAGATACAGAGCATCAATATTAAAGAGCTGTACACGTCATCAAATAAAGAATAAAGAACCTAAAGTAATTACAATTTTATATAGGAAACTTCGAGAGCTATTTATTACTAACAAACCCGAGCCCCACAACCATAAATGCACACGAACCATAAGCATAGAGACACCCAAGTGCATGTCAACAACAGAAGATACAAATTTTCATTAAGTTTCCTTAATGTCACCCAAAATGCTATATTAGGTGTTGAGAAATTGGCAATAAATATTACTACAATTTACTTTAAAACTCACTACAAATTACTATGAAATTCAGATCTAAAGTGAAGCCACATCATCACTTGAAGAGGTGGATCAACTAAATTTGGGAAGAATGTGATATATATCTGCAAAAAGAATTTTTATTAGTCTACCTCTTCAGTGTCTTGGTGGCTTCAATTTAAATATGAATTTCTTTGAGTACATGTGCTATCAAGTTGAGTTCGATCCATACGTAGAGCTCATATTACAAGTTAAAAATAAACGATCAGCTCAAAATTGACTCGAAATCAAAATTAATGTTTAATAACTTTTAATTCAATTCATGATGATTCGATTAAAGCTTCATTTGTGATGACATTCTTTTTGTTTTTTAAAGTAGCATTTTAATACAAAAATCAAAATTTTTGTCCTTAGAAGTCTTCCCAAAGGAAGCCTAAGAGTTTTTCCAAATTTATCTTTAATTAATAAGCATATACATGCACTAAAAATTTCAAAGAAGCCAAACATTACTTCTAGAAATCAAAACCATGGAAAAAAATAGAGCAGTAGAGAAACGAAACCAAACTAATTGAAACAGTAATGCAGCCAATATTATTCCAATTTAATATATTATAAGACCAGCATTTCTTTATTTTACACTTAGGTTTCTGATCTCAATCTATCTCTTATAAATTGTCAGATAGATCCATAATATATCTATATGATTTCTTATATATTTAAGAACTCGAGTCGTTTAAATAAGCTGATCAGAGGGAAGTTCCATGAAGCCATCAAGCTGCCCTGTACCATCATCAAACAGCCACTTCTCCAAGAAGGTCAGAGATCGATTCTGCTCCACCTCCGCCATCTTCGCCGACGAAGGCATCATCTCCGGCAACTTCACTGAGCAAAACTCCTCATGACATATCAAACTGTCACCACTGTTCTTTATATCCATTGCAGAGGACTGCATAGTGTTCTTCTCTGATGACCTCATCCACCCTTCGAGCAGCCTTGAGATGTTATCTGTGCTGGAAGCATAGGTGGAGGAAGAGTGAGGATGCTGTTGATGTAACTGAACTCCGGCGAACTCTGGGTTTACAGTCGCTGCTTCAATGGCAAAAGGATCATGAGATCCTATTGTTTCTTGTAGCTTAATAAGCTTTTTCTTAAGGTGAGTGTTCCAGTAGTTCTTGATATCATTATCTGTTCTTTGAGGAAGATAGGAGGCGATGGCTGCCCACCTACAGCCATAAGATATGAAACTAAAAACCAAAACCTCAAAAGATCTTTCATAAGAAACTTTCTGACAAATAAAGTTTGGAACTTTGAAATTAATTGAACAGTAATCCAGCAAAAAGTTTTTTTTTTTTTTTTTTTTAAGTACTGGAGAACTAGGATTTAACTAGGTTTACTTGTTGCCAAGCAAGGCTTGGAGATGGATTATAATTCCTTCTTCATGTGGAGTGAAGCTTCCACGCTTGATTCCAGGCCTTAGATAATTAGTCCACCTAAGTCTGCAGCTCTTACTGCATCTCAGCAACCCTACAGTCAGATTTGAAGCAAAAATTTGAGAAAAAAACTAAGTTGATCGATCAGAGATAGAATTGATTCGCACAAGGAAATGAAGTGAAACTGAAAAAAAAAAAGGAAAAAAGATGGGTACCTGTATTGATAGGAACAGATCTCCAGTTTCCAGGGCCATGCTCCTGAATGTAAGAGACAAGTATGAGATCTTCTTCAGGAGTCCATGGACCTTTCTTGATCCCAGGCTTGTCACAGCATGGCGGCCTTCCCATGGCTACCTTTAGCTGCTTCAGCTACCACAACCACCCTTCTTCTTCTTCCTCTTCAATCTCTCTCTCTGCCTCTAGTCTCTGAAGACTTACACTCTTCTGTTGTGTTGGGTTAAATTCTCTCTCTCTATAGCTTCCTCATTGTCTTTATTTTTGCCCCCTACAGGTGTCTAATGAACATGTGAATATATATTTATATTGAAAGACTTTAATGGAGTTGGCTTTTTCACCTATCATCTACCTTGCTGACTCTAATTGCCTTTGCCTTTCAGACCCTTTTTTTAATCACAAAGTCAGCCAGGCTTCTCTTTTGTTTTAGAAGGGAGAGGTCACATGAATCACTGGGCTTTGGCCTAAAGCTGCAAGTTCTATATATAGTGATTCATTTTTTTTTTCATAAATGCTGATAAGAAATAATATCGGGGAATCTGTAATACACCAAAAAAAATCAGCCATTAATGAGGATAAGTTTGTGTGCATCACTGTCCTTGACCTGTAACCTGTAAATTAACTTCTATGCTTTGCTGCTAAGGTCAAACATTAATAAATTCTTTAATGATTTTTTTTTTTTGAGGGAACGGGTATCCACCCGCTGCCACTCTTGAAAAGGTGCTTGGCGACGTGACTAATCCTCTGCTGACTTAGAAGAGGCACCCACCTCATAAACCTCCTTGCCTGTACTTGATTTGACCCCACTTAAGAGGCGCTGCCGCTCGAGGGGAATCAAACACGAGTTTGGGGGTTCCCAATCGTACTCGTCCACCAACGACGCCAAGCAAAGGTGAGTTTTTATTTCTATTTTTTTGAGTTGAGAGATAATATATTGAATCTAATTAAAGATCATCCTTTTTCAATGTACATTATATACTACTGTATTTGTACATGATTAAATAAATATAAAAGTCCCTACAATGAAGACATGCATGCGTGCGGCTCTATTTCTTTATATAAATATATACAATATTTATATTGGAATGGTACTCTATATTAATATTATATATTATTAATATTATTTTCAATGTACATTTGCGTTTATCATTCTGTAATAAGTCAGCCCTCAATGCATTTTGGTAATAATATATAGAGGAATAAGGGCTACGATAAAAAAGTAATATTTACAATTATAATATGGATTTTATTTTAAATTAATTATTTCTTTCATACACCATATTATATTTTAATTTATCAATTAATCTTTGATAAATATTTTGTATAATTTTACAAAAACTATGATAATTGCTTAAAATATTGTAATATAAGCACTTTCTATATGAATTATGCTAACCGTGAAATACATTACTCATTAATGTATTATTCATGCTCTTAACCCCCCTCACACACACACACACACATATATATATATATATATATATATATATATATATATATATATATATATATATATATATATATATATATATATATATATATATATATATATATATATATATATATATATATATATATATATATATATATATATATATATATATTTGAGATATTTCATTATTATTGAAAAATTTTTATATTTCTTTCTTCGATCATCTTTGTGCCTAAAAAATAAATTAGTACACTATATGTATTGCAAACAACAAACTTAAATCATTTTTTCTCTCTCATTTCCCCATAATTACTTTGAATAATAATCTTAGGTTTTATTTGGTATAGTTCTCTTGTTGTTTTGTAAAATCATTATACAACAACATCAAGTCTTTGTCCCACTATGTACGGTCGGCTACATGAATCCTTTTTCGTCAAAATTGTGTCATGTTAAAAGTCAAATTCTCATTTAAATATAATAAAAAAAATCATTTCTAATGTTAAAATAATCTTTTAAAGCTATTATAGAAAGTAACTCTTTAATACAAAAATATTTTGAAACTAATAAAAAAATAGTCATCAAATAAAAATTATGATTATGATTTGAAAATTAAAGCAGTAAGAAAGTTATCCCAAATCAAGTATTAGGCTTTGTTTGGGGGCAAATTATTGCGTCAGGTGATCGAACGCAGAGATGCGTTCGGTCTCTCTCTGTCTACAGTAACCTGCACTTTACTGTAGCAGTGCTACAGTAAAGCGCAGGTTACTGTAGACAGAGAGAGACCGAACGCATCTCTCTGTCAGGTGACCTGATGCAATAATTTGACTTGTTTGGGACGGCATTTTTACTGTTTTTTAAAACAGCTTTTTAGCAAAAAAAATTTAATTTTTTTATTTAAAAGCTGCTTTGAGAAGTAGTAAAAAAGTCGTCTTCCTTTGAAACAGCTTTTGAACACTATTTTTTTACTGCTTTCTATAAATATTTTTAGAAGAAAGCTGAGGTAAAAAATAATTTGAAAGTTATACCAAATAAAATCTTATACTCTTAATTAATATATTAACTTTATATCCATGCACGTGTGTGTGAATCTGCATGTATAATATTCTGACTCTAAGGGCCGTAGCATGCTTATTTTTTCCATGCCAGCTCTTAATTCTTCATTCTTATAAAGTACAAAGTTCGTATTTCTTACACTGAAAATTCAAAATCTATGCTTCCTTAGTCGTCTACATCATTTCATTTCATATATGTCGGCGTAGCCCTTTCTATATATATATATATGGAGAAATTATTCTGTGCCGACGCCGAACATAATTTATCGTCCAGAGATCAACCAGAATGTGCTACACCAGTAGTACCGAGCGGTACCGAGCGGTACCGAGCAGTATCGAGCCGGGTACCAAACATGAGTGACGTGACACATTCTAGTTGATCTCTGAACGACGTTCAGCATCCCCACTAAAAAATTTTTCTCCTCAATATGAATAGCAATCACAACTGGATGGAGATTTGTACTTGTGATTCTGTACTCTTTAACATTTAAGCTGAAATATTTAATTTTCAATTAAAATTAAGAAGAAAAAAAAAAGCTGAAATATTTGGGCAGAAATATAAATTATGCAAGTGGGTATATTACCAGCTCAGTACAGTTATCCGTTTTCAACCTTCAATCTGACCATTTTTTATTGGTTGGATTAAATATTATCAAAGCTGTTCTAATTTAAATGTAATATTCCATTTTGGCCAATCCAATATAAATTATATTAATGGGATGTGAGGTGCTTATTCGTATGCAATTATCATGATAATTGAAGAGCATTTAATTTTTAGAAGGAAAAAAATTTTCTCATATATTTTATTAATTAAAAATGGGACTTAAAGACAATTATTAAGTAAATAGGTATGAAATTAGTTAAAGATATAAAAAGGACATTAATATTCTATTTAATCTAAATTAAAGTGGATAAATGTTGTTAGTTCTTGATTCTTATATAGATATTTGAACTAATTAGTTGCTCGAGCTGGATTCATCTTTGAGATTAGGTGCTCGGGTGGATGAGTGGCTTTACTCTTAGAGATAAAATACGAAAAGATAATATACGGGAAAGGCGGAGTAGCTCCAGTGGTAGATAAAATTAGATCATAGAGTGCTCATCACCTAACACGGTCTAACACAGTTTGGTCATATAAAACGTCAGACTTCTAATGGCCCGATTAAAAGAGTAGATATTGTATAATAGATATGGAATGTATTAAGAAAGATAAATGTATATCTAAAAAAGCCATGGTTATAAAGTGTTAGAAATGATATTTCTTTAGTAGATTTAAATGATGATCAAATTGTTAATAGGGCGCTATGAAGAAAAAAGATTCATGTAGTCAATATTCCCACGTAGTAGAGAAGACTTCCAATTACTAATAATATTTTCAATAATCATAAAAATATATCCAAAAACATACCTTCTTCTATCAATACTTCCCATGAAATGATCAAAAGTAGCTTCAGATGACGAACCTAGATTTAATGAACCCTTTAAATAACTAAGAATCCATTTGAGAGCTTACCAATGAAGCTTTTCTAGGTGGATAGCGCTCTTGATCAGTTTGCAAGGTCTAGTCTCCTGCTAAACATTCCATACATTACATCATGGGCGGATCCACCTTAAGCCCAGGGGGTGCTGCCCCTTTGGACTCCTAACATATCTGTAAAGAGTACCACGATGAACAAATAGAGGCTAAGAGGCAGCGCCATCGAAACAAACTTTGATTATAAGGATATTTATGAAAAAAATTCAACATTTTTACTTATAAATTTGCCCCCTCCCCCCTCCAAATTAAAGCCGGATCCGCCAACAATATTGGCATACTGGATCTGGTCAATAAAAGATTTTTCACATTTATTCTGCGATGGAGCTACAGCTTTCAACTTGAGACGTCCTGCCAATGATGACGTCTTCACGACTTTGAGATTCTACAAATTGAATTTATTCAAATCCTTTATCATATAATGACTTAATTTGAGACAAGAATAGCTTTCTGCTTTGTTTGTTTCTAGTAATTTGAATTCCTAGGAATTTGCAAGCCTTTCTAAAAAAATCCTTCATTTCCAACTCTCAGAACTTAACAATTATTTCAATAAATCGATTAATGACAAAAAAATTACTTGCAATCAAAAAATCATCTGCATATAAGAGCAAATATATATACTACAAGCCAGCCCACTGTTATAAAGTTCAGCTAAAAACCTCTTATAAAGTTGCTTTCATCACAAAGCTTCCATTTCAAACAAATAGAATTAGGATCCTCAATCGAAATCTGAGGGATAGCATCAGCCAGAGGAGTGGGAGTAGTAGCAGGAAGGGCCCAACCATGTTCATTAAGTATCACATCAATACGAGCATAAGAAGGGAACAAATAAATGAGAGATTGTGACAGAAGCAAATCAAAGATAGATATCCCATTACACTAGAGAGACCTCAAAAAAGGGAGATAGAGCATTTGGGTGTTTTCAATCTTAAAATTTTCTCTAATAGTGGCAATTATAAATTCTGAAAATAAGGGAGTAGTTGAAGCAATGTTGAATAGCTTGAAAAGAGGGTAGGCCAAGACCACCCTGAGCCCTAGGTTTGTAGGTGTTAGCCCAAGAAAGCATATATTTGTTTGGCATAAACTTTGTGCCCTTTATTTCTCTACTAATTGTTGGATGGCTATTGTTAGTGGGTTAAAAATAGTGATGCACTCCTTAAAAAGAAACATTTTGGTAGACTCTATGTGCTATCTTTGTCGCTCCTCTACTGAAAGCACATCTCATATATTCTTTGAATACAGCTTCTCCTTCTATGTAATTGGTGAGATAATTCTTTGGATTAAGGATCAATTATTTAGACTAAGTCTTCTTCAGATTTTTGAGATAATTGATGATGTGGAGCCTTCGGTTAAAAATGCAAAGAGCCTTTACATGCTTATTACCCGTTCTTCTCTTTATTGTTTATGAAGGGAAATGAATAATAGAAAATTTGGCAATTCTTACGCCTCTTCTACTACAATTTGCCACAAAGTTAAAAAAGTTGTTTTTCTCAAAGTCTCTAAGTGGAAAAATAGAGAAGCTCTTTTGGATATGCTATAATGTTGACAAGGTTGATGGTTGGTTGCATTTGAATTTGATGTTTTTGTTTGGAAATGCAGGCCCTATTGTTTTTAATCGGTGACTGTATGGTTGCATCTGACATTAGTTTGTGCTGCCCGGTTGTTTTCTTGGATGGAAATGTTGTTTTTGTTGGATGGGTGTTTTCGATGCCTTTCATGATGCCTTTCCATATATTGATTGCTAACCTGAAGAAAACTTGCAAGCCTTGGACGATGATGATTTTTTTTTTTTTTCAGGTCATTAACCTTGGATGATCTACGGGAAACTAGGGAATCATGTGGTTGCCTTATTTGAACTAAATATCTATCACGACTATAATCTCAGTGCAAACTATTTTTATTTTTGTGCTCTACAGATTGTTTTATTTCACTTTGGCAATTTTCCAATTCATAGTTTATCTTTAATTTTGGTCTCTTCTATTCCCTCATAGGAGTGCTTTTTGGCTTCTATTGAGCTAGCTCCATTTTTTGGTCGGAGTTTTGCTGCTCATTTTACTTGTATCTTCTTTTACTTGTAATTTTTCATAGATTAATGAAAGGGATCCCCCAAAATTTTTCGCAAAAGAGTAGAGTACTTATACTATGATTGAATGATTGGGTGTCTGTTATACACAAATATCAAACTTGCATCTTGCATGTCCTGTTTTCTTTATAAACTCATCAAATCAAATATGTCGAGAAGATTCAAATCATAAATGTGTCTTTTCAAAAGACAACTTTTGCTCACTTTCAATCACAAATCGTTGAGGTTGCTTCATGTAAATAATTTCCTCCAAACCACCATATGATGATGCCTTTTTTACATCTATTTGGTCAAGTTCAAGATCAAACTTGGCAACAATGGATAGTGTCACTCTTAATGAGATCTGTTTGACAACATGTGGAAATATTTCATTGATATCTTATTCATTTTTTATATCATTACTAAAACTCTTTGCAACTAAACTTTGTGGTGGCTAAATTTGTCATTTTATCCTATCTATTGCAATACTATTTTTTGTTTATACTGAATGCCATTCATTTGATCCTATCCAATGTTGGCCTCTGCTTAATTTCTATTTGGTATGCAAGTCTTTTTACTTAATTGCAATGAAAATTCATTCTCCTTGAATGTTGCATATCTACTTATGATACTTTTTTATTTATCCTATTTTATACATCATAATCCGAAACCCTTGACACCCTCTATTGAGAAGCAACCCACACAACAAAACAAACAAGAAAGGAAAATAACTAAAATGAACACCAATATTTAACATGGAAAAAATTGAAGTCAAATAAAAACTATGGAGTCACTCCACAACAAAATTCATTATGAAAATTGAGAGAAATGATACAAATCTTTTCTCTCTCACTCTATCATTATCTCACTTCACTTCTTCACTTCATTATTCTCAGAACTAATAAATAGATATAGTTTTACAACATGAATGGACACAACCTTCAATTTAAACATGAAAAACGAGAAAAAAAAACTATCCAACTCGATTCGTAGCGCCACAGCTCTGGCTCTTAAGAGTCGTTGTGCTTCGCTTTCTATCTCCACGTTTAGACTGCAGAGCTGTAATGTTACAACCTACGATGTTGCAATGCACAAGTATACAATACTACAACGCTCTAATGTACAATGCCACAATGTTTGTGCAAGGAAAAAATTTATGGCAAAAAGGCCCTTGAACCCCAAGCTGGGGAAGACTCACCAGCAACCCCCATCAACTTGACCGACGAAATTGAGGTATGAGTCAACAGTACAACCTGATTGTTCGATACAATCAAATTTCACATAGAACTAATTCCATCCAGATAATCCAAGAACGCACTTTAAAGCACTTATTTGTAACTTATCTTGTTTAATATGTATATACAACACACTTAAACACTTCCAAATTGCTATAATTTTGCAGTTGTCTAGCTAGTCCGAAGCTCCCTCAGGGTCTTCAAGTTCAATGTTGTAGAAGGACATCTATTTATCAGATGATTGGTAAATATTTTTAATTATTTTCTCCTAAAGCGCACTAAGCACAAATTAATCTAATTGCAACTCGGTGCTTAACAACCGAGCCCTGTAGGATTCCCACTTCATATTTCATGGGCTTAATGTTAGTACTTAGTATTAAAAGACTTAGTTGGGCTTATGGGCCTAAATTTGTTTTAGTCCAATTTAATTAAGCCCCTATCAAGTTGGTCATAAGCTTCAATATTTAATTTTAAATTTTAAATTTTAAAGCTATATATGGCATGAGTTTAAGAAATAAAAGCATCAAACTTTGGAAATTATTAATTAAATTAAGTTTTTTTCTTATAAAATAAAAGCTTACCACAATTTATTAAATTTATTTAAAATATTCATTCGCTAATTGCGATAACTTAATATCTACATTTTAGAGTATATATACATTTGTGTGTAACTTTCAATCTATATGTAACTTTATTTATATGTTAATAAATTATAAAACTTATTTAAATATTTTTATTATTGAAAATATTATTTCTTCTTAAATTATCTTATGCTATGCAAAATATTTCAATACTAATACTAGTCCAATAAAAGGGTATATTATAAGATTTATATGAATCTATAAATTTTACATAGATATCAAATGATAGAAATTTATTTTAAATAATTTAATAGGTGGCATATGACTACTTAATAATTGATATGTCACCAAGAATAGCATTGATCATGTATGAATATTGATGCAAATTTGATTTAGGAGCATCCAAATTAAATTTGGGACCATCCAAACTCCAATTTTGACAAGCTTATAGTCAAATTGAACATCTTGAGGAGACAAACTGATGCAATCAAGAATTATTATTCTATGTTTTATTTATATGTTTTGGACTCTATGTAATTTGAAATTGAACATCTTGAGGAGACAAACTGATGCAATCAAGAATTATTATTCTATGTTTTATTTATATGTTTTGGACTCTATGTAATTTGAAATATATACTCGTAATAAATATATTTACGCTCGATTCTAGTATAAGCTCGTTAAAATCGGAGACCGTTTGGTAACTCAAATTGTGGTTTGAACCTTCCAACAGCGCTTCGGGTCATTGATTAGGACTCATTTGGGCTCGGATTGGATTGATCAATATCCATGCCACATAATTCTTATATATTTACATAAAAAAACACCTATAATTTTATATTTATTTACATAAAATACAAATCCTTAAATCACATTAAAAAATATTACTATTTTTCAAATTTATAAACTAAAATAAGATTTTTCATGTGCATATGTTGATGTGATTTAGATGTAGTGTCTAAGTAAATATAATTATTTATAGATTAGACATATAAATATATAAGAGTTCTATGATATATATATGCTTCAAAAAATATATTAAAATATAAATCAAAATGCATGAATGTGAATCTTTTATTAAATGAAAGATTAAAATTACTTATTGGTTAAACAAAGATAAAAAATTATGTGAGAATATCACCTTATAAAAAATAATAAAATTTACAAAAAAATAATTTTCATGTATATTACAAAATTCTCATATATTTATATATTTAATACTTAAAATTTTATATTTATTTATTTAGCACTAAATTCGCGTTCCCGTAGCCTTCTGCACGACTTCGGAACCTATTTTTTTCGGGCGGCAGTCGAAACCACCCGAAAAAAATGGTTCCTTTTTCTTCCGGTTAGCCACCGATCTCTCGACGATGCGACGACGCCGGACGCCGACGTCGATGGATGGAAGTATCCTTGACTCCCTTGGGCAAGAGATCGTTGGCGTGATGTCGCCGGTCTCCATCTGCATGCTCCTCGTCGTACTCCTCGTCTCTTGCCTCTCTCCGTTACAATCTTCAATCGATTCCCCTTCCTCTACTCCGGTCACCGCCGCAACTCTAGTCTATCTCGAATCCCCCTCCGATCCCCCAGCTAAAAAACTCGCCGGTGCCCTCCTCAACGCCGCAGTCTTCGTGGTCCTTGTCGCCGCTGTCACTTTTCTCCTCGTAATCCTCTACTACTACAACTTTACCGGTTTCCTCAAAGCCTATATGCGATTCTCCGCCTTCTTCGTGCTAGCCTCCATGGGCGGTTCGATCCTCTTCTCTCTATTCCGCCGTTTCTCCCTCTCCCTCGACGCTCCGTCGGCAATCCTTCTATTACTCAATTTTTCTGTCATCGGCGTCCTCTCTATCTTCTCACCCGCCGTCCCCATCGTTGTGCGCCAATCTTATATGGTGGCCCTCGCCATCATTGTCGCCGCTTGGTTCACTAAGCTCCCGGAGTGGACCACCTGGACCCTTCTCCTTGCTCTCGCCGCCTACGATCTTGCTGCTGTGCTCTGCCCCCGCGGCCCGTTGCGCATCCTCGTTGATCTGGCGTCCTCTCGCGACGAGGAGCTCCCTGCCCTCGTCTACGAAGCCCGCCCGACGGCTTCCAATCACTCGGTGTCCTCCTCCCCCTTCCCAGCCGCATCGGTAGAGCTACAGCCCCAATATCCGGTTAATTTAAATCCCAATGCTAACCCTAACTCAGAACCTAGCTTAAATTCAAGTTCAAACGACAGTTCGCCAGGCCCCAACCAAGCGGATGACTCTGTCGTGGAAATTGAGAGTCTTGCAGAGGAGACTTTGCCCTTGGTACCTGCTGCAACAAGTATAACTCAGCTGGGAAGCACCCATGGTGATCCCATCTCTTCAGCTGAGCAAGATGATATTTTTGAAACTAGCAGGGGAATCAGGCTTGGTCTTGGGGATTTTGTCTTCTACAGCGTGCTCGTTGGCAGGGCTGCCATGTATGACTTGATGACCGTTTATGCTTGCTACCTTGCGATTATATCAGGGCTTGGATGCACCTTGATATTGCTGTCGATTTGCCGGCATGCATTACCGGCGCTTCCAATTTCCATTACTTTGGGAGTTGTCTTCTATTTTTTGACCCGGCTGGTGATGGAGCCTTTTGTTGTTGGGGCGTCTACGAGCTTGATAATGTTCTGACTAACTGGTTAGTGTTCATCTTGTAATTCCAAAAGGATATATGAAGGTGATGCTTTAGATTCTGAAAGTTACCAAACCCGTCTGTCGTTTTGACACTCTTTGCTGCTTTCTCTTTCTTTTCTTTAATTGTATCTTTTGTGGAGATATAATTGAACTGCTTATAGAATTGACAGAAAGATGACAAGTATTTTGAACTTGTGATTGATGCAGGATGGTTAAGCATGCCATTTTTTGAAATAAGACTAGAATGATAGAATATATGTAGATCACACAAGGGAATCATATAATATATGTATATCACACAAGGGAACCTATATGATTTGTAGATCATAGATTACTTAATATGACAATTTTTTTTGCTAAACTTTTAATGAAGAGTGTGAAAATACAATTAACTTTAGTGACTTTAACACCCTAAATGAAATTAAAGATTTTTGTTTTTATCGGCGTATTAGTAAAACCGAAGTTAGAGAGGCTTTAAATAAGAAAATGAAGTGTGGAAAAGCTTTTGGACCTGATAATATTCCAATACAGATGTGGAAATGCTTTGAAGATGAAGGAATTTCTTGGCTTACTAAACTTTTTAATACTGTTTTGAATACTAAAAAGATGCCAGATGAGTGAAGAATGAGTATATTAATTCATATTTTTAAGAATAAACGTGATGCATAGGAGTGTACGAATTATAGAGGAATTATGTTAATGTGTCATACTTTAAAACTATGGGAGCGAGTTATGGAGCGTAGGTTGCGGCATAATACTAATGTTTCTCAAAATCAATTTAGATTCATGCCGGGTAGGTCTATTATGGAAGCCATACATTTATTGAGAGGTTTGATGAAGAAATATAGAGAGAATAAGGAGGATCTATATATGATATTTATTGATTTAGAGAAAGCATATGATAAAGTTCCAAGAGAAGTGCTATGGAGAGTTCTTGAAAAGAAAGGAGTTAATAATGCTTATATTCAAATCATTAAAGATATGTATGCATGACCTATTATTTGTGTTCAAACACAGGGTGGTTGGACCAATACAATTTTTTATTTCGGTTGGATTACATCAATGATCAGCCTTAAGCCCATATCTTTTTGCTTTAGTCATGGATGTTCTCACTAGACATTTCCAAGAGGATGTACCTTGGTGCATGTTTTTTGCTGGTGATATTCTTCTTGTTAATAAGTCTAGAGAGGAAGTTGATGGTAAACTTGAATTATGGAGGTCAACCTTAGAGTTTAAAGGTTTTCGCTTGAGTATATCTAAAACTGAATCTATGGAGTGTAATTTTAGTAGCATGGACCTAGTGAGGGGATTGTGACTTTGGGCGATCAATTCATTAATAAGAGTATATGTGACGCCGATTCCAATCTCCGGCAGCAGGAGAGAACGGCGACCAGCTTCTCGGCAGAGAAACTTCACCCCGACCTCTAGCTACTAGACCGCTTCACCCCTTGGCCAAGCCAAGTTACAGACAACAGACACTAGTAGAGAGACGTAGGAAAAACGAAGGCAGAAAACTGACCCAAAAATCATAACTTGTCTTATTAAAGTTTCAACTCAATATTTATACATAGACAAGGCCTCAGGCCAAAAGAAAAGAGGCAACTTATTTACCTATACCAATCAAAGAAGAAACATAAGAAAAGAACTCTGTTGTTAATAAGCTCCCGCGTCATTCTATCGGGGCGGGGAAGAACTCCTCTACATTGTAGTGAGGAGTTAAGTCCGAGACATTAAAAACAGCCGAAATGTTGTAGTCGCCCAGGAGGTCTACTTGATAGGCATTGTTATTGATCTTCTTTACAATCCTGAAGGGCCCATCTGCCTTGGGCTTAAGCTTGCTGCACGCTCCGGAGGGGAACCTTTCTCTCCTCAGCTTGATCCAGACCAGATCACCTTCATGAAATTGAACTTCCCGCCGGTGCTTATTGGCTTGAGTTCGGTATTTCTCATTCTGTCGTTCTATCTCCTTTTGTACCTGCTGATGCAATTTTTGGATCTCCCTACAACGTTGTTCAGCTTCCTGGTTGTAAGTAGGCGAGTTGCTAGCTTGAATTAAATCACTGGGAGTCAACGAGTTGCTGCCATACACAACTTCAAACGGACTGTGCCCCGTTGTTTTGTTTGGTGAGTGGTTGAACGCGAATTCAATCTGGGGTAGGATAAGGTCCCATTGCTTGATATTCTTCCCTACAAAACATCGCAATAGGTTGCCCAAACTGCAATTTACTGTTTTCGTTTGTCCGTCGGTTTGCGGGTGTGCTACCGAGCTAAATTGAAGTCGCGTACCCAGTTTTCCCCATAGAGTACGCCAAAAATGACTAAGAAATTTAACGTCTCGATCTGAGATAATTGACTTCGGTATGCCATGGAGTTTGACGATCTCCCGAAAATATAAATCCCCAATATAAGTTGCATCGAGAGTTTTGCTGCAGGCCACAAAATGGGTCATCTTGGAGAACCTATCCACCACAACCATGACAGAGTCTTTACTTCTTTGGGTGCGTGGTACCCCCAGAACAAAATCTATACTGACATCCTCCCACGGGCCGAGAGGCACTGGAAGGGGCAGGTATAGACCTGCATTAGTCACCGGAGTTTTGGCCAACTTACATACTCGACAGCCTCTCACATAGCGGAGTACATCCCTTCTCATGGTAGGCCAATAGAACTTCTCCTTTAGCATAGCCACCGTTTTATCACGTCCAAAATGCCCGGACATCCCTCCATCATGGAATTCCGAAATAAGAGCAAGCCGAAAAGAACATTGTGGAATACAAATACAGGATCGGAAAAAGAGAAAACCATCTTGAATATGAAACAGTTGATGAGCATTATTTTGGCAAGCTGTCCATACCGATTGAAAATCTGAATCAGTAGCATATAGGTTCTTATTTCTTAATGCTGTCAAACCCGACCACCTTGGTGTGTAATGTCTGCAGCAAGACGTACATTCGACTTAAGGCATCAGCGACCTGATTGTGTTTTCCGGATTTGTGTCTGATTAGGAACTGGAAGGCGGACAGTGACTCAACCCAAGTGGCATGGCGTCCCTGTAGTTTCTTCTGACTATCCAAAAATTTGAGCGCGGCGTGGTCGGTATAGAGGAAAAATTCTTTACAAAGAAGATAGTGGCTCCAGTGGTGTAAGGCGCGGACAATGACGTAGAATTCCTTGTTGTACGTGGAGTATTTTTGTCTAGCTTCGTTCAACTTTTCGCTGAAGTAAGCCATGGGTTGCCCCTCCTGGCTCAATACTGCACCAATGCCCACGTTAGAGGTGTCACAATCCACTTGGAACACCTTGCTGAAATCAGGGAGGCGTAATACCGGGGCAGATGTCACCTTCTTCTTTAGTTCTTGAAAACTGAGTTGAGCACCCGTCGTCCAAACGAAGGACTCCGATTTAAGTAAATTTGTAAGGGGAGTAGCTATCGAGCTGAAATTGGCAACGAATCGCCTGTAAAAGGAAGCCAAACCGAGAAACCTGCACACTTCGGTTACAGAACAGGGGATCGACCAACTCTCAATTGCTTCCACTTTGTTCGGGTCCACCTCTATTCCCACAGCAGAGATAATGAATCCTAAAATCTGGATTCTTGTGTCCAAAAATTGACACTTGAGGGGATGACAATATAACTTCTGCCTCCGCAGCAGGTCTAACACTTGTCGGAGATGGTGTAGGTGAGTCTGTAAGTCTGGACTGTAGACCAAAATATCGTCGAAGTAGACGATCACGAATCGGCTCAAGAAGGGTTGGAACAACTGGTTCATGAGGCGCATAAAAGTGCTTGGAGCGTTGGAAAGTCCGAATGGCATCACCAGCCACTCATACAGTCCGTCTCTTACCTTGAAGGCGGTTTTCCACTCGTCACCTTCCCGGACCCAAATTTGATGATATCCACTTCACAAATCTAGTTTGGAAAAAATTGTAGCCCCCTGTAATTGATCGAACAAGTCATCGATTCTGGGAATGGGGAAACGGTAGCGGATAGTAATTTTATTTATGGCTCTACTGTTGATGCACATCCGGTAGCTGCCGTCTTTCTTGGGTACAAGTAGTGTTGGTACCGCACATGGACTAACACTAGGTCGGATGAAACCTTTGGACAACAACTCTTCCACCTGCCGTTGTAATACCATGTGCTCGTCTGGTCTAAGACGATAAGGTGGTCTATTGGGCAAGACAGCCCCTGGTAGCAAATCCACGGCGTGTTGTACATCCCGTAAGGGTGGTAAGCCCGGGGAAGTTCCTCAGCCCACACGTCCTGGAATTCGTCCAAAAGTTGTTGTACTTCACTGGTTCGTTTTGTTTGAGGAATAGTGCTCTCCTTGAGTAATAGGAGGTACCCACCCTCGGTTTGTTGAAGGGCTAGCTGGCATTCGGCCTTCTTAATCATTATTGGATCCTTAGTGGGTTCTTCTAAATGAGGGTCCAAAGGCATTAACAGCAACTTCTCTTTGCCGTGAGACACGGTATAAGTATTGGCAGCCCCATCATGGTGAGCCTGCCGATCATATTGCCACGGACGACCCAGGAGTAGGTGACAAGCATCCATGGGTAAAATGTCACACCACACTTGATCTTGGAATTTACCAATTGAAAACGAAACTAGACAACGTTTTGAGACCTTGACCTCATTGCCTCGTTGGATCCAAGATAGTTTATACGGCCAGGGATGGACTTCTATGGGGATTTGCAACTTTTCCACCAATGCTCAAGAAGCTATGTTCTCACAGCTTACATTGTCAATAATAATTTGACATACTCGATTTTTGATGGTGCATCTAGTTCAAAAGAGATTGTGGCGTTGGACGGGCTCTTCCCTTTGGGTATTAAGCACCCAACAAAGAACCAGTAACTTGCCGTCATCAGCACAATTGATTATGGGCTCAGACTGCACTCCCGTTCTTGCCCTATCGACCTCCATTAGTGGTGTTGTGTCAACTTCCAATTCTTCTTCTTCAAAAACAGTGATTACTCTTCGAGTAGGACAATTGGACGCAATATGTCCATATCCTTGACACTTGAAACATTTGCGGGCCGAAGTGGCACTAGCAGTATTAGGAGGCGGGTTCCACGATCGCCCTGCTGATTGTGACGGGATGGGTTTCTCGGGAGGAATGGGCGCCCCATTCTTGGGATTCTGGACTTGTTTGCCTTCCCACACTTCTCTGTGTCTAGGATTACTAGACGATGTGGTCTTTTGCTGTTTTTCCACTTTTAGCGCCAAATTGATAACTTCTTGGAGGGTCCAGAAGGGTTGCAATTGCACCACATGGGCGATGGCGGGCTGTAGACCATCCAAGAACCTTGCGATAGTGTTTTCCTCTGGCTCGATGAGGTCACATTTCAAGGCTAGCTGTTCGAATTCAGCAGCATACTCTTCAACGGACAACTGACGCTGTTGCAGTCGGTGAAGCCTCAAGAATAGTTCTTGCCAGTATTGTTCTGGAAGATACTTGCGCTGCACTTCTTTCTTCATCTTATCCCAGTCCGTGATCTTGGACTTACCTTCTCTAGCTCTATTGCGCTTCAGATTTTCCCACCAAAGGGAAGCGTTCTTTCGAAGCTTGATCGCGACTAGCTTGACAATTCGTTCAGCAGCCACTTATTTGAAATCAATAATTCGCTCTACCGTATGCATCCAATTCAAGAATTTGTCAGGATTGAGTCTTCCTTCAAACTCAGGAAGATCGATCTTAATCCCGCCATCATCCCTGAAGGCATGCCGGACTCGCGTGGGTTGTCGACTGGGGCCTTCTTCTTTGCTGGAGGTATCCTGGTGGAAGGGATTAACATCTTCCTCTTCTTGATGGCTCTCAGCATCTTGTTGCTCTCTTCAGGCCAACTCTTGTTGCAACCGGCGGACCTCACGTTGCAAATCTTCCACCACAATGTCACGGACGGGACGTTGGCGATTACGTCGAGGCGGCATCTTGCCGGCTCTGATACCAAATGATGTCGATTCCAATCTTCGGCAGCGGGAGATAACGGCGACCAGCTTCTCGGCAGAGAAATTTCACCCCGACCTCTAGCTACTAGACCGCTTCACCCCTTGGCCAAGCCAAGTTACAGACAATGGACACAAGTAGAGAGACGTAGGAAAAACAAAGGCAGAAAACTGACCCAAAAATCATAACTTGTCTTATTAAAGTTTCAACTCAATATTTATACATAGACAAGGCCTCAGGCCAAAAGAAATGAGGCAACTTATTTATCTACACCAATCAAAGAAGAAACATAAGAAAAGAACTCTGTTGTTAATAAGCTCCCGTGTCATATGTTTTAGATATCTTGGATCTATTGTTTAGAGTGATGGTGAAATAGATGGAGATGTTATCAGCAGAATTGAAGTTGGATGGTTGAAGTGGAGGAATGCATCGGGCTTGTTGTGCGATAGAAAAATCTCCCTCAAACTTAAGGGGAAATTCTATAAGATGGTGATGAAACCCGCAATGCTTTATGGTGTTGAATGTTGACCATTAAAAGAGAAGCATAATACAATGTTAAGTGTTGCAGAGATGAGGATGCTTAGGTGGATGAGTGGCTTTACCCTTAGAGATAGAATACGAAATGAGCATATACGTGAAATGGTTGGAGTAGCTCCTGTGGAAGATAAGATTAGAAAGAGTCTCCTTAGATGGTTTGGTCACATTAAATGGAGGCCTTCCGATGATCCAGCTAGGAAAGTCGAGGTATTAGATTTAACTTATGTTAAGAAAGATAGAGGTAGACCTAAAAAGAGTTTGTTAGAAAATATTATAAATGATCTTTATTATCATATTTAAACGAGAATTTGACTTTTAATAGGACACAATGGAGAAAAAAGATTCTTGTAGCCGACCCCACATAGTGGAACAAAGGCTTGATGTTGTTGTTGTTGCAAACTTTGAGTACAACAATTGGAACCAAAACACTGATGTAATGGTCAAGTAAAGCTGAAAAATTGGTGAGAAATTTAATCCTATAAAATGAACGAGCAATTCTAATTTAATCACAACATATAGGTTTCTAGTTGTCTTATCTGAATAAAATTGGTAACTATTGCGGGCTAATGACAAAATATGTAGAAAAAATTATGTCACATAAGAAATTAACCCAAGTAAGAATTCTAGGCCTTGCCTAAGTATAAAAATACGACTTTAATTGTTTTCATTTGTACCACACTCGAATGAATTATATGTCCAACTTGCACTCACAAGATTTAAATTGAAAGAAGGAATTTTATTCAATCAAAAGTAATGTAATTACATACCTCATATTATTTTTTGTAAGCTCCTCAACATAGATTAGTAGACATGGTTGCACAAGATCAACCCACTTTAATTGTAGATATCTTCATGTTTAAATTTTAATCCTATCCAAAACTCAAAGTAATTGTAATTAAATCAGGTGCATAAGCTATTTTAGGTACAAAGATAAGCCAGCTTTCATGTAGGCAGCAGCTCTGCTATTCTTAATATCAATTGAGGCATTTGTTTCATATTATTGTAACTTTTGAGGTATTCTATAGCTACTAAGAGTTTGATTTGTGTTTGTGTTTTTTTTTTGTAACCTTGCAGCCAAATAGGTTTTAAGTTTTTTTTTTTGCCCACCACATTTGAATGACAACATCCAATGTTCAGTCTTTAAAGGAAGCCAAAAAGTCTTAGGTCAAAACCTTAAAAAATCCTCACAAACTCACACTTGTAGATAATTGAGAGCAAATCTCAATGGATCTAAGGCGTTGAGCCAGTAGGCTTTGGCTATACCTCCAACTATCTCGCTTGGTTGCTCTGACACACCATTATGCCCGCATTGAAGTCCCCCTCGAGAGGTGAACTTGTTAGACCGGCCCATCCTGGGCCGGCTGGACCGGTCCAACAGGGACCGGTCCAATTTTACTCCAGGCAGCACAGCAAGGGGGGCAGAACCCCTAGTGGGCCCCACTTGGGCTTAATGCGAAATTGAGAGGGAAAATTTGAATTGAAAGGCTGTTTTAGGTAATTTGTAATTGTTCGTTTGTCTTTAATTAGGAGTTATGATGAGAATTAGAGGTATCTTGAATTTGAATGATTTTTGAGATCTAGGGTTTGTGTTCTTGGGCTCTTGGCGTTGCCGGAGATTGTGGAGAGTTCTTCCTTCCTCTCGAATTGAAGGAAAGTTGTATCTTGCAAGTGCTTTTCATCCTTTATTGAAATAAAAGTGTTTGCATCGTTTTTTTCTACGTATCACCCTACGTTTTTCTCTCAGTTTTTCTGGAGTTTTGCTGTTTTTTCTGCTGTGGACAGCAATAATCGCTTGGATCTACTTTGGTTTTGGTGATTTCCTATCAGAACTCTATGTTTCTCATTTTCTCTCATTATCTCTCTTATTACAAGTAGCTTTTACAATGAAACAAGCTTAAGATTGTCAATATGCCTTGCATGCTTTTTTTTTTACTTTCGATTGGCATAAGATTATGTTTAAGTTATTATATGTTTCTTATATACATAATTTTCTTTATTTATTTATTTTACTTTATTTTTTTAATTCAAGGCTTATGCCTTGATCTATCTCAAAACTTATTTCGCAACTCGGTTAAGGGAACCTCCTTGATTCCTATGTTTGTTTTTAAGATATTTATCTTCAAGTGATTTTATTAGTGTTATGCCATCAATTGGCACAACTATTTGTGCAATGGATTACAGTGTGAAAGAAAATTGAGAGGTGTCTTAAATATGATAGGGCTCACATAAACAAACATTTTTTTTCAAAATATAGCACATGCTCGCATTTATGTTATCATCATCTTTAGCCTTTTTTTTTTTTTTTTTCATCATCATTATTAGCCTTGTTTCAATTGTTCAGGTGCTTCTTTATAAATTCTCCAGCATTTTCTTATTGACTGTTACATGAGATATGGAACATATTAGGAAATAAGATAGTGAAAATAGATTATGTGTGCTATGACATAAACTTTTTCAGTCATTAATGTATGTTATCTTGAAAAATATATGTTCGTTTCCTTGTTGAATAAAATGTTTTGTTTCAGTAGTAGTTTGATATGAAGTTGAACTCTTTTGGAATTTCATGATCTAACCATCTATGAAGCTTAAGCATGATATGGAACATAGAGAAACGGGTATTAGATACGTCAATTTTTCTAAATTATAGCTTGTAAATGTATTTTTGTTGCCATCATCATCATCATTTGCCTTATCCCAACTATTTGGGCGTGTTGCTTTATGAATTCTCTTTTTTCATTCATTTTTTTTACAGTATTACATTAGATGTTTAGCAAGTTATTGACTTGTCAAGGCAAGGCATTGAATGCTCACAGCACAAAGGAGTTGTAAATGGTCAAGTATCCATAAGAGACATAAATTTTGTAAACTCTGAAAATATTTAATTACCATTGGGTTACATGATCTAAACAAACTAGGTTAGAAAATATTAGAAATGATATTTCTTTATTAGATTTAAATGAGAATTTGAGTTTTAACAGGACACAATGGTGAAAAAGGATTCATGTAGCCGACCCCACATAGTGGGACAAAGGCTTGATGTTGTTGTTGTTGGGTTACATGATCTAAATGTTATTTATATTTACGAGTTTTATTTTAACGAAACTGTTCAAAAAGATTGTCCTAAATGATGAATGTCACATTGACCCTAAACTCTATAACAATAAGCTTAAAACAACTAGCATTAAAAATGATTACAACTCACCCAATGAAAATATGATTGACAATTACTCCAAATATCTTATGCTCATTCGCTTATGTGGTGTTGTCTTGCACATAGATTTTGTAGTTTTTTTTAGTACATCTTCTATTCTATTATGCACGCCCAAACATCTTAAGTTCATAATCAGCTGAGAAAAAGCAACTAACAATTCCATATGTGTGATAGCTCAAGTAATTTTTAAGGGCTAGATTGAATGTTGTTTAATTAGAAATTATACGAGTCTAAATAAGAGTTTATTTAGATTTGGAGTTCAAAACTTCCTTTGGGTGTGACTCTTGATAACTAGTTTTTTCTTGACTAGGAAAATGCTCACAATTAAGTCTCTCAGCTCGACTTTAGAATTTTTTTTTTTTTAATGGAGCGGTTAAGGAAACTATTTTGGTAAGGATTGTCAAAGTTCCATAGCTACATCATTTATGTTTTATCGGGTTATTCGTTATTAGGAGCCTTGATTATGATGTGAAGCCTTCCTCATCCAGGAGCTTCCCAAAGGGTTCAATTTTGATATCTTTTTTGGTATCGATCACTTGATCACTTGCTTGGTCTTTCTACATTTCTTGTTGGTTAGTCCACATCTTATATTTTGCATTATAGCGTGTGATGGCAAATCAAACTACACACTATCAACCTGATTCTTCGTTGACTTCATAATTCGATTATATTTGTCACATTTTCTTCTTTATTATATTTAAAGGTACATTTGATGAAATCAATGTCAATTAGTCAAAAGTTTTACTTGAATTCATGTGTTTGGAGTTTTCATGCACACAATCATCCCTCACTAAAAATTTCTTGATCAGGGCATCGTCTTGCCAAACGGACTGCAGTGTTGCGTATGGCTCGTCTAAACATATCGGTTGTGCCCATTCGTGCTCGAATCGAATGACGTTAGACGTGTGTCGAGGAGAGAGAATGTTAAAGGGCATTTTCTTAATAAATCTAATAATTAAAATAAATACTATAAAAATCTGAAAAAGAGTTATTATTAAAAAATCAAAGCACAAAATCATAATAAATAAATTCATGAATAAAAATATAAAATAGAAAATAGAAAATTAGAAATATAATTAGCTTCATAAGAATAGATTTTTTTAAAAGTTAATGATAAAAAATAGCAAATTAACTGATTTGACTTGACTTGAGTCGGATTCAGTTTTGACATTTTAGATTGATCCTGTTTAACTCTTCTATAGGCAATCTAATTTAATCAGACTTAGCTAAATGATTCGACTCGATCAAATCAATTTAAACTAAATCAATCAACATAAACTTATCGTATATTAATTCAAATCAGATTGTGTCACACTGTATTCAAATTAGATTCAATTTGGCCAATTAGTTTAGTGATTTTATTTCAAATTTCAACTCTTCATTCCTCAAATCAAGCAAATTCATAACAGTCTTTGGATTGAAATTCTGATTGAAGGCGAGATGGTCATTCTTTTCTCTAAAACTATTAGGTTTTACAAGGCTATAGCGGCTGTTTTGGGTATCTGCTAGGGCGTGAGATTCAGTTCGTTGGAACCAGGGAAAGAAGTGCTTGTGTTCCTGTTGATTGGAGGCGAAAATAAGAGGGAGCTGCTTGCGATTTTTGTTGAAAACGAGAAAGGAATTATCTCTGAGCTTTTTCTCCTTGCATCAAATAGCTTCCTCTTGCTTAAGCGTCTGTACTCTTTTTTCTTCTTACTTTTGAACAAAAGAGACAGAGAAAGATGGAAAGTTCTCTAGGAATGTTAATTAATCTCATTAACTTGAATTTGAAGAATGTTGAGAAATATATGATGATCTTGCTTGAATAATAAGTTTTGAGAAAAATTGGGTGGATTTTTTCTCTTTATTTTTATCAAAAAAAAGGAGAAAATTATGGATTATTTTCATGAGATTTTTGAAAGCTAAATGAAAGTCAAAGCGTGGGGTATATTCTAACACTTGTAAATGATTTTATTACATTGATTTTTCGAATGTAGGGTTATATCATTTAATAGATTGAAATCACTATTTCGTTTTGACCTATATTTTTATGGAAATAAGGGATTGAGGTCCTGTTGCTTGATCTCCTTCATTTTTGTTATATGGTCGTTATTCTTTAGAAGTTGAGATGATATTTTGGAATCCCTAATGCTTGCTTTCCTGTTCAATTAGGTTGAGTAAATGAAATATGAGATTTCATATTTTTGTGAGAAAAAAATGATTAAAATGGGGTTCTCTCTCTTTTTAAAACAAAGAAAATATTTAAGAGATGAGGAAATTGGTTCTCTGCATTTTCTAGAGATAGATTAATTGTTCTCTCTAAAATATTTTTTTAAGTTTTTGTAGAGAATATATTTGAATACATAATATTGTTTTTATCATAGAGTTAAGGTGTGTAAATACCTCTTGGCTTATGCCTATTTGGAATGAGCTGCAAGCTAACAACCTAATACACATGCAATCATCCTAGATGTAATGCATGATAAGGTTAGCCCCGTCCTAAGAGATCGAAGGAATAGATTAGAATCTAAATCAATGACTTGAGATGAGTAGTTTGACTTTACATTTAAGTGATGCTAATGAGACGACTCGCTAAAGACTAACTTTAAAGACTAACTTTTTCAAAGTATTCTCTAAGCAAGTACAAAAGATAGATCTAAGAATATTAAAAACAAACTTGCTTGCATAAATAAACTTAAACACACGATTTAAATTCACACTTTATAAACATATGGTTTAAAATCAAATAGATAAATCATCTTCTATATTCAAACTTAACTGAGATTAACAGTTAGGATTTTGCTGATTCGTACTAGAGTAAGTAGAAGAGAGAAGAAGCGAGGATGATGCCGGAGAATCGTCGTCGTCGAGTGAGCTCATCATCGAGTTCGCGAATCGGCAACGAATAGCTAGGGGGAGCAGAAGACGAATGGGAGGAGACTAACGGGACTGCAAGCAAGAAAAATAAATTAGGAGTTCTTCCATCTACGACTCGATTTCGTCCGCGAACGACGAAAGACAAGAAGAGCCGAACTGAGGAGGGACACGTGACCTAGGAGGGAAATGAAGGAGGAATTGCGTAGCTTAGGGTTATACGGTCCGAAATAGCTGTATCGTGATTTTGATCGTTCATTTTGCGATCTACGGCTACTTTCACGGGCGTTTTGAATAGGTCTTGTTCTTTCAAAACTGTCGGTTTGCTGATTACAGGTGGTTTGGCCGGTTGTTTAGCGGTCCAATGCTAGACCGATTTATAGGATCAACCGGATCAGTTAGTTGGTTGTTTACCGGTTCAATAGGTTGAACCAGCTAGTCTAATCCGGTTTTAATAACCATGGTCATAAGACTTTCAAAGATTGATAATGGTCTAACTTGTACATTGTTTGTCATCACGAATGAACAACTTACAAATATTCTCATTATATGATTATAAGGAATAATATTTTAAAAATCGGCATGAAAGCTTAGAATGGATAACATTTATTCATTTGCTTGAGGGTGTGTGTGTAAAGATAGCTTACCATCAAATTTGCCTCCATTAATTTTGCCTCCATGAATTCTGCCTATATCAATGTTCATGGAGCCCAACAATCTATCAAATTCCTTCTTCACTTTATACAACCTCGGTGTTCCTTGAGATTATTAGTGACTTCTCATCAACTCATGGACTATTTTAATTATTTATAATTATTATTCTATCTCCTCTTGAATCCATAGGCTATTATAACTATTCTATAATTATTATAACCTGGACACAAATGTTGGAATGAAGTATCCAACCAATTCCCTAATTTATGTCAAATAACATATAATAAGTTTAAGAATTATATATATATATACTCCCATTAGAAAATCATAAATATGTATTAAGATAGTTTCATCCACAAAAAAGATTGTCTCCAAGTGCTAGATCTTAGGCGCATGACAAAGGGTTAAAAAAATTGGTAGGAATTGGCGGTAGGGCTGGCAGCGGATAGGAAAGATATAGAGGCTATTTGGTTGTATGAAAAGTGAATGCAAAGCATTTGTAATAACAACAGTTTAAACCATTTATAATTAGTAGTGGTTATAACCAGTGTCGCTGATATTTATATCGGTTATAATTGCTGGAAGCTCAGATACAGCTGGTAACCTTGCATTGCAGCGACATTCTGGTTGTGTGAGTGACTCCTATCAATATTTTGTTAAATTCTTAAGCTTGTTCCATTTTGTATGTCTGTAATTGCATCCACAGTTGACTCTTTTGCGGTCACTTGTACAACACGATTTTGGGTTCTTGTTGCTTTGGAAGTATAACAGACCAGCTGCGGTGAAAATTTCAATGTCATTAACAAACAAAGATACCATATTTTGCTTGTGCTGACAATAAATGTTGTTTCTATCAATGGTGTTCATTTTTTTATGACAACAATGTTATTTTGATTTCTGATAAGGAGCACGCCAGGTTTGACTAGAGAGAAAAGTGAGCTTTGTGATGCATTTTCATGGCTAAAGAACTACTACTGGTTCTTGCCATTGCCCACTTTTTCTTAATTTCTTTTCTCTCTTCATAGAATAGTTCACCTAAACATTATTAAGATATGCATAGGAACAATTCTTAGCTTCTTCTTCCTCTCGCTCCTAACTTGTGGATCCTGGTTTTCAGCTTGGGAAGCGATACCCATTTGAGATTCATTCTCATCCTTGCTGGCAGGTGAACCTGTTTCTCCATTATGAACATATTATCCATTAATTGTTCTTTCCCACAATTTTTTGTTGGATTGCCTTTGCTCTCTCTTTTCCTTGTATTCATAGAAGACTAATGATAGTCATTCACCTAAACATCGCTAAGATAACTGATAGGAAATACTTGAGTTCGCAAGTAACCCTAAGGGAAATACTTGAGTTCGCAAGCAAACCTATTAGTGATTGGTGAAAAATAGCAAGAAAACTGCTGATTACAACAGAAAACAGCAACGACACAACAACCTTCTTGAGAAATATGGAGAAAAATGAAGAATTCCACTAGCCGATGCAGGAAAACAGCAAACGATACAAGTTTCTTCAATTGGAGAGAAAAAATAACTCTCCAAATCTCTAGCCAAGCCTAGAGCCCAAAGGAACAAACCCTAGATCTCAAATTTGATTTCCAACTCAAAATGAAAACCCTAATTCTCCCAAAAGAATTAATTAAAACAAAAAGAGGACAAATACAAAATTCCTAAACAGCCTATAATTCAAAATTTTTCTTCCAAAGCAAGTTTAATCAAGTCATGGGCCCCATCTCTCCAACCGGACCCTCTCTCTCTTCCCCTTGGTTCCACCCCCTCCTCTTATAGCAAAGAACCGGTCTATGTTGGACCGGTTCAGCTGGCCCTAGGGTCGGCCTAACAATAACCCCCAATTATTGAATCCTAGGCAATAACCAATTCAGGTTCATTTCCCTACAGCCATGCCTGCCAATAGTGTGACCTTGACTTTAGCATGGGGCATACCACCCATTTAAGTTTATCCCCTACCTATGTTGAATTGCCTTTGCATCTTGCTCCTTTCATGCATTTACAAAATACTTGGGGGCTATTTAGTTTGAAGGGTTTTGGGTGTAAATTATTTCATTTGCAAGTATTTTATAAATATAATTGTTTAGCTTGATGAAAAATAAATTCAATTTAAATTTTGGTGTCACATCTTAAGTTATTTTTTATGTATTCTAAAATCTGCTTATTTTGACTGATTTTCAAATACACTGCATATCTTCCCAACTATTTGCCCCAAGTAGTCGTCGGCTGATGCCACCTCTACCGGCTGTGTCCACTGCCTGTCATCGACCACTTCCAACGGGCTTCATACTCAATTCATTTTATTTCAAACCTAAAACAACACATTAACATCAGAGGGGTAATAGTAGGTTCAAAACTCTGTTTTCTTCACAAAGCCGGGTTTCTAATATCAAATACTTGAAGAAGCAATAAAAAAGCTGTCCTAAATAAAAACTAAGGTTACATTCAAGAATGTTTTGTAAGCTTCGATTGACATCTTAAAGCTGCTACGAATGTGCTTGTAACAATTACTTTAATTGGCTTGTGGAATCTCCAAAAAAAAAAAAAAAGTTTGTGGGGTGTGTGGCACATCTACCTCCAAGACCATTAAAAGCCATTTTCCTGTCACTGGCCACTATTTCTGTCTACTCCAACTGCGGGCAACAAGTAACACACCACATGGCCCTTTAATGTTGCATCCATCTTTTTACATCGCATTATTGGACGACTGGTCATGAATTTTTCTCATGGATGCATTAAAGCAAAAAAAAAAAAATCTTAATCTTCTTATATATATATAAAGAGTTGAATGCGATCCTTTTTTTTTGGGGGAGAAATTGAGGCAATACCATAATCCAAGCTCATGTGAGCTTTTGGTATGGGCAAATTATTACGTTTGGTGTCTGGATTCGTCCGGACATCAATCCAGATGTGTCACGTCACCCAAATACATCGGGCCCCAGTGTATTTGGATGATGTGGCGCATCTGGATTGGATGTTCGGACGTCCGGACCGGACGTCCGTAATAATTTGCCTTTGGTATGAGTGTGAAAAAAGAATGATCCGATCTGAAAATTTTAAGTTTTTTCCAACTTATTTATGAAATGGTTCGGATTTGGGTTAATCCATGAATTTGTTTTTTTCCTTGAAATATTTCCTATTTCCTATTTTTTCTTTTAATTTTTTTCTTCTAAGTAAAATTTTTTTATCTAATATGTTAAATTTTATAGTTAATAATTTTTTAAATTTTATTTTAGTCAAAAAAGGGTTGGGTTCGGGTTGATTTAATTCAAATCGGGTTAATTTCAAATTGGATTAGAATTAGATTCTTAAACTTATTTTGACACTCCTAACTTTTAGCTTGTGGTGTGGTATTGCATTTTTTTTTTTTAGAATTGAAACCTCACCTTTATTTTGGAATTGTAGAGACAATACCTTGATCCAAGTGCTCAAATGGCTCTTACAAAAAATGTATCTTTCAATTATTTAGTCAAGGTGTTGTATGTTATCTTATGGATAACTCTTCTTTGGATCGAACTTTCTCATATTTAATGTCTTCAAATGGGCGAATTATTACGTCCGGTCATCGGACATCCAATCTAGATGCTCCATGTTATCCAAATACACTGGGTCACAGTATATTTGGATGATGTGGCGCGTTTGGATTGATGTCTGGACGAATCCGGACACCGGACGTAATAATTTGCCCTTCAAATGGGATTAAAGTTAAAGCTCTCTTCCAACTCTTTTCTATTATTGGGAGGAATCGGCGGTAAAGGCGAAAATGGACTCCAGATTAGGGTTTATTTGAGGATTTTTTTTTTTTAAATATTAGAACATTGCAAACTCGTTTTTATTTATTTTTTTAACAAACAATTTTGTTTAAGATAAGAAAATGGTAAACAAGTTTGCTTTGTTTTTTTCTTTAATTATTAAAAAAAAAAAGCTAATAAATGATTTCAATTAGTAGCTTAATATTTGTGTGTAAGATGGTTGATTTATCTAAAATACGATTTTATGGTTAGATGTGGGTGCAATTTATTGTTTGTTTAGAGTGCCCAATCGGTGTGATCTTGAATTTTTTTTTATTAACTGAAGAGTCATATTATCTTGACTAAAGATTTATTTAAATCAATATATTGGTTGCTTCTGAAATAATGTAATTTCTAAAATTTTTTGTTGGCTTTAAAAATTGGCACTAGACTTTTCAGAGAGAGTTTTGTTATGGGAAAATTTTTTCATTGCTTATAGCCTTTTTCTTTTTAACAAAATAAAAATGACATTAAAGAAAAAAGGTTACACCACAAGATCCCGATCAAGTCACATCATTAGAGTTATAATCAGCGAAAAACCAAATTAAAAAAGGATCCACACAGACTCAGACAGACACCCAGTTGTAAGGGAGGGACATCCAGTGAAGATACAAAAAAGCAAGGTCACCACGGTTGCCCAGCCTTAGCCATCACAGTTGCATGTAGAATAACTACTTCCTCATTGTCCATATCCCATTCAACGAAGGCAATCAAAATCGTAAAAAAAAAAAAAAAAAAAAAAAAAAAAAAAAAAAAAAAAAAAAAAAAAAAAAAAAAACTCCAGTAAATCATTTCTTTTTTGACTTTCGTTTATGATTTCTAATAACAGTATCCAGCGAACTAGTTTCCAAACCATCATCAAAATTTTCCTCCCCTTCACATAGCAAATCATCGTATAACCAATCTCATTGCAATCAGATACTATTCCTAGCTAGGAGGGCTTGTAAGTTAATATTAGAAATGATCGAAATAGGCACGTCAACCAGCGAAGCTACACCACCCCCAAGACAATGAACCACATGAACCCCACCTGAATTAACATCACCACCATCAGTTGAAGAAACTGAGATAGCCTCCGAAGACTCCACACCACCATTAAACAAAGGATAATCTCCAAAATTTACATCGCAAAGAGGAACTATTAAACTCGCACAGCCAAGGTTCACAAACAAAGGGTCCCCTCCTACAACAACTTCACAGGCCTGAGAACCACCCGGGCAGTTCATGGCAATAGAAACAGTGGCAACATGGGATTAGACTGGACAAATCGGATCGGAAATCCCTGCAACATCAGCATTAACCAAAGCCAAATCACCCATCGAATTACCAGGCAAAACAGAATAAGAAAAAAAAAAAGACTTCATCCTCTTCAACAATAGGGTGAGGTGGAGTAGTGGAGGGAACATTATTAACCAAGCAAGGGAAATGACTCAAAGCACCCTCAGCATTTGAATTTATGCCCGCATTATCTAAAATGATACTAGCAACTTTCTTACACTTACTAGAATCAGCACATAAAATATTTTCCTAAATCGAAACAACAGGATCCTCTACCAAAGCCACAGTAACAACCTCAAAGCCAACAATCCCTAAAATCGAAGTAACCACTGGGTTCGAATCCTCCCCAACCTTCTCCTCATTAATAGCCAAAGAGGATACACCCAAAGCATGACGCTTAACATTCCCAGCCAAAAAGTATTAGAATTAGACAGAGGAGCCGAAACACAGTGACACCAAAGATGGCCTAGACGCTTACAAGATGCACAGAAATCAGGAAAAACCTCAAATTGCACCTTTTGAATATACCCAGAAACCTTTGGCCTGAGCCAAATTTGGGAAGGATAAGTTTCAGTAATGTCCAGCTCCACCAAAACATGTGCAAAGGATGGCCTAGATCCTACCGAAGTGGCAGAATCAACCTTCAAGGATCTACCGAACATAGAACTTAAGGCGTGTAGGATACATGGAGAGTAAAGATGAGGTCTCAGGTTAGGAAAGAAAACCCAAATCGATATGACCGGAGATTCCCAGTCGATGTCCCGGAGCGGAGACCAATTAGTGAGCTTCATGAAACAGTTATTCACCAGATAAGAACGCTGACAGAAAACACGACTATAGTCTAGGTTGTTAGAAAGTTTAACCAGCATATGCATCTAATTAAGCACCGTTACAGAGAAATCAGAATTTAGTTTCAGAGCAAAAAAAAATTTTGCGAATAGCGTCCAGAGACGGACGACGTGTGGGAAAAAAAATTGACCAAAGTCAATTGAAAAGGCACAGCAAGAGCTCTAATTTCAACCTCAGAAATCCATAACGATGGTAAACCATGAAAAGAACCTTGACGGACCTAAGGGAAACAATCCGACGAGGAAGAACTAGAAAGGATATCAACAAATGATCGAGATTTAAATGAACAATTCAAAAAGCTCGGATTAGGAATCCGTCGGACCGCCATTCCGGTCACAAAGGACCGGAGGAGGAAAGACGAGGATGACAACCCGGAAAAAAATAACGGAGAAAGACGAACTGCAAGAGAGAAGGAAAGACAACTTTCCTGAAGATTCCAGACGGATGCCGACCGAAAAATGTAAGCGGAGAACATCAAAAACACATCGGAAGAACAGCTAGGGCAAAGCCCTAGCATAGCGAAAGGAGCGGGTTAGGTTTATAGCACAGAGTTTTACTGCTTATAGCCTTACTACACTCATTTTGTGAGTATTTAAGATTAATTTTCTAATTTCTTATGTATAAGTGTAGCCCTATGATTAACTACCTCTCATGGTAATTATTGCGTGCAAGTATATTTGCGGTAGTAGAGTGGGAGAATTTTTCGTACTTGTGATGCATGGATATCCAGTACACAAACAGATGATTGAAGAGATTGAGGAAACATTGAAAAAATTTATTTTGAAAATCCAAAAAAGGAAAAAAATCAGGGAGCCTTGCCCTGGCGAAAAGATTTCGTTATACACAAACAAATTAACTTTTATCTGTATAGCTAATTGTTCATTAAATGGATGATTATGTCTAATTTTAATTTCTTTTTTAAACATGCTTATTCATCTAATTATATTCCTAATGATGCTTATTTAAAAAATTTGCCTCTTTGACAATCCACCGATGTTATCATTTATAATTTTTTATGGTACTTGGCACACAATATTAGAAATTTATTGACACAATATTAGGTGAGAAGTTACATATTACTCAATTACAAAGGTAACCCTGTCCTATATTTATTTGTCAAACTCTCACCTAATATGGAAATTATAGCAAAATTCAAATTCATATTTTCCACTTTTATTAGATTTTTAATGATTTGATCTTAATATATGCAATTGAGCTCAGCTCATCAGCAGACTCGAACATGATCTTAATATGTGCAAAAGTCAAATTCATATCTCACAAGCGTCTAGTTATGATATCATTTGGGCACTCAAATGCTTAATAAACGCTCCATAATCAAGGGGATCAATATGAGCCATCCACTGAAACACTCTCAACATGTCCTTGATCTTCTCTACCCCCATTCTTGATATGAGGGAGGGGAGGAAAAATGAGGAAAATAAGAAGAGAAGAAGGAAAAAACTTGGGGAGCTTTTTTACTGCCAACAACCACCAAAGTTGTTCTCGATCATTGATTGTCATCGAACTTCCTCCCGATTGTCGACCACCGTCAAATCTCTTCCTGACCGTTGCTAAACTTCCGCCCTTTCATCGGTTATCGCTCTCCAACCATCAGTGCTTGACTACGGTCACTAAGACAACCATCATCGGACAACAGTTCTTCTGACCTCTTCTCTGACCATCAATGCCAGACTACGGTCCTTTTGACCTCCGTTGCCCACCCACAACGATTCTTTCTACTACCATTGTTTGCCGACTATAGTCCATTCAACTAACATCATCCACCAATTATGGTTTAGCCGACCTAATGAACATACCATCACTTATTCTTCTAACTCCCACCATATAATGCATTCTACATGATGTATATTGGCCACATTGAACGAAGGCTTCTTCCCCAAAGAAAGGCTTCATTTGTAATCAACTGCAAAAGTTAGTGGATTCAGTCAAACTAGTCAAGGCCATGTGATTTTCTCCCAGTTTTAGGTATTTCCACGTAAAAACTCTGAGATCTCTTACAAATATTGCATCCTACTTATTTATTTATTTGTGTGTTGAATCTTTGTACAAAGGTTAGACGCTAAATTCTATCACTATTTACCGCTGCGAATACTCCAAGGCTGCAACAAAACTTATTCTCATTTAATTTGGCTTCCTTTAAAAATATAATATAAATTTTATACTTAAATACTAACAATCAAATAAAATAAAAAATGTTAGCTAAGGAGAAGAAATTATTTTGTGCGGATATCGGATCATCCAGAGACGAATCAGAAAGCGCTATGTCATCCGATACACAATTATGATACACAACAAATTGATGATGTGATGCATTCTGATTAACCTCATAATGATATTTGTACCGGCACAGAATAATTTGAGGCTAAGGAGACATGCCTTAGCGCTAGGGGTGTCAATATTTGACACGACACGAAAACCCGACCTGGACCCGACCCGAAAAATTCGGGTTGGACCCGACCCGATTTCAAAACGGGTCGGGTTCGGGTTCCTGAAATTGATCCGTTTGAAAAACGGGTCGGGTTTGGGTTAACTCGACGGGTTGCAGGGTCAACCCGCGAACCCATTTAATTCAAAAAAATTGAATCCCGCCGCTGCCCGCTGCCCAGGCCCCAGCGCTCCCGCGCCCGCTGCTGCGCTGCCCAGCTCGCGTCCCGCACCTGCCCGTGCTACTGCCCCGCTCGCGTCCGCTCGCCGCCGTTCCAGCGCCGGCAGAACCCAAAACCGGGTCGGGTCGGGTCAACCCGGCAACCCGCCGGGTCGGGTCCCGGTTCGGATTTCCGACCCATTTGTCTACCCGGGTCGGGTTAGGGTTGATCAGTTTGAACCCGAGTCGGATTAAGATCGACCCAAACCGGACCCGTGACCCGAAATTGACACCGCTACTTTGCGCCACCGGCAAAGCATAAAGAAGTCTCTGCAAATAAGACGACAAGCTGTGCCATCAAGAAGTGCGTGGTTGTTGAAGTGCGTGCTCCATTAAGCAAATAAATAAATAAACCTTCAAATTTGCAAAAATAATAATAATTTGTGAAAGGGACATTTTTTTTTTAATGTAAAGGGACAAATTGTTAATAGTAATAATAATATGTACATTTGATATATCCTGAAAAACTATCTTGATCGGGCACGAATCTCGAAATAAAATCAAGTTGGAAACTTTTAAAATTAAATCAGAAATCATATGAACTTTGATTTTAACAAATTTGTTGTCGAACTGAAGCTCTCCAAAATACAAACCAAACGACATCAAATTCAACTCAATTTGATCTTAAATAAGTCAAAAATCAATGACCCGAAGTGCATTTGGAAGGTACAAACCATAATTTGGATTACCATACGGTTTCCAAATGTGACATGCTTATAGTCGAATCAAGAGGCTCGACGAAACAAATCCAATGAGCCCAAGATTGCCAAATTCTGATGTCATTAAGACATTCAAATGTCCAATAAACGGTCTATGATCAAGAGAATCAATATCGGCCATCCATTCAAACCACTCCCAATTTACCCTTGATTTTCCTTTTGTTTACTGGCCATGCTACTATCAGGAAATTATAAATAGATCACTCAGTTCCCATGAGGGGGGACCCAAAATAAGAAGAGAAGATAAAGAAGCAAGGAAGCAAGAAGAGAATGGAGAAAAAGAAGATAAGGAAGATAGCTCTATTGCCACCAGACTCCTACTTAACCACCGCCGGACATTCACTCGGTAGCCGAATGACGTCGGAGTTTTGCACGGCCGCCGACGGAATCCGAAGTTCAGCTTGATAGCCGGCTGACGCTGGATTTTTGCCCAATCGCTAATTGAAGCAGATTTTCGCCTAACCACCAAACGTTACCGGATTTCTGATTTCAGTTTGTAACTGAATTTCAACCCGACAATTGATTATTATAATCAGATTGTTCTCAATTTCAGGGACGAGTCATTCACTTATAATCTATGCAAACACTAGTAGAATCATTTCAACTAGGCGTGGCCCTATGAGTTTTCCCTTTTGCAGGGTTTTCCACGTAAAAAATTTGATGTTTTTTTCATCATGTGTTTGTGTGCCGGATATCGGTATAACGGTTGTTGCGTCCTGGAATATTCGCGGCGGTAGAGAAATATATAGTTTAACGTCTTAGCGTTGTACGAAGATCCAGCACACAATCAGATAAGTGAGAGGATGTAGCATTCATAAGTGACACCAGAGTTTTTACGTGGAAAACCCCTGAAAAAGGGGGAAAAACCACGGGGCCTGGCCCAGTTTGAATGAATCCACTAGTATTTGTAGTCGATTACAAATGAGGCCCTTCCTTAGGAGAAGGCCTTGGATCGATGTAGCAAATGTACATCATATAGATTGCATTACATGGTAAGAGTTACATATACATGTTTGTTTGGCCTGAAGGACCGTAGTCGGCAGGAGACCGTAGTCGGCCGGAGACCGTAGTCGGTAGGAGACCGTAGTCGGCCGGAGACCGTAGTCGGCAGGAGACCGTAGTCGGCCGGAGACCTTAGTCGGCCGGAGACCGTAGTCGGCCGGAGACCGTAGTCGGCCGGAGACCGTAGTCGGCAGGAGACCGTTGTCTGGTGATGGAGGTCGGACGGACCGTATTAGGCGACAGTGGTCAGAAGGACCGTAGGCGGTAGGAGATAAGGAGTCAGGTGTTAGTCGCAGTGTCACTTGGAAGATCGGATGTTGATGGTCTGGCCTTGAGTAGAACGTCGGGTCTTAAGCAGGACGTCAGGTCTTCAGCAGGACGTCGGGTCTTCAGTAGGACGTCGGGACTTAACGTCGGGCCTTGAACAAGACGTCGAATCTTTGGCAGGACGTAGGGATTGAGTGTCGGGCCTTGAATGAGACGTCGGGTCTTTGGCAGGACGTCGGGTCTTCAGTAGGACGTAGGGGCTGAACGTCAGGCCTTAAGGTGGTGGTCCGGCGAGGTTCTGCGGTGGTCCGGCGAGGTTCCTGCGGTGGTCCGGCGGTGGTCCGACGAGGTTCCTGTGGTGGTCCGGCGAGGTCTTGCGGTGGTCCGGCGGTGGTCCGGTGAGGTCCTGCGGTGGTCCGGCGGTGGTCCGGCGGCTGCTGAGGAGGAGCTCCTTCCTTCTCCTCTTCCTTCTCTTCTTGCTTGAGTCCCCTCTTGTGAAGAATGAGGGCTCTATTTATAGATTTTCTGGAGTGGCATGGCCCGTAAATAGGCGTGAGATCATGGGCGAATAGGGAGTGGTTGAATGGACGGTCGATATTGAATCCTACGATCGTGCACCATTTGTTGGTCATTTGAATACCTTAGTGATGTCGGAATTCAGTGATCTTGGGCTCGTTGGATTCGTCTCGTCGAGCCCTTCGATTCGAGTATAAGCTCGTCAAAATCGGAGTCCGTTTGGTAACTCAAATAGTGGTTTGAACCTTCCAACAGCGCTTCGGATCCATGATTTGGATCCATTTGGACTCGGATTGGGTCGAATTTGGTGTCGTTGGATTCGTATTTCCGAGACGCTCAGTTTGACTGTAAGCTCGCTGAAATCAGAATTCATGTGCTCCCAGATTTAATTTTTGAAGTTTCCAACTTGATTTTTGCCTCGAGATTCGTGCCCGATCAAGTTAATTTTCGCATGACGTATCAGCTGCCCCCCTATTTTCGGACGTCGAAGCTCCAGGAGTCCGAAAATACTTGTTCCGAAATTTAAATTGGCCGAATCGCAAAAAATTGCGTTCCAAAAATTAATGACTTGCTCGAACTTGATCATAGAGGCCCCGTTGAGCTCCGAAAATGTCGAAAACGAGTCCGGAACGTCGAAAAACGTGTCCGGGGACCCCAAAAACGTTCGAATCGGACCGTCCGGGCTGAAAATCGGGCCCGGACACGCGTAGGCGGCCGAACCGGCCGGCCGGCCGGCCGGCCGCCGCTTGCCGCCGGCGAGCGCGTGCCGCGCGCGAACAGGCGCGCTGCTTGGCTGACTGCGCGGTTAGCCGCGCGCGGTTATGCTTTTTGAATTTTTTTTTTTTTTTAAATCGTGTGGGACCCACATGGATTTAAAAAATCCGAAAAAATTCCAGAAAAATCCAAACAATTCCGAAAAAATTCTGAAAAATTCAAAATTTTTGTGAATTCTAGAAAACTCTAGAAACTTCCCATCTTCACTCACAAAAACTATAAATAGGCCCCCTAGGCCTTTAGAAAAATTGCCCCTTCTCCTCTTCTTCTCATCTTTTCTTTTCTTCTTCTCTCCTTCTCCTCCTTTCTTCTCATCTCCCTCTGTCCTTTCTATTGAGGCCTTCCCTCAGTTTTCTGAGGCCCCTCTCTTGGCAAGGAAGTCCGGAGATTTTCTTCTTTCATCATCTCCATCTGTCCTTTCTATTGAGGCTTTTCCTCAGTTTTCTGAGGCCCCTCTCTTGGCAAGGAAGTCCGGAGATTGTCTTCTTTCATCATCTCCCTCTGTCCTTTCTATTGAGGCTTTCCCTCAGTTTTCTGAGGCCCCTCTCTTGGCAAGGAAGTCTGGAGATTATCTTCTTTCCTCATCTCCCTCTGTCCTTTCTATTGAGGCATTCCCTCAGTTTTCTGAGGCCCCTCTCTTGGCAAGGAAGTCCGGAGATTCTCTTCTTTCCTCATCTCCCTCTGTCCTTTCTATTGAGGCATTCCCTCAGTTTTCTGAGGCCCCTCTCTTGGCAAGGAAGTCCGGAAATTTCTCCTTCTTCTCTTCTCCCTCTATCCTTACTATTGAGGCCTTCCCTCGGTTTTCCGAGGCCCCTCTCTTGGCAAGGAAGTCCGGAGATTGTCTTCTTTCACCATCTCCCTCTGTCCTTTCTATTGAGGCTTTCCCTCAGTTTTCTGAGGCCCCTCTCTTGGCAAAGAAGTCCGGAAATTTCTCCTTCTTCTCTTCTCCCTCTATCCTTACTATTGAGGCCTTCCCTCGGTTTTCCGAGGCCCCTCTCTTGGCAAGGAAGTCCGGAGATTTCTCCTTCTTCTCTTTCTACTTCGAGAGATCATGTGGAGTTCTGATGATAGGAAGAAGTCCGGTGTCAGATAGATGCACTGAGTCGGGTAGAAGACCGACGAAAGTCCATTGACGGACAGAAGTCCGATGACGGGTATTAGTCCGACGGCAGGAAGAAGTCTGGCGTCGGATAGAAGAAAGAGTCGGGTAGAGGACCGACGAAAGTCCATCGACGAACAGAAGACCGATGACGGGTATTAGTTCGACGACACATAGAAGTCCGACGCTGTGTAGAAGATCGACGAAAGTCCATCAACGGGAAGAAGTCCGACGACGGTTAGTAGTCCGACGGCAGGCAGAAGTCTGACGTCCCGTAGAAGTACTGTCGGGTAGAAGATCGACGAAAGTTCATCGACGAGCAGAAGTCTGATGACGGGGAGAAGCCTTCCCGACGAAAGTTCGTCGACGAGCAGAAGTCCGATGAGTATGAGAAGTCTGACGTCGGGTAGAAGTACGGCCTTGGGCAGAAGACCGATGAAAGTCTGTTGACAGGCAGAAGTCCGACGACAGGCAGAAGTCCGCAGTCAGGTAGAGGAATGACGAAAGTTCGTCGACGAACAGAAGTCTGACGACAAGGTGAAGTCCGACGTTGTGTAGAAGATCGACGAAAGTCCATCAACGGGAAGAAGTCCGACGGCAGGCAGAAGTCTGACGTCCCGTAGAAGTACTGTCGGGTAGAAGACCGATGAAAGTTCATCGACGAGCAGAAGTCTGATGACGGGGAGAAGCCTTCCCGACGAAAGTTCATCGACGAGCAGAAGTCCGATGAGTAGGAGAAGTCTGACGTCGGGTAGAAGTATGGCCTTGGGCAGAAGACCAATGAAAGTCTGTTGACAGGCAGAAGTCCGACGACAGGCAGAAGTCCGCAGTCAGGTAGAGGAATGACGAAAGTTCGTCGACGAACAGAAGTCTGACGACGAGGAGAAGTCCGCTGATAAGCAGAAGTCCAACGACAAGGAGAAGTTCGACGTCGTGTAGAAGTACGGCCTCGAGAAGAAGACTGATGAAAGTTCGTCGACGGGCAGAAGTCCGACGACGAGTAGAAGTCCGCTAACGAGCAGAAGTCTGACGTCGAGTAGAAGTCCGTAGTCGGGTAGAGGTGCAGCGTCAAGTAGAAGACCGACGAAGGTCCGTTGACGAGCAGAAGTCCGACGACGAGTAAAAGTCCGCTAACGAGCAGAAGTCCGACGACAAGGTGAAGTCCGACGTTGTGTAGAAGTACGGCCTCAGGCAGAAGACCGATGAAAGTTCATCGAAGGGAAGAAGTCCGACGACGAGTAGAAGTTCGTAGTCGGGTAGAGGTGCAGCGTCAAGTAGAAGACCGACGAAGGTCCGTTGACGAGCAGAAGTCCGACGATGAGTAAAAGTCCGCTAACGAGCAGAAGTCTGACGACAAGGTGAAGTCCGACGATGAGTAGAAGTCCGCTGACGAGCAGAAGTTCGACGTCTTGTGGAAGTCCGCTGACGAGAAGAAGTCTGACGTCTGGTAGAAGTATTGTCGGGTAGAAGACCGACGAAAGTTCGTCGACGAGCAGAAGTCCGACGACGGGTATTAGTCCGATGAAAGGAAGAATTTCGGCGTCGTGTAATAGTCCGTCGAAAGTCCTGCAAGGCAAAAGTTTAGCGTAGGAGGAAATTCAAAATCGGGAAGAATTTTAACATTATGGAGAAGTCAGATAGAAGTCTATTGACGACATTCTAGCAACGTTAACCAAGGACGTGAGACTTTTCCGATGTTGTAAGTCGGAGCCCTGCTCGACGACGTTAACCTGTGTGGAAGAGGTCGGGAGAATCCACTAAGGATGTGAGACCTTTCCGAGGTTGTATGCCGGAGCCCCGCTCGACGACGTTAACCTGTGTGGAAGAGGCCGGGAGAATCCACTAAGGATGTGAGACCTTTCCGAGGTTGTATGTCGGAGCCTTTGCTCGACGACGTTAACCTGTGTTGAAGAGGTCGGGAGAATCCACTAAGGATGTGAGACCTTTCCGAGGTTGTATGCCGGAGCCCTGCTCGACGACGTTAACCTGTGTGGAAGAGGCCGGGAGAATCCACTAAGGATGTGAGTCCTTTCCGAGGTTGTATGCCGGAGACCTGCTCGACGACGTTAACCTGTGTGGAAGAGGCCGGGAGAATCCACTAAGGATGTGAGACCTTTTCGAGGTTGTATGCCGGAGCCCTACTCGACGACGTTAACCTGTGTGGAAGAGGCCGGGAGAATCCACTAAGGATGTGAGACCTTTCCGAGGTTGTATGCCGGAGACCTGCTCGACGACGTTAACCTGTGTGGAAGAGGCCGGGAGAATCCACTAAGGATGTGAGACCTTTCCGAGGTTATATGCCGGAGCCCTGCTCGACGACGTTAACCTGTGTGGAAGAGGCCGGGAGAATCCACTAAGGATGTGAGACCTTTCCGAGGTTGTATGTCGGAGCCCTGCTCGACGACGTTAACCTGTGTGGAAGAGGCCGGGAGAATCCACTAAGGATGTGAGACCTTTACGAGGTTGTATGCCGGAGCCCTGCTCGATGACGTTAACCTGTGTGGAAGAGGCCGGGAGAATCCACTAAGGATGTGAGACCTTTCCGAGGTTGTATGCCGGAGACCTGCTCGACGACGTTAACCTGCGTGGAAGAGGCCGGGAGAATCCACTAAGGATGTGAGACCTTTCCGAGGTTGTATGTCGGAGCCTTTGCTCGACGACGTTAACCTGTGAGGAAGAGGTCGAATCGAATCCCCCTGGGATCGATTTTGCCTTGATTGGGAGAGGGCGTATGCCACGTGTATCCCGAATCAAAGGTTAATAAGGGTCTATCTTTAGACCATTACTGCCTTTTTGAGGTTGAGATCAAGACCTTGACCAAGGAGTAGAAGTCCAGTAAGGGACTGTACATGGTTTGAATTTTATCAGAAGCTTCCATGTATTTGCCGAGAGTTTCCTTAAATATTGTCTTTGCTTTAGAAGTCTTGGAGGGATCTTCTTGACTAAAATTGAAGTTAAGGTTGCCCCCCAGTCTGGATCTGATTCCATGAAATTAACGCATCAATAGCAGTCGAATAACCTTTTGAGGTTGGAGCCAAAATTGCCCCCCAGTTGGGAACCAGGTTCCCACAGACGGCGCCAAACTGTTGCGTCCTGGAATATTCGCGGCGGTAGAGAAATATATAGTTTAACGTCTTAGCGTTGTACGAATATCCAGCACACAATCAGATAAGTGAGAGGATGTAGCATTCATAAGTGACACCAGAGTTTTTACGTGGAAAACCCCTGAAAAAGGGGGAAAAACCACGGGGCCTGGCCCAGTTTGAATGAATCCACTAGTATTTGTAGTCGATTACAAATGAGGCCCTTCCTTAGGAGAAGGCCTTGGATCGATGTAGCAAATGTACATCATATAGATTGCATTACATGGTAAGAGTTACATATACATGTTTGTTTGGCCTGAAGGACCGTAGTCGGCAGGAGACCGTAGTCGGCCGGAGACCGTAGTCGGTAGGAGACCGTAGTCGGCCGGAGACCGTAGTCGGCCGGAGACCATAGTCGGCCGGAGACCGTAGTCGGCCGGAGACCGTAGTCGGCAGGAGACCGTAGTCGGCAGGAGACCGTAGTCGGCCGGAGACCGTTGTCTGGTGATGGAGGTCGGACGGACCGTATTAGGCGACAGTGGTCAGAAGGACCGTAGGCTGTAGGAGATAAGGAGTCAGGTGTTAGTCCCAGTGTCACTTGGAAGATCGGATGTTGATGGTCTGGCCTTGAGTAGGACGTCGGGTCTTAAGCAGGACGTCAGGTCTTCAGCAGGACGTCGGGTCTTCAGTAGGACGTCGGGACTTAACGTCGGGCCTTGAACAAGACGTCGAATCTTTGGCAGGACGTAGGGATTGAGTGTCGGGCCTTGAATGAGACGTCGGGTCTTTGGCAGGACGTCGGGTCTTCAGTAGGACGTAGGGGCTGAACGTCAGGCCTTAAGGTGGTGGTCCGGCGAGGTTCTGCGGTGGTCCGGCGAGGTTCCTGCGGTGGTCCGGCGGTGGTCCGACGAGGTTCCTGTGGTGGTCCGGCGGTGGTCCGGCGAGGTCCTGCGGTGGTCCGGCGGTGGTCCAGTGAGGTCCTGCGGTGGTCCGGCGGTGGTCCGGCGGCTGCTGAGGAGGAGCTCCTTCCTTCTCCTCTTCCTTCTCTTCTTGCTTGAGTCCCCTCTTGTGAAGAATGAGGGCTCTATTTATAGATTTTCTGGAGTGGCATGGCCCGTAAATAGGCGTGAGATCATGGGCGAATAGGGAGTGGTTGAATGGACGGTCGATATTGAATCCTACGATCGTGCACCATTTGTTGGTCATTTGAATACCTTAGTGATGTCGGAATTCAGTGATCTTGGGCTCGTTGGATTCGTCTCGTCGAGCCCTTCGATTCGAGTATAAGCTCGTCAAAATCGGAGTCCGTTTGGTAACTCAAATAGTGGTTTGAACCTTCCAACAGCGCTTCGGATCCATGATTTGGATCCATTTGGACTCGGATTGGGTCGAATTTGGTGTCGTTGGATTCGTATTTTTGAGACGCTCAGTTTGACTATAAGCTCGCTGAAATCAGAATTCAGGTGCTCCCAGATTTAATTTTTGAAGTTTCCAACTTGATTTTTGCCTCGAGATTCGTGCCCGATCAAGTTAATTTTCGCATGACGTATCAACCGTGAGACGAAAAATTCTAACTCTATCACAGCTAATATTTCAGGCAACAACAATATTATATAATACATATTATTATTATTATTATTATTATTATTTTAAATGAGTGGACCCTTGTAAGGAATCGTTCTTTCATCTAGAAATATGAATCCACCAAAGTTTATTTTCTCTATATGAAGTATATTTGCTACATCGTGCTATGGTCTTGCCTTTGGCCCTAAGGAAGGGCATCATTTTTAATCAACAATAAATCCTAATTGAATTATTTTTACTTGATCAGACCCCATAATTTTTCTCGTTTTTAAGATCTTTCACGTAAAATTTTTGATATCTTTTACTACTCTTGCTCATTTCTTTCTTATATGTTTGTATGATGGATATTCGTGTAAAACTTTGACGCTAAAATCTATATCTCTACCGCTACGAATATTTCAGGATGTAACAAATATGTTTGATATATCTTCAAGAAATTTTCAATCAAATATGCATAATTTCTATATGTAGTCGCTCATTTTGACAAAATTCAATCTAAATCATGGGTTAATTACGTAAACGTGCCACCAAACAATAATGAAGAATAAATAAATAAAGACTTAAATTAAACCATAATCAAAGACTGTTTTTTTTTTTTAATATTATTTGATATTTTAACAATCAAATCGACTGATTTTATCATTTATTATTTTTTATGGTACTCTACCAGAATAAAAAAAATATTATACATTAATATAATAAATAATTGTCATATACTTTTATGGTATTGTAGGGGTTTAATGGTAAATAAAATTATCATTGCTTTGATTAAAAAAAAATTAAACGGCTTGAGTGTTTAATTTTCATTAATATGAACTTTTCTCTCCTATATTTTAGATAAATAAAAATAAAATAAAATTAAAATACGTTAGCTGTGCCATTAAGAAGTGGGTGATTATCAGAGTGGCGAGAAGTTATTCCGTGTGGAATCCAGACAGAAAAGACTTGTTTAGATTACGTATACTCATGATCTGGACGATTTTTGCCCTTCCGAACTCCTCTCATAATAATTTCTATGAAATATATGGCACAATCAAATAAATAAATAAAACTTCAAATTGGCCAAAAAAAATTTTTAAAGTAACGCACTTTGGATTTTTTAATGTTAAGCAATAAATTATTAAAGTATATTACTTATAAAGTATGTGATTTAAATTTATGAACTTTGTCATTATTGTAATATAATTTAATATAATTATATTTAATATAAAAGATTGGCTTTTTTATTTATAATGCATTGTCAAGTAATTGTTATTATAATATAATTAAGTTTTGATATAATATTATTGAAAGCATAAATAAAAATTATTGATTCAAGCAATATGTTTTATATTAGTGATTTCTTCTATTTTATATTAATACTTGCCATTATAATGTTATATTATTACTTTAAAACCCCATTTGAACCCTGTTCAAATCTCAGGCAAATAAAATTCAAGTCATATTTGAACTTTGTGCGACACATGTTCAAGCACTATATTCGAGTCATTTTCAATCAAGAATAATGCAACATATTGTAAAATAGCAAAGTATAATTAAGGCATCTCCAACTGAATGTCATTTGCCCGTCTTTAGGTCCGACGAGCGTCCAACCGAACAACAAATGACAATACATTTTTGCATTTTAATTTGGCTGTGAAAAATGCAATGTCAATATTGGCATCACACTATTGAGAAACCCGAGGTTGTGAAAACTGGATTTGACAACAAACTGAAAAATGAGAGGTTTATGATTTGATGGTTCAACTCAGCGGTGGATATAGTGTGGGGGCACCAGGGGCACGTGTCCCCACAGCCCCACTAAGTCAGGCACTTTAGTTAGTTTGGTAATATGTTATTTTATTAATATCATTTATTTATTCATTAATTACAGAATAAACCAAATAATTTTTTTTTTGCTTTTTTTTTTCCCTAATGTATTAAATATCCCATTGTTTCTCCAAAACTATCGCGCTGCCTTTGTATCCTGTCCCACTATCCTCTCATCTCACAGAGGCGGAAGAGACTAGTCACTAGAGAGAAGCCCGATCGAACGCTAGTGTCACGCCCCAAGATCTAATTCGGAAAGAATGTCGATCAATAGCCAAACAATTTACCAGAGTTATCTATAAATCTTCAGTAAGCATTCTATCAAACATCTATAACATTTAAAACTTCAATATATCTGTCGATTCATATCACAAAACATCATGTACATTACTCAGGAACTACACTATCAATACAAGAAAGGAAACTATCCTGTCATGAGTACAAAAGAATCATCAATCTAACAAAAGCACTAAAACCTGTAGATCTGGATCAATGCCTATCTCCTGCTCCCGAGCCCTGACCTGAAAATATCAACCACATATAATGAGCTTTACAAAGCCCAGCAGGTCACCTAATACCTATAACTGAAATCAAAGCACGGCAATGCTATCAATATGCATGTCAATCTATTCAATCCAAATCAGTCAATGGTCAATGAGTCTATGCAGCGGAAATCAATAGTCAATAAAACCAGTCAATGCAGCGGCAGGCAATTCGATAAATCAATTCAATCAATCATCGTCCGTCAATCAAATCAATACGGTCAAATCAATACGATCTAATCAATGAAATCAAATGAGAAAAGCGATACGAGACAAGGAATCTATAAATCAGTCAATGTGGTGTAGAACAGTAGCAACAGTGAATCTATAAGTCTATAGGCAGCAATACAATAAATCTATAGGCAGTAGTGCGATGTCCATGCTATCAATGCAATATCTATATCCATCCATTTCTATATCAATGCTCAATGTCGATGCACAGAAATCAATCAGTGAAATCAATGCAATCGTACGATCTAGTAAATCCAATCAAACTCAATAAAGCAGAAGTCGATAAAGCAATAGATCCGTAAATCAATACAGTAAACATGCAATTCAATACTATATACTGAACAAGTACAATCTACTGGTCATGTTGCTGTTGTAGAATCCATATTGCTGTTGTAGATAATACATTGGTTCAATCAATAAGAGTCGTCACTCTTTTCGCCCGTCGGCATATCAATAAACTCCTTATATCTCCCTTCAATAATCAATAATCAATGTTTAAAGGAAAGCCCGTCGGCCCACCATCCTGTACAGGTATCAATATCAATCTCCACCAATGTTCAACCAGGTTCAACTTGCGATCAGTATCAATAGTCAATTCAATCAATAAGCAATTCAATAGTCAATATTAAAGCAATCGTATCCATAATCAATGCATATCAGTTCAATCTATCAATCTCATACAATTCAGGAATCGTACGAAAATCGGGCAGCATAACGGTAGTCGGTCAAATTTACACAAAAATCCTGCAAAAAGACACAGTTTCCAAATCTTTCCAAATTACAATAGAATATCTATAGCGTCAATACAAGACTATCGATCTATAGAATCCAAATCAAAACAGGTCCTGATATTTTTCTATTCGATTAAAATCACGTAGAATCAATTCCGATCGGTAAAATCTTCGTAGAACACAGTCAAATCGTGTACAATAATCATATCTATAACATACTAAAAGTTGTGCGGTGGAAGTTGTGTCAAATCAAAACCATGTCGAAAAGTCGACTACGAAAACACAAAACAGATCACAACTAGGTCGAAACACAACATCTCTGAAAACAGAAACAGGGTTCGGAGTCCTTACCACGAGATCTTCACTTTTCCCAACAGCAGCGTCGGACGAAAAGCGCTCCGCGGTCTCCAAAAACCAGCTTTTCTCTTTTCTTCCTTTCTCTTTCTCTCTCTACAAAATATCTGATTTTAACTTTTGATTTTCTCTCTCCTCAAAACGAGCTGATTTTTCTTATAACTTACTCACATCGGCCTGGCCGATCGAGCTATCGTCCCGGGACGATCCGACCAAAACCAGATCGTCCTGGACCTCACTCAGGGCTATTGTCTGGCCGATCATTTCTACAGTACGATTGTCCTGGACGATCTCACGATCGGCCTGGACGATCTGTGCAGAAATCCTTCCAGAAAACACACCAGAAATCAGCTGTTCAATGCACTGATCGGCCTGGACGATCCAAACTTCGTCCTGGCCGATTCTGGGAGGAAAATCCATATCAGAGAGGAACAGTAAGGAAACGAGATATTACAATCTCCCCACCTTAGAAAAATGTCGTCCCGACATTTCCCTAAAGGTACGAAGCAAAAACAACGCAAAACAAATCGATCGAAAACCAAATCCAAAACAAAACTCGTCGAAATCCATACAGAACACACAATGCAATCAATCAAATGTCAATATGCAATGTACATATGTCAATATCAGTCGGTTAGTCAAATCAATCTTACCAGTAGAATCTTCTGGTCGTTGTTGATCCTGATGCTATAAACTCTGTAGACTGTAGATGCGTGGCACCACTGGAGGTCGTGGCGCAACTGTCTTCCTCTGATCTCTGACAGTCCTATCATCAATCCTGTTTGCTGATCTCTCACTGTAGGCCCTCGAGGCAACAGTCCTCTGCTGTCCTGTACCCGTATCAGTCCTTCCACCCAGTCCTTTCTGAGGACACTCTGCTGCTCTGTGTCCTTGCTGTCCACAGTGAAAACACTGACCCGTCAATAGGTAGCACTGACCTGCATGTCGTCTACCACAGTGAACGCACGTGCCAGAACCACCAGATGATACTATCGATGCTGATCGTGACGCAGATCCCGATGCAGATCCCTTCGAACCCTCATACCTGCTTCTCTTCTCTCTATCTCTGGAATCATCTCGTCGTACCTCATCTCTTCTCCTCCTGGTATCCTCGTACCTCGATACTGGTGTCGCCAGCTCAATCTCTATCAATCGGGCCCGCTCCACTAGCTCAGAAAACTCGTGGATCCGGAAAGGTACAAGTGGTCACCTCAGCTCTCTATTCAATCCGTGCAGAAATCTATAACACTTGTCTTCAGAAGTAGGAATCAAGTGAGCAGCGTACCTCGCAAGTGCAGTAAACTCGGACTCGTACTGCATCACTGACTTGCGGCCTTGCTCCAATCTCATGAAAGCTTCCTGCATCTGTCGCTGAGCTGACGGTGGTACAAACCACATCCTGAATACTGCAGTGAACTCATCCCAGGTGATCTCAGCATTGGTCTTCCCCTGGAATTTCTCTCTCTCTGCTGTCCGATCCACCATCTCTCTGCCTCACTTTCCAACATGAATACTGCCAAAGGTACTTTTCTGTTCCCCGGACACTGCATACTATCAAAAATCTTTTCTATCCTCATTATCCAATCCTCAGCAGCCTGTGGTCCTACAGCCCCTTTGAACAACGGAGGCTTCAGCTTGTGGAACATCTGTAAATGTCTGTCAACTTCTTCCTCTTTGCTCCCACTCATCTTGCTCTGAGCATCTCCCATAACATGTGCAATCGCAGTAGGTAACTGCATCATACTCTCTAACGGTACTGGAGATGCGCTGTGTTGCTCATTCGGTACACTGGATTCTGCTGGAGGATCCATATCTTTTCACCTGTACAATTCAAAACAAATGATACACACATGCAACGATGTATGCCAATGAAGCTCTTAAAGCTACCCAATCTACCCCATCTCTCAATCCAAACCTACAACTCTGGTAACAATCCATTCTTCCAATAACATTGCTCTGATACCAACTTGTCACGCCCCAAGATCTAATTCGGAAAGAATGTCGATCAATAGCCAAACAATTTACCAGAGTTATCTATAAATCTTCAGTAAGCATTCTATCAAACATCTATAACATTTAAAACTTCAATATATCTGTCGATTCATATCACAAAACATCATGTACATTACTCAGGAACTACACTATCAATACAAGAAAGGAAACTATCCTGTCCTGAGTACAAAAGAATCATCAATCTAACAAAAGCACTAAAACCTGTAGATCTGGATCAATGCCTATCTCCTGCTCCCGAGCCCTGACCTGAAAATATCAACCACATATAATGAGCTTTACAAAGCCCAGCAGGTCACCTAATACCTATAACTGAAATCAAAGCACGGCAATGCTATCAATATGCATGTCAATCTATTCAATCCAAATCAGTCAATGGTCAATGAGTCTATGCAGCGGAAATCAATAGTCAATAAAACCAGTCAATGCAGCGGCAGGCAATTCGATAAATCAATTCAATCAATCATCGTCCGTCAATCAAATCAATACGGTCAAATCAATACGATCTAATCAATGAAATCAAATGAGAAAAGCGATACGAGACAAGGAATCTATAAATCAGTCAATGCGGTGTAGAACAGTAGCAACAGTGAATCTATAAGTCTATAGGCAGCAATACAATAAATCTATAAGCAGTAGTGCGATGTCCATGCTATCAATGCAATATCTATATCCATCCATTTCTATATCAATGCTCAATGTCGATGCACAGAAATCAATCAGTGAAATCAATGCAATCGTACGATCTAGTAAATCCAATCAAACTCAATAAAGCAGAAGTCGATAAAGCAATAGATCCGTAAATCAATACAGTAAACATGCAATTCAATACTATATACTGAACAAGTACAATCTACTGGTCATGTTGCTGTTGTAGAATCCATATTGCTGTTGTAGATAATACATTGGTTCAATCAATAAGAGTCGTCACTCTTTTCGCCCGTCGGCATATCAATAAACTCCTTATATCTTCCTTCAATAATCAATAATCAATGTTTAAAGGAAAGCCCGTCGGCCCACCATCCTGTACAGGTATCAATATCAATCTCCACCAATGTTCAACCAGGTTCCACTTGCGATCAGTATTAATAGTCAATTCAATCAATAAGCAATTCAATAGTCAATATTAAAGCAATCGTATCCATAATCAATGCATATCAGTTCAATCTATCAATCTCATACAATTCAGGAATCGTACGAAAATCGGGCAGCATAACGGTAGTCGGTCAAATTTACACAAAAATCCTGCAAAAAGACACAGTTTCCAAATCTTTCCAAATTACAATAGAATATCTATAGCGTCAATACAAGACTATCGATCTATAGAATCCAAATCAAAACAGGTCCTGATATTTTTCTATTCGATTAAAATCACGTAGAATCAATTCCGACCGGTAAAATCTTCGTAGAACACAGTCAAATCGTGTACAATAATCATATCTATAACATACTAAAATTTGTGCGGTGGAAGTTGTGTCAAATTAAAACCATGTCGAAAAGTCGACTACGAAAACACAAAACAGATCACAACTAGGTCGAAACACAACATCTCTGAAAACAGAAACAGGGTTCGGAGTCCTTACCACGAGATCTTCACTTTTCCCAACAGCAGCGTCGGACGAAAAGCGCTCCGCGGTCTCCAAAAACCAGCTTTTCTCTTTTCTTCCTTTCTCTTTCTCTCTCTACAAAATATCTGATTTTAACTTTTGATTTTCTCTCTCCTCAAAACGAGCTGATTTTTCTTATAACTTACTCACATCGGCCTGGCCGATCGAGCTATCGTCCCGGGACGATCCGACCAAAACCAGATCGTCCTGGACCTCACTCAGGGCTATTGTCTGGCCGATCATTTCTACAGTACGATCGTCCTGGACGATCTCACGATCGGCCTGGACGATCTGTGCAGAAATCCTTCCAGAAAACACACCAGAAATCAGCTGTTCAATGCACTGATCGGCCTGGACGATCCAAACTTCGTCCTGGCCGATTCTGGGAGGAAAATCCATATCAGAGAAGAACAGTAAGGAAACGAGATATTACAGCTAGTCGCTCTCTTCGTGCTCAAAGGCCAAACATCGCCCAGTCGCCCAGTCGCCCAACCGTCGGTTGGCGGTCACGCACAGTCCAGTTGCCCTCTTCATGCACGACAATCCAAGTTCCTGTTATTCCATAAGAATCCTGAAACTTATTACCTAACTATTAGCCTAGTCTTTAAGTTATTTATCTTTACTTTTGAGTTTTGGGATTTGTGTGAAATTTTTCGGATTTAATTGGAAATCAAAAGTTTCAGATCACATTATCTTAAGATAATTGTTTTTCTAAGTCTGACATAGCTTTACAGAAATTTAGAACTTCTAGGCACCGACAAAATACTTGTTTCAGATGAAAGCACAAATCACAAAATCTATCTAAAGCAGAAAATTATTTCTTTTAGATCATGAGTTGAAGTCACATATTTTATGATTTATTGTTTACATATAAAAATATAAAGATATTAAAGTTATAAATAGCAAAAATTTAAAGGATTTATATAGAATTAAACACTATTCTAAATAATTTGCATCGTTTTTTATTATTGTTAATTTTTAAAAGATTAACTGACTAATTATTTAGGGACAACTAAAAGCATCCTCTAAAAGCTTACCTAATACCTACAATAATTTAATTATTAGCTATGAATGCTCATAATATAAATGATGAAATTCGTTAAATATATCATTTTATTATGTCTTTGATGTAATCATGAAATGCAGATTTTAAACTATAGCTAGAGCAAATTTTACTCTATATGAAATTTTCAATTTAAACAGTAGAATCATTCTTTAGTCAACATCTCTTTAAAATATTTTTTGTTGAAGCCTAATTTTTCAATTTGAGGCATGAAGCATGTTGTGAAAGATGAATGTTATTATGGTCAAATTATTAATATTACTTTTGTTTAATTTAGCATGGATAGATATTTTAAAAGAAAAATTGAAGGAGATGATCACAAAACGTTATGTGAAGAAACCAATGTTGAGTCTAGTAATTAGGTTGTTAAGCCTAAGTAAATGTCCCACGGCTACCAAGAGGGGGGTGAATTGGTAGTTTTAAAAATTTTAAACCCTCTTAAAATTAAAGTTGAACCGAAATAAAATTTTCTTTTAAAGTTTGTAGAAAAATGTTTTTCAACCACAGAGTTGTTAAAACTGAAATTTAAAATGCGGAAACGTAAAAGCAATAAAGTAAATAACACCAGATTTATAGTGGTTCGGTCTATAACCAGACCTACATCCACTCCTCAGAGGCACCCTCTGAGTATTGCACTAATACCACAAAGTGACTCTCCTTTAGCACCCACAGCAAGGCGGAGAAGCCTGTACAAAACCCTCTTTTCACCACTACCCGGTGCGGCAGAGAACCGTCGTCCTTTTACACAATCCACAGTGCTGGCAGAGAACCGTCGTCCTTTTACACTCTCCTAGTGTGGGCAGAGAACCGTCGTCCTTTCACACTCTTCTAGTGTGGGCAGAGAACCCTACGGCTGTTCACACTCTCCAAGTGTAGGCAGAGAACCTTCTTCCTTTTACACTCTCCTAGTGTAGGCAGAGAACCCTCGTCCTTTTCACACTCTCCAAGTGTCGGCAGAGAACCGGACCTTCTTGAATGATCTTCTCACAAGAATCTAGAAGGAAGAAAGAAAAGAGTGAAGAAATCCAATTTCACAAGTAGAGATTCTTACCTTTGCAATCCAAGTGAAGCCTTCTCGCTCCAATGGTAGGAATCCTCCTTTGAAAGCTCTCTTCCACTCTCTCCTTGGCTATTCTCTCAATAGGCACGAAGATCAAATGACAAAAAGATTGGGTGGCAGTCTAATTTGGACTATTTATACAAAAGACAAGAAAAACCGCCCAAAAACTGCAAATTTCCAATTCTGTACGCAGTGGATCGTCCCGTACGATCCTGGATCGTCCTGGACGATTTTACTTAAACGATCTGAAACGACCCAATTTGTATATGTGTACGAAATGACTTCGTACAGCTGATCGTCCTGTACGAACTAGGTTCGTCCAGTACGAACGGTTATTACAAGGTCGGTTCTAGAAACTGCTGAAAACTGTCCTAAGTCGGTTTATCGTTTGGACGAAAATATGTTCGTCTGGACGAAAATTTTCCAGAGAGCCGATCGTCCTGGACGATTATTTATTTCGTCTGGACGAAAATTTTCCAGAGAGCCAATCTCCGGGGACGATAATTTGGTTTCGTCTGGACGAAAATTTTCCAGAGAGCTGTTCGTCCGGTACGATATTTATTTTCGTCTGGACGAAAATTTTCCAGAGGACTGGTCGCCCAGTACGATGGTAAAATTCGTCTGGACGAAATGTTTACAGAGAACCCATCGTCCGGGACGATATTAAACTTCGTCCTGGACGAATAGGACTTAGAAAAATTTTTCAAAGCAAGTTCCTATTCGTTCCAAGTGCTCTATAAGAGATAACTGACAGATCGTCCAGTACGATAAATATCATCCTGTACGATCAGTATAGAATTTCATGATCTCCTAATTTGTGTGTGTGAGATTTTATTCACTCAATTACAATCACTCCCTTTCAAAATTAATTCAAAGAAAAGACAAACTTCAAATAAACAAAATATCATATGTTGAATTTGATTTGAAGTTTTCGTAGTCTGGAGTCTGATTTTCCTGAAATGTTAGTACACACAAGAGCAAGTGCAAATCTTCTAAAATTGTTAGGAGATAACTATACATCTGAACAATAATGTTTGGAATCATCAAAACTACATAAGTTGCACAAATATAATTCATTCAAATAGCAACTATTCAAACAATCTCCCCCTTTTTGATGATGGCAAAACAATTATTATTAGTATGATTTCAAGTTAAAACAATATCTCTTATCTCCTAAACTCCCCCTGAATTTATGAGTACATTAAAATAAGGAGGCATTAAAGAACAATATTTTTGTTTTTCAAAAATTTTTAACACAGAAAATACAAACCACAAAAACACAAACACAAACATAATAATTTCTCCCCCTTTTTGACAGCAACAAAAAGTGAAGAAGAAAAAGACAAGAAATGTAAATAATAATATGAAATTCATTGTTAAAATTTAATCTAAATTGTGATTTGACATAGGGTATGCAATTTTAAACTAAAGATATTAGGTCAATCATAGAAATTCATAAAATTTATGAAATGATAAAACATTGTAAGTAAGAAGAATTTATCAAAGACATGATTCAATTTAGACATTTTGATTATTGAAAATCATTACAAGTGAGATGTAAAAAAAAATTCTATATTTCAAAGTTCAATAGAATATAAATGAACATTAGATCAACTTGAATTAAGAGATTAAACGAATTTGGAAAGAAGAGAATTACCTCATGTGGTGCTTTGCACATCTTTTCAAAGTTTTGGAGCACATTTTTGTGCATTTGTCTTTGGTTGGGCTTATTTTGTGCCTCTTTTTTACTTTGCAAATTTTTGCGAATCCCTTTTGATTTTTGTACATTTGTACAATTTTCAAGAGTAATTTGACCAATTCTTTCTAAAATCTATAATCTAACATTTCAAATATTTCTAGGTGCATAAATATCATTTGAGCATAGAAATACAAAATAAGATAACATCAAAATTGCAATAACAATATTAAATTTTATGCAGTCTAAATGAATAGACATGAATTTAAAAATTCTAAATACAACAAGTTATAAACAAATTATAAATTTAGAAAGTCTAGATTTTCTAATATAGATAATCTCACATTACAATCGAATTTGAGCACAATGTAGATTAAAAACAATATTAATGAAATTCATAAAGATTAGCCACATTTCAAAACAAATCTAAGACAAACAAACTTTCATTGATTAAAAAAAAATTACATAAAAAAACATTGAACCATAATATCTGGTCGGCTAGCAGTCAAGTAAAGTAAAGATCCAATTATCCCTCTAAATTTCTTTTGATCAACAGATTTTCCCTTAAGGTCTTTATCCAACTGAACTGAAGAACTCATTGGTGTACTAACAGGTTTAGCATTGTCCATTTCATATTTTTTGAGGATGACCTTAATATATTTGGTTTGACTAAGAAAAGTACCTTCCTCAAGTTGCTTAATGCTAAATCCTAGAAAGTAATTTAAATCTCCCATTAGACTCATTTCAAATTCACTACTCATTGTTTTAGAAAAATCATCACAAAGATGTTTATTTGAAGATCCAAAGATGATGTCATCCACATAAATTTGAACAATAAGTATATCCTTTCCAATTTTCCTTAAAAAAAGAGTTGTATCCACACTTCCTTTTTCAAAAGATCTTTCAAGTAGAAAGGTGCTTAACCTCTCATACCAAGCCCTAGGTGCCTGTTTCAATCCATATAATGCCTTTTTTAATTTGAAAACATGATTTGGAAATTTTGAATTTTCAAAACCTGGAGGTTGTTCTACAAAAACATCTTCTTCAATTACTCCATTTAAAAAGGCACTTTTGACATCCATTTGAAACAATTTAAAACCTTTAAAGCAGGCAAAGGCTAGTAAAACCCTAATTGCTTCAAGTCTAGCTACAGGGGCAAAAGTTTCCTCAAAATCAATTCCTTCAATTTGGTTATACCCCTTAGCTACTAATCTAGCCTTATTTCTAATGACTACTCCTGAGTCATTCATTTTATTCTTGAACACCCACTTGGTTCCAACAACACTTTGATCTTTTGGCCTTGTAGTTAGTTCCCAAACTTTATTTCTTACAATTGATTCAACTCTTCTTGCATGGCCAATATCCAAAATTCATCTGAAAGTGCTTGATCAATGTTAGTGGGTTCAACAGTTGAAATAAAGGCTGAATGATTGACTTCCTTGTTTAATCCACGCCTAGTTCTAACACCTTCACTTGGTTCACCTATGATTAATTCCTTTGGGTGGTTTTTAGAAAATCTCAAATCTCTAGGCAAAGAGTCTTCTCTTTCTAAATTTTCTTCCACATTTTCTTCCAAATTTAATCTATCAATCTTTTGGGAGTTTTCTTCAATTTCTTCTTCAACAACTTTTGGCTCTTCCATATTTCCATTTTCATCAAAAACAACATGTGTGGTTTCTTCAATGACTAAAGTTCTTTTGTTGAATACTCTATAAGATTTTTCAATACTTGAATATCCAACAAAAATTCCTTCATCTGATTTTGGATCAAATTTTCCTAAGGCAGATTTTCCATTATTATGTATGAACACCTTGCAACCAAATACATGCAAATGAGACAAATTTGGTGTTCTTCCTTTTAGCAACTCATAGGGTGTTTTATTCAAATTTGATCTCACATTCACCCTATTCAGAACATAGCATGCAGTGCTAACCGCCTCAGCCCAAAAATATCTAGGAAGAGAGTACTCTGCTAACATTGCTCGGGCGGCTTCTATTAATGTTCTGTTCTTTCTTTCAACTACTCCATTTTGTTGAGGAGTTCTAGGTGCAGAAAAATTGTGATCAATCCCCTTTTCTTTACAGAAATCTTCAAATCTATCATTTTCAAATTCTCCTCCATGATCACTTTGTATAGAAATTATTTCACATCCTAGTTTTCTTTGTATCCAAGTTGAAAAATTTCTGAATTCCTCAAATGATTCACTCTTATGAAAAAGAAATTTAACCCAGGTGAATCTTGAAAAATCATCTACTATAACAAATCCATATACCTTTCCTCCTAGACTAACAGTGCTTACTGGTCCAAAAAGATCCATGTGTAGAATTTCTAAAGGTTTACTGGTCCTAAGATCTTTAATGGACTTAAAAGAGGACTTCACTTGTTTTCCTAATTGACATGCATCACACAGATGGTCCTTAGTAAAGTCTAGTTTAGGTATTCCTCTCACCAAATTCTTTTGGGTAATTTTTCTAAGATTTTTCATACTAGAATGACAAAGTCTCCTATGCCAAAGCCATGATTCATCAGAAACAGTTTTCAAACAAAAAGCAGTAGGAGATTGAATACAATTTAAATCTAGCATGTAGACATTATTCACCCTTTTTCCATTTAAAACAATTTTTCCATTTAGGCTAATTATGCAGCTAGTAGGTAAAAATTTTACATTATAGCCCTTATCACATAGCTGACTTATGCTAAGCAAATTATGTTTCAAGCCTTCAACTAATAAAACATTATCTATGAAAAAGTTTTTCAAATTTCCAATCATACCTGATCCAACCACTTTCTTTGTGGTATTATCTCCAAGTGTAACCTTGCCCCCACTCCTGGCTTCCAGCGTTATGAATTGAGCAGTATCTCCAGTCATGTGCTTAGAACATCCGCTGTCCAGGTACCATATACTCTCACGAGGTCTTGTGTGAGAGTATACCTGCAAAATTCTCAAATGTTAGACCTGGGAACCCAAACTAGTTTGGGTTCACCTTTATGAAATTTATAATCAGATGCATGTGTGATATGTCTAGGTTTATGCATCTTAGTTCTCCACACCAAATTAGGTTTCATCTTTAAAGTGCAGGTGTGAGATATATGTCCCAAAAATCCACAATTGTTACATTTAACATTAGGAAAAATATTCCTATGTTTTCTCTCATATGATTGTCTTCTAAGGGATTTCATGAATTTAGGATAATACTTAGGATTTGTAAAATCTTCAAGTTTAGGGGGGTTCCTATTATCCTCGAGAGCTCTTATAGTAAGTTTGTAAAATGAATTCATTTCCTCCAAGATTCGATTTGTATAATTGACTCTATATGTCTTGTGCTCAGATTCATCCTTAAATTTCTCAAATTCTTTTTCAAGTTCAGCATAGGATGATTTTAAATTCTCAAAATTTTTATTCAAGTCATCATATTCATCAAGTAGTTTCATGTGGTTGCTATCAATTAAAGCATGATCTTTCCTAAGGATTTCGTGTTCCTTATTAAGCTCTTCCAATTCTAAAACTAAACTAGCATGCATCTTTTTCGTTTTCCTATATGCATCATGCATGTGTTCAGAAACTTCAAACAATTCATTATAGGTTAAATCACATACCTCTTCTTGATCTGATTGTTCAGCTTTATCTGCCATCAAGCAAAGGTTGGTGACTTCTTCTTCTTTTTCAGTCTCAGATGAGTCTAAAGCTGAGTCCGCCCAAAAAACCTTTTGAAACTTCTTCTTGCCATTCTTTACCATTGGTTTCTCCTCTACCTTCTCCTTGCTAGGAGAGGCTTTGAGTTTTGGACAATCAGTCTTTATATGACCTGGTTTCCTGCATTCATAACAAATTACTTCATTAGAAACCTTGCCATTTCTGTTATACTTACTTCTATTCCATTGCTGGCGTCTCTTCTGCTTCCTCTTTAAAAAGCTTTTGAATTGTCTAGTCATCAGTGCTATATCATCTTCATCCTCAGGTTGTGAGTGTTCACTTTCTGACTTTTCCACATTTAGTGCAATATTCTTGTCCTTTCTTGGTTCACCTGCATCAATCTTTCTTTGACTTACTCCTTGCTCGTAAGCAATGAGTGAACCAAGAAGATTGTCAATAGAATAAATGTTCAGATCTTTTGACTCTGTAATTGCAGTAATTTTAGCATCGTATGCAGTAGGTAAACAACGAAGAATCTTATTAACCATTTCAGCATTAGTTAATTCCCTACCAAGTGCATGCAAAGAGGTGACAATTTGAGTGAATCTTGTGTACATGTCAGATATAGATTCATTAGGTTTCATGCGAAATAATTCGTAGTCATGTAACAAGATATTGAGTCTTGATTGCTTAACCTCATTTGTCCCTTCATAAGTAATACAAAGTCTATCCCATATGTCTTTTCCGCTTTTACAAGTAGAAACTCGCATGTAGTCTTCAGATTTTAAAGCACAAAAGAAACTATTTAAACATTTCGCATTTAATTGTGCTAAGTCTCGTTCTTCTATAGTCCAATCTGCATAGGGTGTATCTACCCTAATTCCATCAACTAATCTAGTTGGTTTTGTGTAACCTTCCTGGACTAACATCCACATGCGATAATCAAGTGACTGTAAGAAAGTAGACATGCGTGTTTTCCAAAAATCAAAAGGAATATTGTCAAACAGTGGAGGTCTAGTGATAGAGTAACCCTCAGGTGTATTTCGATTTCCAAATGTAGCCATCTACGTTAATCAAAAAGTAGTTCAAACTTATGATTTTGAAACAATGCTCTGATACCACTTGTTGAGTCTAGTAATTAGGTTGTTAAGCCTAAGTAAATGTCCCACGGCTACCAAGAGGGGGGTGAATTGGTAGTTTTAAAAATTTTAAACCCTCTTAAAATTAAAGTTGAACCGAAATAAAATTTTCTTTTAAAGTTTGTAGAAAAATGTTTTTCAACCACAGAGTTGTTAAAACTGAAATTTAAAATGCGGAAACGTAAAAGCAATAAAGTAAATGACACCAGATTTATAGTGGTTCGGTCTATAACCAGACCTACATCCACTCCTCAGAGGCACCCTCTGAGTATTGCACTAATACCACAAAGTGACTCTCCTTTTGTCACGACCCGACCCGACGGGGACGGATCCCGCCCGAGCCGGATCGCGACGCAACCTTCTTATCCAGGATCTGGCTTTGGATTAGGTTACTGAACTGATCTTCCAAATTCTTAACTCAACAGAAAAACACAGAACAACAGAGCTACTAAAACATCAAATGCAGCGGAACAAAACATCTATCTTTTTCATTTCCTCAAAAATAATCATCTACAGAACAGTGCATGGCTTTCAACAGAAAGAAAGACGAACAGAAAAGCCATGACTGTACAAAAATCAAAAGTACAAAAGTACCTAATCGGATCAGACTCTGAAACTAATCCTGGACCTCCTTGCCCTTCCCAGAACCTGAAAACCACCAGAAAGCAAGGGTGAGCTCAACAGCTCAGCAAAGCAACAAACCACCAATCTAAATTCTCAGAAACCAAAACCAAACTCATCAGACAGAAATCAGATCAGAAATCAGAACAGAATCGGAAATCAGAACTTATACGGACAGATATCAAATCAGAATCGGAATCGTACAGATCATATCAGAACAAATCAACAGAGTCAGAATCAGAATTCAGAAATCAGAATCGTACGGAGCATATCGTATCAGAATCACAATTTCGTACAGAACAGAACAGATACAAAAAACAAAACAGATACACATAGCTAAATGCCCTGACACTGACGGAATCTCTACGGATTCCGGCCCCTTATGCCTCCCTTCCCAGACACTAACTGAATCTCACAGGATCCAGGCCCCTTATGTCTCCCTTTGTGCTCACGGCACCAAAACAGATGTGCTTATAGCACCAGAACAGAATTCATCGGATCCGGAACGAAACAGATATCAAAATGTATATTGAGCTCATTTCAGAATTTCCCGTTTCACTAACTGAATCTCATAGGATTCAGGCCCCTTATAACTCCCTTTTTATAGCTTATACACATAGCATTTCAAATCAGAAGAAATTCGGACATTTCAGAAATTACCCAAAAATCGGGCAGCACAACGGCAGTATACAGAATTTACACAAAAATTCCTGCAAAGAAAATTTACCGAATTCGCACAGAACATAGATAATCACATTCCAGAACATTTATTCTACTGCACAGAGAATTTACGATTTCACAGAAAATTCCGGTCGACTAAAAACACAGTCGAATCAAAAACACCCGGACGAAAATCTTCAAAATATAGTCAAAACGTGCACACCCGGCACGGCAACGATATACCAAAACTTATGCGGTAAAAACTGAACCAATCGAAAGATACGGACGAAAAACCGTAACGAAAACGAAATCCGGACAGAAAAATACCGCCAACCGCGACGGAACTGAAAATTGAGAAAGACGGAATGTGCCTTACCTCGAGCACAGCAAAATCCTCAACAGTCACTTCGCTCGAAAACGGCTCCGCGTCTTCCCGAAATCAACTTTTCCAAAATCCTCTTTTTCTCTCTCCTCAGACGAAAAATCAGATATTTTTATAAAAATCTTTTTCTCTCTCTTCAAATGAGCTGATTTGCCTTAAATTCTCTTCAGATCGGCCTGGCCGATCGTCCAGATCGGCCTGGACGATCAGACCAAAATCCCATCGTCCAGGGACGATTTTTCAGGACGATGTTTACTATTCATAGGCGATAAAAACCTCTACTCACTGACTTGTGCCATCCACTGATCATCCCGGGACGATACCTCGATCGGCCTGGACGATCCCTACAGGAAATCACTTAGAGAAATTCTGGACAGATTCTGGAACTGAAAATACACTGATCGTCCCAGGACGATCCCAGATCGTCCTGGACGATACTGGAGCAGTTTGAAATATTACAATCTCCCCAACTCAGAAAAATGTCGTCCTCGACATTATCCAATCCAAACGCAGTCAAAACAAGTACGGGTACGACCGTCTCATATCAGACTCCTTTTCCCACGTTGCTTCCCGTGCAGTCCGGTGCTTCCACTGGACTTTAACCATCGGAATCTCTTTATTTCTTAACTTGCGGACGTCGTACGCTAAAATCAATTCTGGCTCTTCCTTGTACGCCAGATTCTCCTGAATCTCAACCTCCTCAGCTGATACCTTCTTCCCAGAGTCGGATACCCACTTCCTCAGAGTGGATACATGAAACACATTATGCACATCAGGCATAGAATCGGAAAGCAATAGGCGATAAGCAGATTTTCCAATTCTTTCCAAAATCTCAAATGGTCCAACATACCTTGGACTAAGCTTGCTCACCTGACCAAATCTGCTCACACCTTTCATCGGGCTGACTTTGACATACACAAAGTCACCGACCTGAAACTCAACAAATCTGTGCTTCTGATTGTAATACTTCTGCTGACGATCTTGAGCGGCTTTCAATCTTTCTCTTATCAAATGAATCTTCTGAGCAGTTTCATCAGCAAAAGTGGCACCCAAAGTCTGTCTATCTCCGACCTCCGTCAGAGTCAAAGGAGTACGGCACTTCCTGCCATACAGAGCCTCGTACGGTGCCATACCGATACTGGACTGAAAACTGTTGTTATAGGCAAACTCAATCAGCGGAATATGATCTTCCCAGCTTCCGCTAAAGTCCAGAACACAAAGTCTCAACAGATCTTCCAGTACCTGAATAGTCCTCTCAGACTGTCCGTCGGTCTGAGGATGAAAGGCTGTACTGAAATGCAATTTCGTACCCAAGCCTTGTTGAATGCCTTTCCAAAGTCTGGAAGTAAAACGTCCATCTCGATCAGATACAATCACACGAGGCACACCGTGCAATCTGACTATCTCTTTCACAAATATCTGTGCCAAGCGTTCAACTGAATCCGTCTGTCTGATCGGAAGAAAATGGGCTGACTTCGTCAATCGATCCACAACTACCCAAATAGCATCATGTCCTTGTCGTGATCGAGGGAAACCCATAGCAAAATCCATCGTTACCTCCTCCCATTTCCACTCAGGGATAGGCAACGACTGCAACAGTCCACCTGGTCGCTGATGCTCTGCCTTCACCAACTGACAGGCTTCGCATCTCGACACAAACTCCGCCACATCCTTCTTCATCCCAGGCCACCAGAACAAAAGCTTCATATCAGCGTACATCTTACCACTGCCTGGATGAACAGTGTAGCCTGAATGATGAGATTCATACAGAATCTCCCGCCTCAAATCTCCAAACACAGGTACCCACAACCTGTTCTTACAGAAAATAGCACCAGAATCAGAAATTCGAAGTTCAGGAGTCTTACCAGATCCAATCTGAGCTAGCAACTTCGAATAATCAGAATTTGACTTCTGGGCTTCTTGAATCCTTGCTTCCAAAGAAGACTGAATACTCATCTGAGCCAACTCCAAATCACTGGAGGAAATCACCTCCAACTGCAATCTTTCCAAATCACGAATCAGAAAGTCATCACAGGTAAGCTGCAAACCTGATAATCCAGAAGACTTCCTGCTCAAAGCATCTGCTACCACATTCGCCTTTCCAGGCTGATACTGAATAGTCAGGTCATAGTCCTTGATCAACTCGAGCCACCGCCTCTGTCTCAGATTCAGATCCTTCTGAGTAAAAATGTACTTCAGGCTCTTATGATCAGTAAACATCTCACATGTGACGCCATACAGGTAATGCCGCCAAATCTTCAAAGCAAAAACAACTGCAGCTAACTCCAAATCATGTGTCGGGTAATTCTTCTCATGTGGTTTTTAACTGTCTCGAAGCATAAGCAATTACCTGACCATGCTGCATCAGGACACATCCCAGTCCTTTCAGTGAAGCATCACTGAACACCTGAAAACCTTCCGTACCTGACGGAAGCGCCAACACTGGAGCTGAAGTCAAACAATCCTTCAATCTCTGAAAACTAGCTTCACACTCCGGTGTCCAAACAAAAGGAACTGACTTCTGAGTCAGTCTCGTCAGAGGAGTCGAAATCTGTGAAAATCCTTTCACAAACTTCCTATAATATCCGGCCATGCCCAAGAAACTACGTACCTCAAATACCGTAGTCGGCCTTGGCCAATCAGCAACCGCCTGAATCTTCTGGGGATCTACAGAAATGCCTTCTCCGCTAATCACATGCCCCAGAAATGAAATGCTCTTCAGCCAGAATTCGCACTTGGAGAACTTGGCATACAGCTGATGCCTCCTCAGAGTCTCCAACACAATCCTCAAATGTCTGGCATGTTCATCCTCAGAAGCAGAATATACCAGAATATTGTCGATGAAGACGATCACAAACTGATCCAAGAACTCCCTGAATACTCGGTTCATCAGATCCATGAAAATCGCAGGCGCATTGGTTACCCCAAAAGGCATAACCAAGAACTCGTAGTGCCCATACCGAGTACTGAAAGCTGTCTTCACCACATCAGATTCCTTCACCTTCACCTGATAGTATCCGGATCTCAAATCAATCTTCGAAAATACCGAAGATCCGGAAAGCTGATCAAACAAGTCGTCTATCCGAGGCAAAGGATACTTGTTCTTGATCGTGGCCTTGTTCAAATCTCTGTAATCAATACACATACGGAGTGTACCGTCCTTCTTCTTCACAAACAGAACAGGTGCTCCCCAAGGAGAAACACTAGGACGTACAAACCCTCTGTCAACCAACTCCTGAAGCTGAACTTTCAACTCAGAAAGTTCTTTCGGTGCCATCCTGTACGGAGCTTTCGATATCGGAGCGGTACCCGGAAAAACATCGATAGAGAACTCCACATCTCTATCCGGAGGTAAACCAACCAACTCCTCAGGAAAAACATCCACAAACTCCCGTACCACAGGGATCTCAGAAACAGAACCAACCTCCAGGTTCAGATCCCGCACCGAAGCCAAAAATACTGGATATCCCTTCTTCCACATTCTGCTCACCTCTAACGCAGAAATCAGACTGGAGAGAACACCTCGTAATCCCTGAAATACAACTCTCTCTCCAGCCACAAGCAAACTCACTTGCTTCTTCAGACAGTCAATCTGAGCCTCATACTGGCTCAGCCAATCCATTCCCAGAATTACATCATACGAAGAAATCGGCAATCGAATCAAACTCGATTTCCACTTCTTGCCAGAAATCTCGATCTCACACAAACAAAACTGTCGAGCAATCAATGGATTCCCAGCCGGTAAAATCACAGACAAAGAAACCGGTAAAACCATCGAATCCAAATGTAAAAGCTCAAAACAATGCTCGGACAGAAAAGAATGACTCGCTCCAGAGTCAAACAAAACACGACAGGGCTGATCAGAAATGTAAACCGTACCTGTCACCACATCCGGAGCATCTCGAGCCTCCTGCTGACTCAAGCTGTAAACTCGTGGCTGAACTGGAGCAGGAGCTGAAGCAACAGAACTACTCTGCTCTCTCTGAATCGTAGGTGGTCTCCGTGGTGCAGAACTAGAACCACCACCTCTACCAGCAAATCCCTCAGGGCGTGGAGGAACAGTCCTCGGTCTTCCTGCTGCTGAACCAACAGGTCTGACTAAACCCTCAGATCGCTGCTCAAATCCCATCTGTGGACATTCTGCAATCCTATGTCCCGGCTGACCACATCTGAAACAAAGACCAGCTATCCTGTAGCACTGGCCATGGTGTCGCCGTCCACAACTCTGGCACACAGGTGCCGAACTGACAGATCCAGAACCAGTCGTACTGGTAACAGTACCAGACGATCCTCCGCTCCTTCTGGAATCTCCAGATCCAGAACCAGGAACAAATCTCCTCTTCCCAGAGGAACCACTGCCAGAAGTATCACCTCCAAATCTCTTCCTACTCGCAGACCACCGCTGCTGAGTAGTCATCATGTCGTTCTCAATCAGACGAGCTCGCTCCACAAGCTCAAAGAAATCAGTAATCCGGAACGGTATCAAAGGCTGCCTCAAAGTGTCTCGTAAGCCTCTCAGAAACCTATAGCACCTCTCAGCAGACGTGCTAACCAGCTGCGGAGCGTACTTGGCTAATGCAGTAAACTCAGCCTCGTACTGCATCACCGTCTTGCTCCCCTGAACCAGCCTCAGAAAACTCTCCTGCATCTGCTGTCGTGCAGAAGGGGGAACAAACCAATCTCTGAATACTTCAGTGAACTCTTCCCAAGTGATCAAAGAGTTCAATCTGCCCTGAAATCTGGCTGCCTGCTGGCCATCCCACCAGTGCTCAGCCTCTCCATCTAACAGAAAAACTGCTAACGAAACCTTCCTGTCTGCAGGACACTGCATCCCGTCAAAAGTCTTCTCTAATCTCCTCAGCCACTCCTCGGCTGCTCTGGGCTCAACAGCGCCCTCAAACCTCGGAGGCTTCAACCTCAAAAATAACTGCAGGTGTCGATCAATGTCCTCAGATCTAACAGTAGAAGCTCTGCTCTGAGTCTCGCTCATCATCTGAGCAACAAGTGACGCAAACTGAGAAAGCGTATCAGCACCGACCACTGGGGCTGTACTCCCCACTGGTGCTGCCTGATCATCACTCTGACCGTCTGTCATGTCTGGGTCTGGCTGATCCATACAGAAAAATCCAGAAAATCCGGAAAACTATCACGAAAACAACACAAAAACAACACAATAAAAAGCCAAACGACTCAAAACTACCTCCCAGACAGACTTACTGATCACTTCCTAAAGCTCTGTTTTACAATCCAACCTGTTTCCAAAACCAGTGCTCTGATACCACAAAAGCTTGTCACGACCCGACCCGACGGGGACGGATCCCGCCCGAGCCGGATCGCGACGCAACCTTCTTATCCAGGATCTGGCTTTGGATTAGGTTACTGAACTGATCTTCCAAATTCTTAACTCAACAGAAAAACACAGAACAACAGAGCTACTAAAACATCAAATGCAGCGGAACAAAACATCTATCTTTTTCATTTCCTCAAAAATAATCATCTACAGAACAGTGCATGGCTTTCAACAGAAAGAAAGACGAACAGAAAAGCCATGACTGTACAAAAATCAAAAGTACAAAAGTACCTAATCGGATCAGACTCTGAAACTAATCCTGGACCTCCTTGCCCTTCCCAGAACCTGAAAACCACCAGAAAGCAAGGGTGAGCTCAACAGCTCAGCAAAGCAACAAACCACCAATCTAAATTCTCAGAAACCAAAACCAAACTCATCAGACAGAAATCAGATCAGAAATCAGAACAGAATCGGAAATCAGAACTTATACGGACAGATATCAAATCAGAATCGGAATCGTACAGATCATATCAGAACAAATCAACAGAGTCAGAATCAGAATTCAGAAATCAGAATCGTACGGAGCATATCGTATCAGAATCACAATTTCGTACAGAACAGAACAGATACAGAAAACAAAACAGATACACATAGCTAAATGCCCTGACACTGACGGAATCTCTACGGATTCCGGCCCCTTATGCCTCCCTTCCCAGACACTAACTGAATCTCACAGGATCCAGGCCCCTTATGTCTCCCTTTGTGCTCACGGCACCAAAACAGATGTGCTTATAGCACCAGAACAGAATTCATCGGATCCGGAACGAAACAGATATCAAAATGTATATTGAGCTCATTTCAGAATTTCCCGTTTCACTAACTGAATCTCATAGGATTCAGGCCCCTTATAACTCCCTTTTTATAGCTTATACACATAGCATTTCAAATCAGAAGAAATTCGGACATTTCAGAAATTACCCAAAAATCGGGCAGCACAACGGCAGTATACAGAATTTACACAAAAATTCCTGCAAAGAAAATTTACCGAATTCGCACAGAACATAGATAATCACATTCCAGAACATTTATTCTACTGCACAGAGAATTTACGATTTCACAGAAAATTCCGGTCGACTAAAAACACAGTCGAATCAAAAACACCCGGACGAAAATCTTCAAAATATAGTCAAAACGTGCACACCCGGCACGGCAACGATATACCAAAACTTATGCGGTAAAAACTGAACCAATCGAAAGATACGGACGAAAAACCGTAACGAAAACGAAATCCGGACAGAAAAATACCGCCAACCGCGACGGAACTGAAAATTGAGAAAGACGGAATGTGCCTTACCTCGAGCACAGCAAAATCCTCAACAGTCACTTCGCTCGAAAACGGCTCCGCGTCTTCCCGAAATCAACTTTTCCAAAATCCTCTTTTTCTCTCTCCTCAGACGAAAAATCAGATATTTTTATAAAAATCTTTTTCTCTCTCTTCAAATGAGCTGATTTGCCTTAAATTCTCTTCAGATCGGCCTGGCCGATCGTCCAGATCGGCCTGGACGATCAGACCAAAATCCCATCGTCCAGGGACGATTTTTCAGGACGATGTTTACTATTCATAGGCGATAAAAACCTCTACTCACTGACTTGTGCCATCCACTGATCGTCCCGGGACGATACCTCGATCGGCCTGGACGATCCCTACAGGAAATCACTTAGAGAAATTCTGGACAGATTCTGGAACTGAAAATACACTGATCGTCCCAGGACGATCCCAGATCGTCCTGGACGATACTGGAGCAGTTTGAAATATTACACCTTTAGCACCCACAGCAAGGCGGAGAAGCCTGTACAAAACCCTCTTTTCACCACTACCCGGTGCGGCAGAGAACCGTCGTCCTTTTACACAATCCACAGTGCTGGCAGAGAACCGTCGTCCTTTTACACTCTCCTAGTGTGGGCAGAGAACCGTCGTCCTTTCACACTCTCCTAGTGTGGGCAGAGAACCCTACGGCTGTTCACACTCTCCAAGTGTAGGCAGAGAACCTTCTTCCTTTTACACTCTCCTAGTGTAGGCAGAGAACCCTCGTCCTTTTCACACTCTCCAAGTGTCGGCAGAGAACCGGACCTTCTTGAATGATCTTCTCACAAGAATCTAGAAGGAAGAAAGAAAAGAGTGAAGAAATCCAATTTCACAAGTAGAGATTCTTACCTTTGCAATCCAAGTGAAGCCTTCTCGCTCCAATGGTAGGAATCCTCCTTTGAAAGCTCTCTTCCACTCTCTCCTTGGCTATTCTCTCAATAGGCACGAAGATCAAATGACAAAAAGATTGGGTGGCAGTCTAATTTGGACTATTTATACAAAAGACAAGAAAAACCGCCCAAAAACTGCAAATTTCCAATTCTGTACGCAGTGGATCGTCCCGTACGATCCTGGATCGTCCTGGACGATTTTACTTAAACGATCTGAAACGACCCAATTTGTATATGTGTACGAAATGACTTCGTACAGCTGATCGTCCTGTACGAACTAGGTTCGTCCAGTACGAACGGTTATTACAAGGTCGGTTCTAGAAACTGCTGAAAACTGTCCTAAGTCGGTTTATCGTTTGGACGAAAATATGTTCGTCTGGACGAAAATTTTCCAGAGAGCCGATCGTCCTGGACGATTATTTATTTCGTCTGGACGAAAATTTTCCAGAGAGCCAATCGCCGGGGACGATAATTTGGTTTCGTCTGGACGAAAATTTTCCAGAGAGCTGTTCGTCCGGTACGATATTTATTTTCGTCTGGACGAAAATTTTCCAGAGGACTGGTCGCCCAGTACGATGGTAAAATTCGTCTGGACGAAATGTTTACAGAGAACCCATCGTCCGGGACGATATTAAACTTCGTCCTGGACGAATAGGACTTAGAAAAATTTTTCAAAGCAAGTTCCTATTCGTTCCAAGTGCTCTATAGGAGATAACTGACAGATCGTCCAGTACGATAAATATCGTCCTGTACGATCAGTATAGAATTTCATGATCTCCTAATTTGTGTGTGTGAGATTTTATTCACTCAATTACAATCACTTCCTTTCAAAATTAATTCAAAGAAAAGACAAACTTCAAATAAACAAAATATCATATGTTGAATTTGATTTGAAGTTTTCGTAGTCTGGAGTCTGATTTTCCTGAAATGTTAGTACACACAAGAGCAAGTGCAAATCTTCTAAAATTGTTAGGAGATAACTATACATCTGAACAATAATGTTTGGAATCATCAAAACTACATAAGTTGCACAAATATAACTCATTCAAATAGCAACTATTCAAACAACCAATACACAAATCAAACAATACCACGTAGAAATAAATTTTGCTGATATCCCTGCCGATCCTGGATTGATAAAAAAAAAAATATTGGATTATCATCCTCTCATGGTATTGTGTTAGGAGGCATTAACATGCTTATTGTGAGCTGGCACTACCCATAAGAGACATTAACATACGCTGTTATAGATATGCAACTTCAAGAACTCAATAATAAATTTGATGAAATTAATACATAATAACTAATGTGTGTCGCATGTTTGAATCCATCTCAGTCATTTTCAGCTTTTGATAAAGAACGATGACTACGCCTAGCAAAATTTTATCCGTCAGATTTTTCAGGAATAAATTTCATCATACTAAACAATTAAATTGAAAATTTTATTATTAAAACAAGATCGAGCGACACATTTATGAATTTAAAAGAACTTTGAGAACTTGCTCAAAAAATAGTGGAGACTCGGAAAAATGATATTTATCCGATGGTGTTTTTACTTATAAATCTTGCTTTGATATTGTCAATTACTATAACAACATTTGAACTGGCATTTTCTGCAATGAACATTATAAAAATCGTTTACGCAATCGTATGTGAGACTCCTGAATGAATGATTGTTTAATTACTTATATTGAAAAAGATATATTTAATAGTATCGACAATGAATGAATTGATTCTACAACGATTTCAAAAAATAAGGACTCAGCGGTAGAAATTATAGATGATATATAAGTTTTTTGTTTTATTATATATTATATCTTTTTATAATGAATCTAATGATTATTTTTTTTTAAACCACCAATGTCGGTCCCAAGTTCGGATGAAAAATGTTCAGAGTTTTTAAATTAATTTAAAATTTTGTGCCTCCACGTGAATAAAATCCTGACTCTGCCCCTGATTCAACTAGGGTCGGATCGGAAGTCACGACAGGAGTTAGCTTGCTCACAAACTCGTAAATCCCAAAGTTAGTAAATTCAAATTCACCGAACCGAGGGATTTACTGAGGACTAGGATTTATATAGCTCTAAAAAACCGTTTGGTATCGGATTTATGTTAGGATTTATCGTAACCCCTAAGGGATTTAGTCAAAGAAGGGTGCGAAAATCCGAGAAAGATGATTACCTAGGCAAGGAGCGAGCTCTGGTCGTTACTTCTTATCCAACAGAAAGATCATCGTTGAACTTTCGTGAAGGAGACAAAGAAGCTTTTAACGAAACAACCAGCCAGTTTTCCTCGTCGAACTTTTGTGAAGCAAATGCCGCCGAAGGCCTTTAGCTGCGAACTACGAAGAATTGATTGAGAAGAGGTAAGCAAATCCTAAACGGGCTTCTAATTATATTTAAATAATTAATACTGTAATTAATAGCATAAAAAGGCGCATTATTATTCCTAATACTGTAATTGCTTAAATGAGAAGCAATTACATTTTAATATTTTAAAATTATCAATTAATATTAATAAAATAATAAAATCAAAGATCAAGATTCTACTTGAATAATTAAAATAAAAGAATGGAATTTTATCTGGGAAAAAATTTAAACGACTTTTATAATAGTAGTATAGATATAAGGTAAACTAATAAATCCAATTTAGTTTGATGTGAACCGGAGATTTAATGTGAACTTAGAGGCAATGATATATGTTTCTCATATTGATAATGACATAGATCAAACCTAATATGTTTATTCTCCAAACCGTATTATCAGAAGACTGATGTTTTGTATGACCAAATCTAATATATTTATTCTCCTAACCGAGTTATCGGAACACCGACGTTTTATATGACCAAACCATCTAAGACCACTCTCTCTAATCTTATTTGTCATTGGAGCTACTCCAACTAGGGGTGCAAACGAGTCGAGTCGAGCTCGAGCCAGGGGGTGTTCGAGTCGAGCCTGACAATCAAAACCCGATCTCGAGCTCGAGCTCGAACTCGAGTCGAGCTCAAAATCCGAGCTCGAGCTCGACTCGTCGTCAAATCGAGCGGCTCGTCGAGCTCGCTATCGAGCCCATCGTCGCGCCCGTGACGGGCGGCCCGGGTGACCGCGTGACCGCGTCCCGTCGACAAATCGCGTTAGTCGTCGACGCTCTCGCACCTGCTCCCGCAGACAAAGCCCGCGTGACCGCGGTCCGCGTCCGACCCCGCGCACGATCCCGCTCCGGCTGGTGCAGCCCGCGTCCGCTCCCGCGGTCCTGCCTCCCGCAGACGCGGCCCCCGCGACCGCGTCTGATCCCGTGCACGCGGCGTAGCCCGATCCCGCTCCCGCCTCCCGCTGGCGCAACCCGCGGCCTCCCGCAGACGCGACCCGAGTAGCTCGACGAGCCAACGAGTCGATCAGCCCATTGTCCGAGCTCGAGCTCGTTTAGCGTTCGAGCTCGAACTCGTGTTCGAGCTCGATAAGCTCGGCTCGTCGAGCCCATTAACGAGTCGAGCCCGAGCCGGCTCGCGAGCCGGCTTGACTCAGTTGCACCCCTAACTCCAACACTTCACATATATACTCGTTTCGCGTTTCGCATTCTATCTGTAAGAAAAAAGCCACTCACCCATCTCAGTATTCTCATCTCTGCAATACTATACTTAATTCCCTTGAAAAACATTGAGCGCAGAATCTGGAAGAAATACCCGATCAAATTAAACTTCTTGGTCAGTTTCGTCTTCCGTCGGCCATGGCGGATAGGATTATCGCAGTCATCGTCTCAAAGATAATCGATGCCTTGATTTATACTTTCAACAACATCCAGTCTGAGAACGCCCGTGCCGCTTCCGTGGAGAAAGACATCGATGAGCTCAGTTCAAGAGCGGAGATGGTCCGAGCCATCCTTTGTGACGCCGATCGTAGCGTTTCGTCGTCCAACGCCGTTGAAGATAACGAAAAGATCCTTTTTTGGCTAAGAGACCAGGAGCTCCTTGTCCTCGACGTCGAGGATCTACGCGAGGAGTTCAAAACCCTAGCCGTCCTCGCCTCATGCGATCTTGAGAACAACCGCAAGCGCAAGCGCAGTTGGAATCCTTTGTCGGCTTTGCAACGGCCAGACCTCCGTGATTCTCGGGCAATGGTGCAGAGAATTGACGAGATTAGGAAGAACTTCGATGCGATCCGTCGGGACCGGCAATACCTCGAGCTGGATATTGGGGAAAATTGGCGTGTTCGAGCGAGAAAGCACAGACCTTCTTCGATAACTGGATTTATTCGTAATGAGCAGATTGTATACGGCAGAGACACCGAAAGGGAAGAGATCATCCGTCTGCTGATCTGCAGTGGCGGTGATGGTGTTCCTGTAATTTCCATTGTTGGGATTGGTGGTATCGGGAAGACGACTCTTGCCCAGGCCATCTTCCGAAATCCACGAGTGGAGAGCTATTTCGATCTTAAGATTTGGGTTTATTTGGGCCTAGGAGTTGATGCTGCAGGGGTTATGACGGAGATAATCAGAGCTGTGACAAGGAAAAATGTCAATATCTCGAATTTTGATCTTATGCAAAGCCGACTTAGGGATATATTGCTGGGGAAGAGGTTCCTTCTGATTCTTGATGATGTATGGAATGAAGAATTGTTCTTCTGGGATAATTTGCTTGCACCATTGCACTGTGGGGCACTAGGAAGCAAAGTGCTGGTAACAACTAGGAGTGAAACAGTCTCAAGAATGATGAGAGCACTTCGTCAGCTTCGGTTAGATGCTCTTAAGGATGAAGAATGCTGGTTGCTATTTCGAGATCAAGCATTAAGGCATTTGACTTCATCTGATGTGGAGAAATTGGAGGATATTGGAAGGCAGATAGTAAGGAGATGCCAGGGCTCTCCATTTTCTTTGAAGAAAGTGGCTGGCGTATTACATCCTGCAACCAGTGAAGATGAGTTGAGAATTGCTCTAAATGCTTTAAAAGACATAGAGAAGGATGAATTCAAGATCTTATCAGCCTTAATTGTAAGCTACGAGCATCTTCCTCTGCATCTTAAGCACTGTTTTGCTTACTGTTCAATATTTCCTCATGGTTATGAGTTTGATAGGGATAGGTTAGTCTTGCAATGGATTGCGGTTGGATTCATCCAAGCAGATGGGAGAAGACGGGTCGAGGATATTGGTTATGGTTACTTCAATGATCTGATGTGGAGTCTATTCTTTGATGCATTTGGTGGCTATGGAAAAGCTGAAAACATTTACAAAATTCCAGGCGCAATTCATGATCTTGCAAGTTATGTTTCTAGGCATAAATGTTTGAGAGTGGATTTTCATGGTGTTCTGCATGGGGAATTTGAGAAGGCTCTCTATGCATCTTTAAACCAGCACAACATGGAGCCCAAGACATTAGAAAAGGTTTACAAAAATTCTAGACTACGTGCACTCGTAATACATGGTGAAGATAGGGTGGCCTTGGAGCAAGTTCCATGTGATCTTTTTAAAAAATTGAAATGTTTAAGGGTGTTGAATTTGAGCAGTACAGAATTGAAGGAGTTGCCTGACTCAGTTTGTGATTTGATTCATCTGAAGTATCTTGACCTTTCCAACACCCAGCTAAAAATACTGCCGGATTCCATGTGCAAGCTCTATAATTTACAGACTTTGGAACTGAGTGAGTGCTATAAGCTTCTAGAGTTACCAAAAGAATTCTGCAACTTGGTTAATCTAAGACATCTTGGTCTTCAACTTGATTGGGAATTTATGGGCAGAAGGGTTGATTTGATATCCATGCCACCAGGACTTGGGAGATTGAAATCCCTTCAAACATTATCTAGGTTTGTGGTATCATCAGACATTGGATGCTCAATTGGAGAGTTAAAAAACTTGAACCTCCATGGAGATCTTCGCATCTCTAAACTGGAAAAGGTTATTAATTTAAGACATGCTGAGGAGGCTGATTTGAAGTCCAAGCAATACATCGATAGGTTGATATTGCAGTGGAGCTGTGATTCTGGTTTTAATGAACAATATAGTCTAGGATATCAGGAAAATGTATTGGAACATCTGTGTCCTCATCCTAAACTAAAAAGTTTATGGATTGAGAATTATGATGGAAGAAAGCTTCCAGATTGGTTAGATAATCCTTCCCTCTGTAGACTACAAAATTTGAGACTGTCTAATTGCAGGGGTTGTGAACATCTTCCACGACTTGGGCTTCTTCCTGCACTTAAGAATCTCCACTTAGAAGCAATACATAGAGTGAAGAATATGGGTGATTTTGTTGCATTTCCTTTGCTAGAAGTTTTTACTTTACAGGATATGCCCAGTATGGAGAGGTTATTTGAAACAGCAAATTGCACAATTCCTCGCCTGAGTGAACTTTTCATTTCCAATTGCCCTAATCTACTAGAACTCCCTCCAGCTATTATTAATTCACTGCCTAAATTGGAGATTAGGAATTGTCCACGATTATCGAATCATTACAGAGTTGATCCATGACTGATAGACCGGTCCCTCCTGGATCGGTCATTGGGCCGGTCGGACCTGGCCAAGGACCGGCCAGGGAGTTATGGGAGTGAACATGCGGAAGTTTCTCTTGGCAGTCTTCCACCCCTTTGGGGTGGGGCCGGGAGGGAGTTTTCAAATGGGAGATGGGGGTGGTTAGGAGGGAAAAGGAGGGCTGTTTTGACTTTGACTAGGTTTGCGTGCTTTAAGTAGGTTTTTTGTGCGAGGGTTTAGTTTTTTATGTTTTGAGTTTGTTGAAGTCTAGTTTGTGAGAGCCGGATCTTCCTCTCCAATTGAAGATCCAACTGTATCTTGTTGTTTTCTTTCCTAAATATTGTTATGAAAAGTTTCGTGGTATGTTCTTCTTCCCCAAATTCTTTATGCGGTTAGCTAATCTGGTAGAAATTGCATCTACTTCCTATAAAGTTGGTATGATTTTCCTCTCTAATTGAAGATCCAAATGTATCTTCCTTTTTATCTTTCCTAGGTATTGTTATAAAAAGTTTCGTGGTATGTTCTTCTTCCTCAAATTCTTCTTGAATTTCGTTGATTTGGTTGAAATTGCATCTACTTCCTATCAAGTTGGTATCGGAGCAGTGTCATAGGCTGAAATTTAAGTCATCGTTAATTTCTGTTGCGTTTTTCTTTCCGTTCTTGCTGATTTTTGTTGTTTGGAGGTTGAATTCATATCAAAGTTGCTATTTTTTGTTGTTGAAGTCTTGATTCAGGTATCTATGGCGGGAAGAAAGTTAGAAGGGTTGGAAGAGGAGATTGGACAAGTAAAAGTTGATTTTGTAAAAAATAGATTTCAGGTTTCGAAAAGCAATTTTCAGTCATCCATGAGAAGATTGATGGGAAGTTTGCTATCTTGGAGGATTTGACGAGGAAGATGCTCGAGTTCCAAACCAAAACAGCATCATCGGAGGCGAGGGAAATCGCCACCGGCCAAGGAAGAGGGGAAAACCCTAATCCGATAAGGCGAAGGGAAGATCAGGATATGGAGATTTTGGAGCGAGATGAGAGAATGCCTCCCTTAGAACATATTCCTTGGGAGGAGTTGGGTTGAGGGTATGGAGTGAGGCGTGAGGGATTTGAGCATGAGCGAGTGGGTGATTAATTTGAAAGCAAATGGGCTGATTATGATTGGAGGGGTGTTGAATTTGAAAGGAGAATGGATGATGTTTATGAAGGGTTTTTGTAAAAGTGTAGAAGTGATGATTGAGACATTTAGGGGGAATCACCCCTCGTAGAATGGAAAATTATGAAGGAAATAGAGGGAATAGAGGAAATCCTATAGTGAGGAAGCTGAAGATACTTATTTTTTAGGGAGAAGAGGCGCATGGATGGATCTACAAGATGGAAAGTTATGTTACTATCAATAGGTTTATGGAGGAGGAGAGATTGACGACGGCCATGAAGTGTTTGGAGGGGAAAGCATTGGTATAGTACCATTGGATGGATACGAGGCGACCCATATATACCTGGAGGGAGTTTAAGGGTTGCTTTTTGGAATGTTTTCGAACCAGCAGGAGATGAGACTTCTATGAGCGGTTCTTTGCTCTGACGTAAGAGGGGACAATGGTGGAGTACCATGAGTAGTTTTAGCACCTGGCTAATAGATTGGATCAACTTCAGAGACTGTACTTGAGGGAAATTTTATGAAAGAGATCAAATTAGTGATTCCGGAGATTGTTAGAGTGATGAGGCCTCATGATTTAGGAGAAGCTATGGAGATGGTTTAGTTAGTGGTTGATTAGAAGTATCTGGAGAGAAGGGCTGGAGGCAGCAACTCAGGAGGTTCATATAGGATGACCGCCACCTTTTTGGCATCTAAGAAGCTGACACTGAGTATTCTTTGGGAGACCCTGAAGGCAAAGATTGTATGAGCGAGACATGAGGGAAACTTCAAGAAGCTCACTGAGACATAGTTATAGAAAAAGAGGGCGAAATGGCTATTTTCTAGATGTGATGAGAGTTATACACCGGGGCACAATTGTAAGAATTGAGCTCTTCAGGTTTTTATCGTTTATGATGATGAGGAAATTAAGGAGGGAGCTGTAGGAGAGGATGAAGTAGCAGTTTCCGTCTTTTCACCTTGCAAACAATATGGGTCTTTGAGAGAGGGGTATTGATAAGCCGATCCCTCTTGGACTGGTCATTGGGCTGGTCCTTCCTGAACTAGTCAAGGAGTTATAGGAGTGAACAGGCGGAAGTTCCACCTAGAAGTCTTCTGCCCAGGGGCGGAACCAGCTCCAATTTTGAGGGGGGCAATTTTAATATAAAAATAATTAAATAAAAAAAATAAAAATAATTAAATAATTAAATATTAAAATATTATATATAATATTATGAAAAGTTGTTTTAATTTTTTTTAGATCAAATAAATTTTTTTTAGCTTTATATTTGATCTAAAAAAAATTTTAGCTTCCAAATGCAAACTAAATGTCTATCAAAATCATCACCATATTTTCAGCCACAAAAAAAGTAAAAAAAAAAAAATTGCAAGAACATGAAACAAATATACATAATTGATATTCTTAATCAAATCCTAGAGATTTTTTGTGCACTAATTAACTCACTTTCAAAAGGTATTTCTAAACTAAAGTTATTGTATGGAAACATGAGCCTTCATTACTACCTATTGTCATAGCAATTAAAAAATAGATAATATAGATACATTGGGAGAAGATAAAGCAAAAAATGCAATGTATGGATGAGATGAATCAAGCAATGACAAATAGGGGCAAAAAAGCTTTTTAGGAGGGCAAAAATGATTTTTTAGGAGGGTCAAAATGAATTTTTTACTCTCCTTTAAGTTAAAATTTTTTTTTTGAGGGGGGGGCAATTGCCCCCCCCCCCCTAAGATACATAGGGTTCCGCCCTTGGTCGAATCCTAAGTCTATTAGGGTTACCCGAATCCTAACCACCCCAAATGCCCGTGTTTCAAAGGCTTAGCCGCGTTAATGCGCGGCCACGCGGCCGGCGAGTTCAAGTTGATTCGATTCTCAAATACAAGCTTCCTGCTTGCCTTAGCCCACGTCATCCTTCTGCGTCGCGTCGCCCTCATACGGCGCTCGACTCTCATCTTTTCTCCCTTGATCCGGTAAGCCGGCCGGCCAGACACCCAGAGTTTAACGACGGATGAACGATTCGTCTGGCTCTTCTCCGGCGGTAGCTATTCTTGGGTAACGGTGCTTATTTGATCAATCAATTTGTTCATTTCTCAACATCTATATAAATACACTTGTCTGATATTGGTTTTTTGTAATGTGTTTTTCTAAACCATCGGAGACACAAATGGAATTAGGTACTGATCATCCAGTTCTTTTACTATAATAAATGAAACAAATGCAGTTAATACATGATTTAATTATAAGGGTAAAAGTCAAAGCCACATGTAACTATTGTAATGAAGATCTAGTTACTTGAGCACCGATGGTATAAGCAACATGTGGAATTGTTTGAAGTTTCGAGCTACATGTCCTTATGATGAGTTAGACAGAGAGCACAAGTTATGATAATGAGTGAATGATTTAGGACAATCACATGTGGTGCAAAGGAGGCCAGTCAGAAGATCACATTCAAAAGCAAAAATAATTAGTTAAATGACCTTGTAACAATGAAGTGATGACAGGATTTTATTTATTCATGTGTTAGTGGTTAGCTTAGGTTTCCTTGTTCCATTATGTGGCCGTTTAATTTTTGTATTCACTATTTAGGTTTTTTGTATTTCAAATTCAAAATATGGAGATTGAAAATCATTCAATTCATGATCAGTTATTAAAAGAATTCAAGTACAAATTAGAGACTTATAAGATCTTTTCAAGTATCATCGAAATGGCAGTTTAATAAGCATTCAAGAAGAATTTTCAAATTCTAAATGAGATGTTACAAGCCTAGCTTTCAATTGGGTGGTTTGAAGAATTCAATTTGGGAGGTTACAAACATGACTCATGGCATGAATCAAGGAGGAATTAATACCAATATGAAATTTTATTTTATTTGATTTTAGTTCATTGTTTTTGAAAATTGATTGTATTTTTTTCTTTTAATATTGTCATGATGGAATGAAAGTGAACTTTTGGATTGTTTCTCAATTACTTGTGCATTTGTTTGTTAACTAGGTTTTGGATTGGCTTAAGAGCCAAACAAGGTGAACTTTGCAGAATTAATCATATCCTTGTCTTTACTTTATCCATTAGCCCCCTTAAACATCCAAGGTCCCTTTTCCTTCTCCCTGCTCTTCACCTTCCCACTTCACCATCAAACCCTAGCCATCCATTCATCTTGGCTTGGACGAGAATTCTTTTTCCATGCAAAGAATCCTTGTCATCCACGTGATCCATTTCCTTCACCTTCCCAAACTCTAAATCCTCTGCCCATACATCTCCTTTACTGGACAAGAGTATGATGATCTCATTTCCACTAATTCTCTTATTAACTAGAAGCTTTGTAAAGATATTTATATGGAAGCACTTGACAAATTGATTTCTATGAATGGCTTATCATTCAAGATTTTTAAGCACATGAGTTTCTATAGCTTATGAGAACTTTAACAAGAGACTATGAAAATTTATGGTACTGTGATGGTAAAGTTAAAGAAGGCTTTTTTGAACATGAATTCCATTGTTATCTTGAGAGAATCTTTGCAAATCTTAGCAAAATCTTTCTGATTTATGTCTCACCAAAGATTGGAACTTCAAAAAATAATCCTTAACTTCCTTGTTATCTTGAGTAACATGGGTAAATCTTTTCAAATTCTGTTAGAATCATGCATTTTGGATTGCGAAATCAATAGAGTTTGCTCTTACAAATTACAATGCTTTTGAAAGATTTGATGATGAAATATCAAATTTTGTTGCAAATTTAGAAAGTGTATCTCCTACCATTTTGGATTGGAATAATGCTAGGTTGTTGTTCTCTTTCTTGGAAAAGTTTTATAATGCTTCAAATTCATTTTCTCATTAAGCTTATTTTGAACAAGTATTTGGAATTGAGCATGCACTAAAAATATGATCTGCATCATCTATTATTCATTACAAGACCATGAGAGCAGGAATGAAGGAAAAATAATAATAAATATTGGGACAATATTGACAAGTTGAACATGATTATTATGATTGGATATGTAAGACATTGTTATGAGTTCTTTTACACCAATGAGCGGCTAATGAGTTGATGGAAAATGTGTAGGATTATGAGCAAGTTATATGAATGTTATAAAAAGTTGATATGAACATCTTTCAATAGGGGCTTTGATATATTCTATTGGTGGAAAATTAATTCAAGTAAGCTTAATATTCTCTTTTTACTTGCTAGAGATATTTTAGCGATACCTGTGTCTAAGGTTGCATCTGAGTCAGCCTTTCTTACAAGTGGCCGAATACTTGATTGATTTTGTAGCTCTTTCTTAGTGAAGTTTGTGAAGGGTTTATTATCTACCAAGAATTGTTGAGAGCTATCTTTTGCTTGAGAAGACTTGCATCAAATTGAAGAACTTGAGAATTATAATGTGTTTATTCATTTTGCTTTCTACTTTATGTGATCGTTTTTTTCCTTCATCCAAAATGGAGATCTACCCCACCTTTTTCAAGTTCTTCAATACCCTTTTGAAGATGGGAGTCTTTTGGTATTGCTCCTAATAATCGTTTCACTCAAATGGATCATAATGGTACTCACATAACAAACCAATAGATGTGTCTAAGTGAGCATGTGGATGAACCATAACTATGCAATTGTGATGAAAATTATGCAAGGGTTGGCTAGGTTAAGACTTGATTTGTTACATGAAATTTGGGGAATTTGAATGAAAATACAAGTGAATTGGTGGACACAATAATTTATAAAATAAAAATAAATTTGCTTGTAAGATACTAAATTGAAAGGGAGAAATTCCAAAGATATTAGGAAAGATTTTAAGTAATTATATTTTGGAGAAATTAATAACAAACTTGGAGTTGTGATACTGATCGATATTGAGTTCAAAGGTTGTTAGGAATTTTGAAGTTCTTTAGAGCTTCCTTGAATTCTTCTTGAGAGCTTTCTTGAATTCTTCTTGAGCTTCTTGCAAGAGAGAGGGAAAGGGAGAGAGATAGAGGGAAGATAGATTTTGGAGGAGTAAAATCTAACCTAAAACTTTATTCAAATTTTTTCCAAACAATACATTACATAAAACCTCTATTTATAGAGATTTCAATGTTGTGGTAACTTGCAGGATCACCTATTCTAAAATTGGACGAACACCTCACAATCTCCACCTTGGCCTAGGTTTTACAATCAAAGAATCACCTGTGCACCTACTGCTATTTAACTCCACGAGCAATCCTGCCAAACCGTGCCCAATCTTGCTCGCAAATGGCCTCCACCATGCTTTCCGATCCACGGCTCCAACTCACACTCTAGCACCGACTTGTCAGTCTTCCTCGGATACTCGTGCATGCTCCAACCTGTGACATCGTTACTACACTTGTCATATTCCGAGTCCGCGACCAACTTGTCGCTTCGAGATTCTTGATATTGCCTGATTTGATCCACCGCTCCAACACATAACAGCTAAATGATCCTTCTTGCCGATCAAACCCACAATGTGACCCAGAAGCTCCACCTCAAAGATCTAGTTCCCTACCTTCTCTCTCAAATCCTGCTCCACCAATAACCACAACCTTATCAGTGTCCATTTCCTCACCTCTAGCCCCAATCCGGCCCAATCGATTCTCCTAATAATCTCTGGATAGACAACAACACTGTTCGGAAATCATATGATGAAGACCACATGTCCTGGAGGATGTCAAGACAAATGTTCTCATACTGGTTAACATTGGGATGGAAGTGTCTCAAATTTAAGTTGAGGAGGCTTGAATGGGTATTCCAGCGGGATTGGCGCTAATGATCTACGATCAACAATTATAAAAATCAAGCATACGATAAATGGTTAGTTAATTGATTAATCATTAACTAATGAATCATTTAGAATAAATAAATGCTAATTTATATTTTATTTAAGTTTACTAATATTTCATATGTATGAGTTGTATTGAACTTGGCATCATTAATTAACACTGAATAACTAGAAATTAATAAGTAATTATTTAACTACATCAATTAATAATTAGTTTGGATTTTAATTAAAATTTTTGAAGTTGTATTACTTTATATGTTTTGATAATTAGCCATGGGATAATTAACTCATAACTTAATTATTTAGTGTAACTGTTAGAAGCTAGAAAATTGGAGATGAATTCATCTTTACTTGATTATCTTCTTAGTACAAATATGTATATTTTGATGCATGCACTATAAAAAATTATATATTCTCGCAACATTTATTAGGGGTAGTTTGAAGACCGCTGCTAAAAAGCTCTTTCCTTACCGCTTTAAATTGTCACTATTAACATCAGTTTTAACCGCCATTGATAGCACTGCTTTTAGCTGTTACTAATACCAGCAGTAAAAACCGCTATTCGAATATCCCGCTCATCTACCTCTCTGTCGAGTATCGATCAAGCGTTGAAGTCTACGCCGCCACTGTCCGCAAAATAGTAAGGTATTGTTTGGTTTATTATGAATAATAATTTCTTCATGCCATTTTTAGGTTTAAAATGCTGTTTCCACTAGCTCTGATTTATTTTTGTAAGTTTTTTTTTATTTATTTAAAACTCATTTAAGCGTTGCTACCAATATATCAATTTTTAGGTATGGCGTAACTTTATCATATTGCACAAACTCATACATTTCTCAAACAGTAGTTTAAAATTTTTTTTTTTTGGGTAATTGGGGCCTAAGCCCATTCCAATATATAAAGAAAAAAGATTACATAAAGTGAAATGACTGCTACTACAACAGAACAGTAGCAGTCAACAAAGTCTTAACAGCAGAAAAAGAAGCTGCAGAACAAAATGAAAACCTATTACAAAACTGTCAGCCAAGGCTGCAAAAAGGAGAAATACAAAAATTGTAGCCCTTGTACATGTATACCATATAATCCAGCCAAAAATGATCAGCCAAATAGACAAAACTGGCTGATATAACAAAAAAGGCAAAAAGAGCAGTGAGAGCAGTCCCACCAAAATTAAACTCCCAAGCCACGTAGAACCTGGACTCATAAAATAAAAGATTGTGCACGATATGGACTAAGGTTCTTGGTTGCCCGCAGACCATCCAAAGGAACCTGGGAGTATCATCATTGTCCCGGTTCGGCTTCAGCGAATGCAACCCGCGACAGTGCAGAATTCCAAACAGAGTCAAGCTTCCAGTTACAGAAACACCAGTCATCCAGACTACAATAACTCCAGATAATTCCTTGAGTTTTTCCATCCAGCAATTTTGTCCGAATCGAAGTCAGAAAGAATCCATCATCAAACTGAGTAAGTGCACAGGGTAGCCTCATCATCATCGACCTATCAAAACGTTCACAACAATCCGCAAAAAACCCAACAGAACAAAGCCAATTAGGCTCCAGATTCAGAATTGAGCAGAGTAAACCGATACGAAATCCGGTCCCAACCTTTCCAGAATTTTGCTTTTTGAGAAAGAGCATATTTGATATTCTGAATCAGCTCGTAAGGGTGTGTCCAGGAGTTACTGAATCTCCTACTATTCCTTTCTCTCCACAAATGGTAAATCGTGCAAGAAACAACAAAGAAGCAGAAGTTTTGATCCTCCATGATAGAATTATCCAGATAGTCAAGCAGTTGTAGAAGATTGGGCCTCAACAAAAAGTTAATTAAGCTAGGAAGTAAGTTAGAAACCACCGTAAAAGAATAATCGCATTCAAAAAACAGATGATTATGAGTTTCCCTATGACCAACACAAAAGGCACAGTTGGGGTTCACCGAAATACCCCTTTTAAGCAGAACGTTAGCCACTTTAAGCTTCCCAATGATTGCCATCCACGAATAACAGGAATACCGTAATATATGTTTCTTATGCCAATTAACCTCATTCGAATGCTCAAAGAAATGCGCAATGAAAAATTTAAAGGAGGGTTTGGAGGAACCCAGCCAAGTCAATGCAGGTTTTTCATTTACAGAACAGTTAATGATATTCAGTTTAAGATGTTCAGGCCAAGTAGATGGAAGGTTCCAGGCGTCATTAACCCAAAAAGAGTCCAAAAAAAGCTTATCAAAACTCCCAACAGGAATGAAATCCACCAAAGCATTGCCATTGCACCAGGGGTCCCAAGCCATAGATAGGTTAGCATGAGTATTCACCGAAACAGAGACACAGGATTTAATTTTTTGAGCAACCGAGCAAATTAATTTCCAGAACTTAGACGCTTGAGAGCAGGGTGATTTCCAGACAGAGAGGTAGTTATGCCTAAACCAGGTGTAAGCCATAGACTGAGAGTTATATAACCTCAAAATAAAAGAAACAGAGGATGCATGGTACAAAGCCTCAATAGAATTAATTCCCAGGCCACCTAAATTAGTGGGAATAGCAGTGTCTTTCCAAGCTATTAAGTGCATTTTCTTTCCACCAATTTTACCATGAAATAAAAATTTAGAGCAAAGGCTAGTAATAATTCTCGGGCATTTACGAGGTATAATGGAACAGATATAGCTAAGGATTAGCTTACAATTTACTAAAAGTTATTCAATTTAAATTAGAAATGCTTCATTTGTTTCATTATTAGATTCTAGCATAACACCATCCAGATCCCAATCGATTTTCAATTTTCGCTCTTCTAAGATATATTCTAAGTCAAATATGCTTCCAAGCGCGCTCGCGCATGCACACACACATATATATATATATATATATATATATATATATATATATATATATATATATATATATATATATATATATATATATATATATATATATATATATATATATACATGCATGTAAATTTATGATTTAAGCTAACGATCCAAACTGAACTTTGCTCATAAACTTCAATCAACATTACTTTTTGATCGTCGCCGGGCGAAAAGAACGGCCCTACACATTTGCTTCAGTTTATTCTACATAATGCTCATGAACTAAAACAAAAAAGAACAAAAAAAACCTTTAACACAACATTCAAGCATCTAAAACTTTTGAACAAACCAAGAAAAACTTTTTTGCATTTCCAAAAGTGGTAATCCATATTTGATAAGTTGGAAATTAGAAACAATACAACATATTCGTTATTCTGGATTTCATAATTATCAAAAAAGCTCAATACTCCAATCAGATTGCTGGACAATCCAACACAATCATTTGCAGTAAAAACAGATAGAAAAATAAAAATCCCCTGCATATTAAAAAAAGAGAAGTTTCTTGTTATTTCCAGTACTTAGATGGCTCGAAAGCATTTTATTCTAAACTTACATCCTCTGAATTTTAGCAAGGCCAAGAAATTAGGGACGAACAATGGAGTGGAGATGAGAAACTTGTTTCTGAGTCCTTAGAGAGAGATGAATATTCAGGAAAGAAGAAATTCTTATACAACATGTGGTCTTTATTAAGGCACAATAAAAAATCAAAACAACAACATTTCAATGCATAGACATATGACTTAGGCTTTTTGTGACGATTTTTTTACTGTTTCTTAAAGCAGCTTTCTAGTTCAAAATTAAAAATTTTGAACTAAAAATCTGTTTTAAGAAACAAGAAAAAAGTCATCCGAAACGAAGCCTTAGTGCATATAAGAAGTACAGAGCGTACAAGCACACGGCATTTTGAAACAAACATCTTAAGTTTGTACCATTATAGAAATTAGATTTTTAGGCATTGTGGTTTGGGAAGATAGTTAAAATCAATGGCGTTTCAGTTTATGAAGGGAAAAAAGGAAAGATAAAGGAACCCTATATTTATTGATTGTATAAAACTCTTGTATCATTGTTCCAAAAGTGGCATTCTAAGAAGACAGGCACATCAAAATATACCAAGTCGGGCACCTTCAGGAGCCAACACTGCTGTCACCAAAAAACAGCATTTTTGTTGAGCGTAATGTTGCAAAGATCATAGGTTTTCTCCACCTTGTTACCTACATAGTAAGAACAAAAAATTTGCCATCTATATGTGAATCTAAAATCTTAACTTCATGTGTTTTCTGCTGCAAAAAAGTTTATAACAAAAAAAAAATGTTGAGCAATTATGGCGATTATAACCGTCATAATTGCAACATATTTGTGGCGGTTATAACCGCCACAAATATGTAGTAAATTTTTATTTTAAGCCCACAGTGGTGGTTATAACTGCATCTATTATGTATTCTTGCGGTAGTTATAACCGGTACTATATACAACACTTCCAAATATCTTCCCAACAGTCCTGAAATTGTCGTGAAATGTATTTGCAGCACATTGCAATCATGGCAATTTTGAAGCTGTTTTGAAACTGTTGCAAGAAAAATTGTGGCGGTTAAAACCATCAGAAAAATATTTTAAGTGTTGTGATAGTCCTTTTTTATATTGACAAGTATGAGAAGAGGACATGAAAGGAACTATAATAAAGTAGAATGTCCTCAATAATGAGGAAACATAAGAATAATATATTGTGTAAATTTTTACTATAAATAGTTAGCACTTGTGATAATTTAGATGTGTTAAAACCCTCTCCTTATTTCAAGGTGGCTTAAAGGATGCTAGTTAGCTTGAGTTTGTAAATAATAGTGATCAAAGATAAAATAGTTAAAAAGTTTTTTTTCTAAATCTCATAAGAGGGTGCAAATCGATCCATGAAAGGGAGGGTATTGTGAATTAAAATTAAAAGAGTTGGCATTGTGATCCATGTTAGAGAAGGTATTGATAAAGAGTATAAACAAATGTATCAATGGCGAGTTTCATCGAAGAGTATTAATAGATTGCATCAATGGAGTGGTTTATGTATTAAAGATAAAAGCCACTCACACAATCTCCACTTAGGAATAAAGACAATTTATAGAGTTAAACTGAAATTGCAAGAAATAGATAGGCCGAGTTCCTCGGTAATCAATGATGATATGTGTAGGCTGGCTGTTGGGGAGTTCCCATTAGCAAGCCCAAGGGAGATCGCAGTATTATTGGACCATGACAACAACAACATCAAGCATTTGTCCCCCTACGTGGGGTCGGTTACATGAATCTTTTTTCGCCATTGTGCATTATTAAAAGTCAAATTCTCATTTAAATCTAATAAAGAAAGACCATTTCTAATATTTTCTAACCAAATCTTTTTAGGTCTACCTCTACCTTTCTTAACATAAGTCAAATCTAATAACTCAACTTTCCTAACTGAGACTTTAGAAGACCTCCGTTTAATGTGACCAAACCATCTAAGGCGACTCTCTCTAATCTTATCTTCTACTGGAACTGCTCCAACCTTTTCACGTATATGCTCATGACTGCAAGAAAATTTGTGTAAAGAACTATTATAGTATTTAGGTTATACAAGTAATCCATTTATGAAAAAGATGCTAACGTAAATTATGGCACCCATCAATGCCAAGACTATCAAATAATGTTGGCCATGATAGTATTGTGCGAGCTAATAAAAAAAAAGAAGTAATTGAAGAGGATGACAGTTGAGATGTTGTTGAAGATCTCATTGAGGGAGAATTTAAGCGGGTAGAGTGTTGATGGGTCACAATCAGAAGTGTGAGAGCTTACCAATGGAGATTGAAAATTTAAGGAATGCAACATTAGTTGGAAGATAATCAAAGAAGAATGAGAGGATGGCGCCATGACTTTGAAATTATGTAGAAAGGATAGAATTGAAAAGTGCTACATCTTTACTCATTTATCTTTATTGTACAAACATGCATGTGGCTATATATAAATAATATGAGATAATAAAAAGAAAAATATATAATAAATAAAGTAGAATAAGTACCTAGATGATGAAAAAATATAACATGAATGAATAATACAAATTCTTACTATAATTATTTGGTACCTATGATAATTTAGATATAATAATAATAATTAATTAATAATTAACTATGTTTAATAAGATTTTCTAGTTTACTAAAATGTGCTTAAGTTAATTTCAATTTATTAGGATTTAAACAATTTTTATTAGGAATAGTTCATGCATTATTATAAATTACATGGGTTAAACAAAAGAATTTAGGTCAAAATGCAACCAAAAAGTTTTCTCAGCTTAATCTAACTAACAATATCTTTTTTTTCTAATGAAAAATCAAATCGCTTAATCCTGCTTGAGGCTTATTTTTTTTTTTTTCTTATTTGGTTAAAGCTAGCCTAATCCCCAACCAAACCACCCTTACGCATTTTTTCATCATCCATTCAAAATATGTGCTGGATGATGATGATGATATATATATATATATATATATATATATATATATATATATATATATATATATATATATATATATACATATGAGCATCTGTTGTTCTATACTTCTAATTGGACAAAAGTCTAGCGCTACTAAGGGCATCTCCTACCGAACTCCAAACGTTTGAATGCGTCCCTCGCTAGCTCTAGCTGAATCGTAAAACTTCCACTATTTGGCTGCTGGTGAACAGTGAGACGCCAATATTGGTGTTGCAATGTTCTTCTCCGCCATTTTTACATCTCTATTGAACTTGCCGCGGGAAAGAAGAGACGACCGTTACCTGCAAAAATGGGAAAAATGAAGTTCAATTTGAGATGAATCATGGCAGTTTGTAGTTTCACTACATTTTGGAGTGAAAAATGAAAATTTCGGTTGGAGATGCTCTTATCCATTAATACTTTAAATCTGCTCAGAATAGAGATTACCTGTTCATTGTTTCTTCTTTCCATAAGCACGCACTACACAATCTTTTAATTCTCTTTTCGACTTTCAAGAGTGATACGCCTTGTGAGGTGCAAATGGGAACATTTTTTCATTACCAAAGTCTAAGGCTTTGTTTGGGATGGCAGTCTTAACGCTTCTTAAAGCAGTTTTTTAGTACAAAAATTTAAGAAGCAATAAGAAGCCGTCCTAAACCAAGCCTAAGACTTTATTTGGGACAACTTTTTCCCTGCTTCTTAAAGCGACTTTCTAGTACAAAAATTAAATAAGCCGCTTTATGAAGCAGTAAGAAAGTCATCTCAAATGAAGCCTAAGTCTACATCTTGGTCAGACACTGCACCCACATGATGGATGTCTGCTGCCCATAACAATTGAATTTCTGCATCATTCTTCTCCATCATCACCAAAGTTGTATCTCACAAGCTGCATGAATCGAATGATTGCTGATTCGTTGCATCTGTAATCATATCCTATCTTCAACAGTAGTGAGGATTCTGTCTTTCTTTCCGTGAGCCAAAAGATGAAATTTGCTTTCCTGTACCTTACTATACCTTACCATACCTTGCCCATAGAATGAAAGTCCGCACACGAATGATGAGCTTAATAGGCAAACAATATAAGTTTATACTGTTTTTCCATGCTTGAGCGTGACCAGAGTCAATTAATTCAACACGAACTCATTCATGAAGCACCAGCTGAACCACGTGAACTGGCTCGCCTTCGTCTGAGATAGGTAGAACTTAGGGCCTTAGGCGACTCTATGGACTTGTGAAAAAATGTAAAATCAAGGGAGAGGGGAACGATGGGTATTGCACTTTTTCTTAAATATTTTTAACTTCTAATCCTTTAATTTATAATTTTATTAGGAGATAAGATAATTTCTAGATTTTCATAGGTTCATGGGTGAATCCACCTTAAGGCCAGGGATGCAATTGTCGCCCTTAAAAATATAAAAAATTCTTCATTATATGATTCTTTAGGCAATTACCGCCGGCAGGTCTAACCCGTTAGGGGGCGTTGCCTTCTTGGATCCCAACATATCTGCGGAGCGTACAACGATGAACAAATAGGGGTTGAGAGGCATCGCCGTCGTAACATACTTTGATTGTAAGGATATTTATGAAAAAACACTATACACTTTTGCTTATAAGTTTGCCCCTCTTTGAAAATTAAATATGGACCTGCCCCTGCATAGGTTTAAGTTATTCTTCTGTATTATATAGAAGAGTAGGGATTTAAGTAATGATATATACTTTTTAGATTTATGACTAGATGGTTAAAATAGAAAAATATCTTAGTATTATGGAATAAGGAGTATGCACAAAATAAGATATTTTTTATAAAATTTTCATTAGGTAGATGATATTTTATGGATTGAAGTATGGGGCAGTAAAAATATTGTTTATGACAAAGATTTGTGATTAAATTAGGAAGAATGGATTAACAAATGACAATAATTTAATTACAAGAATGATTGGAGTGATATATATTGAAGATATATAAGATGATTAAAAGTAGGAAATGATAAAAATGCATCCATCAAATGAATAGTAAAAATAATTGTCTCAAGTTACATAAGATAATGACTATTTCTGTGTAAACGTATTTGTATAACTTATTAATGACATTAACGTTGGAGGATAAACACAAAAAATAAGACAAGTATATCAATTTGATAGATTTTGGCTTCGTTTGAGTTGGCTTTTCTTAAAGCCGCTTTTTAGTACAAATATTTTAAATTTTTAATAAAAAATTTATTTTAAGAAGCAATAAGAAAGCCTGTCTCAAAAGAAGCTTTTGTTTATATGAAAGCACATCCAACTTATATGATAGTAATGTTAGGTAATTAAGTTAAAACAACGCTGGAATCATGAGTCTTGTTGCAGTCCTGGAGATCTTCTGTGACCAAATTATCTCTAAATTAGAGACAAACATCAAGACTTAATCCCATCAGTGTACAGTTCTTTGTCAATAGCCTACAGGGACATGGGCATTGGGATCGAAGCAGACGGCAGTACTTGAATGAGACACCCTGAACTTTTTTTTTTTTTTTTTGCGACGAGGAAGTACTGTCTTTAGGTCAGTGAAAGCCTCGGTCGACATAGTATGCAACTCACATCAATTTACACTGGTCAACACTTAAGGCTTTCAGTGCTTGCCAAGAGATTCAAATCAGGGACCTGAACTTTGCTCAGCCAGCTCTTCACCATCCGGACAAGCAGCGGTGGGTCCCTTATACTATTCTATTCGTCTGAAATTATTGATACCAACAGCTATGCATTTCTGGCAAGCTGAAGGGCCACTCTAAGTTATGGGATTTTCTTTACTTTACTTAGAATGAGGAGTTCTACTGTGTAGATCATTCTAGGTTTATGGTTGTGAAGATTTCATGCTTTCTAATCCAGCCAAAGGTAGACCATACTACGTGTATGGTTCATATCCACAAGCTTTTGCATGAACGAAATATTTACTATGAGAAATGACGTAAGACTTTGATCATTTACATAAGGTTTTATCAGCAACTGAACTCGGTATTGATGATCTAGTTATGGGCATGACGTTATCCTTTTATATTCTGATACAGGCAGAATGTTGTGGGTCCTGTAAGCATGTGCAGTTGAAGTTGGCAGCTTGATCTGGGTGCCAGTTAATGCACAGATTAGATTAAAGATAGGTTGGTGTGCAGAAATATTTACTGTTTATTTTTCATTTAGAAGTTAGTATATTTGATTGGATTCTAATCCTCTTTGGTTCATATTGCTTAACCAATGATTTCAGTGCTGAAGGTTTGGTTAGGATTAAAGTTTTGTTTGGGAATGCTTTCTGATTGCTTCTTAAAATAGCTTTTTAGTACACATGAAGCCTGAGTGATTTGATTTATAGATCCATTTGGTCTTGGTTTTTTTTTTAATCGTATTTTAAAGTAGATGATTTTCATGAAGACTTCAGATTTGAATATGTGATTTTTTTTTATATGATATTTGATGGTCGATGTGATGATCAATGTAAGAAGTCCTCTTATGAGAGGGAGAGGGAGTTTCGCATGGGATATGTAAAAAAAAAAAAAAGGTTCTTATATAAATACATTAACTACAAGATGATTTTCTTGTGTTGCAATGGGAGATTGGTATTGAGTAGTAGCATTGATGTATGTAATTGTATTGTGATTAAGGTTCCGTTTGAGACCGATTTCTTATTGTTTTATTTTTTTGACTGTATTCGAAGTTTTTGCATGGTTATTATAAATTGTATTAGGAAGCTATTTTTTACTGCAGCTTAAAAAATATATAATATTTTCCTCAAAATAATTTTATAATCACCTTTACAAAAATCAGTTGCCATCTCAAAGAGCTCCCTAAATCAAATCAAAGTTATAAAAAAATACATAAATATATTGGAAATTTTAATAGGTTGAGAAACACCTCACTTTGCTTGATTCCAAAGTAATTTTAAAAGAAAGCAGAATCAATTACAATCATTCTAAATTAATTAAATTATAAAAATTTAACAACTTTTCCTGTCAATTATCCTCTTAATTTTAAAGGATCCGATTCCATAAGCTTTTTCAGAAAACAAATTATCTTTTATTTTATTCGAGATAAATATGCTCTCTTATACGGCAAATATCAGAATGATTTAAGATCTGTTTAGAATGATTTTAGTGTTTTATAAAACTAATTGTGAAAAAAAAAAATAATATTATTATAGTTTTAAAAGTAATTTTTTATTATATAAAATTTTGAAAATTAGTAATTGTCAAAAGAAATTGTGATTTTTGTCTGAAAGATAAATTAGTCAAAAAGTTATTTCAAAAAGAACCTTAATTTGGAAAAACTAATTGAATTTTGAATTAATTATTTATTTTAGGATTTATTTTGAATGGCTACTATGTGTTTTAAATTAGTTCTAGAAATTAAAAAAAAAAAGAGAAAGTATTAGCTGAATGAAATTGTGATTGTTGTTTAAAAAGCATAACATGAAAGAAGTTGTACCAAATAGATCTTTAATTTGGTGGGGCATCAGTCTATGGTGCGTGAGTCAAGCTGACTTGTGAGCCGGCTCAAGCCACCTCGCAAGTTAGCTCGTTTAAAAACTATTAATATAAAATATACTTAAAATATATTAGGATTAAAGATTTTAAGTATAAAATTGATGAATATATTTTAAAATTATATTCATTTTTTTTATATATTAAGTGATTCTTTATTACTTTTTTAAATAATTTCTCATTCTTTTTTCTATTGCATTATAATAATTGTTTAAATCATACTCACTTTCTCTATTTCAAAATAAATTTGTGGGCTCCTGAGCCGGCTCAAACTCATTGAATAAAGCTCAAGCTTGAACTTGAACTCGATTAATTAATCAAGCTCAAACTAGAGGTGACTCGAGCTCGTCTCAACTCGTTTATACCCCTAGGCATCACCAATGTTAAAGGAAATTACACATTGGCATTATAATACTAGCAATGTAGTCGTTAATCTTAAGACAAACAATGAGATGATCTCAATCAGTGATAACAAAAAAAAAAAAATTAGTATTTGTAGTATTTCATTATTTTTTATGATCTATACGAGTTATTATTGTTGATTTGGAAATATTTTCATATCTAAATTAGACTTGATTTGGAAGGCTTTAATAATTCATTATTGTAATTGATTAGTGAATAGATTATTTGTATTGGAATGACTGTTGTTATTGATGATTCTTCTAATGCTATTTTATTGTAGCAAATGCGACTAGCTCATGCCGGTGAGGCTCCTCTTATGGCTTTTGTGAATTAAGGATTGATTAAAGGAGCAAGCACCTGCAAGCTTGATATTTGTGAACATTATGTGTTTGGCAAGAAGGCATGTGTATCCCTTGGTATCATTATCCACAGTACAAAAGAAATCCTAGATCATGTTCACACAGATGTTTGGGGAAACGACGAAGACAACACCATTCCGTGGCCAATGATATTTCATCTCTTTTTTGATCATTTACTCTAAATATATTTGGGTGTACACCATGAGACGCAAGAGTGAGGTATTGAAGATTTTTAGAACTTAGAAGAAGTTGATTGAGACTCAGACTAGCAAAAGGATATGGCATATCAGATCAGACAATGAGGAGAATACACTTCATATGCATTCTTGCATGAGTGCCTAAGATTTAGGATGGAGCATCACTTTACAGTTAGAGAGATGCCGCAACAGAATGGGGTGGCAGAGAGGGTAAGACTAACTTTGGTAAAGAAATTTTGGTGTATGTTATCCAATACAAGGTTGAATAGAGTCTATTAGGCTGAGGTGATAGATTGTGCCTGTCACTTGATGAACCATTTGCCTTCTATAGCTATTTGGGAAGAAAACTCCAAAGGAGATGTGGTTAGCGCATCCTGCTAGAGATTATGAGCACTTGAGAGTATTTGAGTGTCCAACTTACTATCATGTTCAGAATAATAAACCAGAATCAATGGAAAAGAAGGGGATCTTTATTGGCGGCATGGATTTAAGGGCTTCAAACTCTATGACTCGGTAGAGAAAAAGATTGTCATTAGCAAGGATGTTATTTTTGATGAGGCAAGTATGTTGAAGCCTTAAGACTCTAAGTAGGTGGAGAGTTCCATTGGGACCACAAATACAATGTAGAAGTTGGAATTTGATGCAACTCAATTTGCTCCACAAAGGTAAATCATTTCTACCCAGGTACTTGATACAACTATAGATAAATTGGTGGACGATGATGTTGAGGATCCAATTCATGCTCAGAAATATATTGCGAAGAATAGGTTCAGGTGCCATAATGTCCCAAAATCAACTTGGTTGACAGATCACATTGCATTTGCACTTTCAGTCATTGAGGCTAAAGTTTCTAGGCACTATAAGGAAGCAATGAACAATCTTGATGGTGATCTTTAGAAGATAGTTATTGATGAAGAGACAGAGTATCTTCAGAATGATGTTACTTGGAGGTTGGTGAAGCTTCCTTTAGAAAGAAAATCCATTGGGTGCATATGTATGCGTGTAAATATATGCAAGCAGAGAAGCAAAGATCTCATAAAGTTGATGTGTAGTACAAGGCTACGTTAGTGGCTAAAGGCTCTGATCAATGGGAAGGGATTGCTTATGATGAGGTGTTCTCCCTAGTGGTTAAGAATCCCTCGACCCATAGTCACTTTGCACTTGCAACCCAATTCGGTCTGATTTGGAATAGCTCGATCCAGACATTGCACAAGTAGGTGGTGTTGTGAGCAGGTTCATACATGACCCAGGAAGGAATCATTAACAAGCTATGAAAAGTATCCAAAGAAATCTGGAGGATACAGTTGATGTAGTCATGGAGATGCAGTCACCATGTTAGTGGTGCATGACTCATGACTGATTGCCCACTTGTTTGAAGAATACACAAGGCTTGATCCCTTGGGAGGGGAGGTACGTAGGAAACCATCCGGGTATAATCGTTCTAATTTTGAAGCCTAATTTGTTATCTTTCACTTTCTGAAGTTAAAGATGAGGTGGAGATTGCTGATTTGGAAAGATTTTCAAATCTAAATTAGCCTTGATTTGGAAGGCTTTAATGACTCATTATTGTAATTGATTAGGGAATATATTATTTCCCAAATTAAGTTGATTTGATTGATGAATTAATTAGAGGATCTAATTATTGCATTAATTAGATATTTGATTGGGGATTTGTTGATGCATTAATTAAGGGGATCTAATTATTGCATAAATTAGGAATTTAAATAAGATTAGATTAGAAAGCTTTTTCCTAATTTATTTTAGCTCAAATCTATAAATAGAGCCCTGTGGACTGTTGTTGAGTGTATGAGCGAAAGAGAGGGCATCTTCTCCGAACCATATAAATCGTCGTGTTTATTATGTTTATGTTGTGTGATTTTATTTGTACTGTGATTATTTGCACAACAATTATTTCTTCATGGGTCATTATTCATATGTAGTTGGTGAACTCTTATTTGTAGGTGACTCTGAGTGATCATAAAGCTAAAATAATAAGAAAACTTTGTGAAGTTATTATTTGGCCATCACAATTTGAAATTTCTTACTCTTTTCATCTGAGAAATAGATAGAAATCACTTTAGTATTGACTCGTTTTATCAATATTTTAATAGTTAATTCTTGAGTTATATCAGATTTTTAATGGTTTATTCTTGAATGATTTTTAATCTCACAGTGGTATTCCTTAACAACTATAGGTTCTTGAAGCCCCTCAATCAATCTTGATTGCTCTTACTGGCATGTACTTTTGTTTAGTTTATGAAATCTCATATGTACCTTGTTGTGCCCATTAGGAGTGTAAATGAGTCAAGCTGACTTGTGAGCCGGCTTGGATTTGGCCCGATAAGTGGTTCATGAGCCGAGCTCGTTGAGTTAATGAGTCAAGCTTGAGCTAACTCCGACTCGACTTGTTAGCTCGTGAGCCGGCTCGTTTAAAAAATATTAATACAAAGTATTCTTAAAATATATTAGGATTAAAGATTTTTAGTACAAAGTTTTAAAAATATTTAAAAGGATATCTCACGTTCTTTATTAAATGATTTATTATTATTTTTTTCTTATAATTTCTTATTCTTTTTATCGTTTTATTATAATAATTGATTTGATCATAATCATTTTCTCTCTTTCATAATAAACAAGATGACTCATGAGTCAGCTCGAACTCCTAGAATAAAGCTCGAGCTCGAGCTTGCATTCAATTAATTAACCAAACTCAAGCTCATGCCACGACATGAGGTCGACTCGTTCACACCTCTAGCGCCTAACATTTTAGCGAGTATTCTCTATTTATCTATTGTGAATTATTTTTAATAATTTTCCAATTAGAAAACTTCTCTGATTATATCTTTTTGTGGATACTATTTCATTATGTTACATCATCAATAGTTCATCGTGGTCTATTGTTCACCAGTAATGTGCATGCTTAGTAAAAGCTTTTTAAGAAGTCAATGTCTTCATTTAAATAAATTCAATATTAGGAAGGTGATAATCACATGCATTATATAATTATCATGGTAATTACATATGGTCCATATATCTATGCAAAGCATTGAAAATATAAATACTCATAAATCAATTCAAATCAACACTTCTTTAATGTTATTTGTATATAATTTATTATTTAAAATTTGTATATTATATCATAAAGGGATCTAAATGAATCTTAATTAGTAGGCAACCCATAAGAATTAAGTAGAAAATGGTTACTCAACGATATCTTGATGTAATTTATATCAAGATAGATATCATTATCTCGAAATCTGCATTGAGATTAGTGCTTTATATGATATTTAAGTGTTGCACTAATCTCAATGTAAATTGAAAAATCAAGGATCCTCATGCAAAATAAGGTAAAATACATTAAGCTTTCGTTTGTGACAACTTCCATGTTGCTTTCTAAAGCAGCTTTATAGTACAAAAATCTATAGTTCAAAAAACTTTTATACTAAAAACTGCTTTAGAAAGCACTGTCACAAATGAACATGTAAGCTTCGCTTGGGACGACTTTTTTACTGCTTCTTAAAGTAGTTTTTTAGTAAAAAAATTTAATTTTTGCACTGTAAATTTGATTTAAGAAGTAATAAGAAAGCCGCCCCAAACGAAGTCTTAATAAGTACATAAATGGCTAATGAGGGTCTCATTCTCATGAGAAAAAAATAAGGTAAACTAAGAGAAAAATCATTAAATTAAATAAGTAGATAAAAACTATAAAAATATGACTGAAGTGATAGATTGAGCTATATATTTTGTCTAATCGAATTTAGAGAAGGCCATCCACATGGAGGGCCTCATTACTTAGCTGTCTTTGCAATTGGATAATTAAAGCCCTCATTGATTTATTTTGTCATGTTGTATTATATTGTTTTATGCTACGGATTATAGTGGATGATTATCCCTTAAATTTATATTATAATAGTTTTCTGATTGTGAGAGATGTGCTTACTCAATAAAAAAAAATTTATTATTATGATATTGATATGTGTTGATTAAATAATTTAAATGAATATTATTATTATCTTATATAATTATAGTGATATTTAAAATAATGAATGATTTATGAATAATTAGCTAATTAATCAATTAAGAAAACACTTTGCCTTTTTACTATAATTTAGAAATGCATTTTTGCCTTGTAAGAGAGTTTTAAGACAATTTAAGCATACTCATTGATATAGATTGAATATTTTTAGTATAGCAAAAACAATTAAGTTCAATAATTTTCTTCTCGATTTTTGTTTGCATGATTCTCTTTCAATCGGCCGCATGATTTTTTTGAACATTCAAGTTGATGAGTTTTTTAACAGAAAATTTTATTAATAAAAAAGAAAGGAGTGCGAAGTTAACAGCCCAACAAGTGGGACACAAACAGTAGAGACCCAAAAACATACAGTAGAGATCCAAAACAAACAATCAGAGCAAAGTAATCAACGAACAGGGACTCAGGAATGGAGGCCCCCGGCACCAGCCAAACAACAACGCTCGAACCATCCATAGGTGACAATAAACGATCTCAATCCATCCAGTGCTGAGGCATCCAAGTTGCCAACCAGCACAGCTGACAGGGTAGTAGGGGCCTCCTCATCATCGTCCATTAAACCTCCAAAAATCATCAACGAAAATGGCCGAGCCAAATCACAAACCTTAAATCTTTTTTTCCTTTCCTTCTTATCCTATTACTGATCACAGGATGATCCTACTCAACACCATGAACATCAGTATCATCCTCACTAGAAGGGGAAGAGAGTGAGTCCTCTAAAATCAACCAATCTTTCTGAACCAAAACAGAGTTATTCATAGAGTTAGCTACATGCTTTTTCAGCTCACTGTTAGACATAATCGAAATAGGAATATCGAAAAAGATAGCATTACCTACATGCCCTTCAAATGAATGTAAAACAGGTTGATCAACAATCGCAGCAGGCACCTCAACCAAAGCAGTTTTAACCTAAGATCGAGGAGCCAGCATCATGAACAACAGGGCTCAAAGGAGACGGGACAGCACAAACAGGAAATTCACTAATAGGAGAAACAGACAGCTCACCGACCGTACAGGGTATCTCAGCCATAGGAAAACCGCACCGGCTAGGCACATAATTCGCACAAGACAACACATGGATAGAATTAATCTCACAATTCACAACACCACCAGCATTAACACAAAGCCTAGGGGCAAGTGCAATAGACTTAACCCCAACCACATAATCCATCAGAGCTAATTTAGTAATAGGAATAATAGGTGAAACACAAATAGTATGAGCATCCACAAGTACAACAGGAGAAAGTTTAGGATTAGATGCAGGCTCATGCTCAATCACAATCATGCACGGAATATCTTCAATCACATGTGACAGGGAACCAACAGTTGGGTCATCACCCTTAATTGACAAACCCAATGGTTTAGGAGCAACCACATCCCCCAAAGCATCATCATCAACATTATTCACATCAATAGAAACATTCTTAACAGGAAAAGAAGGCATCAAAGAAAAAATCGGATTGGGAACATAAGGAGAAGAATGATACTCACCCCGTTTGTGCCCAATGGTCTTACACAGCTCACAGAAAGGGGGAAACACCTCCATTTGAACATGTTGAACATAACCCAAATGCTCAGACCCCAGCCAAACTTTATCAGGGTAGAGTTTCGTAATATTCAATTCCACCAGAACACGCGCCAATGAAGGTCGCGAGTCAACATATGTGGCAGAATCAATTTTAATGGGGTGACCAAATAAAGAACCCAACACATGAAGGATTTTGGGAGCGAAAAGGTGTGGTCGAATGTTAGGGAAAGAGACCCAGATGGGGATAATCGAAGATTCCACATCAATATCAAGGGTAGGCAACCATTTAGTAATTTTCATGTAGCAATTGAACAGCAGGTATGAACGATGGAAAAAATCATACTATAATCCATATCATTAGAGAATTTAATCAACACATGAGACGCGTCTATTAAGGTAACCGAAAACTCAGCTGAAAGCTTAAGGTTAAAGAAAAAGAGATGGATAGAAACCAAACTAAGGATGATGAGAGAGAAAAAACCCACCAAAGCAAACTAAAAAGGGGAGGCTAAAGAAGCGATCTCCTCCTCAAGATCCAAACAGAAGGTAAATTATTACGGAAAGAGCTTGTTTTGAGAGGCGAAAATGAACATCTGACGCATTACCAGATAAAACATCCAAAAAAGAACGAGACTTTTTAGATCCATCTAAAAAATAAGGATCCAAGAGCTTATTAGAGGCCATTACGGCCACCCGACAAAAAGAGAAAACACGGTAAAAAAAAAAGACCACGGTAGAAGGAACTTCCCTGCAAATAGAGAAAAACTCGCAGCATGATGAGGCCCGGAGAAAATCTGGCGAAGCAGGGCGAGAGGCCCACGCGCTTGAGAGACCTAAGCACGCAGCGGAGGAAAAGATCATTAGGAATGCCATACTCACCAGAAGCCTTGACAACCACACAAGGCTCTGTATTAGTAGACAACAAACACGAGGCAGACACAATACCCACCTCAAACAAGACAGGACAAGAGTTAACCGCACAACCCAAACTACCTCCAGCACTAGTACAAGCTAGAGGGACCTGAATAGAAGGTAATTCCCCAACCACACCATCCTCAGAAAATTTTCCATCAAACACAACAACAGTGACCTTATCAACTGAAGCCAAACTAATCAATGAATTCCCAGATAAAGGGGCAGGAGAAAACCCCAATTCTTGCCCAGGAGGTAACAACGGTGAAACACCAGGGGACACATAGCAACAGCAACTCCAGGATTACCAACATCACAACCCAAAACCTCCTTCACAGAAGGGACAACGGCATTTTCAATAGAAAGGGGAACAAAATTAGCTCTCGGGATAAGAGTATCATTAGGAAGATCAACCGAGCCAGGATGGAATTTACCCGGGGCATGTTCAATACACTTACAAGACGCACAAAAGGGGAGAAATTCATCTAACACAACCTTTTGCACATATCCTAAATTTTTAGAACCTAACCAAACTTGATTAGGATAAGATTTCATTATATCAAGTTCGACTAAGACAGGAGCAATAGATGGTCAGGAACCCACAGAGGTCGCTTCATCAATTTTCAAAGGCATGCCAAAAATAGCACCAAGGCCATGAAGAACACGAGGGGTGTACAAATGGGGATGAAGATTCGTAAAAGAGATCCAATCGGTATAACAGGCGACTCAACACCAACATCCAAGCAAAGCGACCATTTCGTTAATTTCATATAACAGTTGTAAACAAGGTATGATCGGTGACAAAAAAACCCTGCAATAGTCTAAGTCATTAGCTAGTTTGATCAGAATGTGTGAAGGATCTAATAAGGTAACAGAGATTTCGTCATTAAGCTTCAAGTTTAAAAAAAAAAATCCGAATAGAATCAAGAGAAAGTCTCTTAGAAGGGAAAAAACCAACTAAAGAAAATTGAAACGGGGTAGTCAAATCTTTGATTTCCTGGTCGGAAATCCAAAGAGAGGGCAATCCACGGAACGTAGAAGTCTAAAAATCCGAATAAGAAGAAGACGAAGAAGATCCAGCGAGCCCCTCTAAAAAAGAGCAAAAATGAGAAAAACCCCCCAAAAAACTAGGGCTTTGAAGTTTGTTTGGTGCCATACCGGCACCGCTGGAGAGGAAACGATAAAAGCAACCAAATAATCACCAAAATAAGAGGAAACCAAGAGAAGAGGAAAACTTCCCTGATATCCAGGAGAGCGGCGACGGGGAAGCCCCAATGGGGCGGGGAGAACCCCGGCACAACCCAACGCAGAAAAACCCTAGCAGAGGAAGGAACGAGTCATATATTGGGCTGAAAGTTTTTTTGCTGCAATCAAGTTGATGAGTTGATAGACTCATCATTGATGTATTTTTTCGATGACAGAAAGGCTATCCCAATTGTGCAAAAATTTACCAATAAATATTCGATGAGTGACGATTGACCTTTTCAGCATCATGATCAACTCACCTTCTTGAAATGTCTCAAGAGAAAAAATTAGAAATATTTTCTTGGAAAACTACCGCTAGAGTAGTTTTAAAAAGTTATTTCTTTTTATATATTTTTTCAATTAAAAAAACTACTTGTGCTTCCAAAGATGTAAAACTGTTTAAAAAAACCAATGACAAACACTCACAAATGATTAGTAATTTTTTCGTGCGCACTTGTTAGTGAATCTCATTCATATTAAATTTATATTTTGACACTCAATTAAAAAAAAAAAAAAAAAAAAAAAACTATTCATCTCTATAATATATAGTAAAAATGACTTCATCTTATATAAATAATATAACAATAATAACAACATAATGATAATTTATTACCAAACAAAGCAATGCCCAAAATCTATCTACTAATACATGGGAGCCTCAAAGTTTGGCTAAGTTTAATGGTTAAATAGTAAGAGGGGCTTGAATGAGCTTATCCCTGCCTTGTTTTTTGGGGTTCTTTGTTTTTTCTTAAGGAATTTTTTTTCTTCTCTCTCCATGTAATAGGTGATTGTAAATTTGTAATCTTTTCCTTTTTTAATGCTATCCTTCACAGATTATATGTATTTTAGTAGTATCTTTTTTATGGCCATTGATATAATAGATTATTATTTTAATACAATTGGATTTTGTCCTCAAGTTTTCACACCAAAAAAAAAGATTGGGAATGAGTCCTATAACTTAGGCTTTATTTGGGACAGTCAGTTTACTACTTTTTAAAGCAATTTTTTAGTATAATTATTTTTTGAATTAAAAATTTTTGTTTAGAAAACAGTAAGAAAAATGTCTCAAATAGAAGTCTTAGCCAACTTTATCAAATTGGACAAAAAATTAGTACACTTTGGAAAATTTTTCATTCCAAGATTACACATTTATTGTTTTTTTAATCAAATTCTTATTAGAATATCTACATTTCATTCAATAAAATTTAAAAAATAAAGTTGAATGTTGTTAAGAAAAATTTATATTTCGATATCCTGACATAGTTTTGTCTCATGATTAATTGGAAATTATTGGATCTATTTTGAAATAAATAGCATTGATGACAAATTTGTATAGTACGTACTCATCCCAAAATAAATCAATGATTTTTAGACCCAACATCAAATAACAATAACAATAATAACATTAAGCATTTATTCCACCATGTGGTGTCGGTAGCATGAATCGTTTTCCTCCATTGTGCCATGTTAATAGTCAGATTCTCATTCATATCTAATAAAAAAAATATCATTTAGGCTTTGTTTGAGACGGCTTTCTTACTGCTTCTTAAAGTAATTTTTTAGTATAAAAATTCTATTTCTTTTACTAAAAACTGTTTTATGATAAAAATGTACCCCTCAAACTTAAGGGAAAATTCTATAAGATGATAGTGAGGCCTGCAATGCTTTATGGTGCTGAATGTTAGCCATTAAAAGAGAAACATAATACTAAGTTAAGTGTGACAGAGATGAGGATGCTCGGGTGGATGAGTGACTTTACCCTTAGAGATAAGATACGAAATGAGCATATACGTGAAAAGGTTGAAGTAGCTCCAGTAGAAGATAAGATTAGAGAGAGTCGCCTTAGATGGTTTGGTCACATAAAACGGCGGCCTTCCGATGACCCGGTTAGGAGAGTAGAGGTATTAGATTTGACTTATGTTAAGAAAGGTAGGGGTAGAGCTAAAAAGACTTGGCTAGAAAATATTAGGAATGACCTTTCTTTATTAGATTTAAATGAGAATTTGACTTTTAATAGGACACAATGGAGAAAAATGATTCATGTAGCCGACCCCATGTAGTGGGATAAAGGCTTGATGTTGTTGTTGTTGTGTACTAAAAACTGTTTTAAGAAGCAATAAGAAAGTCATTCCAAATGAAGCTTTATACTCAAATTAACGGCCGATTAATTCATGGAATCGGATTGAGTAAAATTCTAAAAAAAATTGGCCCTGATTTGAACATGAAGTACTGCCTATTACCATCACTAAATAAAGATAAACAAGGAGAGAGAGGTTGGAGAAATTAATTAAGATATGATGCCTCCCTTATAGTTATATTTTTATATCTCTTAATTGTAACATAAAATAATTTTCTTTACTTAGCACATGTTGCACATTTATTTTATCCGACGCTTCTAATTAACTTTTCAGCCATACCTAACCTTGTTCTCGATTTCCATGAAATTCGCTATCATTAATTATGTGTTGTTCCATGATATTTTTCAAAAGCAAAGCACAAACACCACAAATTTTAAAAAACATAAATTCTTTAAGCTGCATTGAGTATAACTTTCTAATTATAGGCTTTGGCATCGTTTTGAACGGCTTTCTTACTACTTCTTGAAGTAACTTTTTAATATAAAAATTTTATTTTTTATATTAAAAAATTGATTTAAAAAGTAAAAACAAAGCCGTCTCAAACGAACCCTTCGTTTGGAAAAATTATTAGGTCCAGACGCCTGACATAGCTCTACATCCGGACGTCAATAATATGTCGCCACGTGCTCTTACTTTTTACCGCGCGGCCCGACGACCCGACCCAGATCGGAACCCGGTATTGCTATGTTTGGTAATTGCTAGGTATTGCTCGGTATTACTAGGTATTGCTCGGTATTGCTAGGTATTGCTTGACAATAATAATGAAAAATATCATTTTTTCAAGACCAATACCTAGCAATACTGGGAACTACCTAGCAATACCGAGGCAATACCTAGAAAAACCGGGGTATTGCTAGGTATTGCTCGGTATTGCTAGGTATTGGACTTAACGGAGTGGTATTTATCATTATTGCCGACCAATACCGAGCAATACCTAGCAATACACAAATCAGCCAATACATAGCAATACCGGGTCCGGGTCATCGGGCCGCGCGGTAAAGAGTAAGAGCACATGACGACATATTATTGGCGTCTGAATGTAGAGCTACGTCAGGTGTCCGGACCTAATAATTTTTCCTTCGTTTGAGGCTATTTTCTTTTTATTTTTTAAAATAATTTTCTAGTACAAAAATTTCTAACTCAAAAAAATTTTATACTAAAAGGTGCTTTAGAAAATAGTACGTAACAAAGCTGTCCTAAACAAAGTCTAAGAGTTTATTTGGGATTATTATAGTATTTTATAAATGTAGTTACAAAGTTGTTGTAGAAAGCTAACTTTTTTAAAGCTTTTGTGGTTATTATAAATATATTATTTAAAAAATTTAAACCGCTTCTTTCTTAAAATTATCACATATTAATAACTTTAATTGTAAAAAGTAGCTTTCAATCATAAAAATCTCTATAAAACAGTAATAAAGTAGCAAGAAAATAATAGTCAAATAAAATATTATTATTATCTGAACTGTTTTATACCACTATTTTTCTCCCATTTTAAAGAAAATTGTAATAAAAAATAGTAAAAAAAATCGCCCTAAACGAAGGAAGTTTTATTTGGTTCGGTCGACCGAATGAGAGAAACATTCGGTCGCAGGCAAAAATCCCGCGGTACCGAGGTGTACCGAGTTTTTCAAGTACTGCGGGATTTTTGCCTGCGAACCGAATGTTTCTCTCATTCGGTCGGAGGACGTAATAATTGTTCTAAACGAAGGCTATATCTTATTTGTTTTGCAGGTACTATGCATTCCTATGAGGTGTTATTCTTTGTTAAAAGATGTGTATCATATGCATAAATGTAGCTAGAGTACTATGATTTCCAAATGTCTAATTGTCATAAAATTAATTTCTCCATGCTTTACATATAATATAAGTTAGAAGCCTTTACTAGCAGCACATTCCTTCATGACATATGTGATTTGTCACATCCAATCCTATATTTTCTGAAAATTGTTCTATGTAATGTCGCTCAGCTTTCTGTATATTGCTAATGCTGATCATCCATATAGCAGTACGTCTATCATTCTTCATTATTTAAATATTGTTCTACTATTGCACAATCTACTTTGTGGGAGAAATTATTTGGTGCGGTCTTTGGACATAGCTTTATATGATTATATCTAGACTTCAATACCATGCTGCCGGGCGATGAGCAAACGAACCTGACCAATAAAATTATAAATTTTTTTTTACATCTTTTCTAATTTATCGTGCGACCTGACAACCTGATCTGATCCAGAGCCAAAATTTTAAGTTCTACTAAAAAGAAACTAGCGTAAAGCACCTATATCTAGGGTTTAGGATTATTTTGACCACTTGAGGTAGGATATCTCTGAAGAGATTTGGAAGGTCAAGAGCGCCTGAAACAAGAGAAATTGAAATGCTTTGTTTTTGAATTTTTCGTTGAAAAACCTCGGTTCTCTTAGTAAAAAGTCACTTTTTGGCTATGGACAGGTGGGGTATCAAAATCCGAATCCGGACCTGATCCGGCGGGTTGTCGGGTTGACCGACCCGACACGGGACCCAAAACGCGCGGACGAGAAGCAAGGCTTGGCTCGATGCCTACAGTAGTGTGGTTGATTAACTGCTGAGTTTATCATAATGACATAGGACAAATCTGTTGGCCCTACAAACTAAAAGGGAGCCATTAATAATGAATATAATTATAGCTAATGGATGAAAGATAATAATCTTAGGATATAAAGGAGGAGATATCACCTGAGAAAGCATCGAAATAATGAGATTGGATTGATTGATTGACCCACCAGCTAATGCGAGCCTACATAAAATTATGTGACTGATTGATCAGATTATTAGCCTGTGGAACGTGTTTCCGTATCTCATAACCAATGTATTTACTAATTTACCTGCTCTTGCCTATATTATGGCTATGTAACTCTATACATGTATTCAATTCAATTTCTTCAGTTATTTCACATTTCCAGCTCTCTCTCTCTCTCTCTCTCTCTCTCTCTCTCTCTCTCTCTCTCTCTCTCTCTCTCTCTCTCTCTCTACCTTCTTCTCACCGCCTCTCTCATGGTATCTTGAGCCAAAATGGGGGACCAAGATTCAGCAACCTCTCTCCCTCCCTCCTCTACCATCGCCGGCAACTCCACCGAGCTACCCATACCGGCATCACTCAAATTTCTCATCTTCAACGTCAAGAATATGATCCCTCATCCTCTCATCGTCGACAATTACGCGATATGGCGCATACAAATTATACAACACTTCACCGCCAACGGTTACGCCGGACATCTCACCGTTAAAACTCCTCCACCTTCCGCCGAAATCTCTCAAGAACATCACCGCTGGCTTCTTGTTGACAACAACTTGATTTCTGTCTTATTCTCCACCATATCTCCCCACATTCTTCCTCATGTAATCAACTCCTCTACCGCCCACAACATCTGGACGGTTCTTGAACGCCGACTTCAACCAACGAGCCATTCCCGAGTCATACAGCTCAAGAACGAGCTCCATCACATACAAATGAAAGATCTAAGCATGCAGCAATACCTCTCTCAAATCAAGAACATCGTCGACAATATTGCCGCTTTCGGCTCGCAAGTCGATCCGGAAGACGTCGTTCTCTACATCCTAAACGGGCTCCCATCTTCCTACAACTCGTTCAAGACGACTATTCGCACATCCTCTCTTCCGGCAGATCTAGACAATCTGTACTCCCTCCTCTGCAGCAAGGAGATTCACGTTCAACAAGAACTAATTAAAGACTCCTCCAACAGCTCTTCGGCAACGGCTCTACAAGCATCCATCTCGAGTCAAAATCGGTGGCGTTCTCAGAAACGCTCTGCCAAGAACTTCAACAACAACACCAGACAACCCGCCCTTACTCAAACGCCTCCCGCTCCGACTGCTACTTCAAAAAACCGTCCTACATGCCAAATTTGAGGGAAAATCGGGCACATCGCAATCAATTGTTGGCACCGCTGCAACCCCAAGTATGCACCCACCGTACCCAACGGCCAACGGGCTATGATGGCTCAGCCCACGTCCTACCCAACTCAAGATTGGATCATCGATTCCGGCACCTCATCTAACCTTACGTCGGACTCCTCCAACATCTCGCACACCCTTGCTTATCACGGACACGACACCGTCTCCATCGCAAACGAATCTACTCTACCCATTCAACACTCTGGATAGGGACTGCTACCAATGCCGGACACGAATCGTAAGCTTCGCCTATGAAATCTCCTCCATGTCCCTTCTCTCCTCACAATTTATTATCCGTTTCAAAATTAACATCCGACAACTCTATTTCGATAACCTTGGACGCTAATGGCTTTGAAATTAAGGACCTACAGGATCGTCAAACACTTCTTCGTGTTCATCTACATAACGGCCTATACAGTATCAAACCGGACTCCCGTGCATCTTTGGCCGCTCTCCACACCAGCGTTTCTTCCTCCCATCTCTGGCATGCAAGGTTTGGTCACCCAAACAGCCGTCTACTTCCACTTCTTGCCAAGAAAATTCCAGAATTCAAGAATGTCTCCTTATCTCTTTTGTGTAAATCTTGTAACGTGGCAAAAAGTCACAAACTTACTTTTAGTAAAAGAACTTCTGTTTCTACTACGCCGTTTGAACTCATCCACTCGGATGTCTAGGAACCGACTCAAGATCCGTCCTTGGATGGTTACCGATATTACGTAAATTTCATTGATGACTTTACCCATTTTTCTTGGATTTACTTGATGCATACTAAACAAGAGACGTTCACTAAATTTAAAGCATTTTGCAGTTTAGTCAAAAATCAACACGCAACCACTCCAAAACCTTCCGCTCCGACGGCGGCGGCGAGTTCAACAGTAATGCCTTCAAATCTTAACTACAAGATCACGGCATTATTCAACAACTCAGATGCCCTCATACGCCCAAACAAAATGGCGTCGCCGAACGAAAGCATCGGTACCTCCTCGACCTAACCCATACACTGTTACACGCTGCCTTTCTCCCGCACAAACTCTGGGCCGACGCTATATCCACCGCAAATTACCTCATAAATCGCCTTCCATCCAAGTCCACGGCGCTCAAATCTCCTTATCAAAATCTATATGGTATTAACCCGACGTATACTCACCTCCGATCTTTCGGCTGCCTCTGCTACCCGTGGATGCAGCCTTATGCCACTAGCAAGCTCACTTCTCACTCCCAAGACTGCGTCTTCATTGGTCACTCTCCCATTCACAAAGGTTACCGTTGTTACAACCTCGTCACACACAAAATTATCACGTCTCGCCACGTCGTTTTTCACAAGCAAATCTTTCCCTTCACTTCAAATCCTATTACCTCCCCATCCAATAATACCTCCACCACCACGGTGACCCTCCGCTTCTGCTGATTCCTCCATCCATTGCGGCTAATCCCACCAAGCATCCGAGTGTGCCGTCTACCGCAAACAACGATCATGTAGACAATGCTCAGACTAGTTACACACCAGATCAGACTCCTGTAAACCGTGGAGCATCCTTCAACTCCTCCGCCTCGTCCGACTCACCGGATGCAGACTTGATTAAAGTCCGGGATCACAAAACCAAAACAAATATTCAACCTACTCAGTAACACAACAGCATCAAGCGCTCCTACAACTTACAAGCAAGCCGCCAAGACGGACCACTGGCGTGCGGCCATGCAAGCTGAGTACGACGCTCTTCAACAACAGGGTACATGGACGTTGGTCCCTGCCCCTCCGCACAAAAATATACTCGGCTGCAAGTGGACTTTCAAAACAAAATTTATTCCAAATGGGCAAGTAGATCGCTACAAAGAACGATTGGTGGCTCTCGGCTATAATCAAAAATTCGGCGAAAATTATACCGAAACTTTCAGTCCAGTCGCCAAGATGCCGACCATCCGGATGCTTCTCACACTAGCGCTCAGTCAAGACTGGCCCATGCTACAACTCGACGTCACCAAAGCCTTCCTTCACGGAGACCTACCGGACGACATCTATATGCACCAACCGCCCGGGTTCACAGACAGTCAGCACCCAACCTCTGTCTGCAAACTACAGAAATTTCTATACGGACTTAAACAAGCGCCGCGACAATGGTTTCACAAGCTCACGGGCTTTCTTCAAACGTGTGGATTCGGATTTAGCCGCTCTGATCCCTCACTTCTTATTTTAAATCATAAACACACCCACCTCTATCTACTCATCTACGTCGATGATATTCTTGTCACAGGAAACAATCCCGACGAAATCAATTCTCTCCTCAAGGCCTTACACTCTTAATTTTCCCTCAAGCAGCTAGGCTAAATTTCCCTGTTTCTAGGCATCCAGGTCCTCCGAAACGGCACTGACTTCTTCCTCAACCAAACCCATTACGCCACTAAGCTTCTCTGCGATTCAGGTTTTGAGCACTGCAAAGTCGCTCCAACACCGATGGCACCATCAAACAAACAGTTGCAGTCGGATCTACAGCCCTTCTCCAATCCCTCCCTATACCTCTGTCTAGCCGGGTCGCTCTAATACCTATCTATTACCCGACCAGACATCGCCTATGCAACGAACCGTGTATGCCAGCACATGCAACAACCCACCGCTCAGGATTATCAATCTCTCAAGCGCCTACTACGCTACATAAAAGGAACCCTATCTTAAGGTCTTCCCATACGTACCGGCAATCTTCAGCTACAAACTTACACCGATACCGACTGGGCATTCGATGAATCGGACCGGAAGTCTATTTCCGGTTACTGTACTTTTCTCGGCCCCAACCTATTTTCTTGGACAGTCAAGAAGCAAGTGACGGTGGCCAAATCCTCTACCGAAGCGGAATACTGCGCTCTCTCGGCAGCCACATCCGAGGCAATTTGGCTTCGTCGACTAGCAGCGGAACTGCATCTTCCTCAATCCTCACTGACCACTATCTACTGCGACAATATCTCCTTAATCGCTCTAGCCAAAAATCCAGTCTTCCATGCTTGGATGAAACACATCGAGATTGACTACCACTTCATCCGTTAGCATATCAAATCTGGCGACATTCATCTCACCCATCTGTCTTCGTAAGATCAAATTGCTGACGTGTTAACCAAACCACTTTCTTCCACCACTTTAATTTTCTTTGATCCAAATTAACCATTCAATCACCGAATGATTAATTTGCGGGAGGATATTAGCCTGTGGAACGTGTTTCATATCTCATAACCAATGTATTTACTAATTTACCTGATCTTGCCTATATTATGGCTATGTAATTCTATACATGTATTCAATTCAATTTCTTCAATTATTTCACATTTCCAGCTCTGTTCTCTCTCTCTCTCTCTCTGCCTTCTTCTCACCGCCTCTCTCACAGATTACTACTATATTTACTCCTGCTACTAATAGTTTACATTAAAATTTTATTGAATACAATTATTTGAGTTGATGCATTTGATGTTTAACATGTTTATGCATGCATGACATGACATGTAAATTGTATTATAGAGTGTGATATATTCATGTGCATAAGCTGGCTATTTGTTAATGACATGTTAGGTGTAGGTATACTACATTTAAATTGTATTATATAGACATCAATATCGTTAGTAAAGTTCGCTAGGGTTCAAGGAGGCAACGGTCCCCTTACTTGGGGCTTGAGGACCATGCCCAAGAAATAAAAATTATGTTTGCACAGCCATACAGAACCGCGGTGTTATATATTTAAGCATTGCGGTGTTACAGTGTCAAAGTATTGTGATGCTTCGAGTTGGAATGGAGATATGGAGTAGAGCACTACGGCACTCCAAACCTCAACACCACAACGCTATGAGTTAGGCTGGGTAGTTTCTTACTTGTTTTTTATGCTTAACTTGAAATATTGCACCTATAATGAAAACACTAGGGCTCATACCTGCACAGCCCGATTCAAAAATGCTTTAATGCGAGTCCTTGTTATTAAATTAGTTTAAATATGAACTTATACAGTGAACAAGTTTAATTTAAATTTTGATTATTAATTTAGAATTAATTTCAAGTGTATTTCCACCCTTGTTAACCAAATATTTATTGATAATTCATAAGGATAAATATTAATATGTGCAAAAACTCAATTTTTCTTCAAGGATCTTATAAAATAATCATCTTTTTATTTTTTGTTTATTTAAAATAGATATGAAAAAATACTTTAAATGAAAGCCTAAATGATATGAACACATGATGATCATGTAAAGTCCAAAACAAATTTGTTTGCCATTGTTAATGATATTTCATAGTATATAATGATAATTAAATGATTATATGACGATGTCTAAAGATGATGACTTCGAGGAAGAAGTTATATGTGTCATTCTTAATTATAAAATTTCCATTAGCATACACTTTATATTTTTATATTAGAACTTAACGATTATATTTTAAAATCAATAATGCTGATCTGAAGCCTGGATGAATAATATGTTCCTCTTCGGCCCCTCCCACGAAACCTTCGTCGGGAAGCATCAGAGCACACCGGTTTAGCACGAACCAACGCAAAAACTTGTCTAGGATCAGATCCCCCACCAAACTCCAAAGAATCGTAAGAATCATATTCAAATTTAGACGAGCAATGCAGCCAATCAATATGAGTCCGCACATCCAACCCGGAATTATCACCCACATGATAAGACAATGCATGGGGCTCAATCAAGCTCACAAGCACATCAACATAAGCATTAGATTCAACCAACACTTGTTTCCCAACATTATGACCACCACCATCCACATCCCCTTTAACAATAGGTTGAGTCACTTCCACAGCAGCAGAAACAATATTAGAAACATGAGAAACATCATAACAACCCCCCCCCCCCCCCCCCCCCCCCCCCCCCCCCACACACACACACACACACACACACACACACACACAATTTCCAGAATTAATAACACCACCTGATGATTTCTATAAAACCAGAACCCCAGCCTCAACAGCGACAGGGATAACAGAACAAGAAGGATCGGACATAGTATAAGTTATAGCATTATTCAGAACAGGATTAGACACACACACCAGCTGGACAGCACAGCCCGACGAACCCCCAGCCATAGTGTCAATCGTATCACAAAATGGAATATCACCACCAACAGCCAAGTTAACCCCAATCACATTATCCAAATGAGGCACATCATTGGAATTATTATTCTGAATGTCACCAACAACATCCGCAGATAAAACCAAATCAACAATAGGCAAAGGAGCTACAGGTAAAACACACGAATCATTTTCTTTAAAATTATCATCTAAAGGAGTGAGTCCCACAGACTCACCACCAACACGAGGGAGAACCACCTCAGGAATAATCAAATTCGCACTGGGAGAGATGGCCAAACTCGGATTGTCAGCAAAGGGACGACAGTTACCAGAAACATGCCCAAGTTTCTTACAAGAAGAGCAAAAGGAGGGAAATTCTTCAAAAATCACTTGTTGGACATACCCAGAAACCTCGGGACCTAACCAAACCTTATCGGGATAGGATTTGGTAACGTCCAATTCAACTAAAACACGAGCAATGGATGGCCTGGAACTTATAGAAGTGGCAGTGTCAACTTTAAGTGGTTTGCCAAAAATCAAACTGAGACCATGAAGGATTCTGGGAGAAAAAAGATGGGGGCAAAGCTGGGGGAAAGAGACCCAAATCGGTACAATCGGAGATTCAACGCCAATATCCACCATTGGCGACCATTTTGAAAGTTTCATGTAACAATTATAAACAAAGTAAGAACCATGGCAGAACACACGACAGTAATCAAGATCATTCTTAAGTTTGATAAGAACATGCGTCGGATCCAACAAGGTTACAGAAAATTCGCCATTTAATTTCAAATTGAAGAAAAAACGCCAGATTGAATCCAGAGAAGGGCGTTTAGACGGGAAGAAACCAACCAGAGAGAAATGAAAAGGAGCTGCTAAAGCCGCAATTTCAGTTTCCGAAATCCATAAAGAGGGTAAACCACGAAACGAAGTCACCCTAAGGTAAGAAAAAGGAGTAACAGACGAACCAGCAAGAACTTCTAAAAACGAACGAAAAAAGGAAACTCCCTCCAAAAAACCAGGATCACATAGTTTCTTCGGCGGCATGCCGGCAAACGCCAGAAAAACACAAACCAAAACCAAAAACAAGGACCATACAAACACCATAATACAAGAGAAGAAAGGAAAAACTTCCCTGAAGGAGAGAATCCACCACGGCAAGCAGAGACGAGCCGCCAGGGAGCGCTAGGGAAAATCCCTAGCGGAGCGAGGACGATCACACATCTTCTGCCTAGGGCAAAAAATTAAACCACATATTGGTTGTATCTCTTCTACCTTATATATATATATATATATATAAGGTAACCAGGAAATATATCAAAACTTTTTCTTATAAAATTTTATTCAATATCAAAATGATAAACTATAACTTCCATCATAAATATTCCATCGCCAATATTTATGATTTTCACCTATTCTCTACAACAATTTTTAATTGGCAATCATGTCCTAGGGAATTTTTTTAAAGGAATTTTTTTCATTGGATGAGTAGATCGTAACTGTTTATCTCCCCATCCAAAAAAAAAATATTGGATTTGATAATCGTAGGCTTCGAGAGAGCGCTAGAAAGGTAGACCATATGCTCTCGGTATTTTTTTTTGAGGAAGAGGTGGACCCAATTCGCTCCAGTTACTACAGTAAACTGAATTCATAAGTTGTAATTATAGCTTAATTACTGTATGCGAAACCATAAATACCAGTGAGACCTGCTGCCAACCCTGAGCACTTCTCGCAGAGAAGAAAATCTGAAACATAGCGAAAACAAGAGTTAGAATCGATGGAGCGCTACAGACTGAACCCGAACTTCAATGGAGCTGCCACTGCTCCTCAAAAACCCAATCTTTTCCTCAATCCAACTTCTCAAATCTCCCTTCCCCCAAAACCCCACCTCCAAGACCCCCCCATCTCCCCTTACCTTCAACCCCAGCGCCCAAACACCGCTGCCGGCGATCGCCTCCGCCACGCTGCTGATGACTCTGAGCTCAGTATCTTCAACGCCGAGCGTTATTTTAACGAAGGGCAAGATTCCAACGAAACATCTAAAAAGCTCACTCCGATCGCCGAAAGGCGCGACCTTTCTCCTAAAAGCTCACTCGACGGTTTCAGCCGAAATTCCAGAAGCCGCTCTTTTCACACGACTCCCACTGCCTCTTCGGAAGCCAGCTGGAATAGCCAAGCAGGTCTTCTGAAAAACCCACCAGGCTCGCTTTCCGTCACCGTTAAAGGCTTCCCTGTTGCAGAACAGAGGAAAGGCTCTGCTTCGCCCGGACGACGGCTTTTCCGCCGGAGCTGTCCTTGTGCCGGCAAGAAGTCCGTCGACGTTGAGGAGAGCTACTCAGACCCCAAAAGCCCCGTTCGGTCTAGCTTCGAATCCACTGCTAAAAACCAGAACTTGATCAAAGCAGAGCAAGAAGTGGAGAAGGCCACAAAGGTGAAGGTTTTCCCTGGAATCTCGCCAAAAGAAAACGATGCATTTCGATTCTCTCCGGAAATCTCTCGCCGGACTGTGAACTCTGGCGGGTTCTCCTTCCCCATTCTTGCTTCACCCAAGAAGAAAGCCGTGGAAGACCCCGCAAGAGACTCACTTGAAGTCTTTCAACCACCCATCGACGGAACATCTTCTCCTGTGCTGAGAAAATCTACGGATTTTCAAAAGAATTCTGATCGCCGGAGTTTTAACATCCCGGGGAGTCCCAAGCTGCGGTCGCCTGTCGACGATGACCTCGCTAGCGATGCAAGTTCGGATCTTTTTGAAATAGAGAGTCTTTCAACTCAGATAACTAGCCGCCGGAGTTACTCCATTGACGAGCTTCCTTCACTGGCGTTCGAACCGAAGAAGATAGTCGGGAATTTGCCGCTCCAGCGAAGCATAGAAGAGGAGTGCTACCCGCCCAGTGAGGTGAGCGTGTCGTGGAGTGTGACGACAGCAGAGGGTTTCGACCGTGCAAGCATTGCAAACTTTTCGAGCGCCGTCTCAGAATTCGGCGAGCACCCGTTCGAGCCGTTTGCCGGCGAAGGGAAGAAGGGCTTAAGTGTAGGCGGTTTGCTCAGCTGCCGATCCGAAAAAGCGGTTTGTGTGGTGGCCCCCCAACTTGTGCGGTTCGGACCGGATTCACAGCGAAGGACTGGGGCGTCAGTTTTTGCGGTCGAGCCGGATCGTGTTATGGGTTTGGCGAGGCTGGGGGCTGTGAACCCGGTCCGAGATGGTGCTGGGTTGCTTGGGCCGCGATCGGTTCGCATGAACCGGATTGTTCAACCGATTAATGCGAGGGTTTATTGAACTGGTTTGGAGCTCGCGAAGTTTCTGTAATTGTTTTTTAAATAATTTGGGACTGGTTATTTTGTTTTAGTATTTTTTTTCTTTTTTTTTTAAGAAAAATTAGCACATTCAAGATTTGTTTCTTATTATTTATTAATATTTATTTTTAGTTTGCTACTTAGTACAGATAAGAGAAGAAAAATTAAATTAGCGCAAAAAATTTTAAGATATTATTTTATTGGCGGATATCGTGATATTATTTAAAGTTATTACTGAAATTTTTAGATATATTTTCTCCCCAAAAAAATTTAGATATAAAAATATCAATTTAAAGGATTCTTTGGGGGCATTTTCATTTTTTTAATTTTATTTTTAAAGTTTATTCTAAGTCATGGTTTTAAAAAATGCTGCTTCAAAAATAATATTTAAAGGGAAATTTTTTAAAAATGATGCACTAATATTGCAGTTGATTACAAATGAGGTCATTCCTTGGGGGAAGACCTTAGTTTGATGTATATCTTATTGAGTACATTACATGATGTGAATATAAAGAGTCATTGTAGTCGGTGAGCGTCGTAAGTCAGAAGGACCGTAGTCGGCTAGCGATGTGAATACAAAGAGTCATTGTAGTCGGCTAGCGATGGAGGTCGGAAGGACTGTAGTCGGTGAGCGTCGTAAGTCAGAAGGACCATAGTCGGCTGGCTACATAGGTCGGAAGGACTGTAGTCGGGTAGAAATTCAATAATGGATAGAAATCTAACGACGGACAGAAGTTCGGTGTCGGGTAGAAATCTGGCAACCAATGGAGGTCCGACGTCGGGTAGAAGTCCAACGTCAATTGGAGGCCGAGGGGAACTCCAGCATTAGATGGTATTCGGGCAGAACTGCGGTGTCACTTGGAGTTTTGGTGAAACTCTGGCGTCACTTAGAGGTCGGGCAAAATTCCAGCGTCACTTGGAGGTCGGGCAAAATTCCAGCGTCACTTGGAGGTCGGGCGGAATTCCGGCATCACTTGGGCGGAGTTTCGACGTCGGGCGAAACTCCGGCAGTGGTCGATGAGAAGTTTCTTCCCTCCTAATTTTTTCTTCTCCTCTTCTTCTTGCTTGGATCTTGGATGCCCTCTCAAGAGAAATGAATGGTCTATTTATAGATATTTTTGAGTTGCAAGGTCTATAAATAGGAGGAGGATCAAGGGCAAATGTGGAGTGGTTCGATAGACGGCCGATATTGAATCCCTTGATCTTGAACTGTTCGTTAGACATTTGAAGGTCTTAATGATATCAGAATTTAGCAATCTTGAGCTCGTTGGATTCGTCTCGCGTCGAGTCGCTCGATTCGACTATAGGATCATCATGTTTGGATACCGTTTGGTAACTCAAATTATGATTCGAACATCCTGAATGTGCTTTGGGTATTCGATTTGGACCCATTTGGGCTCGGATTGAGTCAAATTTGGTGTCATTGGTTTCGTATTTCCGAGACGCTCAGTTTGACTATAAATTTGTTGAAATCGAAATTCAAGTGATCCCGGATTCACTTTTTGAAGCTTCCGGCTTGATTTTGCCTCGAGATTCATGCCAGATCAAAATATTTTTTGCATGATATATCAAAAATAAAAAGTTGTTAACTTGTTATAGGTATTATAATTATATTTAAGCAATTTAAATTATTATTTTTATAAAAATATCACACATTTGTAATTATGATTATAATAGGTTATTTCCAGAAAAATTTATGAGAGCTTCACAAATAGGAAAAACTATTCTGCGATGAATTCGGACTTAGAGTTGCATCCGAATTATGAGAAAGTATACACAGTATGTACAATATGTACAGAATATATATATATATATATTGTGTACAACTGATTATTTAGATTATATGAACATTTTTTTACAAAAAATAATAGCAACGAATCCTCATAAATTTTAATTGAAAACATTTATAAAAGTTTTATATTATATTAAACTTTATAAAGATTATATTTCGTAGAATTAGAGACAGTCAGACAATGAATATAAGTAGATTGCGGGCCCACTTATTTCAAGAAAGAGATTCTTTAAAGGTGTGGTGTCATTTGACATTTGGTTGTTTAATGTAAAAAAATTATATTTTAAGATAATTATTTCATTCAGTTCAATGTTATTAAAATTCAATATTAATTTCAATTTGTACAAAATTTTGAAATGTGATTCAAATAAGATAATTTAATTTAGGGATTTTTACATGCATAACACTTGAAACTACCCTAAATACATATTCAACACTCAAACAATTATATTTACTAATATACCACTTAAAACCCTCTTTTCATAAATTATACCACTCCGTTTAAATCCCGTCCGAATTCTCGCCTCGCATCGTTCGTTCGCGCGAGATGTCCGGTAGAACAAGAGCAACGATGGCCATGAAGATATCTTCGGCAATCTGGAGCCAGCTAACCCTCGAGATTTTGTGTTTCGTCTACAAGGTTGCGAGCGGAGCCTGCTCCATTGCTTCCGCTTATGCTCTCTCGGCTACAAGGTCCCCCTTCTCTAATTCTTCCAAAATCTGCAGCTCAAAAATGTAATGTGGGTTGCAAGTGTGAGAGAGGGAGGAGATCGAGTTCAGCCACAGACGATAGCCAGGATGGGTCCGATCATCTTTTCCCTGGCGCTGAGCGAATCAGAGCTCGGCGGCGTGGGAAGTCGTACAAGGAGCTTAGTGGGCTTTACTTGCCAGTGCAGATTTTGGAGCATTAGGTTCAGTTTGGATGGGCGTTATCTTGCCAGTGCAGGAGAGGACTGTGTAATCCATATTTGGAAGGCATTAGAGCGTAAGCCTTTGATAAGCGGAGCAACGATGAGAAGGACTCTTCGTCTGAGAGAGAGGAGGAGATCGAGTTCAGCCACAGACGATAGACAGGATGGATCCGATCATCTTTTCCATGGCTCTCTCTCTCCAATCGAGCGAGGGAGAAGAGCTAAACCCGCAGCAGACGTCTGAGAACCGTGTTTTCGCGAATTCGTTTTGACGGAGCCTGGACGGAGTGTTATGTTTGATGAGGGACAGCTATTTACGGTGGTAAAATAGTAAGAAGTAAAGTTTAAGTGTGAGATAAGTAAATATGGATGTTTTAGGTGTTAGGTATGTAAAAATCCCTTTAATTTAAAATTTAAAATTAATGAAATAAAATTATATTTTTATAACATAATTTACACAAACGAAACAAAAATGTTGCTTTTATGAAATAGTATACATAAATGATTTCCCAAAAGAGAAAATACATAAATGCAGTGATATTAGTTAAGACAATAAAAATTATTGTTTATTAGATTTTATGATTTTTCTATAGTTTTGTAATAGAGATAATAATTTTTAACTTCTACCTTATAAAATAAAATTACTGTGCTATATATATATATATATATATATATATATATATATATATATATAATTGTTCGAGGATGATATTAAATCTTACTCATAAAATTGGCTAAGAAATAGAAAAATTGAGAGAAAAGGACGAAGAAAAGAAAAGAAGAGAGAACTAGAAAGAGGCAAAGGAACAACTTCGATATTTTTGTTATTAAAGATTATATATAGGCTTGCCCACTGACCTTCTTTTAATGGGTGCCTGAGAGCATAAATAATGATAAATATGAAAGTTATATTAAAAGATTAATATAATATATAACCTAATAAAATCTTGAATTTATTAATTATATCACATTTATTTCTTAAAATATGCATTAAAATTTTCTAGATATAAAAGGAGTCCACCTACTTTAATTAGTTGGATTGAATTAAGATTTTTTTTTTTTCAAGGGCATAGCTCAATTTCTTTAAATAAAGAGCAAAATTACAATATGTTAGAGATTATAATTATAGAAGAATAAAGTGAGAAAAAAATGTGATTAGCAAAAAAGAGCAGAACTCACATATAATACTAAAATTAAACATACACAAATTCAAATAAAAATGCAAAAAAATAAAAAATGAACTTAGACTAAATAAAAATTACACCCAAAAATCATATGGTCGTCTAAGGAATATTTCTTAGCTTTTAAGTAGTAAAAAAATCGTCCCAAATAAAGTGTTAGGTTTCGTTTGAGACGACTTTTTTACTGATTCTTAAAGCTGTTTTTTAGTACAAATTTTTAATTTTTATACTAAAAATATATTTAAGCAGTAAAAAAACTGTCTCAAATGAAGCCTGAGTCTTCATTTAGGTCAATTTTCTTATTAATTGATATACTAATCTTTTGGTTCAAATTTTTTTAAAGCCTTTTTTTTGGGGGGGGGGGGGAATTTAAAAAAAAAAATTAAAGCTACAAAAAGGTAGCTAAAAAGGTTTCGTAAGCCAAACCTTAAGCTTAACAAAAGTGATTTGACACATAATGTTTAGGCTTTAGAAGGTACTTAATTCGAATGGAATACGGCATTTTCTTTAATGCCACTTCATTCGATTTGAAATTCGACAAAAAGTACCCGACAAGCTTCACATTCTTTTTTTTATTTTCTTTTTTTTTTAAATAAAAACTAATAAGTTCTTTCAATTTATTTTTACATTTAATAATTTATGAAGAAATTATCTGCAGTACAATAATTAAAGAAATTAATTATATTTTATTTAATTTGTTTAAATATGTTTTTAAAAAATAAAATAATTGTATCTATTTGTTTAATTAAGGATGTTTATTCCGTTCAATATATTGAGTCCAACAAATAAGCCGTTTGTTTTCTACTGATTCGTAAATTAATGAATTAAATATCAATATTATTATTTTGTACTTTCCAATTAAAAAATTATACATAAAAATTTTCTTTAAAAAATATAATAAAAAGGTTGTCCAAAACAAAATCATAATCTCTTTATATATAATCTTAAACAAGAAATGTTGCTTATATTATGTAGCAATATTTTATAATAAAAAAGAGTATTGTAATTCTAAAATATAGTAAATAAATAACTTAAATTAAGCCATCTATTCACTTTTTATTTTAAAATTTATTTTATAAATAACTCAATAATCACTTAACTCTAATTTTATTTTCTTCTTAATTCAACTCTATTTTTTATGCTTTTTCTATAGTTTTAATTTTTTTAATGGAATAATTAATTTTTTCAACATTAATTAAATTAGCTACAATATTTTTCTTCAATTAGGTTCAAAATGTTTAGTAAGTATATATATCTACATTTGTTTTAATTACTTTTATTTTATCAGTAATTAAAATAAATTTATTGTTATAACAAATTATATCATATTTTTTAACTATTATAATTAAATTTATTTTTAAAATTATAATATATAATATGCATTCAATACTTACATATATATATATATATATATATATATATATATATATATATATATATATATACCTGCTTGCTTCTATTCACTTTATGCTTTCCAATATATATTTTAAGATAATTAAAATAATTTTTTAAACAGATAAATGATGGATTTCAGATTTCTCATTTGCACCATTATCAACAATTAAAATAATCTGGTTAAAAAACAACTTGTTTGACAATGAGGTCCACCATTGTTGTGTCGCTCGAGCTAGCTTTTTAATAAAAAGAGACCCACATGTGTGCTATATAGGGGCCTAAACCAACATATATAATGGCCATAAAATAATTTGTAGCCCTCATTATGATTGAAAAGAGTTCATTTGAGTTTTTTTTTTTTTGGAAAAAATAAAGGAATGTCCCATTTTCATTGCTAAGAAGAAGAAAATTACAAAGAATGAGCTGTAAAATAAGCTCAAATGCTGAAAAATAGCAAATATAATAGCTAAAATAGAAGCCAGAGCCATTAAGGCCTAAAGATCAACATATAAGAGAAACGGTTGTTGGATCTTAGCCTCCATTGAAACTCAAAGTTTTTTTTTGGAGGAAATTTTTTTTTTTTTTTTTTTTTTTTTTTTTTTAACAAACAACCATAATATTAAAACTAAAAAAAAGAGGTTATAACATAAGGATCAGGAAAAACTGAAAAAAGTAAAAAAGCAATAAAAAACTACAGACACAAAAACAAAGAGCTTTAAAATCTCAGAGAAGGGCTCAGTAGGATGTTGAGGCTCCCAGCATCCTCGAAAGCGCAAGGACCATCCAGAAATGATGAGAACCACCAATGGTTGTCACAAGGAGCCAATGAGGACACGAGCCCCGGCAACATCACAGCCCTGCAACCTCATAAAAAATCCAATCAATCCGACCAATCGCAACAAACACTCAAAGTTGGAAAAGAATTATCTTTTTCTACCACCTCTCTTCCAAAGTTTCCCACGAGGACATACCGTAACATGTCTATCACGAACCATAGATAGTTCAAAACAAGGGTCTGAATATGAATCAGAATCAGATTCATATTCAGACGAATTGAACAACCAATCACCATGATACCTGACATCCACTCCAGTAGAAGCACTCACTGTTACTGGAACATTAACCAAATTCATTGAACTGTCCACATCCGAAATAATTTTCTGAACACACATATTTGGTTCCTCATTCAATACACTAACCCGAGGCCGACCCAATTCTTCCACAACACCTAAAACAGGCGACCCATCAGAAAAAGTCTCAGCATTAACAGGAACAGAAACCAAATCCGGCACCAATACAATAGCCGAAAAATCCTCAACCACAGCCGTAGGGCCAGCACCTTCAAGCACACACGAAGGGATAAAAGGAATAGCATCCGGAGATAACAGAGTATCAGCAGCAGCAGTGACACCAGCATTACCCTCAACAACAGGGGAAACAGACGGTGACTCGACAGAGGGTAAAATAGCGGTTTTAGAAGCAATGTTAGCATTCTCACAACCCACAGTATCACAGGCAATAATAATAGGAGAACAAATCTGAGAAGAAACACCACTAACCGTTAAAACCTGAGGAACAGGAGGAGCATTAGCCTTACCATCTTCCTTTAAAGTATCTACGACATTTCGAACACCCAATCTCCCACCCTCCCCAACGAAGAAGAAGGCAAAAGATTAGGGTGGAGAATTGTGCAATCCACTTTAGAATGTCCCAAAGAGGAGCAGTGCCCACATAATCCGGGAAATCTTCGAAGACCACAGACTGAACATAACCTGAGTTTTCCGGGCCAATCCAAATTTTATCAGGAAACGTTTTAGACACATCTAGCTCTACCAAAACTCTCGCAACTGAAGGTCGGGAACCCGAAGAAGTAGCGTTATCAGTTTTTAAGGGATTACCAAACACCCTACCCAATCCATGTAAAATACGGGACGCAAACAGATGGGGCCTAAGATTTGGAAAAGAAATCCAAATGGGAACAACAGGAGATTTGGTTTCCACATCAAGAGAAGGGGACCCACTTAATCAATTTCATGAAACAATTGTTAACGAAATAGGATCTATGAGCGAATACCCTACAATAATCTAAATCATTGAAAAGCTTTATCAGGACATTCCGCTTATTAAGCACAGTTACAGAAACCTCACCCTTCAATTTAAGATTAAAGAAAAAATTTCGAATAGCATCCAAAGAAGGACGACGAGTGGGAAACTTTCCGACAAGGGCAAACTCAAACGGAGCGGCTAAGGCTTCTATTTCCATCTCCGAAATCCACAAAGATGGCATGCCTCTAAAAGACGAGACCTTCAGCTCAGGAAACACCACAAAAAGCGATGAAGAACCAGATAAAGCTTCTTTAAACGAGAGAGGCGAAGAACCGGGTAAAAAACCAGGATCACGAAGACGAGAAGAAGCCATGAAAATAGATCTCAAAAGCAAAAGGAGGAAAAAACTTCCCTGACGTGTGAAGAGGAACGCCAAGCGGAGAAGCCGCCAGGAGGGATTAGGGCAACGCTTTGGAGGAAATCTTTAAACCTATAGCATTTTTCTAAGACATTAGTGGCCCACCTTATCACTTGGCATGATTTTGGATTATGATGAGGTTCCGTTATGCACAACTCCGGCTTGGCCATGGTTGCTGGCAACCTTGGTAGTTCAATTCTGATGAGTTGTCTTCATTGGCATGCGGGATAATGCTGATTTTTATTCTCCTCTGCTTGCCTCGTGATTTGCTGCTTATAATGAATTGTCCTTCTTTGACGGCTAGGTGATTGCAGGATTTGCAATTCCTGAGTCCGTCTTTCAATTTTCATTGTTTCGTCGATATTTTGGGGCTTCTTTCTTTTTTTTTCGCTCTAACTTCTTTTAATTGGTGCTTGCTTTCAAATCATTGTAATTTTGATTTGTCTTCTCTTGGGCCTTTGTACTTTCCTTATTTTTGAATGAAAAAAAAATTATTGATTTGAGAAAAGAAAACATAAAAAAACGAAGCCCACCTTATCACTTGTTGCAAAAATGTAAAGCTCAAATTAATCAGCTCGTAAGCCTTATTGGTAAGGATCCGATGCATATACTTTTTTATGCATCTTATCAGTATTTGCTAACAACCTCACAAGTTGTTCTGTCATTAAAATTTATTTGATGTAACCTTAAAATTCATTTTTGACAATATAATATTATTTGAAAATTTATCGGATCAGTTGATAAATTTGATTTTTGTCATCATAATGTTTATCAATATAATACTTTAGTATCTCAATCATATCAAAATATAAAGAAAAATTAATATTAATAATATTTTTTAATTATATTATATAATTTAAGAGTTAGGTTATAAGTAAACTATAAGTATTGGATATATAAATATACAAGAAATATGTGGCATGCATAATGCATGTAAATAACTCATAAAAGTTTTAAAGAAGCTATATCGGTCTGATCGATCGGATGAAGTGAAATTGTAAAGAAAATAATTAAACCCTTTATCATAAAAATTATAATAAAAATTACTCTCACAGCTGTCATGTGAATACTTAAAAATTTAACTAAGGAGGTGTTTTATTTGCTCTAAAAGAAATGTAAAATAAAATGGGCTGTTTGATTTGTTAAAAAAAGAGAACATAGATATAGAATATGATTCTAGTGAATTCTTTTTTTTTTTTTTTACCACAAATTAATTACATTGTCTTCATGCATCTACCGATCACAACTACCCACTGTTGTCAAAAATCACTGAGCTCCATCCACAGTTATCGACCACCATCAGCCATTGCTAACTCATAAGCAATCTACCTTCATTGACATATCGATAAATTAAGATAATGTACTTCTCTCACTTAAAATCTCTAATTACTTAAAATATGCAACAACTCATAAAATAATAATCTCTTGCTTGGTGGCAACCTTGATAGTCATTCCTCATTGCAGTTTGGTGTTGGTTCATGGTTCGTGGCCTACAATGGATTGACATTGCTTGGCTTGGGGTGGATGTGTGTGGCCTCATTATTGAGTCGAGGTGGACACTTGACTTCTTCACTTTGAGTTGTGCTGTTACGCTCTTCTGGGTTTTTATCCTTTTGTTGATAATATCATATTAATCTTGTTTTAGGTGGATCATAGGCTTAGTTTGTCTTACTTTAACTACTACTTTTTGTTATTCATTTCGGTTTTAGATCCTTTAAGAGCTTGTAATCCTTTGCTATTTTTAACGTGTAAACCCCTTGTCGGATTTTGTTTAAATAATAATAATAATAATAAATAGCTTATATATATATATATATATATATATATCTAAAGGAATATAACCTGAAAATTAGCACGTTGATTCTTATCTCCTCCCTGACAAGCCAAGATGAAGACGACCAATCATTCTTAATGGCTGCGTCATTATAAAACACTGCACGTGCGTGGTTTATTCTAACTGCTAAATCGCAGTTAATTAAATTAACCAACGCACTAATACTCAAAGAATGGTCTATTATTTGGCCACGTCAGCGCAATAGATTACGCTTAAATTTGGCCACGTCAGCGCAATTAGATTGCGCTTAAATTTGGCCACGTAGCTCAAAATACCACCAAATTATTTTATACAATAATTTATTCACAAATCGTATATCCGTATCTGGTAAAGCCGAACCGGACAGAGCCATCTAATCTAGGAAAATTGGCTTTTATATTATCCGGGCCCACAGTTGTATCCCAATCCCGAGGAGACTAAATTCGGATGAACACGTGGCTCGTTCCTAGGGGAGGAGTGCGGTTCTATGGGCCCCATCGGGAGGGGAATTTGCTGGACTGTCGTTAGTGTTGATGGGCCTAAGCTCGGGCCATGTGAGATGTCTTTAGTTTGGGTCGTTTTGTTTTTCCGAGTTGGGTACGGGCGTATGGAGTGGGCCCGGCCCGCTGTTCGTCTTTAGAATGACTGCTAGGTCCGTGACTGTAAGCATTGCCAGTTTGACCAATCAGTTTGACTGAGGGAAAAATATATATTGGCTTGTTGTTTGGTTGGAGGGAATTTGAGTGTATTATATTTCAAATGCAATAGTTTCATAATTTTAAGTATTTGATTTGGGAGTAAAGTAAATTTACAATTTTTTAGGAGTTTGAAGCTCATATTATAAGTCAATTTTTAGGTAATCTAAGTTCATGTAAATCGAGGGGATTTAGAATACACCTTCCAAAGTGATGCATTTCACCCACCGTTGTTTAGCTTGGTCGGTGGGCGATAACGTTGGGAACCCCCCAACTCGTACTCGATTCCTCTCGAACTGTATCCCCTCTTAAATGAGGCCCAATCAAGTACGAGCCAGGAGGTTTCTGAGGTGGTTGCCTCTTCTAGGTCAGCCGAGGCTTAGTCACACCACCAAACGCCCTTTCGAGGGTGACATTGAGTAGATACCTTATCCAAAAAAAAAAAAAAGTGATGCATTACTTTTCACTTGATCTGAAACCACAGAACCCCATATCAATAGGTGAATTTACAAATTCCGACAAATTTCACAATACAAGTGTGGCCCCACATCCATCAATGGCCCCAAGAACTTTGTATACATTTAATAGCATTATCAATGCACATTATTTTAATTTCACATTACATGGTTAAAAAATATGTTAAATTAGAAATCTCTATTATAAATTTAATCTTTTAATAAAAAAAATATATTTGTTAATTGATATATCAATCAAATTAACAGTCCTAAACATCATCATCATATTATATTATTATTGGTTCATCTTTCATTTTTGCATATACTAAAATTGCCTATCAAATTCATCTTTAACAAAATTCACCCCTACACTTTATATTATTTCATAAAATTATAATTTTGTAACACAGCTTAATTGTAAAATGTTGAAACATTGATTTATATTGAAGAATATATCTGACTATTGTTAGCACAAAAAACAATTATATAATAAGGCTTGATCCTCTCATGCCATCATTTTCTTCAGATTGACTCCTTTATTTGAATGTCTTCAATTCGAAGAGGTGGCTCATCAACAACATTGCTTTTGCAACCAAGATTTCCATTAACATCTTCCTTCTCCAATTTGCCATTACTCCCTGATTTTGGAGAAGATGAAGAAGCTTCAGATGAAGCCTCAGAGCGAGCATCCGATAAGGATGATATTGATCGTCGCGGAGCTGATGCCACCGGTTGATCCGGGCAAAGAACAGAGCCACGCGAACTCAATAAAGCATTCATCTTCTTATCATCTTCTTTCATTCGATTGGCGAAATTCAGGAAGTCGAATCCATTCTGATTGCGCCCTCCGAATGCTGATTCAAGCTTGTCCATGTCGAAGAGGTCCAGCATTACTTTCTGGCTTTCAGGATTGTCAGAGTAGACAAATTTCACCTTCTTGTATGTTTTCTGCTCAAGAAATGGTTTCACCATCTGTAAAGGGGAAGGAACTGGTCAGTTGAAACCATTCATATCAGTATGGGGAATGTTTATTTGGGAAAAGCATGATGTTTAATGTTTGCATGTAAATCAACATTTTTGTATTTGATTTGAAGCAAAGTTCAAAAAATCTGTTGGGAAATAAGAGGCTTCATTTGGGACGGTTTTCGTATTGCGTCTTAAAGCAACTTTTTAGTATAAAAATTTTATTTTTTGTACTAAAAAGATGCTTTAAGAAGCAGTAAGAAAGCCGTCACAAACGAAGCTAAAATGACCTAGTCTTGATTTGAAGGTTTGCTTTGCAGCATTAAAAATACAGATGATCAAACAGCCCCTTTACTCCTAGATAAACCATGGAAATCTTAGTAAATATCATAAGATCTGCATGCTCATATTCAATGAAAATGTCAATGAAAGAACTAATTTGTGTTATTTTTTGGTGGACTTTATTTTATTTTGTAATTTTTAATTTTGATACTTTGCATATGCCGATGGTATTAGAAATTATATTTTTTATCAGATTTGAATGAAAATTTGACTCTTAACGGGACACAATTCAGAAAAAGAATTCATTTTGTCGACCCCATGTAGAGTGATTAAGGCTTGAAGTTGTTGTTGTTGCATATGCCATTGATGAATGCCTATGAGAATAGAATGTGATCTATATGTGATATGATACATAGTTTGGTTCGATTAATGTTTGATATAGGCTTTGTTTGGGATAGCTTTCTTTCTGCTTTTTAAAGCAACTTTAAGAAGCAATAACAAAGCCGTCCCAAATGAAGCCTTAAGAATCTAGGACGTTCAGTGAGTACAATCATTAGATGTGGCAAGGTTGAGCTAACTTTCAAGATATGAGTTTGAATTTTGGATGATTCTTGTTGCGGGCTAAAATATACGCGGCGGTAGAGTTTGCAAATTTACGTCTGAGCGTTGTACGAATATTCTGCACACAAACAGAAAAGAAAGTGAACACCATGATTTTTACGTGGAAAACCCGAAAGAGGGAAAAAACCACGGGGCCGCGCCCAGTTGAAATAATTCCACTAGTGTTTGTTTGAAGTACAGAGGCTGATTTGTCCCACAAGTTAGGACGATCAGTTTACAATCAGTTTCTTCTAAATTGAAACAGAGTTACAAAGTTCTGCGAAATTCCAGCGTCTCCCGAAAATCTGGTAGAGTTCCGGCGTATTCAGGCGGCGGAAAGAAACTCCGGCGGTGGTTGAGGAGAAGATGATTCTCCTTTCCCCTTATCTTCCTCTTCTCTTCTTCTTCTCTCTTCTTCTCACTTGAGTCCTCTTGTGAAGAATGAGGGCTCTATTTATAGTTTTTCTGGAGTGGTGTGGCTTGTAAATAGGTGTGAGATCAGAGGCGAATAGAGAGTGGTCGAATGGACGGCCGATATTGAATCCTACGATCGTGCACCATTCGTTGGACATTTGAAGGCCTTAGTGATGTCGGAATTCGGTGATCTTTGGCTTTTTGGATTCGTCTCGTCGAGCCGCTCGATTCAACTATAAGCTCCTTAAAATCAGACATCGTTTGGTAACTCAAATTGTGGTACGAGCTTTCCAACAGCACTTCGGGTGCTTGATTTGGGCTCACTTGGGCTCGGATCGAGTTGAATTTGGTGTCATTGGGTTCGTATTTCCGAGACGCTCAATTTGACTATAAGCTTGCTGAAATCAGAGTTTGGGTGCTCCCAGATTTAATTTTTGAAGTTTATGGTTCAATTTTGCCTCGAGATTCGTGCTTGATCAAGATAATTTTTGGAGAATATATCAATTCTATTTCCCTAAGTGTGGTATGGTGAAGTTCATGAAATTCCCATTTATTTTGGTAATCCAAACTCACAATAGGCCATGAGCTTCATAGATATTGTTTTCAGAGTTCCTCTTTTGCTGTGTTTTTTCCTGATTGTATGTGTTGCAAGTTGTAAATTTTAGCATTTGCTTCTTCTAGCTTAGTATTATCCAGATAATTGAGATTTGAATTTTCAGTTCTCTAAACCAAATATGACCTCATTTTATGCCAATCTTATATCCTAATGAACATTGTAATGAAAATATATAAATATATATATCTGCAACATGTAGTTTTATTCAGTTTTAAATTTAATAAAGTTATATATTTTTGCTTTCAATCTTGTACAAGTGTGTGGCCTAGATTTTCTCTTCTTTTGTAACTTTATATTTTCCTTAAATATTTAGTTATTGGTGTTAAAACAGTTCTGACTTTGGACAAATTTGCAACAATTGAGATTTTAATTACCATGGAAAATTCAAATTTCTCATTATTTTTTATGGTTCAAATTTTATGTTCATTTCTTCGAATTAATCATTACATTATAATTTGTTTTTTAGTTTTTTTTTTTCTAGTTTATACAAAGAAGTGGATTTTTAAGTGAGTTGTTGTCTTTGTTATGCAAATCCTATTTGCTTTAGTGATCTACATTTATTGTATCATCCATATTGCATTAGGAGAGCTAAATTCTAAGACACTACACATATTGACATCAGAGATTCATGGTTTGTCAATATGTGATGGACCGGCTCAGCTGTAGGCTCCACTAGAGTGGTTCAAATTGAGCAAATGAGATTAATTCTACTTTAATAACATAATCATAGAAAACTAAAATTGGTAGGAAATTGGAAAATTTTATTTAAGGAAAGAACTAAGAAGACTGATTTGAAATCAGATTTAGGAGGAAATTATGAAGGCTTTTATTTAGGGAAAAAGGTTGATTTAAATTAGAGGTGTAAATGAGTCGAGTCAAGCTCGAGTAGTAGTGAACACGAGCTTGACTTGTCACTCAAAACAGCTGCTCGAACTCGAGCTTGAGCTCGTGTCGAGCCCAAAAGAACGAGCTCAAGCTCGACTCACCCATTTTCTCTCACGCTCGAGCTAGACTTTGTTGCCGCAAGTAAGTGCTGTGGAGAAGAAAGCTTGCTCAAAAAAATGAAGAAGGCTTAAATTTTGTGTACTATTGCTTTTTTGGTGGAAAAGTGTATGCTTCTTTAATTTGATTAGAAAAAGTATGCAACAGGTTTTTCTCTTAAAAAAGAAAAAAACGGCTACTTAATTGCTTTTTTTAAATTTGTACTATGTTATATAGTGTAATAATTAATTGTATAATAAATGTTATATAATTTTTTAATACATTAAAACTTTATGTTTTTTTAACAGGTTATCCACCCGCTACCACCCCCGAAAGGACGTTTGGCATCGTAACTAATCATCGGCTGACCTAGAAGAGTCACCTACCCCAGAAACGACCAAGCCCGAACTTGATTGAGATAAAAACTTTATGTTAACTTAAATTTTAAATGATTAATTAATTCGAGCTTCGAGAGCCGACGAGTCGAATTTTAATAAGCTCAAACACGAGCTTGTCTAATATTCGACTTTGAGCTCAAGCTCATGGCTCAATAAGCTCGACTCACGAGCTCATAAACAAGTCGAGTTCAAGCCGGCTCATTTACACCCCAAATTTGAATTCAAATTTGGGAGGAAAATATGAAATGTTTATTTAGGAAAATATGACTAATTTGAATTCAAATATGGGGGGGGGGGGGGGGGGGAGTAGGAAGATTTATGTTAGGGTTAATTGGTTTGTTTATTTTCATTATGTGATTTATGTGTTTGCTATAATTTTTCTTTGAAGTTGTTCCTAATGATGACTAAGATTTGTGGAGAGCTAACCTACCTCTTGAATAGTAGATCAACTTGTATCTTGATTTTTATGTCTATATCAATAAAATTAGCCCATAATCTCTTTCTTTCTCGCTGATTTCTATTGCATTTTCTCTTTGTTATTATTGTTTTTGCTGTGTGGAGATCATATTCCTATCAAATTAATATCAGAGCATCTTTTTTGGGAGTCTGGGACCTATGGAAGCTAAGAAGGTTGGTGCGTTGGAGGAGAGGCTTGATAGGGTTGTTAGAAATCTGAAATATGAATTCAAATAGCGAATTTCAACAATTGAGAGAAGACCTTCGAATCTGGAAGAGATGATGAAAAGGATGTTAGAGTTTTAAGCCAAGACGACATCATCGAAGGCAAGGGCACCGTCAGTTGGACAAGGAAGTGAGGGAAACCCTAATAAAAGGACGATGATGGAGGATTGGGAGGTGGCAAGCGACGTAGCCGGAAGCAAAAAAGAAGTAATTCAGAGATTTCTTTTAATGTTTATTATTATTTTGTTAGTAGATTGGTGTTGTTAGGTTTTTTGTGGTTTGATAGACTATGATGAGGCAGGCCTCTTGCATGCCTCTCTAGAAGGCCATGGCTTGTTTTGGCAACATTGGTGGATACTTTTTTGGTGTATTCGAGGGTGGATTTCATATTTGATGGCCCAAACCGGCAACCCGGTGGTGATTCTGAGTTCGACTCTTAGGATTATTTATCTTTTCAGGCTTACTTTGCTTTTTTGTGCCGACAGGTACTAATTTCTGGTGAAGCAAGAGACTAAAGATGGTAAAATCGATTTGCAAAAAAAAAAAAAACAGACACCTGACGGTCCCAAAACCCCACTTGTACCTACATGTACTAATTTTTTAAGAAATTTCAACAATGCCCAAAATTATGAAAAAGTTAGGATAATTAAAGCACAACACTATAAATGTTTTGGCGAAAATGATTTTTTATTTGGACTTATAATGACTCCTGAAATAATTATTTATTGCTCTAGGTCAACAAAAAAATATCTTGAAAATTTAAAGGGTTTCACAATAGAAGCATCATACATGGTTCAACCTCTCCTACATCAATATCAAGAGGTGTTCCAGCCAGTTCAGGGGTTGCGTCCTCCATGGGAATACGAGAATGCTATCATCTTGAAGGAAGTAGTCTCACTTATCAGTGTTCCTCCATATCGTTCCCCAAATCCAGAAGGATGAGATCAAGAGATTGATCAGGGAGATGTTGGAGGCAGGGGTCATTCGACCCAATGTCAATCCATTTTCCAGTCCAGTGCTATTAGTCAAGTGCTTTCATCAACAATTTCTTTTATTACACCTTGAGGACAAGGTGCCTCTTTGAGAGTTGAGTATTGATGGATCGCCTAAACCTCGCCTAAACCCGTGAGCCCCACTAGGGGGGAAGAACAAAGGGGATTAATTCCACTTTAACTACTTATCATAGAAAACTAAAATTGGGAGAAAAATAGTAAAGTTTATTTAGGGAAAGAGACTTATTTGATTTTAGATTTTGGAGAGAATTAAAAAATGTTTATTTAGGGAAAGAGGCCTGATTTGAATTCAGATTTGGGAAGAAATTAGAAAATATTAATTTAGCGAAAGATGGCTAATTTGAATTCAGATTTGAGAGGGAATTATGAAATGATTTTTTAGGAAAAAAGGATTGATTTGAAATCAAATTTGGGTGGGAAGTATGAAGGTTTATATTATGGTTAATTGGGCAGTTTTATTTCATTATGTAATTTTGTGTATTTGCTGTAGTTTTTCTTTGGACTTGTTCCTAACAACGCGTAGGATTTGTAGAGAGTTGATCTATCTCTCGAATAATAGATCAACTTGTATCTTGATTTTTTATGTCTATATCAATAAAATTAGCCCATAACCAATTCCTTTCTCGGTGATTTCTACTGCATTTTATCTTCATTATTATTGTTGTTGTTGTGTGTGGATTGGATTCCTATCAATATGTCACTTAGAAGCAGTACTAAAAATTGGTTCAGCAAGCCAAAATATATTGGATGGTTATGGGCAAGCAAAGGGAAGGGTAAGGAAGGCAAATCACATTCACATAAGTTGAAATGAAAGAGCTTTTATAAGAAAATACTAACTTTTCTCTAATCATGATCATTTGCTTGATGAGTTTAATCTTTAAAACAAGAGACTAAAGATGCGAATGATTACATGAATAAATATGATGAAAGATTGTTGCTTTCTAAGATCATGAAGAACTTGAAACCACAATCTCTAAAGAATTGCTTGGAGACCTAATATCAATAGAGATATAACACTGCATCACATTCCATTACCTGAGCGTGTTTTTAATAAAATTTTAGATCTCTACTTTGGATCTTATATGTACATATTGGATGTAGAATTCCTTCAAATGTAGTGCAAGTGTGAATGCAATTTTGGAAAAATTAGAATTATTTTGTCACCCTACTTTATTATCCAGATGGCAAAAATTTGAATTTTGAGTTCACTAAACCAAACATGATGTGAATTTATGTCAATCTTACGTACTAATCTAGAAATAAAAATCTATTAATGGATACCAAAGGCATATAATTTTATTCATTTTTGAATTTAATAAAATTCTAGATCTCTACTTCTGATCTTAAATACGCTTAATGGATGCATAATTCCTTCAAGTGTGATGCAAACGTGAATGCAACTTCCACAGAAAGATTATTAGAGTTATTAGAGCTATTATGTTACCATATTAACATTATCACATGTGATTAATATTTATGATAGGTGATGGGGACATCAGCAGCGATTTCGACACATGTACCTTCAGGAGATGCCGGAGATCGACGGCCACGATCATGATCTGTATTTTCATCATTTTATGTAGTAGTTTATTTTTATTTTATGTTTTTTCGTTTTTGCCCTTATGGGTATTTGGTAGCTATTGTAGCCCAAGGGGCATTTTAGTGTTTTGCGTTCTTTTTCATTTTGAGGCCTATTTATATGGCCCTTTTCTTATGTAATAGTAGTTTTTTTTTTATGAATGAAAATTTGCAACTTCATGTTCTCTTTGTGAGTGCAAACCTCCACGATCTCTTAGTGAGTTCGTAGGAGAAGCTAGATCTCTTTGTGAGTTCTAGGTTCTTTCTTGCTCTATTATTCTCTTTCATTGCTCTTAATCTCATCGACATTGTGTGGATTTGGATTGGAGCCTCTTGGAGGAAGTGGGAATTTCAAATTTTGAATCCCTAAAATTCTCCCCACAACCTCCCCTCCTCTGCTCTTGCCGCCCCCTCCCTGGAATACCCAGGCCGCCGGCCTGCAGCTCAACCGCCGGCCAGCAGCCACCAGCCAGCAGCCGCCGGCTAGCCCACCAGCCCGCTGGCTCCCTTCCCCCCTTCCTGCCGCCGCCTTTTTCCCCTCCTTTGAATTTCAAAATTGAAATTCAAATGGTTATGAGCCATTAATTGCTTCCTAAATTGCTTCCCTAAATCATGCCCTCAATTTAATTGGATTTTAAATTTCGAATTTGAAATTCGAAATCAATCTAATTGAATGACTTTAATTTAGGAACCTCTTCCCAAATAAAAACTAAAGTTTTAATTTCAGATTTTATTAAAATCCTAAAATTAAGACTAGTGGTCCCCACCTACTTAAAACCTCAACACCACCTCACCGCCTACATGGCCGACCCCTTAATGGCCCCCTCTCTCTCTCTCCTAATCACCTTAATAGCTCCACAAATTCAGCCCAAATCCCCCTCCAATCACCGTTCTTTGACGTGGGCTTCGATTTCGACGACACCATCGAAGATTACATCGATCGTATCCATTACACCTTAGTGGATGTGATCGACGAGCAAAGATCAAAGGGACGTTGGATCATCCTTGGAAGACCGCCATCCTCCACCACTCCGGCCCCCTATCCAAGAACGACGATCTTAGGTTCCTTCTTCCTCGGAGTGACCTCGGTTCTAAAGTGGTGACTCTTCTTCCGCTAAAGCCTAGACTAGTTGAGCGTATGGACTCCAAAGGTGAAAATTCTCATTATTAAATCGTGGATTCTTGTTTATTGTCGTAGTTTTACAATTATTCTTTGTGTATTCTTGAATTGTTTGGTTGATTGATTGCGCTCTTCTTTGCCTAAGCAAGTTAAAAACTGAGAACTCCAAGGATCAATCTTTTGCTATAAGTGATAATTTTATTTTGGATTATTTTGTTAAAATTGCTCTCTTTAATTTCTTAAAGTAACTCCATCGCATGTTTGTTGCACATCAGTAGGACTCTATATTATTTATTATTACAATATAATCTCATCATTGAGAAGGATTTAAATAAGAATTTGACTTTTAAATGACACAATGGCGAAAAAGGATTCATGTAACCACCCCACATAGTGGGACAAAGGCTTGATGTTGTTGTTGTTGTGTTGTTGTATTCTCATCATTGAGAAGATTCACTTTTATTGTATTTTTCTTATTGCATCTCTTATCTTTATATAGGCATGTTTGCACTAGCATCATTAGAAATCAAATCAATGCAAAATTTTATATTTCTTGTTGTGTCCTGGAATATTCGCGGCGATAGAGAATATAAATTTTAACATCTTAGTTTTGTACAAAGATTCAGCACACAATCAGATAAAAGAGAGGGTATAGCATTCATAAAAGACAACAGAGTTTTTACATAGAAATCCCAGAAAAAGGGGGAAAACCCACAAGGCTGGGCCCATTTTGAACTAATCCACTAGTGTTTGCAGTTGATTACAAATGAGGCCCTTCCTTAGGGGGAAGGCCTTAGTTTGATGCAACAAATATACATCATATAGAGTGCAATATATGGTGGGAATTGGAAGAATCATTATTGGCATATTCGTTTAGTCGGCGGACGACGGAGGCCGAAAAAATTGTAGTTGGGTGACGGTGGTCGGAAGGACCGTAGTCTGTGGGCGACGGAGGTCGGAATGACTATTATCTAGAGACGGAGCTCAGAAGGACTGTAGTTAATGGGTGACAGAGGTCAGAAAATCGTAGTCTGATGATTGAGGTCGGAAGGACTGTCGTGTAGAGATGAAAGTCGGAAGGATCGTAGTCGGCAGGTGATAGAGGTAAGAAAAATTGTTGTATAACGACGGAGGTCGAAAGGACCATAGTCTGCGAGCGACAATGGTCATAAAGACAGTTGCCTGACGCAGAGGTCAGAACTCAGAAGGTCCATAATCGGCGGGCGACGGATGTCGGAAAGACCGTAGTTTGGGGATAGAAGTCAGAAGGATCGTTAACTGGTGATAAAGGTAAGAAGGACCATAGTAGGAAAATGACGAAGATCGTAAAGACCATAGTCGGCAGGAAACGGAGGTCAAAAGAACCGTCATCTTACGACAAAGGTCGGAAGGACCAGAGTCGATGGGCGATGGAGATCGAAAAGACCATAGTCTAGATATAAAGGTCAGAAGGACCATTGTAAGTAGATGTCAATGGTTAGAAAGACTGTTGTCTAGCAATGGACGTCGGAAGGACCATAGTTGGCAGGTGAAGGAGGTCGGAAAGACCGTAATCGGTGGGGGATGGAAGTCGAAAATACCATTGTCTAGTAATCGAGGTCGGAAGGACTGACAACAATCGGTGGTCGGGTGCAAATCCAAGGGTCGGACAGAAGTCCGGCGTCAATCGGTGTCCGAGCGGAAGTCCGACGCCAATCGGTAGCTGGGAAAAAGTCAAACAATAATTAGAAGTCGGGCGGAAGTTCGACATTGGTTGGTGGTCAGACGAAAGTCTAGCGTCAGTCGGTGGCTTGGAGGAATTCCAGCATCAATCGGTGGCAGGGCGGAATTCTGGTGTTAGTCAAGCGACGGTCAGTGGTCTGACGGTGGTCGACGAGGAGTACTCTATGAAATTACTAAATGACAAGAGGGGGGTGAATTGTAAAAAACTTTTTCTCAATAAAAAGTAACCCTAAACAAGAGTTCTAATCTTTTTGTTATTTTTGAAATTTGACAACAAAAAACTTAAACAAATTTTCTTCCACAAATTTCACCACGCAATAATTATGAAAATATAAGTGAAGGTAAAAGTAAATGACGATAAGGAAAAAACATACCAAGGATTTTTATAGTGGTTCGGTCAAAATATGACCTACGTCCACTCCCCGGAGTCCTCCGTTCCGGGATTTTCACTACCAAAAATAGTTCTCCTTTTGCCCCCCTCGGCAAGGCGGAGAAGCCTTTACAAACCTCCCTTTCACCAACGCGGCGTGGCGGAGTGCCAAACTCTGTTTTCGCCCTCCTGGCGACGGCATAGAACCTTCTCGTTTTTCTCCCTCCTGGAGAAGGCAGAGAACCTCGAGGTCACGGATGTAGACGAGCCTTTCCCTTGGAGATCCTCCCTCAAATTATTCTAGGGCCACAGGAGGAGCAAGATGCAGCAAGTTCGGAGCAACCTTGTGATCTCCCTCACACCTCTTCTCCCTCACAACGCTCACCTTCTCCTTCCTCTCTCAACCCTAAAGAACTTCTCTAGAGCTCTCTCCCTTGGAATCCCTCTCTAACCACGTTCACCCTCTCTGTAAAATCTTACTAAAAAAGGACGAGATTAACATCTAAAAACGGCTCCAAAAACCCTCTGATTTCAAAAGTAGTTGTTAATGTTCGTACAGTACGATTAGACATCGTACAGTACAATCTTCATAAACAGACTTCGTCCTGGTACGAAGATGTACGAACAATTTAAAAACAATTCGTACTGTACGATATAATATCGTACGGTACGATCCACAAAATACCATTCGTACAGGACGATGGTCTGGACGACCAGATGTCGTCTCTGTTCATCGTATGGTACGATCACTATCGTACAGTACGATGAGACAAAAACCAAGAGATCGTCCAGGACTATATCCGGGACAATCAAACTTCATCTCTGTTCATCGTATGGTACGATCCGGTTCGTACAGTACGATGTTCAAAATATAATTAGACCTAGATTACATGCACTAATCACGTGTTAATTTAAGTAAGTATTTAAAATAGATCGTACAGTACGAATATATTCGTACAGTACGAACGGCGCAAAATCACTTACTTAAACTAAACTACGGCTAGGGTTTTGGATCTGAACATATCGTACAGTACAAATATATTAGTACAGTACGATCTATTCATAGAATCGTCCACATAGCTTGGATCATACGGTACGAATTAAAATCGTACAGTACGATCTCCTGAGAGGAAATTCTATTACATTTTGCATTTAAAAAACAAACTCTTCCCCTATGTGTGTGCATGGTTGCTCTTACTCTTATGCATTTTGTGGCCAGACTCAATAAAATAAAAATAAAATAAATAGAAAAATACAATGTTTGACTCATACTCCTATTCTACCCGTTCTTTAGTCTTTCTTTCGTCCTGAGTCACTTGTGATCTTCCTGAAATGTTAGTACTCAAGGACAATAGCAAATAAAATAATATTCAATGAAAAGTTGTTCCAAAACACTCATTATTTGGCATCATCAAAATCTCAAACTCGGGGTCATGGGTTACAACACTCTAGAGGCAAGAGAACTAATTTCTCTCTTCCATTTCTTCCTTGCTTCCGTCCTCTTCCATGAGAATTGAGGGATCTACTTTGAGTTTTCTCAGAGTAGCATGACCAATAAATAAGAGGGAGATCAATGGTAAGTTGAGAGTTGTTTGAATGGACAGCCGATATTGATTCCCTTGATAGTGGATCGTTTATTGGGTATTTGAATGCCTTAGTGATATTGGAATTCGATGATCTTGGACTTGTTGGATTCACCTTGTCGAGGCCCTCGATTCGGTTATAAGCATGTCACGTTTGGAATTTGTTTAGTAATCCAAATTATGGTTTGAACCTTTCAAAGACGTTTTGAGTCTTAGATTTGGACCCATTTGGACTCGGATTGAGTTGAATTTGATGTTGTTGGGTTTGCGTTTTCAAGATGTTCAATTTGACTGTAAGTTTTAAAAGATCAGAGTTCATATGGTTCTTAATTTAATTTAGGAAGCTTTCAACTTGATTTTGCCTCGAGATTCGTGTCTGATCAAGATAATTTTTTGATGATATATCATTTCTAATGAGTTTTGATTATTTTAGTGACTTCTTTCTTTTAATTTTTTTCTTGCATATTTAGTTATAGGTGGTCAAAGTGTGAGTCTTGATTTTAGTCAACTTTGCTAAAACTAGAATTTCAAGTGCAGTGTAAAATTCAAGTTGTTTGTTATTTTATTTTTATTTTTATGGTTCAAACTTCTCATTGATTTCGTATGATTAAATAGATGATTGCATTATTTTTTTGTTCAATTTCTCACATTTTTAGATTTAACACTTAAAGAAGACGAATTTTTGTACATATAGTCATCTTTGATATGTGAATCCTAATTACTTATATGTGATCTATATTCATTATAATCCTATTTGTATTATTCTAGACCCTAATATCCTACATCACGAGAGAGAGAGAGAGAGAGAGCTATTTCAAAATTTTGATTAAAAGTCAGAAGCATCAACTACAAACTTGAAGGAATAGGGTCAGGAATCATAAATGCCTTATTCAAGACTTTAGGCATCAATAGTATTACCAAAAATGTAAGGATGGAGCAAGAATCTTGATAATACCTTCCAGAAAGGCTCAAAAATCTTTGATGGGTTATATAAGATGCCGACAGCAAGCCTCTCAGGATAGTAACCCTGCAGCACATGAGCTGTTTCACGAGTTGCCTTTAGTGATACACTCGCCTTCGTCCAATCTTGGAAGTCAATGAGCCACACCATCTGCTCCTGATCAGATGGTAAATTCAATATGGCATTTTCCATGCAGTAAACCAAGTACTGTATCTGCCCCTTTACTGAGTTTGTGTTCTGGTTAGATGGTAAAAAGAAACAAAGTTATAACCAGAAATCCACAACCTAAATGTCTGCAATACTAATAGAAATACTAATTTTACCTGGAATCCAGGTCTCATAACAAGAACAGGTCTCCCGAACTTGTCTTGGTAATCAGCCCTGTATATTTTTCCTGTCTTAGCCTCATCAGCAACATCCTCCTATAAATCAAAGTAACATTTTAGGATGTTAAAACTAAGGGGGTGTTTGGTAGCAGGATTTAGGACGGATTTGAGCAAAATCTAGCCAAACGGCCTAAAATGCAAAACCTAATCTCACTGCAAATGAAAGCCACGGATGACAGAAAATTCCGCCTTTTCGTGCTAAATCCTAGATTTCGAAATCCTGCTTTTTGCCGTTGGCCGGAGAGGAAGAATCCGCTCATTAAATATGTTCTATAGCCAAACAGTCACACGGGATTTAATAGGATTTATCATGAATGTTACCAAACAGTTTTCAAGATTTAGGCCCTCACGATTTCTGATATCCGGATTTAGAGGATTCATGAAATCCTGCTTAAATCAAATCCAGGGTGCTACCAAACAGCCCCTAAATGCTTATGAAAAGCTGAAGCAAAATAAATGTATCAATGATCACACAAATCTCCATGCTTTTGATCATTTGTTGTCAAACTTTATTAGGACTAAGATCAAATAAGCAGAAAAAAAAAAAAGAGGGGAAGGGTAATACCCAGCGAATCATTTCTGGTCTGTATTGAAGCCTCCATTTCAAAGTTTCTTTAAGCATTTTACAAGACTTTTCAGAATTCCAGTTTCTTGCTCTGAGAAACCTTGATATTGAAGCATCAGAACAGAAGTCTGGTAGGGCATCTGATAATGGAGCGATTAGCTTCCTGACTTCATTTATCTGAGCAAGAAGAATATATATAGTTACATTATATCTAAAAATAGGTAATATCATAGACTATTTACATTTGTTCTGTGTTCATGTTGAGCTTAAAAACTTCTCTAGAATACAACTTACTGATCAGAACAGATATTTGAATACAAATGCAAAGATTATTTTTCTGTTAAAGATATTTGAAAAAAAAACAACCAACCTTCTGTTGCTGCTCCACGGCCGATAAAACTTTTTCAGCGCGGCTAGATTTTGACTTCTTTAGAGACATCTTTAAATCAACAAAAACGCTTTCAGTCAATCAAACAAACAGTTGGCGCGCATAACTCACGTATTTAACAGGATAGCCATTCTCACAAAGAAAAATACTGTGGAAAATTCAATCTTGACAACTTTCAATATTGAAATGCTCATAGATAATGATAAAATAATTGAATTCCTCCTACATGATCCATTACTAAAAATAAAAGTCGTAAATAAAATTAGCACCTTCTTGAACAGAGAAAGAAAAAGTCTTTCAAGAGCTAAATCATCTTATCTAACAAGGATGCAAAAATAAATCAGGATTTATTGCCACAGCAGTTCTAAACAATTATCATGATCTGGACCATCCAAATACTATAGAAGAATTTCAACAAATTAAAATTTAATTCTCCGACAAAAAAACCCTCCAAGAAGAAATTCAAAATATCCAGAAAGCAAAGTTCTGATCGAAGACCGTGTGAAAATTCAAAAAGAAATCTATCAGCAAAAGGAAAATGGAAAAAAATTCGAGCTTGCCTTCAAATATCTTCGAAATGGTTTCTTGCAGCTCTTGTAAACTTAGACAAGATGAAAGACAGAGAAAGGAAATGGGAATATTGATCAAATATTTCAAGAAGTTGATGAAGTAAATGAATAAAGAAGATGGAGTCGTTGGGTGAACTTTCGAAGTTGGAAACATGAAGAGAATTCGTCTCCGCGTGCGAACAGATGGTCGCCATTTGACTACAAGCAAGAGGATGCCTCTCTCTAGAAGATGACGAAGGACACTCCATATATAAGTGAAAAAAATGAAAAAGACACAACTTCCCTTGGCCTATTGGTTGAGAGTTAATAGGTCTAAAGTTCGAGTCCATGTGTAAGAGATAGCTTTTATGGAAATTTTATTTTATTTTTTCTTCCGATATAAAAATTTGATTTTTTTTTTAAATCAAAGAGTTCCCCAACGCCCACAAATTTGAATCTGTCAAACTCGTTTGAATTTCAAATTTGAAAAATTATTACTCTGGAGTTGAATCTGAACGCATCACATCACCCAGATCCCTATGCATACGGGTGACATGTCGCATTCGGATTGGTCTCCGGACGGTTCGGACGCCGGACGGAATAATTCGCCCGAATTTAATGGTATGAGGGGCATGTAGATATTTTATATCAAATATTTTTAATTTTATAAATATAATCTTTTTAAAAAGATATAAAATTTATGCTAATATTTTTGATATAAAATAAAATAAACTGTATGGAAGCAAACAGGTTGGCACTTGGCAGTTGACATATATAAGGAGCATTTTTCTTTTAAAATAATGATTTATACGGAATTTAGTAGTCACATGACATTTTTGTATTACTTTGTTGTTTTTTTATTATAGAATTTATTTATTTTTTATTTTTTTTGCTGGGTTGATTCGAGTTTTAAAGAGGAGTACAACAAATATCTCTTTTAGTTTTTATTCTTAGGGGCTATTTATTTTGTTTAAAAAATAATCTGGAATAAAGTATAATATAGTTAAAAAGGAATTTAATATATTTGAAATTTTTAGAAATTTTGGCATGAGTATTAAATAAATATATGTCATTATTTTGTTCATTTATTTTGAAGTAAAGTGAACGAAGAATAAAATTCATTAGTAGTTATGGCCAGTGGCTGTTACCAGAGAACAGTAACAATCAACGATAATGGAGGACTGGTGGCGCAAATTCCTTATAAGAAAGTCATTTTGCATTGGTGATTATTGATATGTACACTCATTGAACACTCACTTTACAAGGAGCAATTATTACGTCCGGTCAAATCCGAACGTATCCGAACGTATCCGAATGTATACCGAGTAATACCGAGTTTTAGGTGACGTAGCACGTGATTATTAGTTTATGAATGCATTTGGTGACTGAAACATAATAATTGCTCCTTTACAAAGCTTAAACAGCATAGCAAGATAAAAATTCTCAGAGATAAGCCCCTCTCAACCTCTCCAAGCTTCCTTGTTCTATCCAGCCAAAAGATAGGAGAATCCCCTTCTCCACCTACTGGAGAACCCTTCTTTCCCACCTTGGCACTCAAGATGAAAAAGAAAACCCTCATTCACAGTTATATAGCAGCAAGGGCGAAACCATACTTTCATTTTAAGATGGACAAAATTTTCATATACATGGACTAATATTTAAAAAATATAAAATGAGAATATAATTCAAAGCAAAATTTTATATTTTATTATGATAGATAAATTTAAAATTATTACAAGCTAAAATAGGATACTAAACAAGAAAATGGGGTTGTCAAATATCAATATTCGATTTTGCTGGTTTTCTTAAGATCAAAACTCATATTGTAAGAGATTGGAGTCTTGAAGCTGAGCATGGATTGCAGGCGATTGCAGGCTATGGGGAACGATCGAACAAGGTTTGTGACTGCGGCTTTAATCGTTCGAACTCAAAGATATTTCCTGCGTTGGAGCTGGAGACGGCTGGCAGGCGCTAGTGAACGTTTGCAGCTGCGGGCCAAAAATTTTTGCCGTTCTGTGGTCTTTTTTTCTCTTTGGTGGGCTAACTAAGGTTACAGGTGAGAAAATAACTAAAATACCCTTACCTAAACTATTTTATTAAAATTTTCCACCTCTCTATAGCAGCAACCACAAGAATAAAACACGCCAGCTTAATAGTGACTAAATAATAATAGGAATAAAAAATGAAAACAAACATCTCAACATGTACATTATTAAAAAATCAGGCTTTCGCAGTATTTTTTTTTTGGACCTGCAGCATGTTAACAGACAAGAAACAAGAAATGCTGAACCAACAAGAAAGGACAACTTCAGCCGCATTTTCTATTTCTAAGTATGATAGGTTATTTATTGTATTTCTCTATATAAAGCAATGTAATACTTGTATCAGGACAAGGAAAATCAATGAATTATTTACTGTTATAGTTTTCTATTCTTCTCTACGCGGCTCATAGCTCAAGTAGGTTTAACATGGTATCAGAGCGGTACTTTTTTTTTTGGGACATATCAGAGCGGTACTTTTTTTTTGGGACATATCAGAGCGGTACTCTCTCTACTGATTTTTTCGCTCTTTTGCTCATTCTTGTTCTTCCCTTTTTCTGCCAGGCTTTTCTCTTTCTGCCCTCATGGCTGGATCATCGTTCTCTTCCATCAATATCGACTCAAAAACTCTCTGTTCTCTGATTCAAATCCCACCTCAGCTCAAGTTTTTGATGAGTAACATCAAGAACCTTGTGCCCACTTCTTTAACTGCCGATAACTTTTCCATTTGTAAGTCTCAGGTAGAGAAGATTTTCAATGCTAATGGGTTCAAAGGTTTCCTTGATGGAACGACTGAATGTCCACCGAACACCTCTTATGTCGCTACTTTCTCTCAATCAAATTCCCTTTCTCCGCATGATCTCTGGGTTTTTCTTGACCAGAATCTTGTTGCTGCCCTTTTTTCAATTATTACCCCATCTATTCTTCCTTATGTCCTTTCTCTAATGCATTGCCAAGAAATTTGGTTGACATTATCGCATCGTCTTCAATCCACAATCAGATCTCGTGTTATCCAGTTGAAAAATAAATTGCATCATCTTATCAAAGGCGAAAAAACCATGCAACAGTATCTTCTTGATGTAAAATAGAAAGTTGATGCCATCACTATGAGCGGCAACACAATCAATTATGAAGATGTCATTCTCTACACGCTCAATGGCCTTCCTTCCTCATATCAAGCATTCAAGACGGCCATTCGCACTAACCTCCAACCGCTCACTCTGGACGATCTTTACAGTTTACTATGCAGTGAATAACATAACATCTTGCAAGAAGTTACAAAAGATCTTCAATCCATTTAGTTGTTCGATAATAACCTTGCTCTTACTGCATCCCGTGGTCGTGGACGTGGTCTCTCAAACAACACTCGCGGAAACTGTGGCAGACGTTCATTCCAGTCGACTGGGCGCACAGACAAATCGACTTATCGGTATATTGTTTGCCAAATATGCAACAAAACTGGGCATTCAGCAATTTGTTGCTGGTATAGAACTAATCCGGCATATACAAAAACTTCAAACAACACAGCTCTGTTGAACACGTCTGAGCCTCCTCGTCAATCTGACTGGGTTCTAGACAGTGGTGCCTCTGTCCATCTCACCTCCAACGGTTCTCAGTTAAGTACTGAACCTTACACAGGATCATCACAAGTCATCATTGGAAACGGGCATCAACTACCCATTCAAAACACAGGTAGAGGTATTCTTCCTACCCCATCAGGTACTCTCTATCTCAACAAACTCTTTCATGTTTTGAATCTTGCATTTAATCGTCTTTCTGTTTACCAGTTAACCACTGACAACAATTTCATTGTGTCATTTTCTTCTCATGGTTATCAAATAAAGGATTCGACAGCCAATCGGCTCCTACTTCATTGACCTTGCCATAATGGCATCTACAAGGTTCAAGCTGATATGAAGTCCTCAAATCTGGCTATGCTCTCCGTGCAAACCATACTCGATTTATGGCACAGTCGTCTTGGTCATCCTGCCTTTCCCACCATTCGTCACTTAGCTCGTTATCACTATGAAATTTGTACTTCTTTTTCACATAATTCTTACAATTCGTGTTGTTTAGCTAAAATTTAACGATTGTCATTTTTAACTTCTGAAACTATTACTAATGCTCTGTCTGAACTTGTTCATTCTGATGTCTGGGGTCCTTCCCCGAGCACTTCTTATCAATGCTATCGTTACTTTGTTTCATTTATTGACGATTATACTAAGTATTGTTGGATATTTCCCTTAACTCAAAAATATGAATTGCTCAAACGTTTATTAATTTTCATAAATTTATACAATGTCAATTTCATACAAACATTTCTACCATACGTACAGATGGTGGAGGGGAATATTTAAACAATATTTTTCGAACCTATTGCACTCAATTGGGCATTTGTCATTAGTATACTTTCCCATACACACCCTCTCAAAATGGTGTAGCTGAATGAAAAAATTGTCATATTCTTGAAATTATACAAAGTCTTCTTATTCACTCCAATACTCCTTCTAATCTTTAGGTTGCAGCTCTTCACACTATGATCTACCTTATTAATCGTCTTCCCACTGCTAATCTTCAAGTCTTCATCATGAAACCCCATTCTTTCAATTATATCATAAACACTCTTCCTATATGCATCTCTGAATTTTTGGATGTCAGTGCTATCCGTGGTTGAAACCGTATGTCAAATCCAAACTATCTCCTCTTTCAACCCCTTGTGTCTTTATTGGGTATGCTCAAATGCAAAAAGGCTATCGTTGTTTGGACATTACTACTAATCGAGTTTATATTTCTCGGCATGTTGTTTTTAATGAGAATATTTTTTCGTTCAAATAACAAACCTACAATTTACCTCAATCTAACAATGTTACCTCTATGCTTCCTCCTCTGGTACTTGTACCCACGTCCACTATCTATGTTCGGTCCAAAACTGCTCACGTTCCAAATCTTATATCTAATCAGATCTCCCAATCCACTCCTCCTTCCATTAATCCTACTAATCACCCCTTGCCTTCTCAAACTATTCAGTCTTCTCTCACGCCTGTCTGTCCTCACCACCCTATGAAAACCCGATTACAAACTGACCATCGTAAACTGAAGCCTATATTTGATCTCACACATCAGCTCTCTGAATCTGATCCTACTTCCTATATTCAAGCATCCAAACACGAACACTGGCGTGCTACTATGTCCAAAGAGTTTCAAGCGTTACAATCTCAAGGCACATGGAACTTGTTCCTCCCAACAACTCTGTTACCCCGTTAGGCTGCAAGTGGATGTTTCATACAAAATACAATGCCGATGGAACTATCTCTCATTACAAGTCTCAGTTAGTTGCACTAGGCAATAGTCAAGAGATTGGTTTAAATTACACTAAAATGTTCAGCCCGGTTGCTAAAATTGCTACTTGTTCTATTACTTATTGTTATGCATAATAAATGGAATATACATCAATTAGATGTTTCAAATGTGTTTCTTCATGGTCAACTAAAAGACACTGTTTACATGAAACAACCACTGGGATTTATAGATGAGAATTAACCCACATTTATATGCAAACTAAGTAAAGCACTCTATGGACTCAAACAAGCTCCTCGGCAGTGGTTTGAGACCTTAACCGGTTTTTTGCATGAACAAGGATTCTCTACTTGGCATTCGGATCCTTCATTACTGATATATCGTCGAAATGCTTCTATCATGTACTTTCTAGTATATGTTGACAATATTATTCTTATAGGGAACAACAACAATGTTATTGCTCAACTTCTCTGCCAATTACAACAACGATTTCATATGCGCAGTCTTGGAACATTAACACAATTCTTGGGCATAACCACAGCAAGAACTTCACATGGACTAACATTACATCAAGCAAATTATGTTGAAACTACATTGCATCGGGCAGGAATGCTGAACAGCAAATCTGTTTCTTCTCCTACGCAGAAAAAAGTCTCATCTCAGATTAATTCTACTCCATTTTCTAATCCTAAACTTTATCGTCAAATTGTAGGTGCACTCCAGTATCTCACTCTCACACGACCAGATATCACCTTTGCAGTCAACAAAGCATGTCAACATATGCATTATCCTACATATTCCCATTTTGAAGCACTCAAACGCATATTATGCTACATTCGAGGAACTCTATATTATGGATTAAACATTAATCCGTCTTCTTCGCTTCTTCTACGAGCATATGCGGATGCAGATTGGGCCGGTGATTGTCAAGACCAAAAATCTACTAAGAGTATTGCATGTTCTTAGGTTCTACTCTTATCTCTTGGAGTGCAAAGAAACAATCCACGGTTGCACGATCATCCACCGAAGCTGAATATCGAGCTATTGCTTCGGCCACAACAAAAATTATTTAGCTTCGTCGTCTTCTTCAAGAACTAGATTGTACTCAGCAATCACCAACAATCCTATTTTGTGACAACACATCTGCTATAGCTTTGGCAAATAACCCGGTTTATCATGCTCGAACAAAGCATATCGAGTCGACTATCATTTTATTCGTGAATGTATTAAAAATAAAACAATTCAAGTTCATCACATATCCACCACAGATCAGTTAGCCGATGTGTTCACCAAGCCTTTATCTATAACTAGATTTTCTTTTCTTACAGACAAACTGGTTGACAAATATTTATCATCAATTTGCAGGGGTATGTTAACAGATAAGAAACAAGAAATGTTGAGCTAGCAAGAAAGGACAACTTCAGCCGCATTTTCTGTTTTTAAGTCTGACAGGTTCTGTATTGTATTTCTTTATATAAAGCAGTGTAATACTTGTATCAGGACAAGGAAAATCAATGAATTCTTTACTGTTCTAGTTTTATATTCTTCCCTACGCGGCTCACACCTCAAGTAGGTTTAACACTGCAGCAGTTTAAACACATATTAAATTATTTGCAACGATTTTAGAATTGTTGCAAATTCAATGTATCTACTTTTGCTGGAAAGGCTTTCGCAATGGTTTCATGAATGCTGTTGTAGGAAGATTTTAGCAATATTTTTAGCAGAGGTTAAAACCGCTGCTAAAATCTAACACCTGTGAAAAAAAATATAATGCCAATTAAACTGAATTTTCAGATCAAATTACCACAGAAATTAAGAATATTAAGAATTAATTTTTTAAAAATGATACAAAAGTGATCATATTGCCCTTTAAAATATGACATCTAGCTTATTAAAACAGTTAAAATCATCATGTAGGTGGAAGAAGCATGATGTAAATCTTCATGAAAGTTTGAAGCAAAAATGTGTAATGATCAAGGACTTGAGACTTCCTCAGGATTCTACTTCTGATTATGAGTATAACGCACTTATTGTCGGCCTTGATGCATTTGATACTGATTTTAAGCCAACGCTATCTATTACATAGTATGATTTTCATTTTGATGACTCTATTTATTATCTTTATTGAAGTGCTTGTTGTAACTTCCACAACCCAAAAATATAATCAAATTCTCATGTAAAAAATAGCACTGGAGCCGACAACAGAAGGTATAGAAATAAGAGAAAAGGCTGGACGATCACAACAGCCAACTTCTGACTCCTTTAGCTTCTGATGATCTCTCCTTGCTCACGTTGCAGGGAGAAGACCGGAAAATACTATAATGAAAACCATGAAAAATAGTCTCTCTTTCTGTCTATTCTCTATGAAAAAGGAATTACATATATCCTATACCTTGATGCTATTGCTTTAAGTTCTGTAACTAACAAAAAGTGTATTGTGTAATATAGTAACTAAAAGTAGAAAAGCTGGAAGGAAATAGTGCAAAAGGAAATCATGCTAAGCAAATAAAGATAAGTTGTGTAGTAGCACAACATAGTTAGAAGAATTTGGTTTCAACGAATTAAAGGTAGCGGTGGCCTTATCGGGTGGGAAATAAGGAGATATATCTGCTACATTGAAGGTGGAAAAAGTTTGAAAATCAGCATGTAGGTTGATTACATAGGCATTATCAATGATCTTACGCAGAATTGAAAAGGGTCCAATTTTGTGTGGGTTGAGCTAGGTGTAGGTGTCTGTAGGGAGTCTTTCCTTGCTAAGCCTAAATATGACTAGGTCGCCGGGTTGGAAGAGTTGATGTCGGCAGTGGAGATCCACCTGAGCTTTGTAGTGTGTTGTGGATGTTTGTAATTTTGCTTGAACTTCTTGTAACATTTCATTCAAGTGTGTTGCTATTTTTGCGGCAGCTTGGCTTCAATATTTGGGTATAACTGTAAGATCAATTAAGTGGTTAGGAACTTTAGTGCATGTAATGCTAAAAGGGACTGATTTGTGGACGGGTTATGCAAGGAGTTAAAAGCAAATTCAGCTTTCAAGTACGTACTTCTTCCCATTGTCAGGGACGTTGTTGAACTAAATATCTCTACATATTTCCAAGGGTTCTATTCACAACTTCGATTTGATCATCAGTTTGTGGGTGGTATGATGAACTCAGGTTGATATATGTGTGCAATCATTTTTTCACAATTCACGTCAAAAGTGGCTCACAATTCTCACATCTCGATCGGAAGTCAAGCTTCTAGGTAAATCATGAAGTCTCACATTTTTTTTAAAGAAAAGTCATGTCACGTTAAGAGTGTCAAAAGTTTTCTTGTGAGATATAAAATATGCCCTTTTAGAGAAACAATCAACGACCACCATTATCGAATCCGCTCCATGCTTGATTGTGGGTAATCCCAACACAAAATCTAGGTTTAAATTATTCATGCAAATTCTATGATTTTTAGTTAAACATATTTTAAAAATTAAAAATTAGGTAAAAACAATTTTTTACATGTAAATATTAAGTTAAGTATTTTTTTTCGTATTTATAAATATTGAATGCAAATTTGTCTATGGGCAAAACCTGGATCTTACTCACAAGATTGATTACAGAAGTAGAGATCTGGGAAGATGGAGGAGAATGTGGGGGAGAGAGGATATGAGATAAACTATGTGATTTTATTGCTTGAAAAATAAAGAGATCGAAATAAATAAATTATTGAGTGTTTTTAAGGTTAGACACATGGTTATGAATCTTGCCACGAAAAAAAAGATATATGGTATTTATATATTGGTAATTACATGAGGTAGGTATTAAAATTTTTCACACATAAAGTGAGCCCACATATAACCACCGATTAGCCTAATCCGATTTGATTGGCCCATGAAATTGATATCTTTTAGTCAACTGGGTTGACTCGAGCTCAGCATGAGTACTTTGAAGTACACGATATATTTTCTACCAAAGATAAAAATGAAATTATTATAAATTAAATTAACAAAAATAGAAAACTATAAAAGGGAAAAATAATGATAAAGTTGTCATAGACATAAAAATGTTAAAATAAATAAATAAATATACAAGCTATGATATATATATATCCGTTTCAAACTAGGAAAGAACTTTTGATTTTTTATTTGGTTCGGTCACAGGACATAGCTCTACGTTCGGCCGCCAGTAGAATCGCGCCACACGTTCTCACTATTTACCGCGACCCAACAACCCGACCCGTAACGGACTCGGGATGGCTCGGTATTTCTCGATTTTGCTAGGTATTGCTCGGTATTACTCGGTATTGCTAGGTATTGGTCGATTTTGCTTGGCAATAACCAATACCGAGCAAATACCGAGTAATACCGAGTTGTACCGAGTTATACCAAGTTTTTCTAAAAAACTCGATACAACTCGGTACAACTCGGTATTTGCTCGATATTGGTCTTCACAGAGCGCCATTTCTCGTTATTGTCATGCAATACCTAGCAATACCAAGCAATATCGAGCAAATACCGAGTAATACCTCGCAATACGCGAACATAGTATTCCCGGGTTCCGGTTCGGGTCAAGTCGTCGGGCCGCGCGGTAGAGAGTAAGAGCATGTGGTGACATGTTATTGGCGGCCGAACGTAGCTCTACATCCGATCGGTGGACGTAATAATTACTTGTACCTTAATACTTTTTTATGTGTTAATTGTTATTATAACATGGGAAATTTTGTATGGTGCTGTTGGGCTTAATGGGCTTACAACGCAATACGCATCAAGCCCTACTATAGGATTCAAATCCAAGCCCAATTGTTTTATAAAGAAGAGGGGAACATTTTTTTCCAATAGAAATATCGGCAAAATTATGATGGATAATGCACGAATTTTTTTTTTTTTTTTTTTTGATACAATATGGAATGAGGATAAAAATATGTCATTCAGTTTGGATTGGGATAATTTATTTACTGTTTTGTTTTTTAGTTCTTAATTATAGTTTTATTTAGATTTTTTTTCCGTTCTTAAATTTTTTTATTTTTACTAGGAATATATATTTTATATTATCTTACAGAAAAAATAATTTTTCCACCAAAATTACAGCAGACCCAAAAGAGCCTAATACAGTAATACCTCACAAAAATCTCCTTCATCAGACACGAATCTCAAAGCATATATTAGTTGTTCTAAATTAAATTAGGGGTCATCCAAACTCTAATTTAAGCAACTTAAAGTTAAACTGAATGTCTCCAAGTGATGAATCCAACAACATCAAAATCGGTCTAATCCGACCCCAAAGGGGTCCAAATTCATACATCATTAAGGTATTTAAATGCACAAATAAATGTTATATGATTAGGGGAATCAATATGAGTCATCCAATATAGCACATCAAATTTGGCATGGATCTTCTTCAAATTTATAGAGTGTGCCACTCATATAAATCTATAAATAGGTGCATGCTCACTTTATGAAGGAATCCTTTGGCTAGATATTAGAGAGAGCTTTGAGGCTTCAAGGATCCTAGAGTTCTACCCAAGCACCACCGCCCGACCACAAACCGTCACGGAACCACCGTCCGTCCGCTGGCCGTTATTGGACCATTGTCCGTCTGTTGATCGTTGTTGGACCTCTGCTAGTTCATCGAATGCCGCTAAATCACCTCCAATCCATTGACCTTTTGATGGACCACCACCTGTCTGTTGACTGTCATAGGACCATCGCAGGACCTCAACCCGACAGCCTACTGCCATCGGACTCTGCCCATCCACAAACCGCCAACCGTTACCGGACCTTCGCCCATCAATTATGGTCTCTCTAACCCCCGTCGCCCACCTAGTACAATTCCTCTGACTCACAGTCACCTGCCAACTACAGTCCATCCGACCTTCTTCACCCGTCGACGATGATCCCTCAGACCACTGTCACCCATTGATTACGGCCCCCTGACCACTGTTGTCAGCCGACTATGGTCCCTCCGACCCCTATCACCCACACACTACAGTCCCTTCGACCCCTTTCACCCCTTAACTACAATCCCTCTAGCCTCCGTCGTCCAATCACTACAGTCCGTCCAACTCCCGTCGCCCGCCGACTACGATCACTACAACCACTGTCGCCCACCGACCACGGTCCCTCTAACCTTCCTCTTATGCTGACTAAGGTCCCTCCGACCTTCGTCGCCCACAGACTACGGCCTTACCAACTACCGTCGTCTAACAAAGATCCTACCTACCAAACGAACATGACCACACTCTCAACAATAAATAATAGTTGATACATCATTAAAAAATTATCTTGATCAGCCACGAATCTCAAAGCAAATTTGAGTTGAAAGCTTTCAAAATTAAATCAAAGACCATCTGAGTTCCGATTTCAGCAAACTTATAGTCAAACTGAACGTCTCAGAAAGACAAACCCATCGACACCAAATTCGACTCAATCCGAGCCCAAATGGGTCCAAATCAAAGGTCTGAAGTGTTGTTGAAGGGTTCAAACCACAATTTGGATTACCAAACGATTTTCAAATATGGCATGCTTATATTCGAATCGAGCGGCTCGACGAGACGAATCCAACGAGCCCAATATCATTTAATTCTGATATCGTTAAGGCATCCAATTGACCAATAAACGGTCCATGACCAAGGGGATCAATATCGGTCGTCCATTCAAACACTCCCATTTTGCCCTTGATCCTCCACATATTTACAAGCCATGCCACTCTCAAAAAACTATAAATAGGCCCTCATTTTTCACATGAAGGGGAGGAGGAAGAGGGAGAAGAAGAGAAGAAAGGGAGGAATTTGGGAGCTCTCTTGCCATCGACCACCACTGCCGGGGTTCCTGCCGGCCACCACCGGAGTACCTGCCGACCACCGCCGGACTTCCACCCGTTCTCCGACCACCGACAGACTTTTTCCAGTTCGTCGACCGCCGCCGAACATCCACCAGTTCGCCTACCGCAGCTGGACTTCATCCCAACCATTGACCACAGACGGATTCTGCCAGTTTGTCGACCGCCGTCGAACTTCCACCAGTTCGCCGACCGCAGCTGGACTTCATCCCAACCGTTAGCCAATGACGGACTTCTGCCAGTCTGTCTACCACCGACGGACTTCTGCCAGTTCGTCGACCGCCGTCGGACTTCCACAAGTTCACCGACCGCAGCTGGACTTCATCCCAACCGTTGACCACCGACGGACTTCTGCCAGGTCGTCGACCGCCGTCGGACTTCCACCAGTTCGCCGACCGCAGCTGGACTTCATCCCAACCGTTAGCCAATGACGGACTTCCACCAATTCGCCAACCACCGACGGACTTCTGTTAGTTCGTCGACCTCCGCCAGACTTCCACCAGTTCGTCGATCACCGCCGGACTTCCACCCGTCCTCCGATCGCCGCCGGACTTGTACCAGTTCACCGACTACCGCCGGACGTCAGCCCTCCCGCCCACCATCGTCGGACTTTCATAGTTTGCCGTCCGCCATCGGACTTCCGCTAGTCCGCCGAACACCGCAAGACTTCCGCTAGTCCGCCAACTACAGTCCTCCCAACCACTATCATCCAACTACGGTCCTTCCGATCTCCGTCATTTGCAGACTATGGTCCTTCAGACCTTTGTCGTCTGCCGACTACATTCCTCGCCGACTATGGTCCTCCCGACCTTCGTCGCCTGCTAACTATGGTCCCCTCGACCTCCGTCACCCGATGACTACGATCCTCCCGACCTCCGTCGCAATACAACGGTCCTTCTGACCTATGTCTCTCACAGACTACGATCCTTCCGACCTCCGTCACCCGCCGAATATGGTTCTTCCGATCTACATCGCTCGTCGACTATGGTTTTGCCATCCCAAACAAAAATATCAACATTGATTCTTCCAAGTTCTACCATGCAATGCATTTTATATGATGGATATTTGTTACTTCGAGCCAAGGCCTTCCTCCTAAGGATGGGCCTCATTTGTAATCAATTGCAAGCATTAGTGGATTCATTCAAACTGGGCCAGGCCCCGTGGTTTTTTTCCCTTTTTAGGGGTTTCCACGTAAAAATTCTGGTGTCTCTTATGATCGCTACACTCTCATCTCTTTCATCTGCTTGTGTTCTGGATCTTCGTACAAAGCTAAGGCATTAATCTTTATATTTCTCTACCGCTGCGAATTTTCCAGGACGCAACAATAGTATAATCATTTTAATTGGGTAAGACCTCATGGTTCTTCACCTTTTCAAAATTTTTACGTAAAAATTTTTGTCTCTTATGATTCTTGCACCCCTCTCTCTTATCTATCTCTGTATTGAATATTCGTACAAAATTTAAAAGTTAAATCTACATCTCTCTACCACCGCAAATATTTCAGGACCCAATAGAACCATTAAAATTCTTAAATAAACTCCAATTCCAGATATTAATCTCTGCTCAGTCATCCTGATATTTGTCAAACTCTCTCATTTAAGCAATCTCGATCCTATCCTATGTTTCTGCATTCTCTCGTCCGATTGTTTTTGAATGCTCATTTGCAAGTCTTCCTAGATTCTCACGTCTGCTCACGTCTTGTAGATTATCGTGTAAAGCTTTATACCGACATGATCTCTTAGAACATCAGCTATAAACTGTCTGTTGTCATAATTCTAGAGAGAGAAGAAATATTGTCAAAATAAGCAAATGCCCCTATTAATAACTCTAGAGAGAGAAACAGACAATTGCTAAAATGAGCAGAAGATTGACTCACGGCTTCTTTGTCCCAGTTGCTGAACTGCAGAGAAATGGCCCCACCGTCACTATTTTTTAAGTTTTGATCTTTATCTCCTTCCTCACCACTTTCTTCTGTAAACTATATTAAGGATATCAATAAGTTGAAAGCCCGTTAAATTTATATTGAGCTCAAGATCGACTTAAAATATGAGGTTTAAGTTCAGCTCAAATACTTAGGCTTTATTTGGGAAGCTTTTTTAATGCTTCTTAAAGCAACTTATTAGTACAAAAATTTTAATTTTGTGTTAAAAAGCTGCTTTAAAAAGCTGCTTTAAAAAGCAGTAACAAAGCCATCTCAAACGAAGCCTTAAGCTCGATAAAAAAGCTCGAGTCTAATTCAATTTGGAGCTCGATTTCTCATTTTATAACTGCTCAAAAGTAATAAATTAGGCTAAATATGAATGTCTAAAGTGTTAATTAATATTAATCGAGCCAGCTCCACAATTAAATAAGCAAAGTCGGGCCACCCCCAAGCTCATATAATAAATGACTCGAATTTAACTCGAACTCATAGCTTGATATGTTTAACTCGCAAACTATTTACGAGTTGAGTTCGAGTTGACTCACGAGCTGGTTTAGATAACTTACACCCCAAAATTATATCATGATATAATAAGTCACGCATAAATATTAATTAATTAAATAAATTTTTTTAATTGAAATGGCATTATTTGACCATTAATGCATCAGGGCAACTTTAATGACTGTTTGATTTCACATTCCTAGAGGTGTCAATTTCGGGTCACGGGTTGGTTTGGGTCGAACTCAAAACTGACCCGGCACTATTCGGGTTCGGGTTGACCCGACCCAACCCGCGGGAGGCGGCACTGCCCGGCGGCAGCTGGAGCTGGTCGCGCGACGCAGCGGAAGCCAGACTTGTGCGACTACGGGAGCGGGACTCGCACGACTGTGGGACACGGAATTGACACTGCCCGGCGGCAGCAGTGGGCATACGGTAGCGCCGCAGTGGGACGCGCGACAGCATAAGCTGGTGGAAACGGGAGCGGGACGCGCAACACAGCAGACCTGACCCGGACGTGACTCGACGCAGACCTGACGCTGGATGTGATGCGACGCTGGCCAGCCTGGCCTCAGGACGCTACGCTATGCGACGGGGCGGGTCATTCCGGGTCAACCCGACCTATTTTTTCAAACGGGTCGGTTTTCCTGACCCGAACCCGACCCGCTTCGGGTTCGGGTCAACCCAAACTCGAAATTTTTCGGGTCGGGTTTTTGGATCGGGTCCAATATTGACAGCTCTACACATTCCCTTATAGTGCTCATATAGACATCACATAACATAACTTTGATCAATTAGATATTTAAGCCCATAATAACAATTAGAGAAAAGCTTAGAGCTTTTACAACAAAAGCACTTTTTTAAAATCCGATAATGACGGTTTAGAATAGCTTAACCTTTCCCCATTATGGAATTAATTAACCATTTTAATGCTAAAAAAGATTCCAGCATTTATTTAAAGTTCCATACAAAAGTGTAATATCGCCATCAGCTACGGCTAATTAGGCACATGTCTGGTTATTGAAGAATTTAGTTCATTAAAATAAGGAATCTCAGGCCAAGACTTCCAATTTGGTAGGCTAATTGCATATTTTCTTAATATAAAAAAATAATATTATCATTTTGATAACAAAAAAAAAAAAACTCAGTGACAGGATTAATCAGAAAATTTTATTTTCATAAATGCAAAAATAAAATAAAATAAAATTGAAGTGTGGCTACTTAGCTTTGACAGAGGCCATAAGAATCCATGAAACTCAGAATAAACTCTTAAGGGAGGTGGATTCTTTTTCGCCTCTTTAATGGATTTCTTAATATTATTATTTTTCTGGTAAGCAGGCCTCATGCCTTTCCTGCTTCTTTCCTCTCTTTTCTCTTCTCTTTTCCTAGCCTTGAGCTATTGATTCTCCTATCAGGTCCTAATCCTAGAAGAGGAGAAATTATTCTGTTCGGAGATCGGACACAGAATGCCGTCAAGAGACCAATCAGACTGCGCTACATCAGCAGTACCGAGCAAGGGGTACGTGGCGCATTCTGGTTTGTCTCCGGACGACGTTCGGCACCTGCACAGAATAATGAACCCTAGAAGAGAAATTTGTGAGCAAAAGTAGCTGTGTATGGAATTGAAAAAAAAAATGATAATAAATAAATGATTATTCCACCATGGAGAAGATTTCCATTTGGAGAAGATTTCTAGCTACTAACAGCAACAGGAAGGAGGTAAAAGTAAGAAGAAATTGGTAGTCTTATTCAAAGGTTCTAAGCAAGCATCCAAACTCTTCCAGTAATGCCCCCAACTTTTCCACACTAAGATTGAGTGCAATAAAGAGGAATCTAAAGAACTGTATAGTTCAAAGGTAAATGTTGAATTGAAAGGCAGAAAGTGTTCAGAAATAGTAAGGCGTGTTGAACCTATACATCATGATCTCAAATAAAACCCAATAAAAAATGCAGAAATCAATAATTGTTCAAAAGTAGAAAACTCATTAGTCTATTTGGCAAATATTCCTGCATGAACTGAAGACAGTAATTTATAATAAGGAGGTTTAATAACAAAAATCTCACAAGTGTTATTCACATTATATGACCAAAGTGTGAACAACAACAGGATAATTTATGAAGTATCAACAAAAATTATATATAAGTTCAAACAATTAAAAGCAAGGGCACAAGATATATAATCAGGTAACCAGACCTCTTCCAAGCACAAGAGATTCTATGAACAAAGACAATGTGAGAATGACATCGATATTGACTCGATAACTAAAACAAGCTGCAACTAAACACTTACATAGAAGCCTGGTTGAATAGCTTCACTGGACTATCTAAAAAGACTCTCAGAAGCACATTCTGAAAGCTACATGAAGAGAGAAAGAAACCAAAGAAAGAAGACGAAATAGGTCACCTGAATCCTGCTTAAGTGTTTTAAAAAAAGATTTTACCCAATGGATTCCCTGTTATAAGCACGGAAGATTTATTTCAGAAAAACCATCCTGATCCATTTTGACTTTGCAGGGACTGCGCCATTCCTCTAGGCAATGAATCTGTAAAGTCCATTGATTGCATGGTGAAAGGTGATTCAAATTTCAATTCATTATTGATATTATTCGATTGAGCCGGGTGATAAGCCTGGTTCATCTGCATCAGATCATCCTGGAAAGGAAAGAACTGTGAATTGTTAGCTCCTTCGAAGAGATCGCCGCCAACTCCATTCATCGAGCCATAGAAGTTGCTTCCAGCTTGAGCCGGTGCATGAATAGAACCCGGGTTTGGCTCCTCATTGCCCAAGCCTATCTCGCTGTTAATATTGCCATCGTACTGATTCATCAGCTCTATGATCGACTTCTGTCCATCGTCTGGAAGGCCTATGCCCGATAAGTCGAAAGGACTTGAAGTGTTGATAACTGTGGATTGCAAGACACTCTGATTCAACTTAGACTGTGCAAGTGAAGCACAGATGGTCTGTGGCTTGCTCTCATTCACCTGGAAACCAGTCGCACAGAAACTAGGAAGACTTGTCGGGTACCCAGAGAGGTATTGTTGATTGTTGGATCTCATACCTCTATCCATGACCCCAAGCTCATAATCACTACGAGCGAATTTAGACTTTTCGTTACGGATAATGATGCCTTGATTTGACATAATTTCAGGCTCAGAATTTGCAGACCGCTTTCTGATAAACTCCCTGTAACCTTCTTCCTTAACAGCATGGTGTGGCCCCATATAGAGGTCATTTCCTGAGGATGTGCTGGTGTTGAAAACATTGTTGACATCCAGTACTGGATTTGTGTTACCAGCCTCCTCACTTTTTCCATCATCAACCCCTTCAACATCATATTCACTGCTGCTGCTGCTGAATGAGATGGTTCCATTGCAATTATTTCCTGAAGATGGCGGTAGACAAGCATCAGGATGAAGCTCCCTGAACAGGATCTCCTCCTGTTTAACAACAGCTAGCCAGGTTGCACTCTCCTTGGCAGTCATCTTGTCCTGAAGGCACTTTGACTGCCGCACCAGCCTACGAATCTTGTCAATATCTGGAGACATGTGCTTGATGACAGCAGTCAGGACTCCAACTTTCCAAGCCTTCTTGAGATCATGAGGTTTCTTATATGGAGGAGGCAGCTGGTCATTGGTAAAACCCAACTGAGGCCACCACTCCTCATTTCCTGTTGGCCACCATGGTGGTGAGATGCCCTTCTCCAACGGAAACCGACGTTGAGGTGGGTCACAATGTTGCATCAAAGCAGATAAGAGTGATCCCAACGTGGTGTCCTGAAGCTCTTGCAAAGAGTAGGGGCTGACAGGCCTGGAGTTTTGCTCACTGTTAAGGCCCCTGATCCCATTGTCAGCCTGGTACTTGGCAATTGCTGCAGGCCCATTACGATCGAACCTTACCTTCTCCTTCCACCAGCCACGCAGATTATCTGAAGCACCACTCACCGGTTTTCCCTTCTCTGGTATGATTCCATATACGAATCCCTGAGCTTTACAAACTTCCATCATCTTCAGCATGTATTTGAGTATGCCATCCTGTGCTCGGGACATCTTTTTCCTCCTGGCTTGTTCCTGAGACTGGCGCTGCTTCGTGGAATCGCCAAGCTCCTTGTTCTTGTTCTGCTGCTGTTCTTTCAGACGTTTTAGCCTCAGCCTATCCCTCCACATACGACGCTCTAGCTCTTCCACATCCAGGTCATCATCACTCTCATCATCATCAGGCAAGGATTCTGGAAAGTTTTCCGGTGGCGGGTCAACCAGATCACCATCAATTACAGAAGAATCACCACAGGCAGTGTGTTGAAGATGACTGAGGTCAGAAGGAGGCGGCTTTTGCAGCATCGAGAGGTAACCACTACTTTTGTCATGGCCAATGGACATGAATTGGCCAAAATCCAAGCCACCAGAGAACGTCATGGCTGCTTCAATAGCGATCCCACCCATGAAGTCCAAACACAACAGCAGATTAAGTAAATATAGATTGTGGTTTAAGCTTGAAAAATAGAGTAACAAAACGGCCTGCAACATGAAGTCGAATCATCATTAAACAAGCGAAGTTTATAAAAATGCAAGAACAATGATTGCCTAAACAAAATAAATAAAGCATGTTTTCTTCCTGGCTTGAATGCCTATAGGGAAGGAACTTAACATAAAAATAGAACAATAATAACATGGATTACTGCACTTCCATGCCAGACAAAGAAAATTTGCGTTATTGAAAAACTAATATTCATATAAATCAAAACAAAGAAAAAACTGAAGAATTAAGAAAGACATTTCTACATGCAACTTAGCACTGGCTATAATAGACTTCAAAATCTTCACTTCTTCAGCTTCGAAAGAAGATCCTAATGCATGCAAATTTGGCTATAATCTTTTTTTCATAATAGGACAAATATAATATGTTAAGGAAAAGAAAAAATGTAGAACTAGCAAAACTAATCCTAATGAGAGAAAAAGAAAAAAGAAAAAGAGAGAATTTTTGGGCTGCTTCCTCATGCAGCAAAAAAAGAGGCTAATTTTCCAACAGCCCGTAATTAACGATTGTTTGGCGATACAAAATCCGGATTTAGAAAATCCTAAAATTTATTTAGCACAACAATTACTAAATCTCCTGAATCCAAATAAATTGGTTGGTTCTCATTAAGTTTTCATGGAGAGTGTAGTAGTCGACACCAACAAAATCATCATTGTTGCCATCATCATCTTCGTCAACCCATTAGCACGCCAGTCAAGCCTCCACCACTACCCTCCCCCTCCTTCCACCTAAATCCCCAATTCACAACTCTACCTGCCTTTGTTGCATATTCAACCACAATCGCAACAACAAGAATATCCTCAACGATCTACCTCGATGATCTATACTTTGGGGCTCAACTTTTATAATTTCTGAGGTCTGCATCATGCACTTGGTCATTATCACACAGGCGAAATCCACAATGAAAACGGTGAGAAAGCTTGGAAGTTAAATCCAGCTCCTCACATAATTTACAAAAGCCTAGATTTAGTGAATAACAGAGGTAAAAAAATATTTACAAAGTCATAGGATTTAAGGATGCCAAAAAAATGACAGGATTTAAGCTAAATCCTACCTAAATCATGCAATCAAACAACTCCTTACACTTAGAAACAGAGAAACCAAAACAAAAATCATATCCTTTTATTTTCTCTAGACTATTATATTACCACTCAAAGACAAAATAGATTAACAACCTTAAATAATAAGTTAGTTTTTTTTTTTTTTCTAAAGGCTCATTAGTATAGTTAAAAAAAATCGTATTTTAAAAATAGATAATGTTACTTTTGCTCATTTGGTGTCAGTAAACGAAATCATTATAAGGGACTTCAAGAGAATTTGTAAAGTTTAAAATCGTTGTTGATTTCTAAATGATGAATCTAATATTTTTCCATCATTTCTGTTTTCTAATTTCAATCAACCAAATGGGCCATAACCATAACTAAAGATCATAAACAGAACCTTAATCAAATAAGCAATACTGAGAACACAGAACAACAGCCACGAATCCAAAAGGTTATGCGTAAAAAAAATTTGTCTCCAAATGAATAAAAACAATTAAAGTTTAGGATTCATAAGCAAGATCAGACTCCAGATCTGGTAAGATAAACAAGCAAAATTTCAACAATTAAGCTTGAATGAAACCACGGCACGATATCAATATAACAGACTTCAGAGATTACAAACAAAACATTTATCCGATTCCAACTCTAATTAGTCACCCTCCATCCACTCCGCTCAAACAAAACAAATCACCGAACTGTTTACATGTCCAAGCTTGAGAGGACACAATCCGAAACGAAGAAGGATGAGTAAAAATAAAAACGATGTTGAAGAGAAACAAATTTACATATACGCAAGCAGTACAACTGGAAAGAGAAAATAAAAAGCTTCCAAAAAAACATGATTTCGTTTTCCTGCACAAAAAATCGTCCACAACAAATCCTGATAATTCAAATCAGATCATAACCCCATCGCCCATATTTCAATATTAAAGGAAAAAATTGCGGCAGAACCAAACAAATTGCTGCAAAGAACACAGCATATACGGTTCCTTTCAAGCTGAGAAGGGTAAATAGAAGCTCAAACGCCATAAGAAGAAAACGAAGCTAGAAGACGAACCTCTTCAACACTCCCTACTCCATCAGAACTCCACTGGAAAGCACAGAGTGGGCAGAGAAGCAGATAAAAGGGAAGAAGTTTAGATGATGATTGTGATGAGTCTTTCGCAGCCGGAGAAAGGCTACAGTGCGCTCTCTCTCTCTCTCTCTCTCTCTCTCGACTTCGTCTTCCACTTCCGTTGGCTTTTGGACAAGATGATGTGAGATTGAGAGCAAGTGAAAAGCGTTAGAGTAGCGGTGGAGGTAAAAAAGGAAGGGGAGCTTACCGCAGTCAATACTAACCGTAGTTAGATTTCGGCTGGTGAATCTTACCACGGTGGTGAAGAAAGTGTGGGATCCGCGTCCGTGCGTTTTGCGCTGGCTGCGTTCGTGAAAACGAAGCATTTCTGCATTTTTTTCTGTTTTACATTTTAGCCGCCGCTAAAAAACTATCAGCTAACATGGATTTAAATATTAGAAAAACTTAGCATTTTATTTATATATAATATATATATATAATTTTAAATAAGTTAATATTAATTATTAAGATTTAAAAATGTAAGTGCTATGTATAAAAATACATAAGAACTTTATAATATATATGTTAATATTCTTTAACTCATTTTGAATTAGTTTTCTTAAAGTATTCCAATTTTAGATAAAAAATATTAATTTTAAATGTCCAAAATAAATTGAATAGAAAGATTGAAAGTTTATTTATTTTATATTTTAACTATTTTTATAATTAAAGAAGAGCAAAATACATAGCAAAATTATCTTAAATACTATATTTTTATAATTAAAAGATAAAATATTTATAAACATTTCTCATTTATTACAATTTTAGATATATCACAAGAGAGATAGTAATTTATAAATTTTGAAAATTTGGCATGTTAAAATTAAAAATCAAATAAAACAAAAAAATATTTGATACAATATGACCTTTCATTATATTTATGTTGATATTACACTAACATCTATATCACCTTAATTTAGTGTGATGTTAAAGCAATGTGCATATTTATCACATTCTCTGATGTTCATTTATTAAATACAGACCATTGCATTAAAAAAAAATTATTTATTAGAAACAAATATGCAATTAACCACACATTTATTCTCTTTTTACATATTGTAATAGTATAAATTTTTTGGTTTTTAAATTTCTATTTAAATTTGATTAAAATGAATATCATAATTATTGATTGCCATTAAAATAAATATTTTGTTTTTTAGTTATATGTTTTATTCATTTTAATATGAAAACTTTATGTGGTACTGTTTATGTAAACTTTGTTTCAAATGTTGATATGAAAATGTAATTAATAACTTTTTGAGGAGTTTATTAGGCAATTATGAAATTATCATAAATGTAAATCTGACATTTCATTTTCCTTTTAAAAAAATCTTTTAATACTCATAAATTCCGGAATTTACTAAAATTAATGAAACTTCTCATGCATAAATATATTTTATTTTCAAATTAATTTGGACCTTTATAAAATCGTTTATTATTGTAAATTTGTAATGTTTATAGTAACCTTTATGTTTCATGTAATTAAGGGATTCACATGCTTATGAAATAATTCTTAAATATTCATATATCTAAATTTTAATATTTAATATTTATTTAATTATATAACAACAAGTAAAATTTTAAATTCCATTTTTAAATATTATTAATTAAGATATATATTATTTATTTACAATAAATATTCATTGATATATTCAAACTTCAAATTCAAGTTCATATATTGGTCCTAAAATATTTTAGGGAATATTATCATCTATGTTAAATATTTATAGTAAGAATCTATAATAATTCTTATTATGAAATATTCTCATTATAGGGAATATTTCTATTTATTATTTTATTCTCTTGTCTACGTACATGTTAATATGTTTAAAATGTTGTTTTAGAAAGCAAGAAGAAAGTTATGCCAAACTATTAAGGCTTCGTTTGGGACGACTTTTTATTGTTTTCTAAAACGGAGTTTTAGTTAAAAAATAAAAAAAAAAATTGTATTAAAACTCCGTTTTAGAAAGCAATAAAAAAGCCGTCCCAAACGAAGCCTAAGGCTTCGTTTGGGACGGCTTTTTTACTGCTTTATAAAATGGAGTTTTAGTACAAATTTTTTTATTTTTGTACTAAAACTCCGTTTTAGAAAGCAATAAAAAAGCCGTCCCAAACGAAGCCTAAGTCCTCGTTTGGAACAGCTTTTGTACTGCTTTTTAAAATGATTTTTTAGTACACAAATTTTAAATTTAAGAAGTTTAAGATTTTTTTATACTTGAAAGCAAAAGAAAGCCGTTCATAGACTTCGTTTAGGAAGACTTTCTTACTATTTCTTAAATCAGATTTTTAATAAATTTTTTTAATTTTTATATTAAAAAATTATTTTAAAAAACAGTACGCTTCCATCTGTTTTTAAGCAGCAAAGCAGAAAGACAGAAGAGAAGACGCCATTAAACTAATTAGGCTACTTATCCTTAAGATAATTTGCTGAAGTAATTAAGTATTAATCAACGACAGGCCATTGGTGGATTTCCTTGGATACCCACCACATAAATTTTTGTTTTATTCGAATAAAGTTTAAATGGATGTTATCCAAAATTATTGACGCTGATTTATCTCGACCGAGCTCATCAATATGTTTGGTTTCATACCAGCTGGCTTCTTTAAGGGTTTTTTTTTTTTTCTTAAGAAGAATTATTGATTACATTATTCACTCAAATATTATATATTGACCCAGTATGAATGAATTCACTAGTGTTTTTAGTCGATTACAAATGACGTCTTTCCTTGGGTGAAGGCTTTGGTTTGATATAGCAAATATACAACATATAGAGTGCATTACATTGTAAGAATGGGAAGAAACACTATTGACATATTCGTTTAGTCAGCATGATTATAGTTGGCGGGAGACAGAGGTCGGAAAGATCATTATTAGTCTGGAGGTCGAAAGGATTTGATGAACGAATAAAAATAGGCTTAATCAAGCATGAATTTGCAAGAATATTTGAATTAAAATTTTTTTAATTAAATTCAAGATCATCCAAACTTCAATTTCAACCAACTTAAAATTAGATTAATCGACTCAACAAGAAGAACCCAATAACCCCAAAATGATTCTATCCAAGAACCCAATAACCCAATTATCAAGAGCTTGAGGCAAACTTTAAAATTTTAAAATATTAATTAGACGATCAAATGATCTCTAAATTTAGTATGCTTGTAGTAAAATATAGCGTCTTCATGAGACGAATGCAAAAAGCCTAAGATTGTTTACTTCCGATAATATAAGGCATTTAAATACTGAATGAATAATTTATGATCAGTAAAATCAATAATAACCATCATTTATAGCTAATTTCAATTTTTTTAATATTTAAAATAAATTATAATATATCATCAAAAAGTTATCTTGATCGGGCACGAATCTCAAGACAAAATCAAGCCAGAAATTTCAAAAATTAAATCCGGGATCATCTGAACTCCGATTTCAGTAAACTTACTGTCGAACTAAGCGTCTCAAAATACGAACCAAACGACACCAAATTCGACTCAATCTGAGTCCAAATCAAGGACTCGAAGCGCTATTGGAAGATTCTAACCAAAATTTGAGTTATCAAACAGTTTCCAAACATAACGTGCTTATAATCAAATCGAGCGGCTCAACGAGACAAATCCAACAAGCCCAAGATTGTCAAATTTCGACATCATTAAGATCTTCAAATGTTTGACGAACGGTCCACGATCAAGGGATTCAATATCGACCGTCCATACGAACCACTCCACCTTTGCCCTTGATCTCCTTATATTTACGGGTCATGCCATCCTCAAAAAATTATAAATAGCCCTCATTTTTCTTGAGAGGAGACTCAAGCAAGAAGAAGAAGAGAAGAAAGGGAAGAGAATAGAAGAAGATAGGAGGGAAGAAACTCCTCCACAACCACCGCCCGGAATTCTGCCCGAATTCCAAGTGACGCCAGAATTCCGCCCGACCTCCACGGAATGCTGGAATTCTGCCAGACTTTCACGGGACATCTAAATTCTGCCCTAATAACGCCGGAGTTCCGCACTACTTTCCAGTGATGTCAAAACTTCACCAAAGTTACGCCGGAATTCTGCCCGATCTCCAAGTGACTTTGGGATTCAACTTGAATACCCAACATCGTCGAATCTCAAATTATTGTTTGTAATTGAACTTCAATTCATGAGTGGATTATTATAATCTGATCGTCCTAAATTTTAAGGATGAGTCAGTCTCTTGTACCTCTAGCAAACACTCGTGGATTCATTCATACTTGGCGTGGCCCCATTACTTTTTGCCTTCCAGGATTTTTCAAGTAAAAATCCGGGTGTTTTTATTTCTCTCCTTTTTTTATACTAGATATCCATACAACGTCGAGACATAAACTTTCTAACTCTATCGCCGCGTATATTCTAGTCCGCAACAACTTCTACTCTAAAAAATTTATAAATAAACTTAAAAATTATATATATATATATATCCCACAATAAAATATTACTTTAGGGTTCGTTTGGAACAGTTTTTTTTTTTTTCTTTTTAAAATAATTTTGTTGCTAAAAAAAATATTTAAAAATGTATTTAAAAAAAAAAAATAAATAAATGCATCGATTGTGTGTGAAGTCAAAAATAAAGATCAGTGCCCGACCAAACTAATGGATTAGTAGTGCATGATGAAGACCACGAGGTCGGTCATAATTATTTTTCTTATTCTGCTAAAAATAAATCCAATCAACGCTGGAGTTCTAATTTTCAGCATTTAAAAAAAATTTACATAAGATGTACATAATCAAATATATAAATAAAGACATTTTACTGAGATCTCCAGTAGTTTTTCTTAATTATAATTCAAACTTCTCTTCTTTTATAGAAATTTAATCTACAAAAAAAAAAAAAAAAAAAATACAAAAATATATTTTCGCCAAAACACCCTTCCTTGGAAAAATTATTCTGCGCAGAGTTCGGACGGAAAGAATCGTCGGGACTGTAAGTGTACACTAGGGGTGCAAACGAGTCGAGCTTGAGTCAGGGGGTGTTCGAGCCAAGCTTGACTATCAAAGACCAAGCTCGAGCTCGAGCTCAAAATCCAAGTTCGAGCTCGAATCTTCTTCTTGTCGAACGGCTCATCGAGCTCTGCTGTCGAGATCGAGATCCATCGTTCGTCGTAGCGTCCGTCGTCTCGAGGTCCGTCGTCGTCGTCGCGTCTACCGTCGAGATCGTCGTACCAAGCGGTTTAAGCATAATTGTGGTCGTCACGAGGTCCATTTGTTGTCGAGATCGCTCATTGTCGAGTCCATCATCCTGAGCTCGTCCCGTCGCGTCTCCCGTCTTGGTAGTCTAGCTCGAAAATTCCTGTTGTCGAGATCGTCATCGAGCTCAAAATTTCATGATATTGAGATCGTCGTCGAGCTCGTCCTGTCGTCTGCCATCAAGATCGTCGTCGAGCTCGAAATTTCCCTCTCTTGAGATCGTCGTCAAGCTCGTTCTGTCGTCTGCCGTCGAGATCATCGTCAAGCTCGTCTTGTCGTCTGCCGTCGAGGTCGTCGTCAAGCTCGTCCCGTCGTCTGCGTCGTCATTGTCACGTCATTGAGATACATCATTTTTTTTATTTCCCGCTCGCGACTTGGATTTCCTGCTTTGTGGATTTGCATTTCCCTCCCGCGAGTTCAGCTATCGAGCTGCTCGAAAGCTTGTTCGGGCTCGATAAGCCGTCAAGCTAGAAATCTTGTTCGAGCTCGACTCGCGAGCTCGATAAGCTCGACTCGTCGAGCCTGTTATCGAGTCGAGTCTGAACCGGCTCGCGAGTCAGCTTGACTCATTTGCACCCCTAGTGTAAACACACTATATACATAACGTACATAATATGTGTAACATTTGTGTTCACATTGCACATATTATGTACAATGTATGTAACATATACGTCCTAATGATTCTTTCTATCCCGACCTCACACATAATAATTCATCCAAGCAAGTGGCCCTCCTAAGAAAATGGCAGCCACCGATTCACCTGAAAGGCACCCAACTTGACCCATCTTGCCCTCCACTAGATATGGTGGGCCCCATGTTCCATTTGGTCTTCTTGGGCCCCACCTCATTCGTCTACACTAATTTGTGTTTTCCACATGAAAAATGTTTATGAAGCTTACCTTATTTACAACCAATATCCTCGATAATAATTTATGGTTTTATATATATATATATAGATTTGGCATTCGGGAGTAAAACTCAAAGCATCAATTTTTTCCTAATTTCAATAATTTCGTCATTTTTAACATTCAATTTAATTTAAGCTTGGATTATTATTTATTGTAAAATATTATAATTTTTTTGTTATAAATAAAAATGATTATTTAATTCTGATTCAAATCACAATATATATGAAAACTTCTAAAAAAGTTTAATGAAATTTTTAATTTTCTTTAACATAAATAATTTTCATGAGAAATTCTTAAGTTTTAGGGGTTATTTGACTTGCTTTATTTAAGATGTAAAATATTTCAAATACATAAATTCTAAAAATATTGATTTTTTATTTGAGGTAAAAGGAATGCAATGTACACCCCCCCCCCCCCCCCCCCCCCCCCTCTTCAACCCCGCCGGCCACAACCGACCACGGGCGATTGCCTCCCTCTACCATTGCAACCGCCGGCAACCGCACTCCACCTTCGGCCATTGACAACCGACGACAATTTTTTACAATTTATATCACATTCACTTTACTTCAAACCAATCAAAAAAAGTAATGTCATGCATTCCTTTTACTCTCATCCAAACAACTCCAAAATATTCATTTTACACCGCTTTTTTTTTTACACTGCATTCCTTTCTCAATCAACCAAACATTGTTGAAACTTCTACAAACATGTACTGAGAATTAATTTCAATTGAAATCATTGAAACCTAAATCATTATTTTCTCATCCCACCTCTTCAAGGTGACATAAAAAATCTCAAAAGAGATTGACATCATAAGGATCACAGTAGCAATAATCATTTAAGATCATATAATTAAATCTATCTTATGATTCATGAAAATAATACTCATTAACATTCATATAAAATAACAATTATGTACAAATAATATGAATGACATCAAACTAATTCTTCAAAAAAAAAATTTAGAGCCCACTGATTCATATGTAAATTTATAAAATAATACCTATAAAGCAACAAAATTGATAAGAGCATAAGATTAGATTAACAAAAAAAAGACATTCTTTGCAACTAATATATATGATTTATAATAATAAAGGTTTGCATATAAAATATATTCAGAGCAAAAAAAAAGATGGAATTTCATCCCACCTATTTTACAAAGGCGTTAATGTAAATTATAAGATTTCAAGAACATTCATTGAAGATTAGGAACCCTGGTGTTGGTAATGCCACTCGCTCCGCAATGTCTAGGATTTTTTTCCTCTGCGCGGAGTTCCTTTGGTCGGGTAAATTTTTTTCCTCCTCCCTTATCTTCTGTTTTCTCTCTGTTTTCTTCCTTCAAGCCGACGTGGCCACTCATCGCTTGAGTGACCCCGAGTTTTTGGATTTGAAACACAAATCATGGTCTTTTCGTGATGTTTTATAAGGCGAGTTGTCCTCACCGGCGTTTCCTTTGCTCAAACCTTCTTCCCGCCATGTTTTTCTTACCTTGTTGATTTCAGATGAAGAAATGTGTTCACTTGTTGCTCCGTTTGAATTTGCTTTAGTTGGGAAGCTTCCTGCTCACCGTCCACTGCTTGATTCCATTAAAAAAAAAATTTCTTAATCTTAAACTGATCGGTGAATTTTCTGTCACTTTTCTAAATCCTAAGAATAATTTGATTAAGCTGAGAAATTATTTGGATTTTGTCGGGTGTTTTCCCATTGTTCCTATTCGTCTCCAACTGTTACATGAAGCTCTTCAAGTGGTCTCCTCACTTTGATGTTGACGTTGAATCTCTTGTTATTCCCATTTGGGTGTCATTTCCCAACCTCCGTCCACATCTATTTTCCCCCTGAATACTGCATGATTTAGGGTCTTTGTTTAGTAGATTCATGCGCACTGATAATGCTACTATTAATGGTACTTGACCATCAGTGGCAAGTATGCTGGTTGAGTTAGATATTACTAAATGTTATCCTAATCAAGTGTGGCTTGGCTCTGATTCTGTGGGGTACATTCAATCTATGGAGATGGAAGTGTTTCCCCCGTATTGCTCCCATTGTAAGTCTTTAGGTCATTTGAGAGACGTTTGCCCTGTTTTATTTCCTAATTTGGGTTTTTGCCCTTCTGTGAGGGAGCTTCGGTGTGTGCTCACACTGTACATGTGATTGGTGTTAATCTGCCTTTGATTGGGGTGGATCATTGTGGTGATGGTGTTCCTCTAAACACCATTGATATCGATGTGTGTGATCCCGCTGTTAATATTACTGGGGAGCTAGAGAATAAGGCTACATTGGTTGAGGTTGATAATGTTTTCCTAGATAATTTAGTTTCTCCTAATGTAGCTCTCCTTGAGAAAGTTGATGCTAATTTGATTAGTGATGGTGTGGTGGAGGATTATATTGTTGCTTTGGCTCATAGCGAGGAGGGTGTCGATGGTCAAGTAGAGAAGGCATCTGGTCATACTATTGGGTTGATGGCTAAGGATTTGTCTGGTGATTTAGAAATCTCTACTGGGTGTTTGAATCATAGTGCCCCGGTTGTTCTTCCCCTTTTTGTGGGGAGTGTTGGTTGCGAATCTTTGGTTGATGTTCATAGCGATCTTATTTTGCCTAATGTTCTTATGTCTAATTTACATTGAGGTCGGGGGAGTCCTGTTTGGTGCAATATGAATGGCTTGAAGAATATCCAAACTCTCCGAGCGGTCAGGAGGATGGATTGGGGGGTGATAACATTGAGGCCATACATGACTTGTATGGACTGTACGTTTCTCGTGTCATTGGTCTCCCCTTCTCTCGTGGTGGCAAGAGTCGTCGACACAAATCTAAGAATTAAGAATTGATTGGTATTTCTTTCTTTTTTTGATGTTTTGTTGTGCTAGCTTCTTGCTTTGGATCACTCTGTATGTTTCTCTTTATTTAAGAGATGAGTGATGCTCTCAGTTTTAAGGGTTATTTTGGTGGTTATACTGGCTCAATTTTGCTTGGTTTTGGTGAGCTAGGCTCAGATGTGTTGGTTATTTCCTTTTTTTGGTGTGCGAGGGAATTGGATTTGGATAATGATGAAGCAGTTTTCCTGCATGCCCCTCTGAAGGTCATGGCTTGGTGCACAACCTTGGTGGCTACTTCTTTGTCATATTTTTTGAACTTTCATTTTGGAGGACTTGATGTTCTTGGAACCCCTATTATTATCTCTTTACCATCTTGGTTGGCCCAAGCCTATCAACCAGGTGGTGGTCTGAGCCTAGTTGCTTTTAGGGATATCATTTTCGTTGTTTGTTCAGGTGATTTTGTCCCTGTCGCTTATTATTTTTTTCCTCAGGCTGTACTCTTCTTTTCTCTGGCCTTGTTTGGGCTTGTGTTGTAATGCTCATTTTATGTAATGGATACTCCTTTTGCCACAAAAAAAAAAAACATTCATTGAAGAAAGCATATTATTGATACAAGAGCCAAAATAAATATGGATTATTAATTTCTTTATGAAATAAGCAACAATATACAACTAGGGATCAAGCCCATAACCTCATGATTAAAAGTTGAGATATGAAACACTAAATCAATGTACATTTTCTAAACATGTAAAATGCATAAAAAAATATAATAGATATATTAATATCAGCTATGCAGAAACTTTCATGATGAAAATTAGGGCTATATGAACTCAATTTTAGCAAACATATATTTCGTTTGGAACAACTTTTTTATTGTTTCTTAAAGTAGCTTTAAAAATGTACTAAAAAATAGCTTTAAAAAGCAGTAATAAAGTCATCCCAAATGCAACCTTGCAATTCAAACAAAAGCTTCAATGAGATAATCTCAACAGTTTCAAATGTATCTTGAATGATCCTAAATCAAGCAAATTAAAGTATAGTTGAAATTTTAATGAAACTATATGATAGATCAAATAATCTTAGAAGCTTACGTGCTTTCAATCAAATTGAGTGTCTCGATGAGAAGAATCCAATCAGGAGCGGAACCCCGTGTACATTAATTAAGGCAAAAGTAAAAAACAAGACAATAAAATCCTCTCTTATAAACTCTCCAACTCTTAATCATAACACTAAGATACCAAAGCATAAACTTAAATTAAAATCTCTCAACTCTAAGTAAGCAAATGAAATTGGTGGAAGAGAAAATAAACCTTAAATTTCACCTTAGTGCCATGTCGACCTATATTAGATTTATGTTCTTTTCATGACCCCTAGTAAGGTAAAATTTGGTTTCTGGGGAAATGTGGTAAGAGGAAATCTAAAAGAAAGTAATGGTTGTGAGTCTTTTATTTGTTGTTGTTGATTTGGTTGTTTGGTTTGGTGGGCATGTGGTATTATTTTGGGGGTTTTTTGGTTGGGTTTTGTTTGTTTTGTTCCTGTGGGAACATAGTGGCCTTGAGTATGTTTGTTATTTGCTTCTTTCGGGCTGATGATTTTTCGTGGGTTGGCTTTGTTAAGGGTATCGATTCAAAAAAAAAAAAAAAAGCGTAGGCCCCTAGTAAGTCACTATCATTCATGGTTAATCGTATGTGTGATCTAATCTGCTCTCTCATCGGCTTGCATGCATAGAGTCTAAAGGCCTATGACTTTTTTGTCCTACGGGATAATGAGATCGTACTTTTTACATTCTAATCCCCGCTTGCATCATCCTTTCGGAAACCCATAGAGAAATAAAGATTGGATGTTCTACTTGGAGGGAGAGCACCTTACTTAATATGAAATGAAGCTCCACATAGACTAAAAAGGGTACACGCTGAGTTACATACTTACATAGTAGTGTACTTTCCCTTTAACTAGAGGAGAAGAATTTCTACAAAGACCATGGAAGTAAGTAAGGGCAGATCAAAACTACCAAGGAGGAGAAGACTTTCCAATGATTCACAGTTAGGCACCACAAACGCAGAACATCAAAACAAATCCATCAAGGCCAAGAATGACTCTTTGAAAGTGAAATATTTAATCATTTGTTTAAAGTTAATGACACGTCCCTTCATAGTTATGTTAGAAATATTTTATCATTTTATAAAATTAAAAAAAAAATCTCTTGAACTTCTATGGCTGCCCAAGAAAAAAACGTGTTGATTTGAGCCCAAGCACTTCTTTTATTACTAATCTATGAATGATACAAATCGACATGCAACTTGCAAATTGTTGTCTTTACAAAACCGATCTTTCGCTCTCAAACAGTGAGAAATGTTTCTGATGCTTATCTTTTTTGATCAGATCAATTTTCTCTTAATTTTGATCGCACACTTTATATTTTTATGCAGTTCGAATTAATCAATCACAACAAAAAGCTGATATATTTACACTATTAACGTAATAGCATTGTACGTCAAAATAATGACAAGCTAGTTTCAGACAAACTAGTACTGCTTTATATAAAGTTGATTATAAAATTATTATGGAGAAAATAAATTTTTAAAAAAATGGACCCCTTATGGTAGAGAAATTATTATGCAAGAACATCGGACGGTTCGGAGATCAACTAGAATGTGCCACATCACCCGGTACATAGCTGTATCGAGCACCAGTACCGAGGAAAAAATGATGTGGTACATTCTGATTGATCTCCAGACATCATCGGGGGTCCGCACAAGATAAAAAATGATGATAAAAATATAAGGAATTCAATGATTGACTTTATGGCATACATAGTCGACATTAATTTCTATAACATCATATGGTTTAATTTTAGGAGAATTGTCTATTAATTAATCAATAAATAACCAATCATATGGCTTAATTTTAGAAGAATTGTCTATCAATTAATCAATAAATAACCAATTAATTTGCTAATTTAATTGGATTTAATTCAATTAATGCCAAATAATTTTCAATATTTAACCCACTTAAAATTTGCTAAATCTGAATTTACAATATTTTTTTTAAATTTTAAGTAATTAATTCTTACTTGCGGCATAAGCGTCCAATTTGACAAAATATTAATAATTACAAACCTTTATTAATTAATTAATATCATGTTAATTATTTTTGTGGCACATTTTTAGCTCAACAAATCATAACCCGACACCTTATTCTCGAACTTTTATTAGGTCCGGTGTAAGGACGTAGAGGAACGTCCGGTCGGAGGCAAAATTCCGCCAAAAAATTTGGTATTTGCTCGATATTGCTGGGTATTATTTGATAATAACGAGGAATACCGCTCTGTGAAGACTAATACTGAGGTATACCGAGTTATACCGAGCAATACCGAATTATACAGATTTTTTTCTAGGAAAAACTCGGTACAACTTTTGTATAACTCGGTATTGCTCGGTATAGCTCGGTATAACTCGGTATTGGGTCTTCACGTGATGGTATTCCTCGTTATTGCTCGGTATTTCTCATTTTTTGACGCGATTTGATAATAATTGTTCCTTATTCTCAGATCCGAGTTCTGGATCCCTGTTATATAATAAGATATTAAAAAAAAAACAATAATTTAAATAGCATATTATATTTAGCTTTGATATCCAGATCCTGTAAATCTGAGAAATTCCTATGATTTTAAAATAATTTAAAATTAAAAAATAAATTACTGCTATGATAAATCAAAAGAAATCAAACTGAATTAATAAATTGGGTTTGATTTTAATTTATTTTTAAGAGCTTAAATATTTAAGATTTGTTTACTTAATTTGTTTTAAATTAAATATTATTAAAATATTTATGAGATTTTATGGTGTATAAAAAAAATTATGATTCCGTTTAAATTAATTGCATGAATTATTTTAAGCAGTTAGGTGATTATTTTTATTAATAACACCTAACTAATATTATATATTAAAAATATATTATTGATTTTATTATTTTCCCAAAAAAAAATATTAATTTTATTCACATGCTTGTACTTTGAAGGCGTGCAGCCGCCGAAGCGTAGGCTATCTGGCAGGTGGCTAAGATTTCTAATATAATTAATTAAATTTTTTTTTTGTTATTTCTCCTTTAAAATGTTTTTTAAAGTTTTTTTTTTTTTTTTTTTCCTTCGTCTGATCTAAATTATTTAGTCTGACATAATTATGCTCCCTATGTGTTTTTAATACACTTTGGAATAAACTTAAATAAAAATATGAGTTTATTCATATGAGTCAATTTATGCGCACATAAAATTATTAAAAATAAATAAGTCATTCATGCACACATAATTATATTTTTACTGATAGACTTTTTATCACGATAATTAGGCTTCGTTTAGGACAACTTTTTTCTTGCTTTATAGTGCAAAATTTTCAAAGTAAAAAAATTTGTACTAAAAAACTACTTAAAAAAAGCAGTAAGAAAACTGTCGCCCCAGATGAAGCCTTACTTATGTGTATTAGCGTTAAGAAAACATATATTTAATTTTGTTAAATGAACACACTTATAATACGCACTACAGCTTTTTAGAAAATTATTTTCCTCACAACAATTTCTCAATCAACTTTATAAAAAGCTTAAGTCGTCCCAAATAAGTTTTCGTTTGGGACGACTTTTTTATTGCTTCTATAAATAGTTTTCTAGTTTAAAAATTAAAATTTTTATACTAGAAAACTACTTTAAGAAACAGTAAGAAAGCCGCCTCAGAATTTTTATTGCGTCCTCCCACCTGACGTAGAGATACGTCCTCCCAGAGCTAAAATCGCGCTAAAAAACGAGAAATACCGAGCAAATACCGAGCAATACCAAACAATAACGAGAAATATCATCATGTAAAGATCAATACCGAGTTATACCGAGCTATACCGAGCAATACAAAAAAATACATAGTTTTTCCTAGAAAAAACTCGGTATTTTTTTGTATTGGTCGGTATTGCTCGGTATAGCTCGGTATAACTCGGTATTGGTCTTCACATGATGATACTCCTCGTTATTATCAAATAATACCTAGCAATACCGAGCAAAAACCGAATTTTTTGGCGGTGGGATGACGTATATCTACGTCAGGTGGGAGGACGCAATAAAAATTCCTCAAATGAAGCCTAAATCTTTAATGTTTCAAGATGAAAAAAAAGTGCATTGAAACATATGATTAGTAATTAAGATGAATTTGTAATTTCCTCTTTTGCTTTCAAAAATTAATCAGGTTTTATAAATTAAAAATAATTCAAATTACAAAAAAATAGTTAAATATTTTGAGATCTAAAATTTATATTAAAATTCATATTATTATTTATCCCTTCTCAAAGCTGTTGAGTTGTCAACTGCAGCACTCCTCACACTGTATTAAAATCACGAGATCTTAATAAACAATAAAATTCGTTCAGTTTTGAGATTTGGTAAACCCAATAGGAGACTAATTCTTATAATATTTTACTAATCGCAGTGTTTAAGATAAGATTTAAGCTATCATAAGAGCTTAATGACGAGTTTAGAGATTATCCTGTCATTAATTAAGATACGAAAGTCAATATTTTAATAATATCAATGGCGTTGAACTGTGGAAATTGTTTCCTTTGTTGATTTGATAGTTAATTAAATACTTATATTCAAATTCAACGCAACAGCTACCATTGTTAAAGTAGGTAATGGTTAATCATTAAGAACAGTGGACTTTGTATTTTAGAGAAGGATTTGAGGCCACTCATTGTTAGATCTTACATCTTGTATTGTTGACTTTATTTAATTTATTTAATAATTAGCTTCTTAATTATATTTTTAATTAGGCTTGGAAGGAAATTTTGCCTTTTTTTAATGATTAGTGCTAAATGTCTACAATTACATTCTAATCATAATCTTGATGTAAGATCATAGAAAATTTTGTCTGATCAAATCTAAGGTGGCTCTTTGTAATCTTATCTGTCACTGGAGCTACTCCAATTTTTTACGTATATATATGTTCTACATTCTGTATCTAGGTGAGTATAAATCAAGTATTTAGAAGTATAATTGAAAATTTTGTAAGCACGTTGAGAGTCAAACGTTCTTTGAATTTTTTAAACTAACCTAAACTATTATTTGACGAAACGAATCTGATATGACCAAGACGGACGATTCATTTTTAAATTTAATTAGGCATGAGAAATCCATAAAAATATGGAAACAATAGAAAGATGTATTCATATTCTCTTATGGAGTATGTAAAATTTTCCCTAAGATGATTAGATTTTCACCAAGAAAAATATTAAACCTATCATATTTCTACCCATTCACGACAAGTTTTTTAATAGAGAAAATTATTTGATTCCTAAAAAATTCTAGAGCTTTTGTAGGTTTTTGTCTGATGACTAAAATCAGTAGTCATCATAGCCATTACCCAATAACAAATGTCAATCGAAGTCTGTTGCCTTATGATCATCATTCATCAATATTTGATGTCCATCTCATCCCTCACCTGCAAATTGATTGTCAACTGTCATAGAAACTACTGATCCATCAACCAACGTCTGACAATGACACCCAATTTATGTTAGCCACATACAAATAATGTATATTCTCTCAGTGTTAATGTATCTCCTCATATTATGAGATGACTAAGACGGTCTACCATCATCCTTGATTTCCTTTTTTTTTCTTCATCAGCCATCACCCAACACATATCAACATTCAACACATATCTTTCTTAGTGTATAATATCTCCTTCTATCAGGAGAATGACCAAGCTAGCCACTAATTATCGCCTAACTTTGGATATTCCTCTTCGTTTGTCACCCAACACCAAGCAATGGCTAATGCCTGATGTTAGTAAGTCACTAATGCAAGACATTTATCTTCCTAATCACTTGATCTCCACGACTATTAAAAGAACAATCAATTCAAACGCCAACTATCACCAATCTCTTTATGTTCCTAGTTAGTTGTATAATAATGCCTTTAATGAACAACATCTAATTTCCTTAATAACTTAAGTTTTATATTTATCTTCCTAGTCTACTAGCCCTCCCTCATGTTAGAGAAAGATAATCAACTTGATCTCCCACCATCATGCTACTTTCGATGTTCCTCATCAAACATTGCTCGAAAATTTTCAATGATTAGTGTCTCACACATGCCATTCAACAACATCCGTCTACTGAGACCTATCTCCATGATTATCAAGTCCTCCTATTATGATAGCAACCATGTTGATAGTCCATAATTGCCCAACTTTCATATTCCTTGTTGTTTGTTGAATGTTTCTTTATGTCTGACAACCATCGAAATTTGGTGTTTGATGTTCATCATCTTAGTCACTTAGATACATTTTTATTAAGATAAAAATCAAGTCAAGTCCATCTATCAACAGACTTTCTTATCAATGATTATCTTAAACTAATTAATAATCAACAACATACGGTATCCCCCAACCATAAATGTTTAAAGACCATCTTCATGGCTGTTAGATTTATTCTCCCAATAGGAGAACAATTGAGCCAAGCGCCCACTAATACCCTACTTTGAACATTCCCCGCCAACTTGTACCTAACAATGATGAATGCCTAACTTTTGCCAACCTTCACCATTCCACACTAATCCTCTTAGTTGTCAAACTTCATATAATGCATGCTGAACATCATCTAATGTCAATCAATCTCTCTCTTTTGATGTTTACTAGCCACTAATATTCGACACTCATCACTCCAACCTCTCCTCCTATCATAGTATGAAAAAGTCAATCATCCATCATCACCATCCTCTAATTTGTCACATTGGCCATCACTTCTAATCTACTAATAATTAGTGTTGTTTCAATCATTTACATTCAAAATTCTTTTACTAATAAGCCAATCTCCAAAAAAGCAAATAATCAACATTGCCTAATATATTAACATATTAAGGCTTCGTTTGGGATGACTTTCTTGCTGCTTCTTAAAGCAGTATTTTAGTACAAAAAATTTAATATTTATACTAAAAAGTTGCTTTAATTAAGAAGCAACAAGAGAGTAGCCCTAAACAAAGCCTAAGACTCCCAACAACTATTATTACAGGAGATTTCTTCAATATTTCATTTCCATTACATTATATCGACAGCAAGTAAGCCATTAATTGTAGCAATACATTAGCCTTCCAATATTATATTATATACTGTGAGTCAATGCATTAATACTATTAAAAAAATTTGGATGATTTGGTTATGAGTCATCCTCAACCCTGATTTATTATAATTTATATATACTATGGGCTCATGCACGGATTTCCTCTCTCTGCTAACTAAAAGTAAGTAGCCTTCAATTTCAATTCATGAGAGAAAAATAGTTTACCGCATAAGAAAAAAAAAAAACCTATAATGATAAATCAATATTCACAATTAAGGCCGCTCTTAAGAAAGAAAATATTCTAATTATTTTTTTTATTACAATGAATTTGAATATTTTTTATATTTATTTTAGGGCCGGTCTCCGGAAAAAACTTAGGTCAGAATATTGTAGTGGTAAATGAGTCGAGCTGAGCTCGAGTCACCTCTGGATTGAGCTTTTGAGCTTTATTCTAATAGTTTGAGTCGGCTCGTTTATTATGAAATAGTGAAAATAATTATGATTTAAATAATTATTATAATAAAACGATAAAAAAGAATGAGAAGTTACAAGAAAATTTATGAAGTATCACTTAAATAAGAAAAAGATATATAAATTTTAAATATTTTTAATATTTTGTACTTAAAATCATGAATATTCATAATATATTTTAAGTATATTTTATATTAATATTTTTTAAATAAATCCACTCACAAGCTAACAACTTGAGTGGAGAAGGCTTAAGCTTGGCTCCTTAGTGCACCCCAAAGCAAAAAAAACTCAATTTTCACTCCAAAATACAATAATACATCAAAATCTATAAACAATCAAATAGCCGAAAGTTTGGCGTTCGGCTGGAGCGACTGAACGACGTCATATACATATTTGACGTTCGACAGGAGAAGGCCTTAACTGATTGAGCTCGACTCACAAGCTATTTATTAACCCGATTTACAAATCAGCTTGACTCACTTACACCACTAGAATATTGTGATCAATTTTTTTAGTGTGATACAATTTATTCATGTGCTATACTACTATCAAAGTAAATGCATCTTGATTTTTTTTTATTGAGAAAATTTCTACATAATTTTTTTACTGAAATATTTAATTAGGCAACCCTGATTAAGAACTTAATATATTTATTTATTTATTTATACTCATATAAAAAAAAGAAGATAGGAGAATAGTTTTACATAGATTTGATCCAAAATTTTGTGGTTGTGAGATCATCCACTCTGATTCAAAGAATTCAATATCTCAAAATCAAATGCACAGTACAAGACAGGTAGGGAGATATCAAAATCACAATTATCTTATGCTTAAAGATGATATTAATATCCTAACATAGGTCACCCAAAACTCCTACATAGCCATACCACCTTTATTTATAATGTTAATTTGAAATATTAATTTAATTCAAACATGAAAAAAATAACTAAATTTTATTAATAAATAAAGAATAAATATCTATATTATTATAAATAAATAAATAAAAATTAAAATCAATGCCTACCTCACTTGTCCACATGTGATGGCTATTATTTTAAACTGTAGAACAACCCTAACTAAAGGGGAATTCATATTATTAAATATTGGGTTAAGTTTCTATCCCATAACTATAGTTTTAATGTTGATAGTCACATTAATTTAAAATTTTATTTTCAATTTTGATTCCAATTATTTCTTAGTTCAAAAAATATTTAATATAAAAATTTAATAAGAATAATCTATCCATAACTAAAATTCTAATATGTAAAATTTAACGGGGCTTAAAAATTAATAACACGCAAAATTTTAATGAGACATCTGAAATCAACCGAAATAAAAAATAGAAACAATTTATAAATTGAAATTTAACCTAAAAATTCATCATGTCAAAATCATCTAAACATAAAACTATGGACATACAGGCTTCGTTTGGGACAGCTTTCATATTACTTCATAAAGCAATTTTTTAGTATAGAAAATTTTTGAAAAAGAAAATTGTGTACTAGAAAGTTGCTTTATAAAGCAGAGAGAAAAATGTCCCAAATAAAATCAAATTATAATTTGATGCCCTCTTATTAATCTAATACATATAGCAAGAAGAGAATAAGGAGATGCCAATGAGCACATGTGTGAACTAAACTATAAACCTCTATGTTGGCTCAAATGCCATATAAGTCTTCTTCCAAGCCAAATATATATATATAAATCAATCATGTTCTCACATGCCATATGGTACCCAACAAATATAATATATTTACATATATGTACTATATATTTGGATCAATATGCTAAGGAGAACAACATAATATATTTATATGAATAATCTAAATGAGCCAATATGCAAAGAATTGATTCATGCATTTAGAGTAAACTAAATCTAGGAAGAGAGATAAGGTTAAAGAGAAATATAATTAGGTGCAAATTATTAATTATAAAGGACAGATGAGTATCTAGGGTTTTCCAATGCATAAGCCAATCTCTACACTTTACATGGTTCATTGCATTGAGCATATATAGGTTTGAAGGACAGTGCATTTTGATATTGCAATCCTTGTCTCCCCATAAACCATTAGGAACCTAGTAAGGATAAGGAAGAAGTTAAAACTCCAAGTTCTTGCTTGCTTTTATTATTGATATGAATGGAATAAAAAATTCTAAAAAAATGTTGATGATAATTAGTTAATTTCTAGATATTATGGGGACCATGCAACTAGGAAGATGAGCGGGCATAAAGCGACGGTCCTTTATGAATATCAAAAGTCGGATAGTGATGGGTGATGGGCTCAGCCATTTTATGATAGGATAAGAGGTAAGGAGACGGTTAAAAGAATTTTGTTATTTCGATATCGTTATATTCGTTGTGTCAAAAATATTATCTTTTTCTTTGTGATTGGAGTTAGATTGATTTTCATAGTAATCTAGCAATTGATATATATTAGGTAACATATAAAATATCACATAAATTTTAAATTTATTAATATTTTTAAATATAGAAATTACCAAATGCAATTTAAATATCATTAAAAATTTACATTTAATCCCAAATATTTGAATCTCTTCATATGTTAAAATTATAATTATCATTTCAATAATCAATAGTCATCTATTTAAAGAATTTCAATGGAAATGATCACTAATCAGATAATTTTAGAAGATTTTAATTGCGCATGCATAGTTTTGATAATCATAAAATAAATAAATAAATTTAATCATATTACTATATATTAAAATACAACAACGACAACAACATCAAGCCTTTATCCCACTACGTGGCGTCGGCTACATGAATTCTTTTTCTCCATTGTGTCCTATTAAAAGTCAAATTCTTGTTTAAATCTAATAAAGAAAGGTCATTCCTAATATTTTCTAACCAAGTCTTTTTAGGTCTACCCCTACCTTTCTTAACATAAGTCAAATCTAATACCTCTACTCTCCTAACCGGATCATCGCAAGGCCGCCGTTTTATGTGACCAAACCATCTAAGGCGACTTTATATATTAAAATAAAAATTAAAAAAAAAATAAATACAGCAACAATGGTATAGAGAAGATAGCACTTGCACCCATAAAAGTGCTATTGAATGGACTATACGGCCCACTCTTGAATATAGAGAAACATTACCGTTGGCACTAAAGCCCATAAAAGAGCCACTACTTGGCCCATCCGGCTCACCCTTAAATTTAAGATCAAAACCTTTAGCTTCACACAACTCAGTTTGGTCTATTAGTAGCTATAAATTAAGACGTCATGAATTCGAGTTTTGTGTATGTGATGTGCACGATTCTGTCTTAATTGACCTAAATTCTCAAAACAAAACAAAAAACCTTTAGCTTCTTTATTAAATGGTTCAATACACGAACCTAAAATAAAAACTTAATAAGGAAATCTAAGATAAACTCAAATTTTAGCTTTTATTTCCGGAATATGTCAGGGTTGTTTGGTTGGATAAAAAAATATAGAATAAAAAATAATACAATGCTAAAAAAGCAATGTATTTTTAATGTTTTGTATTATTAGGATGATTGTAAAGTATATATATATATATATATATATATATATATATATATATATGGTTTGATATTAGTAAAATAAATGCAATGTAAAGCTCAATAATAATGGAGGCCAATGACTAACAAGTGGCAATGGTTTGTGGGCTATAGTGGTGGCATCATTTGGTACAGAGTGGCTGTCCGTGGCAATCAGCGGGGGGTCGGTTTGGGAGGGAATGCTATGGTAGTTGTAGTGGTCGGCAACAACCGGCAGTCAGCTACGGGGGTTGACGATGACATAAATTGATAGTGGAGAGTGGTGACTTACTATAGCAATAACAAATAATTTACAGTATATTTCAATTGAATCTAATTATTTTCAAGTCCATCAAAAATACAATTTATCGTGAATTCTAAGCACTAAAAAAATTTGCTTTACATTTCTTTTGCTTCAATTCAAACATCATTATTTTTAGAACTCTTACATTTAAAATACTTTATAGCCCTTTTACCTCAAACCTATCCAATAATATGAATTTAATCAATCCCCGTTTATTTTCACGTCATAAATCTTAAATTTCTTTTTCCCCCTCTAAAAGCCCAAATGTGTGCTTCCTGATATGGGCCGTTCATCATTATTAAACTATTGGGCCTTTCTCCTAAAATTGATCTGTTAACGGAAATAGTATCTACTTAAGGGTGGAAGAGGCATTTCTTCTTTTGTGGAAATACCATTTTATATTTATAAGATACCAAATATTTTTCACACGCTGAAATTGACATATTTTTTATAATATTTACATCATTACATTTCATATAAATATTATAATAGTCATCATATTCATACAAATTATACTTCTCTAAAGTATAATACATTAATATGTCACATAAAATATACTATTAAAATTTCTAATTTAAAAATATATTAAATCAGTTATTGCAAAAAAAAAATTACCCTAAATATATATGAAGCTTAATTAAGATCCCTAATATAAAGATGTTAACATAGCATATAAGATTATATATATATATATATATATATATATATATATATATATATATATATATATATATATATATATATATATATATATATATATATATATATATATATATATATAATTTGAATTTAAAATTGTTGAATTAATTATAGATAAAATAACATTAGATGTCATTAAAATAAAATTTATATGGAATTTATAATTTTTTAAAAAAATTTATAAAATAGAAAAATTTGATATTTAATAGTAGCAAACCAGATAATCACATAATATTATTAATATAGCATTTCACTCAAATTCAGACTTTTAACTCATCCTTATTTATGTAAAATTATTAACAAAAGAAAAAAAATTTGATGGCACTCTCATCATTTTAATCGGTCATAGGAGTGTCAAAATGAAGAACTTTTATTTGGTTCACCCCGGTGAACGTACGTAAAGCTACGTTCGGCCGGCACTAAGATCGCAGGCACAAAACGAGAAATACCGAGCAAATACCGAGCAAATACCGAGCAATACCAATAATAACGAGAAATATCATTATGTGAAGACAAAATATCGAGTAATACCGAGCAATAACGAGTAATACCAAAAAATACCGAGTCTTTCTAGAAAAACTCGGTATTTTTTGGTATTACTCTTTATTGCTCGGTATTACTCGGTATTGATCTTCCAGAATGGTATTCCTCGTTATTATCAAACAATACCTAACAATACCGACCAAATACCGAGCAAAAATCGAGTAACAATCCTTTGACCGAACGTAGATCTACGTCCGGTCAGAGGACGTAATAAAAGTTCCAAAATGAACCACCCCAATATGACCCAACATAAATCCTTCAACTCGAATATTACCCATTTAAAATGAACGGATAAAAAATATAGACCCAAACCAACCCAATTGCAACTAAGGGTGACAATAAACAACTCAATCCTAGAACCCGGCCCAAAAATATGGGTTCAAGTTGACCCATTTAATAAACAGGTCGGATTCAAGTCTTATATTCCATCTTATCTATTAATCGGGTTGGGTTTGAGTTAATCCACCAACCCAATTTTAGGTCAATTTTGACCTAAAATTGGCACATTTAAATTTTTTTATTGCTATAATTTTCTTATTTTTCGTCAATTAACTTAAAATCTATGATTAATAATAGGGTTGCAAGAGAACCAAACATTCAATAAGCTACTCGTTACTTGGCTCGATAAAAGCTCGTTTGTGATCATTTAACTAACTAAACAAACAAATTTGAACAACATTTTTAATACTCGATACTTAAATAAACAAGTTTGAAGACTAATGTGTTTGGTTCATTTATGTTCATGAACAACATCATTTAAAGCTCGTGAACATGCTCGACATTAAGCTCGATTCATGTTCAATTTAGAACTCGTGAAAGCTCGATTAATATTTAATTACAAAATTGATAAATATACATGTTGCGTCCTGGAGTATTCGCGGCAGTAGAGAAATATATAGTCTAACGTCTTAACATTGTACGAAGATCCAGCACACAATCAGATAAGTGAGAGGGTGTAGCATTTATAAGAGACACCAGAGTTTTTACGTGGAAACCCCTAAAAAGGGAAAAAAACCACGGGGCCTAGCCCACTTTGAATGAATACACTAGTATTTGCAATCGATTACAAATGAGGACCTTCTTAGGGAGAAGGCCTTAGCTTGATGTTACAAATGTACATCATATAGAACGCATTACATTGTAGGAGTTTGGTCGTAAGGGCTGTAGTCGGCAAAAGACCGGGTCAGAAAGACTGTTGTTTAGTGATGGAGGTCGGAAGAACCGTAGTAGGCGACGAAGGTATGAAGGACCGTAGTTGGTAGGAGATAAGAGTCTGAAAGACCGTTGTTGGCATAAGACCGGGGTCTGAAAGGTCGTTGTCTGGTGATGGAGGTCGGAGTGACCATAGTAGGCGACGGAGGTCAGGAAGACCGTAGTCGGTAGGAGACCAGGGTCTGAAAGACCGTTGTCTGGTGGTGGAGGTCGGAGTGACCATAATAGGTGACGGAGGTCGGGAGGACTGTAGTCGGTAGGAGACCGTTGTCTGGTGATGGAGGTCGGAGTGACCATAGTAGGCGACGAAAGTCGGGAGGACCGTAGTCGATAGAAGACTGGGGTCTAAAAGACCGTTGTCTGGTGATAGAGGTCGGATTGACCGTAGTAGGCGACGGAGGTCGGGAGGACCGTAGTCGACAGGAGACTGGGGTCAGAAAGACAGTTGTCCTGTGATGGAGGTCGGAGTGACCGTAGTAGGCGACGGAGGTCGGGAGGACCGTAGTCGGCAGGGCGATACTTCGATAGAAATTCGGGTGTAAGGTGGTGGTCCGGCGGAGTCCGGGCCTCAAGTGGTGGTCCGGCGGAGCAATGACGTCAGGCGGTGGTCTGGTGGAAGTGAGGACCTCAAGTGGTGGTCCGGAAGAAGTCCGGGCCTCAGGTGGTGGTCTGACAGAGCAACGGCGTCAAGCGGTGGTCCGGCGGAAGTGGTGGTCCGGCAATAGTCTGTGCCTTAGGTGGTGGTCCGGCGGAGCAACGGCGTCAAAAGGTGGTCCGGCGGAGGTGAAGGCCTCAAGTGGTGGTCCGGAAGAAGTCGGGGCCTCAGGAGGTGATCCGGCGGAGCAACGGCATCAGGCGGTGGTCCGACGGAGCAACAATGTCAGGCTGTGGTCCGGCGAATGTGAGGGCCTCAAGTGGTGGTCCGGCGGAGCAACGACGTCAGGCGGTGGTCCGACGGAGGTGAGGGCCTCAGGTGGTGGTCCGGCGGAGCACAGGGCGTCAGGTGGTGGTCCGGCGGAAGTCTGGTGGTGGTCGAGGAGGCAAGGAAGCAAGAGCGATCTCCGATCTCTCTCTTTTTTCCTTAGGTTTAGGGTCCTTTTTCAAGAGGAGAGGGAGCTCTATTTATAGATTTCTGGAGTGGCATGGTCCGTAAATAGATGAGAGATCAAGGGTAAATGGGGAGTGGTCGGATGAACGGCCGATTTTGAATCCCTTGATCATGCACCGTTCTTTAGACATTTGAAGACCTTAATGATGTCGGAATTCGGCGATGTTGGGTTCGTTGGATTCGTCTCGTCGAGCCGCTCGATTCGAGTGTAAGTTTGTTATGTTTGGAAACCGTTTGGTAATCCAATTTGTGGTTTGAACCTTCCAACAGTGCTTTGGGCCCTTGATTTGGACCCATTTGGGCTCGAATTGAGTCGAATTTTGTGTCGTTGGGTTCGCATTTCCGAGACGCTCAGTTCGACTGTAAGTTTGCTGAAATCGGAGTTCGGATGGTCTCCGAATTAATTTTTGAAGTTTCCAATTTGATTTTGCATCGAGTTTCGCGCTCGATTAAGATAATTTTTGACGACGTATCAATACATAATATAAATATTTTAATATAGTTATTCAAATTAATAAATTTTAAATTAATTAAATATTATAATATATGTTGTAGATTTAATTTCCTTACAATTGCCAATTTATTATTGTTGACCTCGTTTTTGGCTCGAATATTCTCGAGCACTTTCGATTGATTCGATTAGACCTCGTCGAGCCAAATTTGAACTCGAATCGGTCAGAATTGATTATTAATTTGACTCAACCCTGTTCAATCGAGCCCGAGTTGTTTAATTTGACCGCGACGAGTTCAATTTGACCCGAGTCGATTTCAAATTTGATTTAATCAAATCGATTGAACTTAGCCTGATTTTAAATCAAGCCGATTTGAATCAAATCTATATCCAAACCTAGCTCAAATTAGCCCAAATTAATTTTGAATAAATTCCAATTGACTTTTGGCTTCGTTTGAATGAATTCCTAAATCCGGTAATCGCATCGACGGCTCCGATTTCCCCAAAATCCGAAGTCGACCGTTGCGAGCGAAGCAGAGCATCGAAAGGTGTTTAGAAGGCTTGGAGGAAGCCTTCGGCTCCAGGATGGGCAGATTGGCACTCCCTCCCTCTCGCTCTAGGTCGCTCGTTCCTAGACAAAAATCCCGATCTCCCCTCTCTCGGTTACCCTCTCTTCCAAGCCCGAAGGTCTCCAGCTCCCTCTCCCTCCCTCAAGTGAGTTAGGGGAGACCAATCCCGACGGCAGCCACCCGATCCTGACCTCCCTCCTCCGTCTCTTCTCTGTTCGGACCGAGCCCGTGGAGAACCTCCTGCTCCGGTCCTCCCTTGTGCGACCCTAGTCCCTGCTTCCGTCGCTCCTCGCACGCCAGGACCGAACCCAGCAGTCTCCCGAACTCCATCCTCGACAGGTTCGTACGCCTGCTCCCCCAAAAGCCGACTCCCTTCCTGCAGGAGGCCGAGACTCCTACCTCCCTCGCGTGAGCCAGGGGAGACCGAACCGAGCTCGTCGTCCCAAAGTCGCCTCGTCTCCAGCCGTCCCGACGGCCCTCCGACCGAAGCCCTACGCTCGCCTCCCTTCGGACCCAGCTGCACCCGACGCCTCCGTCGCCTTCAATTTCGTGTGCCTAGATTGGATCCGGCGCTAGCTTTCCTATTCCTCGCCGCAAAGTGAGCGCTTCTTCTTCCTCCTCCTTATTCTTCATTTCTCCCTTCTTCTGCATTCTTTCTTTCCATTTTCCCTATCTACTTTTCTTCGTTTACTTGTGTTTGGGTTGTTGTATTGATGTTGATAATCATTCTCTCAATGAATCTCTTTATTGCTCATGTATGAAGAGCCTATTTGATTAGTTCACCTCTAGTATTCGCAATGTATTTTGGATGATAAGTTACAGAAATCTCTTTTTGGGTATGACAAAAGGAGCATGCATTGATGTCGGCGTGGGATGATACTTGCCTTATCATCTTATTTGTAGTTTTCATTTTGTCATCATAGATTGAGTTTTGTTATGAAATAAAAAGTAGGAGGCATCAATCTTCAATCCTAGGTTTAATAATCTTCATGACTTAAACATCGCATACAAGATGTTTGATGAAATGTTTTTAAAAGAAAGTTATCATCATTTTGCTTGTATTGAAATTTAGCACAATCTTGTTCTTATGAAGACTTACTCAAATGCTTTACATAGATGCTTATCAATCAAAAATTATTTGCTGGGATGTGATGAGAGCACCCTTCATAAATTTCTTTCTTTTAACACATGTGAATGAGCTTGATATTTTTCAAAGAAGCATGATAGCTCCATTGTTCATTTTCAAAGCATGGTGGTAGAGGGAAATCCATTTGGTGTTGATGGAACTTGGAGCATTCCCATTGTTTTTTTCTCTAATAAAATTGTTTATAGAGAGCAATCTTTTGTTCTTTTGTCAGTTAACTTCATGTATTTTTGTCATTCCTTGGTTCTTTATAGATGGCCCATGATGCGTAAGCAAAATCTGTGTACTAATTTACGCAAATTTATGTGTTTTTTTTTTTTAAAAAAAAGGATTTTGGCTATGAAGTTCTTGTTTATTTTTGAATTATCATGGGATGGATTATTTAAGACGTCATGTAAAATTGTTAGGGTCATGAGAGGTCATGCTACCCTTTAGCAAAACATATATGCAAGGTGTATGTGTTAATGCTTGTTGAAGGCTAGTTTCATAATTTCATTTTGTCTCTCATCCATATGAGTTAAAATTGATTGGGAATTTGCATATCGAGATTACATATTACATATTTGTTGGGTTAGTCATAACCCATAGAACGTAGAAATAATGCTTTGTATAGAGATTTGATAGCATTTCTTCTCTTTATCTTCGAGATGTTGGATACAACTCGTTTGATGAGTCTCCCTAAAATTCCTTTGATAAGGTCTTTAATGCCCTATGGTGATTGTTGTTTATAAGAAAGTGTGTTATTCTTTTATTTTCCTCCATAGATTTTGATGAAGTTATGTTGTAAGATGATGTTGGACAAGTGCATACTTAATACATATATGAAACTTTTGATATTTGGTGATGATCGGCATATATATTTACACTTTATAATTCGTTCGTGAGCTTAGCTTGATTTGATCTAAATTTGGCATACTTCATGGAATAGTTCGGACTTAACTTTGGAGTGAATTGCGAACGTTATGTTGGAAAGTCTTGTGAATTTTCTCTTGCGTTGGAAGGTGCTCATTCGATTCATGTTTCATATGAGTACGTCCATGACTTTAGTGCATTAATGTCTTAGATATCGTTGATGAATTTCTTAAATGTTGGAACAAATTTGTGTGATTTCGTCAATCTAGATGTTCTCTTCTTGAAAATTTATTGGAGAATACTCATGTATCTTGCTCACTGTTATCTGTGTTGTTGGAGGTATATTTGGTGTTTGAAGAATCGTATTCAATGATAAAAAATGTTTTTACGCTCTTTTGAAATTGGACTCTTCTTCACATGCTTAAGCTTTATACGAGAGGTTATGTTGGCAGATACATTGAAAATATCTTTTGGACTTAGAAAGACAAATTTGCATCAAAACCTTTTTTTTTTACATATATAATGGCACCTTGGTTGTGTTTCAATGTCTCATAAGCTGCACTTCTGCTATTTAGTATCTTTATGTTTCCTATGATATTGATGATTTGGAATTTAGCCATTAATTGCATAAGGTTGCTATGGAATATCTCTATGTCTCCAACGTTGCTAGTGGTGGGCTTTTCCTCTTTATGGCTCTGTTTAATTATTATTTATTCATAAATTTTTGTTGGTTTCAAGGATATATGGCCACTCAACTATTTTGTTTCTTGTTAGCATATACATTTTCTTGCATAATTATATGATAGATAGCAAAAAGGTGTATGGTTTCATTATGGTGACTTTAGTGGAAACATAAAAAGTAATTTGACACATGCTTAGTAAAGGTACTTGTAAGTTTCAAATGCATCTTTGCTATTCCACTTATACACTATTCGTTGGCATTACTATAAGGATTTGCTAAAAAGATTTCATGTTCATTCATGCTATAAAGACTTGTTTTGGTATGAGAACACAATCATAAGCTTGGATTAGAGAGTTATTCGAAATGTTTGGTGGCATATAGCATGAGAGTGGAACTTGTCGGAGCATGTTTTCTAGCCTTTTGGAGGAAGGAAATTAATATCAAATTTCCTTTCCAATAATTGTTTTCTTCTCAATAGGGCGTTGAGTTTTTCAAGTTTGTGATGGTTGAATCCTCTCATTATATAGTTAAAAAAAAATGATGCTTTTCTTTCTCTTAAACATGTGCTTTATGATCTATTTGAGTATGCAAGTCAGTTTGATGCAAGGGATAAATGTTTCATATTGGATAGTTTTCTTTGAGCAAAAAAATAAAAGAACATGGAATTCATATTAGAAAACCTTAATGTTCTCTTGGGGTAAAATTAGTTTTTCTATCAAAGTATTCATTCTCTTGTTATTTAACTTTGAAGTTGGTTGGAAAGTAATCATGAGTCTCTTAGTCTTGTAGCTTATATTATGATAAGCATGCTTAGTTGTAAGGTTGATGGATGACGAGATATCCCTATGCTTATTCGAAACATGTTTCTTCTTCACTTGTTGGATATTTATGCGAAATACATGATTGGCAAGTATCACTTCTTTGTGACAATTCCTACAGCTGCTATTGAGATTTTCTCACTGGTTTTTGTGGGAAGTAAGTGCAGGTTTTGTTGTTTTTGAGGCTCCAAATTGCTGTTAGAAACTGGATAAGTGCAGATTTTTGTTATTTTCTTGCTCTAAACTGCTTTTAGGAATGTATACGTGCAGATTTTTGCTGTTTTGAGTTTCCGGATTGTTGTAGGAATGTTATACATGCAGTTTTTCGTAGTTTTTAACTTCCGGATTGTTTTAGGAGCAAGCTACGTGTAAGTTTCTCGCTATTTTATATTAATTTGTTTTATATTGAGGTGCTTTGTGATTGAATTCATGGTTGGGAGGGTTTGTGGTTTTATGCTACGGTTTTGTAAGCGATCTTCAAACGAGGGATATTTCAAATTTGTTTTATATTTGATTTCATGTTGAAAGATTTTGTTAGTAATTTCATGTCGAGAAGCTTTTACATGAGTTTTTGTGAATCGTCTTATGTTGAGATTTTTGTTGTTTTGTTTTGTTTTGTGAGGATTTTCTGAAGGAGGGCTTTATAATGTCTATCCCTTTAGGAAATTTTCACAAATTTTCCCCACTCCAAATAAAAAAAAGAGGCACTCGATTGTCGGTTTTGGTTGTAGGATTTTGGGTCAAAATAAGAGAAAGTTTGGTGGGTTTCTTTTGGTAAAATGTTGTGTAGTGGTTCGTTTAGAAGCTCGTGCAAATAATTTTGAATTTATAATTTTGTGGTTAGACATGTTTAGTAGGGTGTCTCTAGTGTCTTTTGGGTACCCATAGCACCTTCCAACTTGAACTAAATTTTCTTAAAATGTATTGCTAGAAATGAGTTTTAGAGAATTGAAGTTCTAGGTAGCTTTGTGGTGGAAGATATTTTAGTGACTTTTTGGAGCAAAATTAATCCTTACTTAAGTTAGCTTTCCTTAGGGTTAACATCTAAAGAAAAATATAGAAGTTTGAATGAATCTAAAACAAATAGAGTCTTATTCTAATTCAGTTTTAGAAGTCTATTTCCCTTAGTTGTCATAGGCTTTGCTTGGAGGGTCTTGTGGGTAGAGGTCTTAAACATATCAAGTGCCTCATTTGAAGTGGGAACAGTAAAGGGCATTGTTGATATAATAGGATGCACTTGACTTCTACGAAGTGTATCCAATAACAACAATGCCTACATCCCTTTTATTTATAATTTTTCATTCTTTTCTTTTTACTGCTTTGCTATAAATTCCTAAACCTAGTGACACATGTACGAAAATTCTAAGAATTAGAAAACAAAACCTCCTTTTAATCCTACAACCTTAGTGACACCTAAGGACAAAAATTAAGGATTAAGTCTTAGAAAATATAGACTTAGGAAGCATGCTCCCTATAGGGTAGAGACATCAAAACTAAACATTAGCGACACGTCTTCCTAGGTTTAGCCTTTTCTTTCTTTAATCCATTAATAATCAACCAACAATTTATAACCTAATCTTTAAAATGTGTTAAAATATTTAATTCTTAATCAAGTTATTGTTAATATTCGTAACCATTAAACTATAAACCTAAGACGTAAATTTAAACCAAGTTTAATAAATCTAATAATTAACTTCTAACTAATTTAAAGCTTAAAAGCTGTAGATTAAAATTAGAAGACTAAACATAAACTAAAATTCATTAGGATTAAAATACTCTTAAAAATCAAACTTAGAGTAATCTTTTAAAATCAATTAACAAACCCTTTAATACATAACAACCGCTCCAAAAGTGAAGTTTATTGGATGGACTACTCCGGGCTGCGGGGCTAAGTGTCCTAAGGAGGCTGGTTCCTCGAGCCTGGTGGCACAACGCCACGAATGAATCTAATGGAGCGTCAAAATGTAAAATTAATTTTTCTAATTGGCTTAATTCAAACCTTAATTGATAATAAATCATCTAATCTATATTTCTTTTCTAATTTATAACTAACTAATAATTGAACAAAGTTGATTACCACTGGGTAACCCAGGCCTACGAGGCTATTAAGTTAGCCTCAAGGAGGGTGAAATAAACCTCACGGCCTCGGTGTGAAACAAAGGTGATAATCAATCAAATCCTAAAATAAAATCTCTAAAATTAATCCTAAACTACTAATATTTCAACTTAATTAAAATTTCTCTTTTAGCCTTTTAATAAATCAAATGCAAGCAATTATAACTAAATCACCCTACATAGGATCTATCCAAAACTACACACCGTTACACACACCTAGACTTGTTTGGTTAGGACACGACTTCTAGCTCTAGGTTAGACTGATATTTTCTTTTGTTGTTCAGTATTTACTGCATGCTCATATTCTATAAATGCAATTCTTAAATTTCCTATCAGTTATATTATTTTATTTACCTGCATTTCTTTTCTGAACGGCATCTACGCTCATATATATTTTTCTCTTATCTTATATTGCGAGGTACATCGGGTCTTGCACGATCAAGAATTAATGGACAATTTGCTTGCTTGGAATTATTAAGTGGCTGCGCCACGCTCAGGTATAACTTTTGTAACCTAAACTCCTACCTATACATCGGAACTGCTACACTCCACACACAAATTATTAATAGGTATTCTAGCATGTGTAGGTAGCCAGCCATAGGATAGTTCACTAACGAAGCTTTGGCCCTATAGGTCAAAGCTTGCCCCCCTTCTGTGAACCCTAGAGACCATTAGGGTCATTTAGGCCTGTAGAGTAGGCCACCTATTATGCCGGTTGGCATCGTTGTTTTCCCACACGAAGTGGGCATCGTTGTTTTTCTGCTAGGACTTTGGCCTTTTTCGGTTTTGGGTACGATACCCCTCCCCCTTTTTTTTCTTTCTTTCTGTGAGCCTTAGAGACCATTAGGGTCATTTAGGCCTGTAGAGTAGGCCACCTACTCGTGCCATTGGGCACCGTTGTTTTCCCACACGAAGTGGGCATGACTCTGATGATTTTCTGTGCGGGTATCTTGCCTGAAGGATACCCTTAGGGTGTGTTTATTTACTTTTTCTGTACTTTGAATGTCATGCATACGTTCTTACACACTTTTCTCCACAATGCACTTTACATACATACATGCCTTGCATTAGTGGATCTAAGGACATTTCTTATTTATGCATCTTTTCATGCATCATACAACGATAGGTCTATTCGTCTGCATATTATAGAGTCGTTGATTTAAGTCTTTTAGACTATTAATCCTTGATTCCTTAGGATAGACCCTTCTCATCTTGCATACATATAGGACGGTTGGTTGTGCTTAGGATTTTAGCTGGCTTCCTTTTTCAGGCAAGGAATAAGTCCAGATTGCATTAGCTAGGTCGTAGATGCTAGTGTTGTATGTACAACACTACATCTTTTATAGATTTAGGGTCTAAAGGTGAGTGGTACAGGTGTACCACTATACACCTTATTGGTGGGTAAGTTCTCCATTCTTTCGGAGACTATAAACCCTACCCATCTGCGTCACACGGATGACGCCACCTCTTTCCTTCTCTCGTGCATGCTTGAGTGCAATGTCTTCTCTCTTTTTCTCCAGTTTCCACTTCTTCGAGCCGACCGGATGTTGACTGAACCGTGTGTGATCGATTGAACCAATTTGGGACATTCTTTCTCTTTGATTAGGAAAGCCTAGAAACCCTTTTGCACTAAACTCATTTAAAGAAGATAATCTAACGTCCTTAATCGAGAGTTTTCCTAAGTCAAGGCTTAGGATGTAATTAACTGCCCCCAATCAAATAAACCTTATTCGATGCTGATGTATCGAATAGGGGAAATCTCGTGAACTTTTGGGTTATAGATATTATTATCCATCGAGGTTGGTAGGTGAAAGCCGCTATCCTCCATGGCTAATCGTATCTATAACTCCATCTGCTCTTCCATCGGCCTGCTTGTGCCGAGTGTAAAGGCCTACGATCATTTTGTCCTACGGGATAGTGTGATCGTACTCCTTTGCATTCGAACCACGCGAGCGGAATCCTTTCGGAGACCCACAATTATATTAATCGTTAGATCTTGCCCATTTCATAGCTCAATAATACTTGTTAGATTTGTTAATGAATATGTTTGTTTGATAGTTTAAAAAATTCGCTAACTATGTTCACGAATAGAGCTCGTTAATGCTTGTTTGTTTGAAGCTCGATAAACACTAAACGAATCAAACATGAATCTAATATGAACACAATTAATTTAAACGAACCAAACATGAACACAAACAATAAAATCGAATCAAACACGAACCAAACTTGAACAAACTAATAATAAACGAAAAAAAAAAACATGAACACTCGCATATTTGGCTTGGATCGATTCGTTTGCAACCCTAATTAATAAGGTAATAAAAATATTTTTTAATTAAAATGGATTATTAGGTCAAGTTGAGGTTGCTAGCGGGTTGGTTCAAGTTAAATTTTTTGACACGTTTATTAAATAGGCCAGGTTTGAGTTGGCCAAATTTCAGTAAGGTCAATTTCGAGTCGAACCCATACTCGATCTGTTGATCCGTATTGATGGTTTATTATTCTGTGCTGAGTTTGGAGGGCGTTCAGAGACCAATAAAAATGTACCACGCCAACACAGTGCTCGATACCGAGCTCGGTACTCACGCTCGATACCACTCGGTACAACTTGATACCGAATGTTTAACCGGACGAAAGAACTGTCCGATATCTGCATTGAATAGCTCAAATATAAAGTACGCATCAAATTGTAGTCTGATTATTTATTGACACACTAAATGACCCCTCTAATTTATTAATTTATTTGAGAGTACAGAATCACTCCCTATTATTATCTTCTTAAACCTAACCAAAATACAGTAAGACTTCGTTTGGGACGGCTTTTTTATTGCTTTCTAAAACGGAGTTTTAATACAAAAATTTTTATTTTTGTACTAAAACTCCGTTTTAGAAATCAGTAAAAAAGCCGTCCCAAACGAAGCCTAAGAAGCAATAGCAATGGCAGCTAACACACACCACCGTCTCCTAAGCTCAACCTTCTCAACTTCCATCCTCCCTCCTCTTAAGCGCAAAACCCCTTCCTCTCGCCCTTCCTTCTCCCTAATCTCCGCCCGCGCCGACAGCCGCCCCCTCCGCGCCGCTGTGATCGGCGGCGGCCCCGCGGGATCCAGCGCTTCGGAAGCCCTCGCCGCTGCCGGCGTGGAAACCTACCTCCTGGAGCGCAGTCCCGGTGGGTCCAAACCCTGCGGCGGCGCCATCCCGCTATGTATGCTGGACGAGTTCTCCATCCCCGAGGAGCTCATCGACCGCCGCGTCACTCGGATGCGGATCATCTCCCCTTCTAACCTCCACGCAGATTTCGGCAAAACCCTTCGTCCGGGCGAGCACATCCCCATGCTCCGCCGTGAGGTTCTCGACGCTTTCCTCCGCCTCAGGGCGGAATCAAATGGGGCCCGACTGATTGCCGGTCTATTTACCGCCCTTGAATCACCGTCTTCAGCCAAGGAACCGTACATCGTCCATTACGTCAAGGATGGTTCCATCAATACCATGGCCGTGGACGTGGTGATCGGCGCCGATGGGGCAAATAGTCGAGTCGCCAAGGCGATCGACGCCGGACCCTATGCCCAGGCCATCGCGTTCCAGGTATGGTTTGTCATCTAGAATCCGTTTTCGGTGATCAGTTTGGGTTGATTACATATGAAAATTATGAGAGCGGAAGCTCAATAATCAGAAGTAGGGTGTCAATTCGGGTCGACAAGTCGGGTTCGGGTTAGACCCGAACCCGAGCTGACATTGGTCTAAACAGGTCAACCCGAATCGGACCCGTTTTTGCAAACGGGTCGAACATTTCAACCCGAACCCAACCCGCTTTGGTTGCCAGGTTGACCCGACCAGAACCCGAGTGCGGCTGTGCGCGATCGCGAGCGGTAGCCGCAGAGTCCAAGTCGCGACTCGCAAGCTCACCTGTGGACTGCGGAGTGGAGCTGGTGCGGGCTGAATGCAGGATCCGCCCATTTCGCCGAAGTCGGGGGATGTCGGGTCAGGCTAGACGCTGAGGTCGCGGGACGCCAGGTCAGGCTGGACGCGAATCGCGGGACGCCGGGATCCGCCGAGATGCCGACTGACGAGTGCAGGTTGGTCCGGCTGGAGTGATGGAAGCGAGAATCCCGCGGCAGGATCCGCTACTCCACGGCTGTACGGGCTCGCCGAGCTGGACGCGCGCGAGTTCGCGGGACCTGACGCGGACGCGACATGAGCAGCGGGTTTGTGAAACGGGTCAATTTGGGTTGACCCGCGGATTGTCGGGTCAACCCGAACCCGAGCTGTTTTTCAAACAGGTCAAAAATCCGAACCCGGATCCGGCCCATTTCGCAAACGGGTTGACCCAAACCTGAATTTTTCTGGGTCGGGTCCGGAAGTAGAGCTTCGTCCAACCTCCGCACATAATGATTTTTCTATATCCAGACGAGTATGTCTATCTAGACTCTTGCACAGAATAATTTCTCCATTTACACAAGCTAAGTATATATTTAGAAACTAGCGGCATAGAAAGGTGGACTTAACAACTAGTCAATTTTATATGTTCAATAAATAAAAAATAAAAAAACTCGGCACCAAATTATAGGAGAATTTATTCAGTCAGTGGCACTGTGGCAGGTATGAATGTAAGAAAACAAATTAACAGAGTAAAACCAATCCATCCAAAAGATTCTGAAGGCATAAAATGAACCATTATAAACAGAAAGAGCAGATTGAACAAGTAATTCAGATAGAGCAATCACCAAATGCAAAAAGCAATAGAAAACCCAAGAGGGCCAAAACAGCGAGGGAGAGCCAACTATTAAGTCATCCATTTTTTAAGCTAGTCACAAACAACAAGTCAATTGTGGCATTTTCATGCATCTGAAAGTTAGTTCTTGGGGATTCTAGTTACCATATCCAAAAGAGCTTGTTCCTATTAGGATCAATGGAGATAGCTTTAATATTGTTAAAGCAAAAAGATCTAGCCTAAAAAGGCCTTGGAGATAGTTACCATTCAAAATAATAGAGTTGATCTTTGAAAACATGAGAATATCAGAAAGATAGTTAACATAAGGCCCCAAAAATCTCTCTGGGAGAATGCCCACTAATCCAGCAACATGTTAATTATTTCAAAAAGAAATAGGCAATTCCTTAAAAAGATTTAAGAAGCAAAGGAATCTCAAGATATTTAAGGGAAAGAGAGCCACATTGGCCTCCTATGTTGCACCGATATGGATACGACATGATGCGGATATAGGACACATCAATTCTTAAAAATACAGGATATGAGTAATACGCGGACACGTCATTATAATTTATAAATCATACATAAAAATTTAAAAAACAATCAAAGCATAATATTTGAAATGACAAAAAAAAAATGAAAACAACATCATTTGTAGCCTTGTAGCTTATAATATTAAAATAAAAGTAACCATTGAGTCAAGAGAAGAGTTACTCATTTGCATAATAAGAATTTTGTGGCATGATTCCACTAATTATGTTGTTGCATAATTTGGTGGCATGTTTACTGAATAATATATGAGAGCTAAACTTTTGTGTTTTTTTTTTTTTTCATTTAAGAAGACATACAAACCCCAATACCATGATTTTTTTTATACATGAATAAAAAATCAAAGCATTACAAATGCAAAATAATTGATGCCATAATATCATATTTTCTAGTAAACTAACATCAATGTAAATGACTTGCGGGACCTCGCTCACAGACGCGGAAGTAAATATGACGGCATGACGCGTCTTTTTTCGGATTTTTTTCTTCTTTCAACGGACACGTATCGTGTCCGACACGTATTCGATACAACACGCCTTCATAAATCGTTGTATCGGTGCAACATAGTTGGCCTCTATTTTATCAAAATAATCTCATATTTATTTTTTCTAGCAGATAAGCCCATAAGCTTAACCAAAAAAGCTAAAACTTCCCTAAAGGGCGTTAAAATGAAGAGATAGGCATTGAAAAGGCCTACAAAATTGACAACATTGTATGATAGAACTCCATTCACTAGTTATAGGTTGAAATTCCCTCTTAGCGAAGCTATCTTCGATAAGGCAAGAAAGAGAGCTCATGACAAAAGTGAAGAGAGGATGGGAATAAGGGGAACCCTTGGCTGAGACCATCAGTATATTGGAAGTAATCATGATGCTCCACATTAATAATATAATAGAGCAATGAACAAAAGACTTGCAAGCTTCAATCCATTTAATTTAATACTAATACAAAAAGATATTCCTTTGGGGCTCAATCTTTGAAGCAAAAAGGTAATATTAATACAAATAAAAGTTTTTTGAAGACCAATCTTAGCACAAAAAGGCTTAGGACTGGCAAAGTGCTTAATTACATTTGGGAGCTTACACTATCGAAGGAATAATCTCACTACAATCATAAATTGAAGGCCCATAATGTCCCATGTGGAAATGAAAAAATTTAGAGCTATAACCATAAGAAGTATATGGGGCTTCATCCTTCTGGATGTTCAACAAAGCTTCATTAATGTCATAAGTAGAAAACAGAGAAGAAGGAATATGATGATCTGTTATAGATAAAGTGGTAATAATAGGACAACGGAAATGAAAGGTATGTGAATTATATAAAGTTGAGAAATCAAATGACTAATTGTACCCCACCGGGCTTAGCTGGGTTGGTGGGTGAGCTTGGTTGGGAACCTCCTAACCCATGTTCTTTTCCTCTCTCAAGCGGCGCCACTCCTTAATGGGGGGAAAATAAGTGTGGTCCGGCACCTGTGGCACTGGTTGCCTCTAGGCTTGCCGAGAGATTAGTTACTCCGCCAAGTGTCTCCTCTACGGGAAATTATTGGGTCCGGAGCACGTACGTCATCCAAAGCACAATGAAAATGCGCCACATCACCTCCTATTTGATACTGAGCTCGCTCGGTACTACTCGGTACCGAGCTCGGTATTGCTCTATACTGCTCGGAATTGGATAACGTTGCTGCATCTTATTGGTCTCTGGACGGTAAGTTGTGTACACTGTCCGGACCCAATAATTTCCCCTCCTCTAGAGGGATGGCAGCTGGTAGATATCCTGTTCCCAAAGACTAACAGTCATAAACATGCCTTTAATTCTCTGATAAATGAAGGTCTTTAATTGTCTGATAAATGAAGGCCAAGTCATCCTCACCTTTAAATAGTCAGGCAGATTTAAAGCATTGGGAAATCCATTTGCTTTTACATCTAGTGGCATGAAGAAGATATTCTTGGATCATTTTAACTTCTTGTGAGAGAGAGTCCAAGGGCTTATCTTCAGGCATAGAGAACATGTTTTGTTCATCTCCATAGAATGCAGTAGAATTAGAGAGATGGTATGATTCCTAAGGGTTCATTTTAATGGTAAATTTAATAATTGTTATCTTCTTTCATAGGAATGGGCTCACCATAAGCAACTAAACCCTAAGAATTGATGATTATTCATAGAGATAAAGATATTAAAAAAAGACCTTGAGATTTCCTTGTGTAATGAGAAGCAGAGAGCTAGAAATTCTTTCGTGCCAAAAAAATTGACCGGGCAAAATCTCTGCTTGTTCATGTTGTGTTTTGTGCAATCACTTGCAGGAGCGGATTCGATTGCCACCGGCCAAGATGGAGCGGTACGCCGATCTGGCCGAGATGTACGTCGGCGGCGACGTATCGCCGGACTTCTACGGGTGGGTTTTCCCCAAGTGCGATCACGTGGCAGTGGGGACTGGGACGACGGTCGCCAGATCGCAGATCAAGAAGCTTCAGGCGGGGATTAGGGCACGAGCCGGGGGAAAGATCGCCGGCGGCGAGGTGATAAAAGTGGAAGCGCATCCCATACCGGAGCATCCACGACCGAGGAGGGTGAGAGGGAGGGTGGCGCTGGTCGGTGACGCGGCGGGGTATGTAACGAAGTGCTCCGGGGAAGGGATCTACTTCGCGGCGAAGTCTGGGAGGATGTGCGGGGAGGCTATCGTTAGGATTTGGAAGAAAGGGGAGGGGATGGTGACGGAGGAGGAATTGAAGGAGGAGTATTTGAGGAAATGGGATGGGGAGTATTTGGGGATGTTTAGGTTCCTGGATTTGTTGCAGAGGGTGTTCTATGGGAGCAATGTCGGGAGGGAGGCGCTGGTGGAGATGTGCCAAGATGAGTACGTGCAGAGGATGACGTTCGATAGCTATTTTTATAAGAGGTTGGCTGAAGGGGATCGGTGGAGGGATGTGGGCTTGATGTGGAAGACGGTGGCGAGTTTGGTGAAGGCGCGGATTGTGGGGAGGGAGATGGAGAACTTGATGGAGATGGTGGGATGTGGGCGGGATATACAGTGAGAAGCAGCTGGTAGGAAAACGAGCTAAATTTCTTTTAGACGAAGAGCCGTTGGATCTAAGTAGACTTAAAAAAAAACTGTTTGGGCAGCTGCGGTATTTAAAAAAGTTGATTGCGGAAAGCAGTTTTTAATTAAGATATGGTAATGAATCAACTCATAGATATGCACTGTTAGAATATTATGATGATGAGCTAATAAAATAATGTTACCAAAAATACAATAAATTTTTTTTCTAAAGCTAAAAGTTATAATATCAAATCTTTTCACTTAACTGTTATCTTATGATTTAGGTTTCATTTGAAACATCTTTTATAATGTTTTTTAAAATGATTTTTTTAGTACAAAAATTTTAACTTCAAAAAAATTTTATATTAAGAAACAGATTTAGATATCAAGAAGAAAATCGTCTCAAATGAAATCTTAATCTAGACTTTGTTTCCCAAGTAAAGAAACCATTATTCTTTTTGATTTGGGGAGGTTATGTTCATATGTTGGCTGAATCTCTTGGTCAATGTAGAGGTCAAATGAAGCACGACTGTCTTGAACTTGTAAAAAGCTAGCCTTTGGGAAGATTGTTGTACAATGACAAAAAAAAATAAAAAAAAAATTAAGCGTCTTATGCTGCCCAATTCATAATTTCAAGAAAAAAAGAAAAAAAGTAGCATGTTAGCATTAAGGGGAAAAAACGCAAAGGAAATTTAATAATAATACGGAACAAGCAGCACATTAAAAATTTAATATTTTGTTACAAATTCAGCTAAAATTTCAATCAATTTATTCAGCCTAAATGTATTCACCGGGACATTTTTTAAAGTGGTGAAAAGCTGTAATTACTAATTACATGACTTCAATTTTACTCTCTTAAAAAAGCGCAAAAGCCACAATTTTTAAGACAATTTGATAACAATACATTTACAAAAATTTGAAACATCAAAAGAACATATTATTAGGTTTTGTTTGGTACTGTTTTTTTATTCTTAAAGTAATATTTTTAGTTAAAATTATTAACTTTTGCACTAAAAATTTAATTTAAGCATAAGAAAGGCAGCCCAGATGAAAAACCACAAGACTAACTCTATATTTCACATACCCAAATTACAAATCACTGGTTCTAGGATCATATTATGAAAGCAATTAATACACGGCGCATCTTGATGGGTTGGTTGGAAGCTTTGGCTATCAATTAATTTTTGGATTCGAAACTTACGTATATGATAATTTTACTTTAATTGATCTAAATATTCTAAAAAAAATACAAAGAAGTAAAAAAAATCATTTGATGTGTGACATAATTATTCGCAAGTTAACATCAATGACTAAAATTTAAGCTTCAAATCCAAATACCTTAAATTTGAATTTTTTTTTAAATGCGTATGTATGAACTTGAGATTGCTCCCTCAAAATTCCAACAAAAAAACGTCAATGGCTCTAAACCATGGAGTTAAAATCCAACCAGTTCATTTCCATGTCCAGTTCAGTGTTATTCGTAGCTTATCAATTCTGCAGTTCCACGTAGCCTCAAAACGAGAAATATATGAGAATGAACTTCTCAATGCTGCTATAGTAAAACCTCATAAACTCAATCTACATGATGGATGATCTACAAATCCCATATGTTGATTATCACGTTAATTTGACTTATAATCAACCTTATATATTATTCTTTTGTTTTTCTGGCTATCTTCGATCTCATTCGAGACAACGTTTTTACCATTATTTTACAGTAATTTTTTTTTTAACTTAAAATTTTGTACCATAAAATCACTTCAAAAATCAGTAAAAAAAAATTATCCCAAATCAACAAATATATGTGAAAACTTTTTAAACTACAATTTTGTAAGGAACAGTTTTTTTATTATTTTCTACAACAATTTTTTTATACAAAAAATGTCTAAAAACCAACTGACAAAAACAATCCCAAACGAAACCACTATTAGAGAAATTTATTCCTATTTTGAGCATAAATTAAAATTTTAAAAAATTAGAAGGTGCTAGGTCACACAATTATTAAGCCTCCAATGACCACATTGGTTGGCAAGAACTCAACCAATAATAGCACCCTGCATAATTTAAATTTGCAAACTATATCATATTTTTAATTTAACAAACATATTAAAATTTGGAATATTATGCTTAAACATCCATAATATCACCAGCAACAACAGAACTTGTATTCTTAAAGTGATAGAAACAATAAATTTTATTTCAACAACAAAAAAAATCTAAATTTATCAAACAGAATCTCAATAATATAATAGTTGAAATCTTTTTATACTTATATAATGCAAGAAAAAACTCTTCCAAACAGTGAATAGCTATCATAAAACCGTACGTAACACCGGAACCAATAGAATTTGCAAGACGATTAGCAACACTGCAACTGCAAAACACGAGAGATAATATTTCGACATCCACACAAGATTTTCCATCACAGCGAATAGAAGATGTGCTTTTTAAAGTAAAAGAAGGAGATGAAAATACTCCGCTGGAGCGTGAGAAGAATTCAAACCATCCGCGCACTCCAACAAAAATCTGCCTCTCAACCCTGCATTTACAGGAATTGGTCAAGCAAACACTAATGAAATAACATTAAGGGCCATGCAATAGCTTGAAAAGCGAAAATTCGCTGAAGGAAAGTTTCCAACAGAAGAGAAATTACCTTGTTGGCAATGTTGCTGGAAAGCCAGTCAAGCCCCTCATAGAGCCCCTCACCAGAGGTGGCACAAGTGCTCTGAATGTACCTGAAAATAAGATCCCAGAATCGGACCCATCAGATAAGGCAGCCAAAGTAATATTCAACAAAATCATTGTACTGAAACTTTTGAGTATCACAAGAACTTCTTCTCTCATCATCACCATCTTCATCATTCGACTATCCGAAGCATTTGGGAATGCACTTTATGAGTCCTATTTACCATTTCTCATCATTAACTTTTTAATCTATTTTGCACAAATCTCTTTGCACATTTTTTTCTCTTCGTTACCATTGGTCTGTGTATTTTCTTTCAAATCTCCTAAGTTCATTTTATCCATTTATCTTATTGGTGCGTCGTCTAAACTTTATTGTCATGCTCAAATCATATTAATTTATTTTTCACTGCCTTCTTGATAGGGACATCAATAAATGGAAAGTTTATCATAGAAGAGACCGTAGATCGACGGTCACGATTGAGTCGTTATATTATTAGTTGTTATGTGCGTTGTATGTGATTTAATTTAGTTTGTGAACTTTTCCTTAATGCTATGTTGTAAGTTCAAGGGCATTTGTATCTTTTGTCTTGTCATGTGGTGGTGCCTATATATATATATATATATATATATATATATATATGGCTCTCTTCCCCCCTTGTAAGGGAATGATGATTATTTTTTAATGAATTCTAATTTTTGCTCTCTTCTCTTGTGTGAGAGTGAATGTGGTAGAGTGGTGAAGATTTAGGAGAAGGCAAATGAAGTACCCAATAGCCCATTAAGGCGAGCTCTTGGTTTTCCCCTTGTATCTCTTCCCCTTTCCCACCTTCTTCTTCCTCCCTAACCGCCAGTCAACCCCCTTCCCCTTCCACTGCCCACGGCAAACCCACCACCACCACCTCCCCATCCAAGTTCCCAATCCAAAATTTCCCAAAACTGAAATTTTGACATTTGGGATTCCAATTGGACCCCACTTGTCCCTTGGAACTCTTCATGTTAATCAATGGGAAGTTGACCAATTAATTGCCCCTCCTTAATTTTCATTCTCAAAATTAGTTGGGAATTGGAAAAGCCACAGCCCCTTCCCTTTCCTCGTGGTTGGCCCACTCTTGGAACTCTTCATATTAATTAATGGGAAGTTGACCCATTAATTGCCTCTCCTTATTTTCATGTTCAAAACTAGTTGGGAATTGGAAAAGCCGCAACCCCTTCCCTTTCCCTATGGTTTGCCCACTCTTGGAACTCTTCAAGTTAATTAATGGAAAGTTGACCTATTAATTGCAAAGTTAACTTTATCTTTTCTCTTTCCCAAAACAAATTTTCCATTTTTCAATCTCACTCTCTCGCATTCCCCTAAGCCCCACCACTCTAATTAACCTCATACCATTCCTAATCTCCCCCCCCCCCAAAAAAAACCATGGCTTCCCTCCTTCCAAATTCGGCCAGCATCTCTTCTTCTCCACTGTGAAGCAAGACACAAAGAAGGCACTACGAAGCAACCATTTGAAGATCAACAGGCCAAGACTACACCACATCTGAAGGAAGCCTCCCTGCGACGCAAATACCTAAGTCTTTCTACTCTTACTTCATACATTTAAGTAGATAGCTTTGAAGTCCAATTCTCTGTGGCGCCACTATTTTCATGTTAATTTAAATCCGCTAGCTTCTTAAATCATTGAGTGCATGGTTCTCATAGTGATTGATCTATGTTAAATGTTGAATCTTTTTTTCCAACCCATGTTAGCTAAGTTGTTGATTTTATTTATCCTTCTTGAATTCTGGAACTTTGGTTGTGGTTAATTGCTATTTGCGGATTGCCTTTCTTACTTGTTTGAAGCTTGTTTAAGCATCCCCATGATTAATAACTTGTTGATTTTAAATTAACTTATGTTTAATTTCATAATACAAGTCTTCACATGCTAGTCCTACATCACTTCTCTTCGATAAATGCAACTCCCAACAATATAATATTATTATTTATCAATCTATCATTAGTTTTTCACATCCTAGTATTCTCATTTATATCACTTTCAATTGACTTAATTAATCTTTAAAAACCACCACTTAGATTTACGCATAGTTAACCCAATTATAATTTATAGAATTTATGTCCAACTCTCCATGATTATCTTATGGCATCTTACATGCTTACATCAAATTTTTTTTCCATTCTAACCATCCACCAATAGCTTTAGAAGTAATGTCCTCTATATCACATCTCTCAAGTATAATAAGAGAACCAAGATACTTAACAAGTAAAACTTATCACATCCAAATAATTTATCTTCTAAAAATATAAGAGGATAATTTCTAACATTGCACAATAATTACAAAACACATTCATTTTTTTTCAATGATCCCAAGTACTTTCATCTCCCTAAACACTTTCTTCACAATTTTAATTTTTAATTTATTTCAACAAGGATCTCACTAATTGAAAATCATCTATAAAAATAAATGCACCAAAATGCCTCACTTTAAATATCCTTACAAGGTTTAAATATCCTAACAAGAATGTCTTCTAAGTCATAACTACTAGAAAATATGAAGATGGACATACTCCTTTACCGTCAAACTATTCAAAGTTCACTATTCAGAACTATGGCTTTGAGAAGAAAGCATCATACCAGTGTCGCTGACGAAGTGAATGAAGACCAAGCTTATCAGTGATTTCAGCAGCATTCATAGCATTTGGCAGGTCCTGTTTGTTTGCAAAAACAAGCAAGACAGCATCACGCAGCTCATCCTACAAGAATCAATATAAAGCTGAATAAGAATAAGATTCAAAATACTTGCAAAGCAAAAGATTAATGACAAAAGGTTCAGTGAAAACAGAGTATCGTCATATCAAATGTTCACTTTCAAAGGCTATGACATGTGGACCACAGCACTCACCACCAACTTACCGATAATCAATCTTTCATTCAAATAGAACTAGAAAAGGAAATTTGCATCTGACCTAAAGGTTCATCTAGAGCAAACCTCCTTGCTGCAAATAATGCGGCATTTTTAAAAATGGTTTTAAAATACTAGTGGATCAAATAATATGGCTCTCCATCCTCCCGCAGAATCTTCTATATATTCTTCAATAATGGAAGACTTCACCCCAAGATTTTATTCTCATATTCACCTCAATTGGTTCATGAATGAAACTGAAGTTTCTCAGATGAAAGACTGATTATCCGTAAAAGAATTTTGAAGGGAAGCCTACAGACTGCAATTAAATCATAAGTTGACAGCAAAATGGTATTGGTCTCAATCAGACTGCTCTGAACTGCATGGATCGACAAAGAACAAATCCCAGCTATAACTGCATGGATCGACAAAGAACAAATCCCAGCTATACTCAGCATGTGTGTACTCTTTCTCAGTCTTTGAAAGGAGTTCATCAGCACCTACATCTCCGATACAAGAATAGGGAAAAATCTCCAGGCCTAACAATAGAAATGTTCCTGTCCAAGGACCAGGAAAAATCTCCCAGCCTAACCATAGAAATGACAAACCCAACAAACAGGTCCAAGGACCGGGAAAATCCCCCAACCATAGAACGACCCAGCAATATAGGCTAATTACTTGATGGCTTTCAGAAGGTCCCTGGAACCCATGAATGCATCGAAATGAGGGCCTTATGGTGATTCACTTGACCAATCATCAAGCAAATGAGGATCACACTCCAATAGTTATCACCTCCATAATGCAGCTTAAAACATCATCCAAGCTGGCGTTAAGGAGGCGATGATGACGGCCACAACACCAAATCTTAATCTCTAGCTTCCATGGACAAGCATAAGAGCAATTACTTTTGTGCAGATGATTTTTTTTATTATTATTGATAATGCAGTTCCCTGCCCTTTACCCTCTAAGGTCAACAAAAAATTTAAATAGTAAATCTCCAATATGAATACATCATGAAATTAAATAAGTAAACAAAACTGCACCTAGTAATATGATTCTTCCAACTGTGATAACCAAAATTATACGTGAGATAACAAACATAATAATATGAAAACAAAGTACACTTGGGACGGAACAAAAATTGACCTACATCTATCAGAAAATACACCTCAGGACATACCTCATTTAGCATCCTGTGCAGCTCATCCCGGGCCTCGACAACACGATCTCTGTCATTACTATCGACAACGAAAATCAGACCCTGTGTATTCTGGAAGTAGTGCCTCCACAATGGTCTGATCTGTTTCATTTCCAGTATAACAAAAGCCAAAAGGTAGGTAGAAATAAGTTAGCTGCAGTGGTTTTTCTTTTAGTGTGGTAGTTCCATCAAAATCTTAGGGCAGGATGCTATAAGAATTACGTCTTCCTCACATGAACCTTAAGAAATTTCACAAGTATAATGAGGATCTATATTCTCATGCTCAAACAACTTCGCAAAACATACCTTATCCTGACCACCAACGTCCCAAACGGTGAAGCTAATGTTCTTGTACTCAACAGTCTCTACATTGAACCCTGCAATACAACGCTGATCAAGCCTCAAAAATGGCTAAATACACTGCATTTTTTAAGTGAAATATCTTAAAAAAACTATATTAAAAAATAAATGTCCAAAAACTGTTTGGCTTGTGGTCTGGCCTGTTCCTCGCCCTCACTAAGATACAAGCACCCTTTATTGACTTCTAATACTTTGTACATCAAGCAACATAAGCAACCGCCGAAACTTTTGCCAATATAGCCAAAACAAAAACATTGACTAGAATTTCAACATTTCCAAATAGAGATAGTGCAGCATCCGAGAAAACTGTACCAAAAACTAATGCGGGGGAAGAAAAGGTACGGAGAAGTCCAGAAGCAAGAGTAAGCAATCAACGTACAAAACAAGAGTTATTCCCTCAATAACTTCCGCTGAAAGCTTCTGATATTTTTACTCATCAGAAAATTAGTTCCCTTTAATATACAAAAGAAATAACCCGAAATAGTAATAAGCTTGTTGGCACATTTCAGACTTAGAGCAGTCAAACTCATGTTTAGGTCTATTTCATGCTAAATACAAATAAATTAACAAAGAAAAAAATATAATCATCCAAATTCAGAATCATCCATCAACTCTACTGTAATGATCATATTATTTGGCCATAAAAGAAGTGCAAGTGCAAGAGAGGTAATTAAAAGCCATTGAGAGCAAAAATATGGCCAACAGATGGATTATACAGCCCATACTCGCATATCATTGATTTATCTCAAACAATATGATGAAATTCATATATTCAACCCCCATAATTGAGGTTCCTAACAAGAGCATCATGTTCCTAATATATTTTCCAATAGATCCTCAAGAAAGATACAAGCGAGCTGAATTTTTTTTATAAAAATTTTTCAGTGATTTCCACTTGTGACTAGAGAAAGTTGTTTGATCTCTTTTATAATAATAGATAATTAAAAAGTTCCTGTACTCATTTATAAATAAGTGCAATATTTCCTAATCTCCATAAACTAGTTTTCAACATTTTAATTGTATAAAAAAAGTGTATTTAAAATCCGCAATGATTTTTTAACACCAAAATTTATCAAGGGGACCGGCAAACTCTCAAAGAGCAGAAGCACAGGAAGACAGGATAAATAAAGTAGAAGGAAGAAGATAGGTCAAGGGATAATAATAGTTGAGGTTTTTGAGACTGGTGCTTATTGAGCTTACAGGTTGGCTATAGCTGGAATATAAAATTAAATTTCTGTTTCCTATGTACTATTATCAGCAAGGTTGTGAAAACCGGACCGGACAACGAACCGGAAGAAGGAGAGGTTCAAGGTTCGACCGGTCGAACCGGGGTCGAACCGGATGATGTAATAAATACTATTATTATTAAAAATTTATAACATTAATAGGATAATTACATGAATTTAACATCAAATAATATAATTCTAAGAATTTAAATTATACAATTTTAATAAATTATCTCTCAATATAATTAAATTAAATTGAAATGATGAATATATTATAATATAATTATAATTTATAAAATATTTAGTTAATTATATTATATTTATGAATATCTAATAAATTAACTATAATTAATTTTATATTTCATTATAATTATAATAAATGAGATTCTTATAATATACATTATAACAAATTAAAAATTTTAATATAATATATAAATTTATAATATTAAATTTAAAAATGTGTAATGAGAATAATATTTAATATAATATATAAATTTATATAATTAATTTATAAATATACATCATAATAAATTTATAATACAAAATTTAAAAAATTTTGCACCCAACTAGCCCAAATTCGTGGTCCAACCAGCCCAAATTTGTGGTCCAACAAACTCAATTTAATGGCTCAATAAAGCCCAAGCTCACATAGCATTCATGTACTCTTTTTTAGTCCCACATCATGAAGGAGTAAGAGATAGTTGGCTTTTGACTCTATATATAGTTTCATCTTCTCTAACAAAACTTGTTTCATGAGGTGATAACCATATATAATGCTATAAAAAATCTCATTATTTAATAAAAAAATTATTTTTAAAAAATGTAATGAAGTAAAATATATTATTTATATTTTCTTCATCATTAAAATTTTTTTTTTTGAAACCGGCCGGTTCTTTTGAATCCGGACCGGTTCACCGGTTGAACCGCAGATTCAGTCCGGTTCTGGCCGGTTCTCTGCGAAGCCGATTTTTGAACTGGACCGAATCGGACAACTGGCCGGTTCACGGTTGAACCGGCTGGTCCGTTCCGGTTTTTAAAACCTGGATTATCAGATTAAAAATTATATTCCTACATGTCGTGGGATTTATAATAATAGGGAATATTCAAATTGGACATATACAATAGAATTTGCTGTAATAAAATTAATGGACAGGCTCAATTCTTTTGGCAAAGTGTTACAGGGTCTAAAGAGTTTCAAGCGGGGATTAGCATGGGGTTAGCATGTTTGGACATTTTACAGGGTCTAAAGAGTTTATAACCAATATTTTTTGTAAAGAACATTCTAGTAGCAGTCCAATTTTTAATACATTAAATATTACATTATACCATGTACCATCATAAAATGCCTTATATTTTATCATCTTCCATCCGCTCATAACTTCACATCCACCACATAATATCACTTTTTTCCTTTAACAAAAACACTAATCTAATTCCTACAGTATTCTTAGTGATGAATATTAAAAATATCCAGTAAGATTGAAAGATAGTCCTTGTAATGATTCATGGCACTCTTTTAAGGAAACTCCAATCATCATGCACCTATTTTTTGTAAGGATATCAAAGCAATAATTTATCATAGTTGAACTTTTTTCAATCTGCATAAAAATAATATGCAAATCTTAATCTACAACTTATCTTCAATCGAGATGTAGCTACATGTAGTTCCTAGTCTACATGTCTTATCCGAGAATATAGTCCCAAAAGCTTATACTTATCAGGATTCATATTCTGCAGGATTGTAGCAAAATTATAACCGTAAGTAAATTTTTAAGATAGTCTATGATCCACTTTCAGGGAATATTGTTCCTCCATGATTCTTGTATCTTATCAATACTGCAACTTCATGTGACTAATTGGATATTGATCATATTCTATCATAACTCTTTTCTGCGACTTATGCTTGTTAGGCTTGGGGGTTGATGTGACAGGGATATACAAATTCTTGTTTCCTATATAAGTTGCCTCTGTTATTTTGCAACTTATTCAAGAGTGCGACGTTACGTTTGGACCGATCCCAGCTGGATCGGTCCGGTTCTACACCCGGCGGCCCAAAGCCGGGCGGAACCACACCGCAGAAACGGCGGAAGAAGGGGTGGGCCTAAGCTAGCATTGAGCGTTTCGTTGGAGGGAATTTTTGAATGAGGGTGTTTAGGTAATTTGTATCTTTCCTTTTGCTTTAATTAGGGAGTAATGAAGAATTTGAATGAGATTTGAGATCTCGGGTTTGCACAATTGGGCTCTTGGCATTGCCGGAGATTAGGAGAATAAGTCCTTCCTCTCGAATTGAAGGAAATTGTATCTTGCTGGTTGTCTTGCATCTTCTATTGTAATACAAGAGATTTGCTTCGTTTTCTCTCAGTTTTCTAGTGCATTTCTCCTGTTTTTCTCTGTTTTGTGGCTGTGTCCTGCTGTGGTTAACTGATTTGGGCTAGGATTGCTTGTGAATACAAGTATTTCCTATCATGCTACTTCATATGATTACGAGGATAGTGTTCCTCTTCTATCAGGATTCTTGTTCACGGCCAATGCTTCTTACTAGGCTTACAAGTTTTTGCAATTTGGATATACAACTAAATTCTTGTTTCTTATCTTCAGTTACCTAGTGCAAGTGTATTGCAAGTGCGTGCATATATATTGACCGATTATTACTCCTATCACACCCACTAAAATTGATATAAATAACTAGTCATGTTAATGCTAAAACATCTATCTATTAAATTTTTTTATAAGTCACCCCACTTTGAATGTATTCTATAAGCATTTATCCCATACAAAATATATGTACTTTAATATTGATCATTGATGTAATCATATATAATTAAAAAAATTATCAGTCGACTACTGTCAATACTATCAAGTGCTGCATCATATATTTATATATAACTTTTGTAGTTTTCCTTCCTCAATGCGCACCAAACTAAGTCTTGTGTGAATCGCATATTCTCATGATCTATAAAACCATATAAATATCATTTTTCTGCTCAATATATTAGTTCATTAGCTCAACAAAAAAAAAAAAGATTTTATATTGGCTCTTCTTAAAAGAAAACCAAATTAAGTGTCTAAACCCAAATAATCTTTCTACTTCTATGTTCAATGAGTCTCTTCACTAATTTCATTTTATGATTCATAAGTTTAGTTCATCTATAATAATCATAATCTTGAACAAGTTATTTGTTCCTAAATATTGATACCAAGATGCCTCTTTTTCATTCATTTGACATCCTCATAGTCTACAAAACTCCATTCAAATCATTTTTAACCAAACAATTACAATTTTATCACAAGTCTTCAAACATCAAAATGTATCTCATTTAGACCTAAGAATTTCTCTTCAAGCATTGTCAACCTAGCTTTTAGCAAAACTTGCAATTGTTCTCGCGATCCCTTCTTTAAAGTAAAAAAATTAAACTATATTCTAGTTAATTGAAGTCAATTTGATGACATGAGCAAAATTTGATGACATCGAGTCCGATTCGGTTCAATTCGAGCCTGATTTAAATAGAATCGAATCGAGCTCAAAATAATTAAATTAATTTGATTAATGGTCAAATAAATTCAATTGATTATCATCGAGCCAATTTGACTCGAGCTCAAAATCACCAATTTGTTTATTAATCAAATACATTTAATCGAGCAAAAACGAGCCGATTTTACTCGAATCTGATGTGATTTGAAGCTCGACGGTTTCAATTGAGTTAAATTATGTAGATCAATCCAATTGAAATTAAATTAGTGTTGAATACATTCTATTAAATTTATCTAAACTCAAAAATCTAATTTCCCATATTTAATTCAGCCTCTTTTCAAAAATTTATCCCTCAAATGCTCTCAATTACAGCCAATTAAATCTTAGCCCTTGATTTTAAAATCAAGAAGGAATGATAGGATGGTAATTAGCTCCAAATAGAATATATGGTGAGTCATATTGCATACAAATAAAAATTAACCAAGGAAATTTCAATCATGTTAACAAGAACACCTTAATCCAAACTTATCACAATTTACTGTTTCATTTATTTTGATTAGGAAGAGAAGAATGAATGAATATAACCATATGAAATAAAATAGGTGCAGCCTCCATTACTCATTTTACCACTAAAATTATGTCATAAAGAAGAGAAAAGAGTGCAGTTATCAACAGATCATGGAAACTAATCATATGCAAAACTTCAACAATTAACTCAAAGAAAAGTTCTCAGATTTTTAATCAAAAAATCGGGAAATCCAAACCTTAAATATCTTAATTACCAAATGAACAAACCAAGAATGAGAGAAAAAGTAGTAGTAGTAGTAGAAGAAGAAGAAGAATAGAAAGAAGAAGAAATATTATGAGGATGGAGAAGAAAAAGGATTACTGAGGGCGAAACGAATCTCTCAATTGCTCTCTCCCCCTCACGTTGAATCACACGAAGCTCCTCTCTGCCGCCGCCCCTCTGTCTCACGCCTTTGTTCGCATGAAAACAACAAGGGGTCAAATGAAGAACACACCCTTGCCGCCCAAACACTCTTTATTAAAACCTAGAATCATCTATTTGAAACTAATTAACATTCTATCCTTCCTTCTTGATTTTGAAATTAAGAGCTAAGATTTAATTGGCTGCAATTAAGAGTATTTGAGAGAGAAATTTTAAAAAAAGAGTTGAATTAAACTTTCAAAATTAGATTTTTAAGTTTAGATAAATTTAATTGAATGTATTCGAGCTAATCGACACCGCTTTAATTTATATTGGGTTGATTCACATTAAATAGAGTTTTGAAATCCAAAAATAAAAGATTGCACAACGCCTACATGGATGTGTATGCTACAGGACAAAAGATGAAATCAAGGTCAACGCCCACTATAGTTCTTGTACATGAATATGCACGCCACAATACCGACAATATATCACCATGAGAATAAAAAAGCAACTACTATCAATGAACTCTTTTAGAAAGCTACAACAACAACTTTGCAAGGAAACTGCAACTACCATCCCAAATAAGTTTCTTTTTTGCTAATAAATTTTGTTCTTCTTGACCCTACAAGCATCCAAATGTACAATCGATTCTAGTCTCACATAAAACTTCTATGATAATCTTCTTGATGAAATTAGTCCCATCCCACATCAATTTTGGCTCAAGTTAAAACTTCCAATTGTCCCTCTTAATAATTTACTATACAATATTAATAATTAAATCCTTTCAAATACCACCATCTTATCCTAGAAATATTTATTTTGATCTTGTTTTCATATTTTAAAGCTACATACCTAGTCTATATTGTGTGGCTAAAGTCTATCCTAAAATCGCTTAACAATTTCTATTTTAAAAAGTTAAACTAGCATAAATTATATATTCTTAATTTTAATATGTTAAAAAATATATAGACAATTGACAATACAAATAAGGTATGAGATGAATAAACATCTAGCATTTATTTTAGCAAATGAATTGAGAAAAAAAAACTAAATTTAAAGGAACAATTTGCCAAAATTTGCTTAGCTTGCACCTAAACTTCCACTCACCAGACTTAAGCCGCACAAACCTCTCAATTGACCCTTTGACAATATTAGCCAAAAAGTGCATGAATAACAAGCAAAACAAAGCTTTGGCCCAATAATCAATTTTAGAAAAAAATTAACAATTTTGCCGGAAAAAAATATCCAACTACTTCAATAAGGCAAAACGAAACTATAACCTACCAACCCTTAAAATCTTACATATGAAAAATAAGGGGGATGAGGAGGTGCACAAACATGAAAAAGCAATCTAATTATATAGAAGATGAGGGTTATTAGCTAAATTCCTTGCTGAAATTTCTAATATTTCTATTAATAGGCAGACAGTACAAGACTATAGAAAAAAAATAATTGATAGGAACGATTGTAAGCCTACAAATGACAAAATTCAAAACTAAAGTCACGGTTAGAACCATCTTTAGCATTGCCTCATGTTATTTAACAAAAAAAATAGATGATAACCCAGTTTTAAATCCTCCATTAGCTCAACAGGACCAACATTGATTAATTGACCACAAAGAAACGCAATAGAGGTAATAAGTTAGCTTTCGAGAGCTAAATTATTACTAGCAGATGGATAAGTACAGCCAATATTCAATTGTCACTAACATCAATAAATGTAGATGGCATTTTCATGTATTCAACCCTTTATGCTCCTCATAGGTCTTCTAATAGATCTTTAAAGATACAAGCCAGCCATTTTTACTCCTTTTATTCTTTTTTTTTTTGCTGGTTAGCGATTGCAAGGGAAGGAAAACCTGTAAGGTACAATCCTCTGTAGTTTGCCACATATATGATTTTTTTTCCATAAAAATCCTGTGATTACCACTTTTTTGTGAGCAAGGACGTCAATTAAATTGTTTTATAAACACAACCATTTAAATAGACTAAATTCTGGGGGCAACTGCTGCAGCACAGCCTACCATTTCTCTACAACAAAACTAAAGTTAATTTTACACGGTTTCCAGATAAGTCATAAGACTGAAGAACATCAGTGGTTAGAGTATGAACTAAAAAAACAAGAATATTGCAGCATTTGTAAATGCATGATATTAAGTGGACTTAAAATCATAAATCATGATCATAAAAGATGATAAGATTTATATCAGGAAAGTATGTAAAGAATAAGGACTCATGTATAAAACTATACTATTTATCTGAAGAGCATGCTATGCATCATTGGATTCTCTTGACCTCTACAAATGAAAGATGCGAGAAAAGAGAACATTCCACAAGAAGACAATCAATTAAAATGAAAAAAAAGTCCATGCAATATACCTAAAAGATGGGCAAAATCATTCATAATCGGTGAGCAATCACGATTAGAAGACAGCAAAAGAAATTTATAAGATTATTTTCCCTTTCATATGATTGTAGAACAAAGAAAAAAGATGGAACCCTAACACATCTAGGCTAACTCTAGCAAATCTAGAAAGAAAAAAAAAACACATAACGAGGTTTGAATAGATCAAGAGCTTACCAATAGTTGGGATGGTAGTAACAATCTCTCCGAGCTTCAGCTTGTAGAGGATCGTGGTCTTACCGGCGGCATCAAGGCCGACCATCAGAATCCGCATCTCCTTCTTTGCAAAGAGACGGCTAAAGAGCTTCGTAAATGTGAGCCCCATCTTTCTCTAAAGCTGAATCGCAAAGACAATGTCTAGTGAGCAATACAAATGCAAAAAAGCAAATAAAAATACTTAGAAATTTCAAAATAAGAAAAACAAAGGATAAAAAACGATCGAATGACAATTTTCCGAAACTACAGAGATAACCTAATTACAGATCTGCAACTAATGTGGGGCAGTATCGAATCTCCAAAGAATAAAATGAAAAGAAACCTACAATGGAAAATGATAGTAATGGAGCAATAGGACGGTTCCTGACAACGATGAATTCAGATCTATAAATTGAAATTTTAGATCATCAAATATGTGAACAGATCAAATAAAAAAAGATTTAAGATCTATCCAACTTTAAGGATATCCCGATGATTAGAGGGAAGAACAAGGAAGATCTAGGAAACTAAAGGAATAGATCTGTCAAAAGTAAAGAAGCATTACCAGGAGAAGTAAGCAAACAGATCTAGATGAATATTTCCAAGGACAAAGAAGACGAACAAAAAGCCCGATCGTCTTCCTCCTACGCGCTTCACAAAACGAATCAGGAAAAGATGATCGGCAAGAAATGAAGAAACTGCAAATGGCGCACTATATATAGTTGGCTGACGAGAAAGCCGACGCGATCCTGATTCGTGCGTCGAGACCACGCATGTGTGACCGGGGATGGCCCGCGACGGACCGGACGAAGTAGCGAAAGAACAAAACCAAGTATGACCGGTGTCAACCAGGTATCACCGGTTAGATTAAAGAATAAGGAATCGACTCAGTTGCGCTATTAACCTAGCTGGGCATTAGCGAGAAAATCGTTAGGTGCCGACAAATTATTTCATTCTTTCTTAATATTATTTTTTTAGGGAGATTTACTTAGGGGGTTTTACATACATATTACTTTATTTATGTTATTTACGTATCTAATCTCTAAAATATTAATATTACATGACTATCACATATAGAATAAATTTAGGTGCATTGAATGAAATATTAAAATTTATAGGATGATATGAATGATAGAAAATGAATTAAAAGTGATATATTTGATATTAAAGTTATATATGAGTGATAGGTTAGATATGTAAATAGCTGAAATAAAGTGGTATGTTTTTACTTATCTCAATAAATTTTGTTATTTACATATATAAAATTGCTTTTATTATTTACCCATGCAGCATTCAAATAAATTTGAATGATATGAAAATAGCACTCTATCACATCCTTAATAACATTCCAACTTATTGTCTTCTTCGTTGGAGTAGGACAATAGCGTAATAGGTGTGCAACATAGTGCCTAGTAGATGGCATGACTCTACGAAATTGGAAGCAATAAGAAAGTCGTCTCAACTTTTTTATTGCTTCTTAAAATAACTTTATAGGATAAATTTTAGTACTAAAAAATTGATTTAAAAAACAGTACGAAAACCGTTTCAAACAAAACCTAAGTTGATTATCTTAATTGTTTTATGAATCGAACATATCAAACTTTATACAAACACGTCTACAACAAGAACAAGAAGATCAATCTTTGGATGTGAATAAAAAAATATTAAAGCTAGAAAAGATAAAATACCTATAAAATTTTACTTTCAACTAAAAAAATTAACACTCAATTATTTGATATTTCTATACTAAAATATATTTTTCAAACATTCAATATTTGACTAAAACTAAAACTTTAGGCGCCTTAGGCCGTCTCCAGCCATACTGCAAACGGCTGTTTGCCGTGCCGCCATCCTCCCAACCGAGCGGCAAAACTACCGGCATTCAATTGCCGATGAACAGTGCGACGCCAATAATGGCGTCGCACTGTTCATACGCCATTTTTTTTAATATATAATTGATTCTTAATTTTAAATGTTTAAATATAAATTTATATTATAAATAATTAAAAAATAATAATTTAGAAATAAATTATTTTTCAAAAATTAAAATATTTTTTATGGAATTACTTTTTTAAAGATAAACATTAACATAAAAATTACGATAATTTTCATTTCATACATATTTAATAAAAGACATTGAGTACTACAATACTTAAAAAAAAAACTGGAATTAAAATACAAAACAAGTTCGGATAATAAAAAAAATAAAATAGCAAGTTATGAGAATCTAATAATCCGGAAGAGTGGTGTCAGCTCCTCCAAGATCTGTGAGAAATTTTTTTGGTTTTCATTTGTGTTCTAATGTAATTTTAATTGTATCAAATATATATTTGCTCATTTAGAACATATTAATATCCCAATTTTTTTATATCGAGAAAAGAAACATAATTTCCTAAATTATAATAGGTTTAAAATTGATAAATATAAATATTTGATAAAAAAAATTAAAAATAAAATAAGAAAAAAGAATATGCTAGGAATATTCTATTTTTATGTTAGAAAATGAAGTTCGATTGGAGTTAAGTTACTATATTTTGGAGTTTTACTGTATTTTGGAGTGAAAAATGAGTTTTTCGGTTGGAGATGCCCTTAGCAATCTTTCCGCAAATGAAATCACTTCACATTAACTCACTTCCACTCAAAAAAGAAATACCAAATATCATTCATTGGAAGCCCATTCAATCTTGTGAATTTCACTCCCTTTTTAATCTTGCTTAGTAATGTAAAAGAAAATAAGACTTCTTTTGAAACAATTTAATTAAAAATTATTTTTTTTTGAATTAAAATATTTTGTATAAAAAAATAACTTCATAAACAATACAACGAAAGAAGTCACATTTTTGTCACTCGAATAGCTTTCGTAGCCACATTTTTGTAGCTGTAAATAGTGCGACGCTAATATAAGTAATCATTTTTTAAGTTTTTATAATTCTTTTACTTTATATAACTCAATCTAGTTTACAATCTAGACTTTTACATTTACATTTAACTCTTAACCATTATATTTGAGCCATTGTATATTTTACTTTGACCCTTTATTAGAAAAGAAATTATAAAATTATATGCCATCGAAAATAATATTTTTTGATTAAAAATATCAACATATTCCACAGACTTTGTAGGTTAAATCATAGGCATTCAATTTGATAACCCAATAAAATTGGCCAACAATGGAGCATAACTGAGCTAAGAAACTCTACATTTTGATCTGTTACTTCTCAATTTGCAGAGAAATTACTTACAAAAAGAACAGATAGCTCAGATTACAGAACCACTGAAGCTAGTTGGACTCAGAGCCTCAATCTCATACCTGACCTCCTCCAGGTGCTCATTGATGCTTGTTACTGCATCTTGGACTCCTCTAATGGCTTCCTTGAGAGAGTTGTCATACTCGGCATCAGCCTCAGCGTCCTCAGTTCCATCCTCTTCAGTTATCTCCCGGACATGCAGGCACTCATGCTTTGCTGTGTCGCTGAAGCGACAGTGTTCATGGCTCACCAATCTCTCTGATGGCCGACCAGCCTTCTTTAGAATCTGAATCTTTGCAGTCTGTTGTTGTAGGAGATTTACAGAAAATCATCAGCAAGAAAAAGTTGAATTCATATGAACTGCTTTTGGAAAGCCAGCTACAACTAAAATGAGCTTCTGGAAAAGTTTAAAGCGGTTAGCTTAGAAGTGGTTTTACTGGGAAAGAATGAAATCTGGAATGTTAAGTTGGCAAACATAAAAAACAAAACCCTTCAACTTAGTCCAGACGCTTAAAAAAAGATGCATGGGAAGCGCGTGCAGCTCCGTGGTTGAGCAAAGGGGATTTTGATAGATCGGCTGATTTGATTGGGAGGAAATTATGAAGTTTTCTAATTAAGAGTGAATTATTTAGGAAGGTTATTAATCAAAGGGGAATTGTTTAGGAATGTTTTAATTATAATAGGGAATGAATTATTTAGGGCAAGAGATCTAATTTGAATTCAAAATCTAAAAGGGAATTATTTAGGGAAGATGAGGAGGAATTAGGGGGGTTTATTTAAGAAAGTTTTAATTATTATTCGGAGGAAATTAATTAGGGAAATAAATCTAATTTGAATTCATATTTGAGAGAGAATTATTTAGGAAAAGGGGGCTGATTTGGGAGGGAATTATGGGAGCCTATTTAAGGCTAACAATAGGATGATTTCAGGATTACGTTTGGAGTTTGCTAAACTTAGAATTTCTTAGGTTATTTGGGCTGCAGCCATAAGCTAGGGGTTTGAAAAAGCCGGATCTTCCTCTCAAATTGAAGATCCAACTATATCTTGCTATTTTATTTCATATATATTGTAATAAAAATAATTTTGATGTGTTTTTCTTCCTAATTTCTTATTGTCGTTAGCTGATTTCGAGAAAAAGTGCATCCACTTCCTATCAGATTCCTCCCCACGGCTCCTGTTCGATCCCTTAACGGCCCAAAAAAAAAACAAAAAGATGCATGAATAGAGCAGGTCATATTTGAACACGTATATGCTTGTTTAAGCATTGAAGGGAAACTTGCTGCCAGCCAGCATTTGACATTTTTGCATTCCGCTTCTACCTTTTAGGCACTTGTGCTGTGTACCTTTAACATGTTAACATGTTTCCCTTCTTATCCTTGTTGTTGGAAGGTAGGATCATAGCTGAGTGATTACTCTAGACTAGCAAATGATCACGAACACACACATGGACATGGTCAAGAGGCTACGAATACCCAGCCTTAGCAGATGGGTCATCATGATGACTAATATGCAGTTACATTGACTTCTTGTGAACAATTGATGCAGTAAATTCAAAAGAGGGTAGAAAGTTGAATGGAGATAACTACTAAGAGGCTAGAAAGTTGAATGGAGATAACAATTAGTAGTAAGACCTTATGGGAGCCTATAAATGGAGAGCCCTAACTAGGGGTATAAGTGAGCCGAGTCGGCTCGAGCTCGACATGTTTATGAGCTCGTGAACCAAGCTTATCGAGCCACGAGTTGGAGCTTGATTAGGTTCGGCTCGAGAGCTCGCGAGCCGGCTCAAAATTATTAAATCCGAATATTTTTTAAAAAATTAGTACTAAATGCTATATAAATCACTCCTGCCTATAGTTTAAATTTCCGCCATCATATATTTGGAGAATTCAAAGTGATTCTAAAATCTCAATTTTTTGTCTCTCTCTCTCTGATAGCAATAAATGCTAATAACTCTCTCTGACAAAACTCAAAAAAACTGCTCTCTCTCTCTCTCGTTTTAATGTTTAAAAAACTGCCCTCCCTCTCTCCCTCTACAGTTTTAATTTTTAAAAAATTGTACGCATGTATTTCGAGAACCGCGGAACTTCAAAGGTCGTGATTTGGGAAGCCGAACCGGACCACACCGGAGCCTAGACATGCGGCTCGACGAACGGCTCAAACTCGTTTACATTGGAAAGAGTCGAGCTCGAGCTCAACTCGAGTTTGAGCTTGAGCTCGGTATTTAACAATTGAGCTCGACTTGAACATCCCCTAACTCAAGCTCGACTCGATTCGTTTACACCCCTAGCCCTAACTAGTAGAAGGTAGACCAAATCTAATTCCTAACTTTAATTTGCAAGTTCTAACGCAAGAGTTATTGGAGATTACCTAGTATGCTTGAACCTATAAACAATCCTGATAGGCTCAGTCCGCACGGTTTCTCTCCTCTCTCTCACACACCTTTCTCCTCCATCCCTGAACCTCTTTTTTCTGGATGAATATTAAAATACCTTTTGTAGTTATAATCTCCTGTCCTTCTCCTTCTCACTGTCCTTCCACATGAACACCTGTGTCCAGCAATAACAGGTTTGCTGAGGTGGAAGCAATAAGATTCAGGCGTGCAGTTTATTCTCGCGCCCTTCAGCCTATGGGTCAAATCTCCCAATCAAACTTGTCTTATAATTTGTTAATTTTGCTTTTAGAATTTGTAACTGAAAAAAGATATTACGATGCTGCTGTTACCTTCTTGTTATCTTTTTAAAAAATTTTAAGCACAGCATACTATAATATAATCACTAACAAGAATTGTCACGCGCGGACTTTGATCAAATTCCAATTAAAGTAACAAATCAGAACAGGTGCTTTAATGCAAATGAATTCATTTGACATGCGTGTAAATTATTGATGAATACCTTATGAATGATAGGTCCAAGCAAAGACTCTTCCAAGATTAGTTTCATCGTCTACTTGCTGTTTTAGTATAATTCTATTCTATCAGCACTCCTATAACAAACTAGACACTTCCATAAAGAAGAATTATAAAATTACGTAATAAAATAATAGTAATCCAATGTCACACATTTATCTAGACCAAAAATCACCTTGTAACTACTATGATGGGGAACATCTTAGTTATAATAGAGCATAGTTCTAGTACATTTTTAATTTCTAAAATGTTCGATTTGCTTTATAAATAGCAAGTTGTAAGGAGGAGATGAAGATTATTATCTACTTTTAAGCCTTGAGCTTATTTTTTTTTTCTCAAGTTTTGTTTGTTCCTTCTAGCATATCATTTTTTCCATCGATCAACTATATCAGTTGGTATCAGAGTCTGGAGCTCGCGAAGAATAGCGGACTGCGGAAGAAGATGAGTTCTAAATGATTGAAGCCGAAAAAGATGGGTTGTCAACGAGGATTGACGATGGTCAACGCCAAAGAAGATGGGTTGTCGATGACGATCAAAGCCATGAAGCCTTTTGGGCAGCTAAAATAAATGCATCACCTGATAAATTAGATGATTTTTGTTTTAATTTCATTCGATCCATAGAGAGAATACGCACGTCAGCAACCATACCGACGCCTTCGCTCCTCTGCTTCTCCAGTGCGTCGGCCCCGCTCTAGCATGATTTTAACCTCAAGCTTGTCGAGCAATCCCACCCCAAAGAATCTTCCGAACCTCCATATTCTTCTACTGCCACTGTGGCTGCTGCTTCCAACACCGCTCACATTGCGACTGCAATCGAGAACGTGATCACGGTCTAGGGCAAGATCATGATCGCAACCGTGACCAAGATCGGGATCGAGACCGCGAACGTCGTCCCAATCGAGAGCGTGAGCGTGAGGAGGATGCCTAAAGTCGCGAGCGTGTTCGCAACAAGAAGCTAGCAGAGAGAGAGAGAGAGAGAGAGAGAGAGAGAGAGAGAGAGAGAGAGAGAGAGAGAGAGAGAGAGAGAGAGAGAGAGAGAGAGAGAGAGAGAGAGAGGAGTTAGTGATGTGAAACCATATCATGCGAAGATGAATTACTTAAGAAAGTTGCACACTTAATTGTTAGAACCAATAATGATAAAGTTTATGTTGGTTTTGAACGACAAAACAAAACACTAAGAGCGGTAAGACAAGCTTAGGCTAAATTACATGCATAGGAGTTAAGATAGTAAAATAGCCAATTCAATCTAACAAGGCATACATAGATGGTTTCAACCATAAATCCCAATGTTAACAATAAGACTAGTCACTACGAGGTGTTCCCTCACTCAACTCTTCTAATTACTAGGCTTTAGCGAGAGAGCATTAACGTGATCGACATGAATCTACTAAAACCACAATTGAGAAGAACCTTTGAAGATAAAAGAGCCGGGGGAAGAGTTTACCCACAAGAAGCAGAAGGCACGACACTTCGGTGTCGATGATGATTGTTTCTGCCTTAGGACAGCAGTCGGGTTCCTTTTCTCAGTCCTGGACAGCAATATGAACTTCATAACTACCTTGAACAGTCTTCGGAAGTCTCCCCAATTGATGGGGCAACAAGGGCATGGTGCGGAGCCCTCTGGACAGCATTCACAGCAGCTGGGACAGCAGCCTGGGCTCGTGGAAGGCCCTGGACAGCACTCAATACGGGTCTGCCAGGATTCAGCTTGCTCCTAGTGCTGTTGGTCACCTTGGACAGCAACCTGCAGCTTTCCTGGGTGCCGCTTAGCAAGGGAACTTGCTGGAATACGGAGTGGACAGCAGGTAGAGCAGGCGGGATGTCACAGGGGATGGGGCGGCGGGTTCCAAGAGGAGAGGATTAGTGTTTGGGAAATTCAATCCTAGTTAATTCCTCAATAAATCTGAAATAAATTTCAGAATTAATGGTGTTTGGAGGGAATTAATTTAGGATTTAAATTCAAATTAGGTGCCATCAATGACATAAATGGGGGCACTAATTGTGGATTCACCTAGGTTAGGCCGGCGGCATGCTCAAGGGAGAATTGGGGAAATCAAATAGTGAGGTTTACAAATTTGGGTGATGACATGGCAATTGATCTCATAACTCCAATCTAATTCAAATTGAAATTAAATCACCTCATGAAAACCTTCCTAAATTGGATTTCCAAATTAGGAAAGAATTCGAAATATGAAATTTCGAATTTCAAATTTGAACTTTGTGGATGGAAGGGGGTCAGGTGGATGACGGGGACGTTGCTGGCAAGATGGCCGGCCGGAGTTGGAAGATGGGCGGCGGCGGGCTCCTCACAAGGGCGGCGGCAATAGGGGAAGAGGGATTCCTTGTGGAGGGGAGGGAAAGGAGATGGATGGGAACACGAACGAGAAGATAGGAAAATCCTAACCACGAATCGAGGACTCTTCCAACGATTGGTGGGCCTTGCGATTTGCTCCCCTTGGAGCTCTCTCTCTCTCTCTTTCTTCAAGCTCTCATGCATGAAGACAAAGAAGAACAAAGTAGATTTTCATTTCAATAATCATTCATCATCCTTCAATACAAGAAAGCTAGCCTATAAATAGGCCTCATGAAAAGAAAAATAACAAAGACGAAAATGCCCTTCGGGCTACAACACTACATGACCACCCGCAAGGGTATAACGGGAAAAACAATAATATAAAATAAACTAGTACATAAAACATATAAATAAATAAATATCTCAAGATCGTAACCATTGATCTCAAATGTCCTCATCAGTTAGATTCAATCAAGGAGCAATACCTTGGTTCAAATAAGCCTAAGAAGCCCGTCATAAAGCCCAGCGAGAAGTTTCGTTTCTCTTTTGACTAGGAGAACACCGAGGGCACTCCCGTGACATGAACTCCCTCTACTAGAACCCCTATAAGGCCCTTCTTCTCTTCGGCCATAGCTTCGTAGTTGGAATTGGTTGTCGTGAGCAGAAGAAACAGACTGCGTAGCACGAGAAAGATACCCGCGAGGAGATTCAGCGGAAAGGAGTGGTGGGGGAGAAGTCGAATGAGGCTCTCGCTCAGCACAAGAAAGAGGTTGCTGTAGAGCTCTATAATGCCTTTGACTTGCATGTGGATCGGCATTGGACTGAGAAGACTCTTCAGGAAATGACCAAGAGAGATCGGCGCATATTCCGTGAAGACAACAACATCTCCTACAAGGGGTATCATATCTCTATACCTATGCGCAAATGGAGCGAGTAAGCTCAGCACTGAGCTTCTTAAGGCAGTTAAGAAGGCTGGCTACAAGAAGCCATCTCCCATCGAAATGGCAACCATTCCTCTGGGTTCGCAGCATCGCGATGTTATCCGCATAGCTGAGACTGGTTCAGGAAAGACCACTGCATTTGTCCTGCACATGCATATGTACATCACCCGGTTACCACCCATGCCAGAGGAAAACGAGGCAGAGGGCCCTTATGCAGTTTTCATGGCTCCTACAAGGGAGCTTACCCAACAGATTGAGGATGAAACTGTGAAATTTGATCATTATTTGGGAATAAAGATTGTTTAAATTGTCGGTGGCTAGTCCATAAAAGAGCAAGGGTTCAAGCTCAAGCAGGATTGCAAGGTTGCTATTTCCACGCAGGGGCGCCTAATTGATTGTTTAGAACGTAAATACGCTATTCTTAACCATTGTAATTACTTGTGCTTGATGAGGCTGTTCGAATTATAGACATGACCTTCAAGCAATTTGAAGTCTTAGAATGAGGACGAGGAGCTTGATGAGAAGAGAATATACCAAACAACCAACATGATCAGTGTGAACATGCCTCCAGCAGTGGAGAGGTTAGCTAGGAAGTATTTGAGGAATCCTGTGGTTGTGACTATTGGTATAGCTGGAAAGGCTACTGATCTAATTACTCAGCAGGTGATCATGTTGGAGTCAGAAAAGATGCAAAGACTTTTTTGAAGCTGCTAGATGATCCTGGGAATAAGACAGCTATTGTATTTTGTAATACAAAGAAGATGCCGATGCACGAGGGTGGCGTGCTGGAAAAAATGGTGTGGCGAATACTCTCTTGACCTTGGGTGACACTGAGGTTTTCTATGATCTTAAACAGATGCTTGTTCAAAGCAATAGCCAAGTGCCGCCTGAGCTTGCTAGACATGAGGCTTCAAAGTTTAAACTTGGAACTATTCCTGATAGAATTCCGCGGAGAAATGATACCATATTTGCTCAATTTGGTATCGTTGAAGAAGCAATGAAGAAATTATTGAAGCTCTACATTTCCATTGGTCGGGCAGGTCAACTTGTTGATGTTGAATCCCGAATCAAATCCATGACTATAGAAGCAGATGAAGATATATGGAAAAACCTTTTGTCTGCATTCAAAATCTTTGACCAAGGAGGATTGATTTTGATGTCTTCATCTACCTCCCTCCCTCCCGATGACGCTCCCCGACGGAGTCAAGCTCTTCTGACGCAATGGGAATATGATGTGGAACATCTTAGTTATAATAGAGCTTAGGTTCAGTGCACATTTAATTTCTAGAATGTCCTATTTGCTTTATAAATAGCTAAAGTTAGATGTAAGGATATGATGAAAATTATTATAGCTTTTTAAGCCTTGAGCTAGTGTTTGTTCTCCAATTTTATGTGTTCCTTCTAGCCGATCTTTTCTTCCATCGACCCACTACATCATACTATATGGAAGTAAATAAATATAATTATCCTTAACTTATTGTCAATCATGCACATAAAACCCATAAATAAATTAATTTATGTTTAATCTTATAAATTGCTAGTTTAAAATGATGCAGAAGCAAGATTTACAGAATAAATTACTATGGAAGCAACCTCTACAGAAGTTACACATACATTTTTACCAGGAGCAGGCAGGCCCCAAAACTAAGAAATGATCAACGTTTCTATTTCTTGGCAACCATTTGAGCAAATTATTATACATCAGCTTCAACTTCTTCACGAAGTAATGACATCTATAAACCTAAAGAAAGATAAGGAGGTCATCCACTAATCATAGACTTGAAAAAATGTTAAAGTTATCAACTTCTAGCTGGCATAAAATCGAATGGTTTGGGTCTATCCTGTGATGATGCAAAAGCAGAGTATCAAGCAGCAATAAGGTCATCTAAGGGCTAAAATAACTAACACGACACCTCTTAATGACTTTTGGACTGATATTCAAAAGAATATGATTTGCCAATTTAATCCATGTTTCTCTCGACATTAGCAATCCGGATCCTTATATCCTATTAAGCAGAAAAATTCAAACATAACCACTACGATGCAAATCTCAATTCAAATTGACTGTTAGGGTGAGCAATTTGACATATAACTTTTATTTTGATAATTTTAGTGCTTTTCAGGAGTCTTAGGTTTCGTTTGGAACGGCTTTCTTACTGCTTCTTAAACCAACTTTTTAGTACAAAAGTTTTATTTTTTGTACTTGAAAGCTGCTTTAAAAAGCAAGAAAAAAGCCACCCCAAATGAAGCCTTAATGATGGGGATATCAGATTTCAACACGTGTACCATCGCCGACGGCGCAGATCGATGGCTACGATCCAGAGCCTCTACTTCTGAGTTATTTATAGCTTATGTCATGTGTACTTCTTTAGTTTTCCTAGTTTGCCCCTGAGGGCATTGTTCTACTTATGTAGCCCAGAGGGCATTTATGTCTTTTCATTTTCTTTTATTTGAACCTCCTTATATGAGGCATGATGCATTGTAAGTTTTTAGTTTTGGTTGAATGAAAATTATCCTCTTGTTCTCTTTGTGAGTGCATTTCCCTTTGATCTCTTAGTGAATTCAAAAGGGAGAATTAGATCTCTTAGTGAGTTCTAGAATTAGTCCAAGCTTATTGTGTGGAAGTAGAGTCGTGAAGAAATCTCGAGGTAAGAGGTTCCAAAGACAGAGAAAATCGCAGTTTTCTTCTGTTTTTCCCTCCCCTCCCTAGTGCCGCCGACTCCCTTGGGACTTAGCCAGGCCGCCGGCTTCATAGCCCAGCCCACTCCCTGCAAGTTCCCCCACCGGCCTGCCAAACCCCAACCGCCGACCTGCCCAGCTCCACCCGCCGACCCCTCCTCCGGCCAGCAACCGCCGGCCCACCCTCAGCCGCCGGTTCCTTTCCACATTGCCGCCGCCTCCCTTTCTCCCTCCCCTGTCAATTTTCAAATTCTGAAGTTTTGGAGTTCTATGGCCATTAAAGGTTTCCTAAATTGCTCCCTTGATTATTGCAATCCAATAAATTAGAATTGAGTTTGAATTCGAAATTCAAATCCAATTCAATTAATTGTTTTAATTAAGAAACCTCCTATTACTATTAAAACTGAAATTTTAATTTCAGATTTTGCTTAAATTCTGAAATTGATTTTGTGGTCCCCATCCGCCTAAATTAAACTCCTCCCTCTTTTCTCTCTATGGCCGGCCCCTTCATTGGGCCCCTTTCTCTCTCCTAATCACCTCATTAATCCCACAAAATCAGCCCCCAATTCCCTCCCTTGGCCGCCCATAATTCCCCTTAGATTTAATTTGGATTTCAAATTAAATCCATCCCATTAACCTCTCCAAAATTAAATTTTCTGCATAAATTCCTGCACCCTTATTTGGATTCCCACCTTGGCCAAATGATGAGGACATCGAAGATCAACGGCTACGATCGTGTCTATTTATTTTCATGTATTTTATTTGTTATTTGTACTTTTCCATTTCTACCCTCACTTGAGGGCTTTGCTTTATGTTGGCCCTAGGGGCAATTATGTCTTTTATGTTTCCTTCATGTAATTGGCTATTTAAGCCTTCTCCTTCCTCTTGGAAAGGATGATGATTGTTAATGAAAATTTTGGTTTTGGATCTCTTTGTGAGTTCTAGAGTTCTCTTTGTGAGTTCTCAAGTGAGGAAGCCTAGGAGAGGCCCAACGCAATACCCAACAGCCCCTTGGTGGAGCTCTTGGTTTTTGTTATTTCTCTTTCCTATTTTTTTTCCTTCTTCCCTCCTCCCTTAGCCGCCGGCTTTCCTCCAACACCCCACCACTTGATCGGCAAACCACCAACCCCCCCCCCCCCCCCCTTCCTTGCCGTTAAACCTCATATCCCACCCATCCTTCCCTCCGCCGGCCACCCGTTCCATCTCTTCCACCCGTCCCATTTTCCCCCTTGACCCGCCGGTTAATCCAGGGAATTCCCCACCGCCGGCCACTCCAAATCAGCCATGGATTTGGACTTCTCAAATTCAACTCAGCTTTCATTACTTTCCTAATTCGTCCACTATCATTTAGGAGATTTCGGTTTCGAAATTCAAATTGAAATTTGAATTTAAATCTCTCCTTAAATGATGGAATTCAATTAGGAAACCTTTTTACACCTCATCAAATCTGAAATTAATTCAGAATTTGAATTAATGACTTTACTCAATCACATGGGCCCCACTCTCATTTCATTAAACACAAAATTAAACCCCCATAGGGCCGGCCCCTCTCTCCCTCCCTCCTCTCTCCACTTTGCCACCTAAGCACCATTTAAATCCCCCTTAATCCCCATCATAACAGCCGGCCCCCCTTCCCCATTAATTGCCATCAATACTCCCCTCTCAATTTTGAAATCTAAATTTGATTTCAATTAAATTTCCCTCCCCTCACTTTTGCTGGCCCGTGATTCCAGCAAGAGTGATTGCTGCCAGGTGATCCCAGAGAGCCATTTAGGATTATCCAAGGCATCCTGAAGTGCCTAGCGGCAGCCCAACCTTCCCAGGATTCCGTTAAACTGCTGCCCAACAGATTTATGCACTTCCACACTTGCTGTCCAGCCCTGGAACTTAGTTTATTGCTGTCCAGACTATTTCCTGGTTGTTGTTTGGAGTTTCCAGCACCTGAAACTAGCTACCCAGATTTTCAGAAGCTGTTTGGGCTGCTTGGACTGCTGTCCAGAAGTATTTCAAGTGCCGAATTGCTGTCCACTCTTCCTCAAACGCATAAGCGACTACGCCGGAGCGCCGTATTTGTCGTTCCCTTGGATAACTTCTTTCTTTGGGTAAACTCTCCCTCCAATTCTCATGTCTTCTTAGCTTACTTCTTGATTGTGGTTTTATAATATTCATGAAGATAATGTTAATACTTTTCCGCTAAAACCTAGTAATTAGAAGAGTTGTGTGAGGGATCATTCATAGCCTAATCTTATTGTTAGTATTGGAATTTCTCGTTGAAACCACTCATGTACGCAAAGTAAGACTTAGTTGACTATTTAATGATCTCAACCTCTCGCATGTGTTTAGATCTAAGCTATTTTATCACCTTATCATTTCTATTTTGTCGTTTATCATCAAGACAAAGCTTATAAGTATTGTGCTCTAAAATGTAAGCGTGCAAACTTCATTAAGAAAATCATCTTCGCATGTACGTTCTACATCATCTTGGTATCAGAGCATGGCTAGCATGCTTTGCTCATGCTAGGTGCATCCTAGGAATACCCATTTAGCTTATTTCGGCATGCTTAACATCATCTAATTAGCATTGGTTACTGTTTTAGTTTGCTGTCCTGAATTTTATGCATGAACTATTCATTTTACATGCTCATATAAAGGTGTTTAAAGTGCTGTCCTCATCGCATTCGCATCCATATTAGTGTAGGACATTAAACCCTTGCTGCCATCCACTTTCCTGCACTAATTTGTGACGTTGGGCTGACTTCCAAGCGTTTTTAGTTTGCTGTCCAGAAAATTTCTGCAGCATTTAGAGAGCTTTAGGTGACCCCAACCTAGTGTTTAGGTGCTGTCCTCACCCTAAAAGTCATCCTAAACGCATAGGCAACTTTCCCCAACTGCTGTAGGTTGCTGTCCACAAGTTTCCTGCACTTATCTAGTGAATTGTAGGCTCGTTTCTTAGGCGTTTGGTTGCTACCTTCAACCTAACAACCTCCCTAAGTGCCTAGGCTACTTAACCCACTAGCCTAGCTTGCTGGCCAAACTTTTTCTTCACCCTGTAAGTGAGTCTAAGTGAGCCTAACCTAGTGTCTAATTGCTGTCCCTTACACCCATTCCTCATTGAGCATCACTTTACACTTTTAAATGGACTCGATAGGTTTTCAGCAGAGGTTAGACGACCTAGTTAGTCTTGTAGGCTCTCTAACTAAAACCACAAAGGAGGCACATGTTGACTCTCCCCACTCTAGGTACGTTCCCCATTCGCTCAGTCAGGCGAGCCGGAAGTTGCCCCACTATGCTTATCAACCTAGACCTGAGACTAATCCTCAACGACCTCACCTAGAGTCACTTTACCAGTTGCCCACCTTTGATGGCTCATCGGACCCTTACTATTTTCGGGAATGGGCTAGACAACTAGATGACTATTTTGAATCATGTCGTATCCTTGAATCCCACCAGCTTAGCATAGCTAAATATCACCTCAAAGGTCAAGCTCTTCAATTTTGGGTAAGATTGGAAGATCGTCGAGAGTCTAGCGGTGAGTACCTTACTTGGAAGGACATGAGGAGAGAACTCAACTTAAAATATAGGCCCTCTACCTATGGACAACCTGCTGATTCTAAGTATAGGTCCCCCCCTGCCCATCAAACCATTGGATATTACACTCTCAATACTCCTACCCCTAATGACCGTCATTTAGAGCACCACCCTACCCCTTGCCGAACAAACCGTGGACCTTACTGTGGTCAAGACCACCCATCCTTTAGTAACGACAGGGTTGCTGCCCCACCCTGTAGGTCTTCAATCAGTCTTGGTGACCGACCCTATAGTGGGTCTTCTGTTGGTTGGAGCCCCTATGATTCCCCATTTGGGCTAAGTTCTAGCCACCTCCGTCAACCTTCAGCTTCTCCAGTCCTTGACCCTGCAAGTGTACTTTTGATAGAGAATTGCATTGACGAGAAAACGCCCTCTGAACCTAAAACTGAGTGCATCCATTTCGTGAATGCTAATGATATTAAGGATAACGAGGACTTCTTTGAGGATGGGACAGAAGTGATTGAATCAGACTCCCAGCATAACTTAAATCCTGAACTAGGAAAGTTAGAACCTTTAAACGTCGACACCTTAGCCCACTCCGATCCTAGTCTCCTCGAGGATAACTCTTTGGATAAAGTATGTCTGGATGATAGTAATGTGATATCGAAAGAAGTCAATCTGACTTTGAACATGAGGAATTTAAATTCGGAAGATCCTGGTTTAGTTGTATTACCTACTGAGTCGACTTTGGGTAACTTTGATGATCATAATATCGAGTCGGAAGTGGTTCAATTACCTGATTTAACTCACGATTTAAGTAACCCTGAACCCAGTTATCCTGATTCGAATGAAAATAGTACTATGAGTTCGGAAGATAATGATTTGATTCTGAAAGCCTTTAATCCTGATTTTAACAATGAGCCTCTTCTTGTTGCTTTAGAGTCTAATTTTAGAGCCGCTCATTTAGATTTATATTTAGCAGAGTGCGTCATTCCTGATTCATACATTTTGCCCGTTATAGCCTCGTCCTACCAGGATAAGGACCACTTCTATCCTAGTCAGATGAACTTGTTCGATTACACTACCCCCACTAGGAGACTGTTGTTGACCCTTACTGAAAACCCCTATAGAAGTGCCCTGGTAGCTAAGAGTGTTTTTATTTCTCCCCCGACACCAGTTCCCTTAAGCCGAACACTTTAAAACCCCTCTTTTTGTGACTCGTCCACTTTGTCTAGCCATATGTTCGTGTGAGTTAGTATGTTGTTGCGTGTGTCTTGTAGTCTGTTGTCTTCCAAAATCTTCTTTGTTTAAAATGTATGTGTGAATCCATATTTCATTCATCTTGCATATCAAATCTCTTGCACCACCTCATGTTCATCTTGTTGAGTCTTAAATTTAGACATGAATTTAGCACATGCCGCATTTACATTACATCTTCATAACTTTCTTAAGAAAATTGCACGCTTAACTGAAGAGAGCAATAATAAGTATAAACTTCATACTGATTCTAAACGACAATTTAAATCTATTAAGGTTGGTAACTTAGTTATGATGCGGATTCGTCCGGAAATCACATGCTAGAAGTGCGAGAGCATTTAGAATAGTCAATAAAATCTATAACAATGCTTGCGTTGTGGATCTGCTTGCAGAGTTCAACATTCATTCCTTTTCTAACATAAAAGATTTAGTAGACTTTGAAGGTCCGGAGATAAACCCCAAATCCACTTCAAATTAAGCCTTGTGTGACCCCACCCTGTGAGAACCCCAAAAGCCTACCTCCACTCCCAAAATTATTCCCAAAATTCCTATAGCGGAGAAGGTTGACATGATTCCTAGTGATGATATTATTTCCACAAAAGAGGGTGGACGAAGAAGATATTTGACTAGGTGAAGAGGTAAACCAAAGTCAAAGGATACATGATCAGAGCGCAAGGTGATACAGCTGATCGATTCAGATACACGATAGTTCTTGAGACATCCACTCGACGGAGTCGAGTTTTCTCCCACCTGGGGAGAATGATGAGGACATCGAAGATCAACGGCTACGATCGTGTCTATTTATTTTCATGTATTTTATTTGTTATTTGTACTTTTCCATTTCTACCCTCACTTGAGGGCTTTGCTTTATGTTGGCCCTAGGGGCAATTATGTCTTTTATGTTTCCTTCATGTAATTGGCTATTTAAGCCTTCTCCTTCCTCTTGGAAAGGATGATGATTGTTAATGAAAATTTTGGTTTTGGATCTCTTTGTGAGTTCTAGAGTTCTCTTTGTGAGTTCTCAAGTGAGGAAGCCTAGGAGAGGCCCAACGCAATACCCAACAGCCCCTTGGTGGAGCTCTTGGTTTTTGTTATTTCTCTTTCCTATTTTTTTTCCTTCTTCCCTCCTCCCTTAGCCGCCGGCTTTCCTCCAACACCCCACCACTTGATCGGCAAACCACCAACCCCCCCCCCCCCCTTCCTTGCCGTTAAACCTCATATCCCACCCATCCTTCCCTCCGCCGGCCACCCGTTCCATCTCTTCCACCCGTCCCATTTTCCCCCTTGACCCGCCGGTTAATCCAGGGAATTCCCCACCGCCGGCCACTCCAAATCAGCCATGGATTTGGACTTCTCAAATTCAACTCAGCTTTCATTACTTTCCTAATTCGTCCACTATCATTTAGGAGATTTCGGTTTCGAAATTCAAATTGAAATTTGAATTTAAATCTCTCCTTAAATGATGGAATTCAATTAGGAAACCTTTTTACACCTCATCAAATCTGAAATTAATTCAGAATTTGAATTAATGACTTTACTCAATCACATGGGCCCCACTCTCATTTCATTAAACACAAAATTAAACCCCCATAGGGCCGGCCCCTCTCTCCCTCCCTCCTCTCTCCACTTTGCCACCTAAGCACCATTTAAATCCCCCTTAATCCCCATCATAACAGCCGGCCCCCCTTCCCCATTAATTGCCATCAATACTCCCCTCTCAATTTTGAAATCTAAATTTGATTTCAATTAAATTTCCCTCCCCTCACTTTTGCTGGCCCGTGATTCCAGCAAGAGTGATTGCTGCCAGGTGATCCCAGAGAGCCATTTAGGATTATCCAAGGCATCCTGAAGTGCCTAGCGGCAGCCCAACCTTCCCAGGATTTCGTTAAACTGCTGCCCAACAGATTTATGTACTTCCACACTTGCTGTCCAGCTCTGGAACTTAGTTTATTGCTGTCCAGACTATTTCCTGGTTGTTGTTTGGAGTTTCCAGCACCTGAAACTAGCTACCCAGATTTTCAGAAGCTGTTTGGGCTGCTTGGACTGCTGTCCAGAAGTATTTCAAGTGCCGAATTGCTGTCCACTCTTCCTCAAACGCATAAGCGACTACGCCGGAGCGCCGTATTTGTCGTTCCCTTGGATAACTTCTTTCTTTGGGTAAACTCTCCCTCCAATTCTCATGTCTTCTTAGCTTACTTCTTGATTGTGGTTTTATAATATTCATGAAGATAATGTTAATACTTTTCCGCTAAAACCTAGTAATTAGAAGAGTTGTGTGAGGGATCATTCATAGCCTAATCTTATTGTTAGTATTGGAATTTCTCGTTGAAACCACTCATGTACGCAAAGTAAGACTTAGTTGACTATTTAATGATCTCAACCTCTCGCATGTGTTTAGATCTAAGCTATTTTATCACCTTATCATTTCTATTTTGTCGTTTATCATCAAGACAAAGCTTATAAGTATTGTGCTCTAAAATGTAAGCGTGCAAACTTCATTAAGAAAATCATCTTCGCATGTACGTTCTACATCACCAAACCTCTCTAACCCACCTACTCTTGGCCGTTTCTCCTCCCACGCCTGAGCCACTTCTCTCCTCCACTTGAGAACGTCTCACGACGACCGCTCACTCTTGCCGTCAAGAATGTATGGAGGAACCTGAATGGAACTTCGGGTTTGAGTACGACAACCGCGGAAGGGTCAATATTCTCCGGTCACCTTTCTTCGACGTCGGCTTCGACTTTGACGACACTGTCGAGGAATACTTGGATCGGATTCTACCACCACTAGTGGAGTCCATCGACGACCACTTCTCCATCTACACGTGGATCATTGAAGGCCGTCCACCCACTCCTCCGAATCCGGCTCCCTCCCCGGCGACAAGTCCTCTCAAGATCACTTGCCTATTAGTAGCGTCGCTAAGCCTACTTACAGTCCTATTCCGCTAGCCACCACTATAAACATGAGTGACGAATCTTAAGGTGAAGGATTTAAATTTTAAATTTGGGGCATTGTTATTCTTAGCCATTTGCACTACTTGAATTATTGATGTTATTTTGAAAGTCTTCTAATCTCTAAATGTGATTTCTTGTCATAACTTAATTTATCGTCATCTAATTCGTAAACTCAACTTGATTAAGCAAAGAGTTTTGGTAGCAAGTTTTGAATCAATACTTCTATTAATTTTCTATGTGCAATTCGCAATTCATAACATGATTGATTCACATCATTCTTGGTATCAGAGCATGGTTACCATGCTTGACATGTTTAGAAAACATCCTAGGGTCTAGCTCTTGTTGTAGGTTGAAATTTACATGCATGCTAGTTCATTAATTGGAAATTTTCACTGTTTTTGTCACTGTTTTCGCATTTCCTGCAGTGTTTTAGGGCGTTGGGAGTCTCTAACTTAGGTCCTATTTGCTGTCCACTCTTTGCGTTAACCCTTAACCTGCTAGGCAACTTCCCACCTTGTGTTAGTTTGCTGTCCTTTGTTTTCCTGCAGCAGTTAGGAGCTTTAGGAACCTTCTCCCTTAGCTTATAATTGCTGCCCACCTCCCCAACACTTCCCCAGGAACCCCTAAACATTCCCCATGGATCCGCAGCATCTCCAAGCTACCCTGGACCTCATTTTGGGCCAATTGGGCACTGTTACTCAGCAAATTCGCAACACACAAACCGATCTAGCTGACTTTAGGCGCCACACGAGTGACCGATTAGATAATATCGACCGTAACGGGAATCCGGCGATCTATACTCCATCGAGACCTCACTCACCTTATGGCGAGGACAACCGACCCGATCCTGAACACCCGCGAGATCCCGGGCGTTTTCAAGACCATTACCAACGTAACCCAAGGCCACATCAAGAGCCCATAGGAGACGACAACTCTTGGAGAGACAACGACGCTCAATTACTGAAAAACATTAGGATTGACGCCCCAACGTACGACGGGACCCTTGACCCTCAAGTTTTCCTAGATTGGCTCAAATCGATGGATAGCTACTTTAAATGGTACAACATCTCTGAAGCAAAGAAAGTCAGATTCGTTGAAATGAAACTCACGGGTCGAGCCAACCTTTACTGGACCAACTTGGAGAACATGCGTGAATCTCGAGGAGAACATCCGATAAACAATTGGAGGACTATGAAACAGGAACTTAGGAGGAAATACTTACCACCATCCTACTATCCTAAACTCCTAGATAAATGGAATAGACTGAATCAAGGAAGCAAACCTGTTAAGGACTACATCTCTGCCTTCAACGATTTCCCGATTCGTTGCAATTGCGAGGAGTCCGCCACCCCAACCCAAATCCTATCCATGTTTAGAGCTGGTCTTAGGGAAGACCTGTCACGCCCCAAGATCTAACTTGGAAAGAATATCAATTAACCGACCATTTACCAGAGTCATCTACACATCTCCAATTAAAAACAGTCTATAAAAAGTCTATAAATTTAAAACATCAATATACAAGTCGATCCATCTCTCAAAACATCATGTACAATACTCAGGAACTATGCTATCAATACAAGAAAAGAAATCTATCCTGTCCTGAGTACAAAAGAATCACCAATCGACCAAAAGAACAAAAACCTGTAGATCTGGGTCAATTCCTATCTCCTGCTCCCAAGCCCTGACCTGAAAATGTCAACCACATATAATGAGCTTTACAAAGCCCAGCAGGTCACCTAATACCTATAACTGAAGTCAAAGCACGGCAATGCTATCAATATGTATGTCAATCAATCAAATCCGTACAGTCAATGGTCAATGAGTCAATGCAATCCGGAAATCCATAGTCAATAAAACCAGTCAATGCAGCGGCAGGCAAATCGATAAATCGACTCAATCAATCAATTATCGACAATCAAATCGATGATGTCTAATCAATACGATCTATTCAATGAAATCAATCGAGAAAAGCAATACGATAAATCTCAATCTATTCTAACAGTGAATCCATGTAGCAGTCAATACGGTGCAGAAACAGTAGCAACAGCAATCCTATCAATAAATCTATAAGCAGCAATATCAATGAATCTATAGGCAGAAATCAATAAATCTATACAATGTCCATATCCATGCTATCAATGCAATATCTATATCCATCCATGTCCATATCAATGCTCAATAGTATCAATGCTCGGTAATCAATCGATGAAATCAATGAAATCGTACGATACAGTAAATCCGATCAAATCAATAAAGCAGAAATCGATAAAGCAATAAATCCGTAAATCAATACAGTAAACATGCATTTCAATACAATAATACTAAACAAGTACAATCAACTGGCTATGTTGCTGTTGTAGAATCCATATTGCTGTTGTAAATATCCATACATTGGTTCTATCAATAAGAGTCGTCACTCTTTTCGCCCGTCGGCATATCAATAAACTCCTTATGACTCCCATCCATATATCCATAATCAATGTTTAAAGGAAAGCCCGTCGGCCCACCATCCTGTACAGGTCAATCAATCTCCAACCAATGTTCAACCAGGTTATACGTGTGTTCAGTATCAATAATCAAGTCAATAGTCAATAGTCAATAATCAATTCAATAGTCCATATAATAACAATATAAAGCAATCACATCAATATCCATATGCACATCAGTCTAATCTATCAATTTCAGACAAATCAGAAAAACTACGAAAATCGGGCAGAGTAACGGCAGTCGATCAAATTTACACAAAAATCCTGCAAAAACCACTAATTTCCAAATTGCACCAAATTACAGTAGAATATTCACGACATCAATATAAGACTATTATTCTATAAAATCCAAATCAATAAGCATCCTGATAATTTTCTAATCAATTAAAATCGCGTATAACCAATTCCGACCGATAAAATCTTCGTAGAACATAGTCAAATCGTGTACAATATTCATATCTATAACATTCTAAAAGTTGTGCGGTGAAAGTTGTGTCAATACCAAATCAGGTCCAAAATTCGACTACGAAAACACAAATTCGTACACAACTCAATCAAAAATCAATATCTTCGAAAACAGAAATAGGATTCGGAGTCCTTACCACGAGATCTACACTTTTCCCAACAGCGACGTCGGACGAAAAACGCTCCGCGGTCTCCGAAAATCAGCTTCCCTTCTCTTTTCCTTTCTCTTTCTCTCTCTTCAGAAATCAGATATTTTGAAAATAATTTTCTCTCTCCTCAAAATGAGCTGATTTACTTAAATCCATGAACTGATCGGCCCGGCCGATCGCCACATCGTCCAGGACGATGTGACCAAATTCCAATCGTCCAGGACGATATTTCAGGCCGATAATTAATTTTCCTTGGACGATAAAAACCCTTGCTCACTGACTTGTGCCAAGCACTGATCGTCCCAGGACGATCAAGAATCGGCCTGGAAGATCCTGTCCAGAAATCATTTCAGAAAGCACTCCAGAAATCAGCTGTTTTCAATGCACTGATCGGCCTGGACGATCTCAACATCGTCCTGGCCGATCCTGGGAGGAAAATCCAATTCAGAGAGGAACAGTAAGGGAACGAGGTCTCACAAGACCTTAGGACTGAACTTTTTGCTAGAGGAGTAGACACCTTAGAGGCCGCATGCAGCCTGGTACTTGACCTAGAAGAGTCCAAGACCCACTCCCACACTAGGCAGTTTGATGCCCGACCTAACCCCTATCGAACTTCCACTAGCCAGACCCAAAATCGATCCACGAACTCGATAGGTAGTCGACCCACTGCTACTTCGGCCCCACCTCGCCCGGACTCTAAAGGTAAAGCCCCCGAACTCGACACGCCCAAAGCCAACTCAGGAACCAAATGTTATAGGTGTCATGGGTATGGGCACATTGCGTCACAATGTTCCAACCCATATAAGGCACCATAAAAGAAGAGGTTGATGACGACGAGGACGAACCTGAGACTGACATAGTTCATCATGTTGATGAAGAGGAAGATTCTTTTACGGAGGATGAACCTGTCACCCTACAAGTCGTTAGATGTGCGTTTTCCCAACCTAAACCGAGTGATGATTGGAGAAGAACATCCATCTTCCATACCTTTACTAAGATTGGGGATAAGAACTGTAAGGTTATTGTCGATAGCAGAAGTTGCATCAACGCTGTCTCTTCAGGAATGATTTCTAAGCTCAATATTAAGGCCACACCTCACCCAAATCCGTATAAGGTTGCCTGGATTAACTCAACTTCCATGGAAATCAAAGATAGGAGCCTTATCCCGCTCGAGTTTAATGGATATCAGGAGAAGATTTGGTGTGATGTGTTGACGATGGATGTGGGCCAAATTATTCTTGTTCGTCCCTGGCTGTTTGACAACGACGTCCACATTTATAGGAGGACGAACACCTGCGTGTTCGAGCACAACGGGAAGAAGATTAAGTTGATTCCTTCGCAGCCCCGATCCGATAAGAGTGAAGCTAAGGTTATACCACCTAAACCTAATAAAGGCTTGCACTTCTTAACTGCGAAAGAAGTGGATAGTGAACTTCACCAAGGATCACCTATGTATGCCCTAGTAGCAAAAGAAATAGAGAGGATCAACAAGAGCAAATCCCCGAGGAAGTTAAACCCCTTCTTGAGAGTTTTGCGGATGTGTTCCCAGATGACTTACCAAACCAACTGCCACCCCTACGGGACATACAACACGCAATAGACTTAGTGACGGGAGCATCCCTACCCAACCTCCCTCATTACCGTATGAACCCGACCGAGCATTCGGAACTGAAGAAACAAGTCGATGAGCTCCTACAACGAGGATTCATTAAGGAGAGCCTTAGTCCGTGCGCTGTTCCTGCACTCTTAACTCCCAAGAAGGACGGCTCGTGAAGGATGTGTGTTGATAGCCACGCTATCAACAAAATTACTGTCAAGTATAGGTTTCCCATTCCCCGATTAGATGACATGTTGGACATGATGACCGGAGCAACGCTCTTTTCCAAGATAGATCTTAAGAGTTGGTACTATCAAATTAGAATCCGTCCAGGAGATGAGTGGAAGACGGCCTTTAAAACAAAAACCGGGTTATATGAGTGGATGGTTATGCCATTTGGCCTTAGTAACGCTCCTAGCACGTTCATGGGAGTTATGACTCAAGTCTTGCGACCTTTCTTAGGAAAATTTGTTGTGGTGTATTTTGATGACATCTTAATCTACAGTCGCTCCGTAGACCTGCACTTACATCACCTAACTCAAGTATGTGAGGTTTTGAGGAAAGAGCATTTGTACGCTAACCCAAAGAAATGTGTATTCCTCACAGACCGAGTTACCTTCCTAGGATTTATCATATCTCCCCAAGGAATCTCAGCAGACCCCGAGAAAGTCCGAGCAATTAATGAGTGGCCTGAACCCAAAAATATCAGAGATGTTCGGAGTTTTCATGGATTGGCCACTTTTTACAGACGGTTTATCAGGAATTTTAGCACGATAGTAGCACCCATAACTAATTGCCTGAAGAAAGGAGAGTTCCGTTAGACTGTGAATGCAAGCAAGGCTTTTGAAGATATTAAGCGAAAAATGGTGGAATCCCCTGTCATGCGTCTACCTGACTTTTCAAAAGTCTTTGAAGTAACTTGCGACGCCTCGGGGATTGGAATAGGTGGAGTCCTATCGCAAGAAGGCCATCCTGTGGCCTATTTCAGTGAAAAGTTAAATGACATACGTCAGCGATACTCTACCTATGACAAAGAGTTTTATGCGATTATCCAAGCCCTTAGATATTGGAGGCATTACCTCCTGCCACAAGAATTCGTGATATTTTCGGACCACGAGGCTCTACGTTACATTAATTCCCAAGAGAAACTCAATGCCCGCCACGGCCGTTGGGTTGAATTCCTGCAATAGTATACTTACATGATTAGACACAAAGCAGGGACTGAAAATAAGGCGGCTGATGCCCTCAGCCGGAGAATGATGACTACCCAGGAAATGAGGACGGAAGTAATTGGTTTTGAGCGACTAAAAGATGACTATTTGGACTGCACCGATTTTAAAGAAACTTACACCCTGCTGACTAACGGTGGTGGTCCATTAATAAATGATTTTCTTTTAAAGGATGGCTATTTGTTCAAGTCCCAAAAACTCTGTATTCCTAACACTTCTCTGCGAGAATTTCTAGTTTGGGAGCTGCATGCGGGAGGACTAGATGACCACTTTGGTCAATCCAAAACTATTGCCGCGCTAGAGAATCGATTCTATTGGCCCTCCCTTAAACGCGACGTTGGCAAACTTATAAAGAGATGTCACACCTGCCAGCTTGCCAAACAACGAAAGCAAAACACAGGCCTCTACACCCCACTCCCAGTGCCAAATTGCCCTTGGCAGGATGTAAGCATGGATTTTGTATTAGGTTTACCCAAGACCCTCAGAAAGCACGATTTCATTTGTGTTGTCATTGATAGGTTCTCAAAGATGACCCATTTCCTACACTGTTCAAAAACTTTTGATGCATCCCGGGTTGCTAAGCTATACTTTGATGAGATTGTAAGACTCCATGGGTTACCTAAGACTATTGTATCTGACAGGGATTTTAAATTCACAAGTTATTTCTGGAAGACACTTTGGCATAAGATGGGTACAAGATTACAGTTTTCTACAGCCTTCCACCCTCAGACCGATGGTCAAACCAAAGTTGTAAACAGAAGTTTAGGAAACCTCTTAAGAACGTTAGTTGGGAAAAACCTTAGAGACTGGGATTCTAAGTTACCGATTGCCTAGTTTGCCTATAATAATTATGTCAACCGAACCACGGGTCTGAGTCCTGTCGAGATTGTGTATGGTTAAAAACCTAGGCAACCTATAGATCTTATTCCCATGGGTCTTAAGTCTAGGTCATCAGAGTCACCATCTGCATTTGCATCGCATTTACAAGAATTGCACAAAGAAATTAATAAAAGAATTGAATTGAGCAATGCTAACTACTCAATGCGGACCTCAAGAGAAGGTTCAAAGAATTCGATGTGGGTGATTATGTGATGGTTCGGATTCGTCTGGAGCGGTTCCCGCAAGGGACCGTTAAGAAGTTACACGCGAGAAGTGCGGGCCCTTTCAAAATAATCTCTAAAATTAATAGTAATGCTTATGTGTTTGACCTTCCCGAAGGTTTTAACTTTAACCCCACTTTTAACGTTTAAGATCTTGTAACCTATGAAGGTCCAGAGTTTAACCCACCCAACCCATTACTTGATGAGCCTTATGAGTCCCCACCTGGTGAAATCCCCAGCCTACCTCCACTCCCAAAACTTCCCACTTTACCTACTGCGGAAAGGATCGAGGCAGTGCTTAGCGATGAAATCATTTCTACTAAAGACGGTGGTCGCCGAAGGTACTTAGTTCAATGGGCAGGAAAGCCGGAGATGGAGAACGTGTGGATCGACCGAGATGAGCTACAGAGATTGGACCCAGACCTGCTGGAGTGGTACGAGGCTTCTAGAGACACTCACTCGACGGGGTCGAGTTCTCTCCCACCTGGGGAGAATGATGGGGACATCAGATTTCGACATGTGTACCATCGCCGACGGCGCAGATCGATGGCTACGATCCAGAGCCTCTACTTCTGAGTTATTTACAGCTTATGTCATGTGTAATTCTTTAGTTTTCCTAGTTTGCCCCTGAGGGCATTGTTCTACTTATGTAGCCCAGAGGACGTTTATGTCTTTTCATTTTCTTTTATTTGAGCCTCCTTATATGAGGCATGATGCATTGTAAGTTTTTAGTTTTGGTTGAATGAAAATTATCCTCTTGTTCTCTTTGTGAGTGCATTTTCCTTTGATCTCTTAGTGAGTTCAAAAGGAAGAACTAGATCTCTTAGTGAGTTCTAGAATTATTCCAAGCTTATTGTGTTGAAGTAGAGTCGTGAAGAAATCTCGAGGCAAGAGGTTCCAAAGACAGAGAAAATCGCAGTTTTCTTCTGTTTTTTCCCTCCCCTCCCTAGTGCCGCCGACCCCCTTGGGACCTAGCCAGGCCGCCGGCTTCACAGCCCAGCCCGCTCCCTGCAAGTTCCCCCGCCGGCCTGCCAAACCCCACCCGCCGACCTGCCCAGCTCCACCCGCCGACCTGCCCAGCTCCACCCGCCGACCCCTCCTCCGGCCAACAACCGCCGGCCCACCCTCAGCCGTCGGTTCCTTTCCACATTGCCGCCGCCTCCCTTTCTCCCTCCCCTGTCAATTTTCAAATTCTGAAGTTTTGGAGTTCTATGGCCATTAAAAGTTTCCTAAATTGCTCCCTTGATTATTGCAATCCAATAAATTAGAATTGAGTTTGAATTCGAAATTCAAATCCAATTCAATTAATTGCTTTAATTAAGAAACCTCCTATTACTATTAAAACTGAAATTTTAATTTCAGATTTTGCTTAAATTCTGAAATTGATTTTGTGGTCCCCACCCGCCTAAATTAAACTCCTCCCTCTTTTCTCTCTATGGCCGGCCCCTTCATTGGGCCCCTTTCTCTCTCCTAATCACCTCATTAATCCCACAAAATCAGCCCCCAATTCCCTCCCTTGGCCGCCCATAATTCCCCTTAGATTTAATTTGGATTTCAAATTAAATCCATCCCATTAACCTCTCCAAAATTAAATTTTATGCATAAATTCCTGCACCCTTATTTGGATTCCCACCTTGGCCAAACCTCTCTAACCCACCTACTCTTGGCTGTTTCTCCTCCCATGCCCGAGCCACTTCTCTCCTCCACTTGAGAACGTCTCGCGGCGACCGCTCACTCTTGCCGTCAAGAATGTATGGAGGAACCCGAATGGAACTTCGGGTTTGAGTACGACAACCGCGGAAGGGTCAATATTCTCCGGTCACCTTTCTTCGACGTCGGCTTCGACTTTGACGACACTGTCGAGGAATACTTGGATCGGATTCTACCACCACTAGTGGAGTCCATCGACGACCACTTCTCCGTCTACACGTGGATCATTGAAGGCCGTCCACCCACTCCTCCGAATCCGGCTCCCTCCCCGGCGACAAGTCCTCTCAAGATCACTTGCCTATTAGTAGCGTCGCTAAGCCTACTTACGGTCCTATTCCGCTAGCCACCACTATAAACATGAGTGACAGATCTTAAGGTGAAGGATTTAAATTTTAAATTTGGGGTTTTGTTATTCTTAGCCATTTGCACTACTTGAATTATTGATGTTATTTTGAAAGTCTTCTAATCTCTATATGTGATTTCTTGTCATTACTTAATTTATCGTCATCTAATTCGTGAACTCAACTTGATTAAGCAAAAAATTTGGGTAGCAAGTTTTGAATCAATACTTCTATTAATTTTCTATGTGCAATTCGCAATTCATAGCATGATTGATTCACATCACTTAATCTCAGTAAAATGTGTATGACAATGAATATGATGTACCAGAGAGCAAAATGTGGTCTGTATTGATTTGTTGTTTCCTGGTTTTTCTAAAATTTTTATGTTGGGTCCTTCGTTGCTCCGTCGGTCAGCCTTCTCTATACAGGTGTCATTCGAGGCTTGCGAGATGGGTGACCTTACTTCTATCATCTTTATCACACCTTGACCAGCTCCACCTCTTAAATCCATTGGTTTATGTGTGATTAGTGTACCTACTTATATTATGATTATGTTTTGCAATCACGCAATCATAATTGTGTGATTCTTGCAGCTTGTTCTATCACAATTGTGTGGAGTTTTGATCGCAATTTGTGAACATGCGGGAATTCCAATTATGTGGAACTTGAGGAAAAATCCAAAAGAAGGTTTTCGAATGTGACTATCTCCTTGTTCAAGTATAAGGATTGATTATTCTACTTTTTGACAATTATTTCCTTATATTTTATTTATTTTCTCTAAATTTTATTATTGGATTGATTGTGATTAATTTATTCAGATATAATAGAATATGAGTTTCAAAGTGTGCGTAAATTTCAATTCATTGTGTGAATTTCACTTTAATTGACTTCGTTTGTATTTTCATTTCAACTAAATCAAAAAATAATTGAGAAAAAAAAAAAAGAGTTTGTAACTTGTAAATGTTGTTAATATTATTTACCCAAGACCCTAAAGCATCTACATTGCATTCACTTTTTATAGGAGTGTACATAAAATTCATTTCCATTTTCCCAACGAATGAAAATTCAAAATGTTCAAAAAACATAATACAACAGGGAAATATAAAGGAAATAACAAAAAATAAAAATAAAGTCAATTTCCATTTGCTACTTGATTGTACTAAATGTTTCATTTGACTTGTAAAGAGAGACAAGAATCAGCCAATGGTAAAACTAGAAGCTAGCTACGTTTAGGCTGTACTCTTGGCAGAACTGTGTAGCTGTAATCAGTAGGGGTAGAAAAAATGGAAAGGGAATTAAACATATAATTCAATTCAACAACATAAACTAATTATGCTTCATATTCAACTACGTAGCTGCATTATGGTTGTCTAATATTCACTCCAGCCAGTTTTGTATAAGAGCATTTAAAACAACAAATATCTACTGCTCAGTAGCATCTAAAAATAATGTTATACTCTAATTAAATTAATTGCAGTGTGAGATATCTAAGCATATGGAATAATTAAAGCATGTAATTTACTACAACATAGGATAAATATAGCATAAGCCATAATGCACATTTTATCCTCTGTATTTTGAATATTTTAGGCTGAGGATATGATTTGTATGAGGTAATTGTAATAAAAACAAGTAGAAAAATATCAAAAGCCATTTACCAAATGTAATTTTTGCTTCTCCTCCGCCTGTACATCTTTTAGAAGACAAGCAAGATCGTTACGAGATATATCTGGCATCAAAAATAGTGATTCCATTTCAAGGACCTGCAAAATACTAGCTTACATCTTTACCCATCTATATTATCAACTAAAAAGGACGGTCCGGAAAGGAAATAAACATAGAGAAAACTTTTCACAAAGTAACTTGCTTGCTTTGAACAATCATTGAACTCAGTAGTGATATCTGCACATAGTTTTTGATAAGCCAAGTCTCCTCCATGAGCCATGTATTCTGAAAAACCCCTGCAAAATAACAAATAGTTGTTAAATAAGAAAAAATCACTACTTTGCATAAAAAGACAATGAAAATTTTTGAAAACTTGAGCAAATGATCACTGATGGTAAGAGTCTACGAAACGGCAAATTATTTTGTGCAGAACGCCGTCCAGAGACCAACCAGAATGTGCCACGTCGGTACCGCTCAGTATCGCACTCGGTACTGCTAATGTGGCGCATTCTGGTTGGTCTCCAGACCGTGAACTGCGTTCGGCATCCGCACAGAATAATTTCTCCTACGAAACACCAGAAATATATCAGAAGTGTACCAATGCCCGCCTCAATCAATAAAATGCTTGCCAACAAATGTTTTAAGACCTAACCATCTTGCTATTGACTAGCAGAAAGAGCCTTTTGTGTAGGTTGTATGCTTACATGTACATGAGAATTGCAAAAGATCATATTGATTCCAATGTTCATGTTGGCTTTTGTCAAAGATGACTGATTCAATGCAAGTGGATTGTTTTGTACATATAAAAAGTTATTAAGAATGGCAAGAAGAGAACAGTATGCTGGTTCGTACCTCAAAGTTTTTGTGTAAGAAATCAACACTTTTCCGAGGAAACAAACCACTCAATATTCTTATATTCCACAAACAAAACAGCTAAAATTAAAAGAAAAAATCACATTTTTCGCTAGTTTCAAAGAGGATTTACGTCTATTATTAAGCGCAACTCCTAAACTATGAGAAAGAACAATACCACTAAACACAACGAAGAACAATTCAATCTAAATAATAGAATATATAGCATAAGCCCACGCTACGATATTAGAAATAATTCAAAAGAGCGAGATTTATGAATCAAACCCTCAACTGATAGAGGAAAAACAGATCGCCTCTGACAATCGCAGAGTCTAATAATCCAACTTCCGATAACTAACAAAACTAATACTTCGGATATCACAAGAGTAAAAAATTGAAACCTGCGAAAAATTTATCTTAAATCCATATAAAGAGAAAGGTGATGTGAATTCAAATAACTAAAAGCGATAAATATGAACAGAATCGAGTTGAAGAAATGAAGTACCGGTGCCATCTGGCGTACGCCTTCGCCCTCCGCTGCTGGACTCCGAGAAATCTCCTAAGCAGGTCAAGAATTTTAGCAGACGTCGAGCTCAAATCGATATCCATCGCTTCCATTCCTTTCACAACATCACCCTCATAGGCTTCCATTTCCTTCTCCTCTGAAATCCCGAAGTCTTCCATTTCCCCCGTTTCGCCCCGGCTCAAGGCCCTAACTTGGCGGTTCTGCCCGCTTGATCTCTCGGTTCGCCATAAAAAGATCTGATGATGAAATAACATAAATTGTACTAAATCTAATGAAAGTAATTCACTTTTACTATGATAAATTTATTTTAAACCAATTTATTGGTTTCAAAAAGTTCTTCTTTTGATTACGGGTATTTTTGAGACAGCTTTTAGTTTATGTTTTTATTTAATGCTGAAATTATAAATTTATTGGATTATTATTTTTTTGTTAGAGTTATATGAATTAAGTGTTCAACAAGTTAGTTGTGATTTTGCTAGATTATAATTTTTTTATAATTAATTAATTAATTAATTTGAATATTTTTTTTAAATAATTGAATGTTAAATAAACAAAATTGAATAACTATATATTTAATTTGTTTAAATTCATAAATAACATCATTTAAAGCTCTTTAATAAGCTCAATATGAAGCTTGATAAGAAGGTTGATTCATTTTTATTTAGGACTAAACATAAATATTAAGATTGGCTTAAATATTTAGGTAGCTTGAAAACACAAATTATATATATTCGAGAGTAGGCTATATGATAATTGATTGTTGTTAAGTTTGATAAGGTTTGTTTGTTAAGCAAATGAACATATAGAAACTAAAACTCGTTAACAACTTGATAAAACTTGTTTGTATACAACTTGATAAGCAAAAAAAAAATTTAAATGCAAATCAAATATGAACATCTATTATTTGAAACAAATCAAGTTTTAACAAAAAAGAAAACTCAAATCGAAGCATAACCGAGTTTTAAAAACCTGATAATAAATGAGCTCAAAAAAGAACAAGCACTTGCTTAGCTCGGTTATAATGTCTTAGATCTAATGGAAGGAGTATATTTACTTAAATATATATTTAAATAATGCATCTACTAATCTTAGACAACCAAAGCTGCTAAATTTTTCCAGCTTCAATTCATCAAAATATAATTATAATAATTCAGACCTCGGAAATCTATCAATCAAACAATTAAATAATGGATTACAAAATCTTATCATAGGAATTTGGATTCAAAACCATTTCTTTACACTTGATCTACTCGTCAAGATCTTTACCATTTCCTAAAACATTAAAAAATTAATAGAATAGGCTCAATTAGCTCAATAAACTCCTTCCCTTACCCCTTTATAAGTATTAAATATTTTAATAATATTTAACATAGGTGTTAATAGTATACCCGACCCGAAACTTGACCGAGAAAATTTAGGGTTCGGATCAACCTGTTTGTCAGATGGGTAGGGTTTAGTTTAAGTATTTCGACCTGTTTCTAAAATCAAGTCGATTAGGTTGATCCGGAAACTCGAAATCAATCGAAATAACCCAAAAACCTCGTCTGCAACTAGCTCCCGCTCGTGCCCGCATTAGATCTTGCGTCGCGACCACTCGCATGCTTTTTCATATGTTAAATTGTTCAAATATCCTTAGGTTTTCTTTAGATTTTGCTCCGTACTTTCTTTTATTTGTAGTCATGAGCTTGTGATAGATTGGTGTTGTGATAGATTGGTGATTGTAGTGATCTCATGCTTAGTGCAAATAACATTTTTGATGAATAAATAGATATATTGATATATATATGATTTTAGTTGATTTAGCTAGTTATTGTATATATTGCTGATTTATATATAGAAGCTCTAGTATATTCTTAAAATGATAAATAAATATTTTTTTTTCCAAATTTGATCATGGGTTGTTACATCATGTGCAGGTCGCGCTCGCATCTGGACTGGATGCATGCTCGCATCCTGTACAGGTCAAGCTCACCTGCTATCTACGGAAGTCGTGCCCGCACCTCGCACCCTCTCACGCCCGAACTGAAGTTATCATCATGATTTGCATTTGATGGCTACTAAGTTCATAAACTCGATTTTTTTTAATCAATTATGATTGTCAACCAAGATTTTTTAGCAATAATCTTTGAAGTTTGAAAAAAAAAAAAAAAGTTGATTTGATTTGACATCCTCTGTAATAGAATATGATTATTGATCCTCAAGGTTGTGGGTGGTGGGGAAATAACTCATGGGACATTTCAAGACCTCCATTGACCACTATCTCTCTTAGGAGTGTTGATGTGGATCTTCTTTTGATACAATAGTTCAAGTTAGGTCCAACGCTTATTTAGGTGATTTCTATCTTAGAAATATATTAGAAGTCAGTAAGGATATATAGTCAATGAAAGGTAATGAACATCTGACTGCTGACTACTAAATGTACTCATACAATGAGAGACAATGTGAGAAATAATTTTATTTATTGTGATGATGAGATTAATTTGGCTAATTTATAAGCATCATGACTATAATACATTTCTTTGTTAAGATGTATAACATGAGAGGTGGAATCAATTGTGGCTTCATAAATGAGTTTTTTTTTATCATAGTATTTTGTTTGACAAAAGGGGTTACATCAAGATGTTTAAAGTTAGTGTTAGAAATAGGAAATTGATAACGTTCAAAAATGTCATTAATAATAAAGACTATATCTTGCAAGTTTAATCTACTTAAAAGAATATTTAAACACAAGAACATTAGTTAGCTTTGTAAAGAAGACAGGGAAGCAACCTAACTTTTTATGGAAGGAGAAATGGTCTTGTATTCCTTTATTAGAGGAGTAGAGTCGGCCACTCTAAGACATTGTTTTGTGATTTGTGCTAATGTCAATGATGATCTTTCTTTTTAATGAAGAACTTTAATTCAAGATATGGTCACTAATCTATGTGTAATTGATTTTGTTACATTAGTAGTACCTCTTTTGGCAGCATCGACAATTACTTCATTTCGAAATCCAAAGTAGCTTATTAAGACAACAATATTCAGGAGGGGTCACTCTTCTAAGAGTTGGTTTATTCATTCATTACGTCAAGCACAATAATATATGTTCATTCATACATTATATCAATCATAAGTCCATTATGTAGCTCAATAATCTCATATGTGCATCAAAGTTCTCTTAGTTGACTGTAGAATATGTGATAATATTGCTACAGTACAATATTAATTTTCTTTTTTTTTAAATTTTTTTTTTAATGCTAACTAGACTATTAAGTCGCCCGTTTAACCGGCGACTTTGCCTATTTTTAATTTTTTTAAAAAAACATGCTTAAGCTCTTAATACAATTTATAATCATGCTTAGTCTTAAAATTTTCCCTAAACAAAATTACTAGTGAACCTTCATTGGATTAAGATTTATGAACATTATACTACAGTTATTTACTATTTTCTTTGAGTTATTTATTTCTATTCAGTCTCTAGTTTTATTTTCAATTATTTTCTAATTAAAATATTGTAGATTTCTCTAATTCTCCTCCTCGATGGTTTATATATTTTTGTTATAACGGGATCCTTTTATATCACTCTCTACAATAGTATATCATTGAGAGCAATGATCTTGGCCTCCTCATTTAGGGCCTTTTTTTTTGTAGTAGCATTCAAGATTTTGTTCATGATTATGTGGTATCTCTTCCATGATTGTTTATTGCTTTGTCTTATTATTTTTAGATATTTGAAGAGATACCGACTGTTGTACAAAGATAGAAGCTCTTAAGTTTAGAAGTTTTAAGCCAACTCTTCACAACTTGTATTAGCTAGTTCTATCCAAAACTTCTTCAACAAGAATGTTTCCAATCTATGCAACCCAAAGTGACTCTTGTCGATGTTAAGATCAACATATAATAGTGCCCTCACACATTGTCATGGTTCCAACTTTCTCTCAATCTTTTGCAAACATAACAATTATGTAAGTATTAAATCAACTAAGGCTTCTTTTGGTTCATCTTTCATACTGTTTCTTAAAGCAACTTTCTAGCACAAAATTTTTAATTTTTTTACTAAAAAATTATTTTAAGAAGTAATAAGAAAGCAAGCCTAAATATCAAAAAATATGCTTTATACTGACAACATTTACCCTGGACAAGACTCCAAGTTAGTCTCACCAAATGAGCAAAATTAAGCATCAGCTTTAGCAGCTCTCTTAAATAATATTCCTCAACAATACCATGCCATATGTAGGGCAAATTATTGCATCTGGTCACCGGACGTAGAGATAGGTCCGGATATTAATAAAATATTATTTTAAATTAAGCGTGTCAAAAGCACAGGTAAATCGCAGGTAAATCGCAGGCCAAAGCACAGTCAAAGCGCAAGTCAAAAGCGGAGTTAAAAACGCATGTGACTTGGCAAAATTTTATTGGACCGGATGCAATAATTTGTCCATATGTAGAGGGCTCAACCTCCCACCTTATCGCTCCTTACTTTTAGTACCCGATCACATCCATCAAATCATACAAAAGAATTAATAAGGCTAAAATCACAAACCTGTTAATGCCTTCTCATAAAGAGAAGATAAACCTTGGGGGGATTGTGTGCTAATAATTTCTATAAGCTCACAACCACAAACTTCTCTTTAATGAATCTTAAAAGCCCTCTCTATAATGATTCAGCATCAAGGTAATGAAAATCTATGTGAACTATTTTGCTATTTATTCTAAAGCTTAATGGTTTTTTATAATTTCAATATTTTATTACTTAATTTAGCTTAATTAATTATAATTAAATTAATAAGATTAAATAGCACAATTAACTTGGACTATTATATTAATTTAGTATGTAAATCAAAATTAACACAAGATAACATCATAATTAATAATCAATTAGTAATTTACTAAACTAATTAAATAATAATTTATATTTGGTAAACTTAAAATAAATAACTTAATTAAGAATATTTTTTAAAATTTACTAACATTAATAATTAATATTGATTTAATGACCTAAATCCTCGTCTTTCTCCAGCAGACTCGCCTCCTCTCCTCTCCTACGCGAAACCCTCGCAGAACAAAGAAGCGCGGAAGTCGCGACGGGAGCTTGCTGCGCGGCGTCGACGGGATCGTGGGGTCGAAAACCTTCGTATTTCACGCTCTTCTGCTTATATCGGAAACCCTCGACGAAAAAGATACGTGGAAGTAGCAACGGGAGCTGCAGGCGAAGACGTCGACGGGTATTTTTCGTCTAAATTCCTTAAATACGCCGAACTATAGGATTTAACAAATCCGTAATTGAGTTCGAAATGGAGGTAAAATGAGATTTATCTGTTTATCAGGATTTGGCTTTTCCTCGTCGCCATTTCTTCGTTGCTGCTTCGGCTTTGCGTGCTTCGCGTGAAATTGTTTTTGATAGAGTTGATAAAGCAGCTTCTTCGCCTCCTTCGGTGGCGTCGGATCGGAAGTCACGACGGGAGCTCGCTCGCTGCGTAGGTAACCATCTTCGCCTCCTCCGTCAAGACGGGAGCTCGCTCGCCGCGGAAGAACTCGACGAATCAGTAAATCCCGTTAAATCCGCCGAACGACGGGATTTAGCAAATCCCGGATTTAGGATTTACCATCGATTCAGATTTATTGCGTGCTCTCAAACCGTTTGGTATTACAACAAATCCGGCCAAAGGCCTGCTTAAATCCTGCTACCAAACAGCCCCTTAAGGTAAATCCTTCTTAAATCTGTCTTCCAAACAGCCCCTATAGTGTTCATACGAGTGGTGTTAAACAAATACAAAAGCAATCACATTGTTGATAGAATTATATCTATTATTATTGATATTATTATGTTTAAGTGAACGAATCTTAGAAGAATTGTCCAATCTCCTTACCCCCGGATGCCGAACATATAACCCGGGGTGTTCTCAATCTCCGCGGCCTCGGCGATTTAAGCTTTCCGAGATCCGCGCCTGCAACCACCGCCAGATTCTCCCGCCCTTGCTTTTCTTCTCCAACTAACCCGCCAAACTGCTCTCATATCCTGTCAACTCTAGTTTTGTTCTACCAGTTTTTTTTGGATATTGTGAGAGAAATTTAAATTTCTTAATTTCTTATTTCTTAGGTTCATAGACCGTACCTGTCATATCCTCTGAACTTTTGTTTAGTACCATCCTCTTTGAATTTTTTTTTAATATAGTGTATGATAATCTATGGAGAGAAATATAAACCAATGCTTAATTGCTTAGGTTAATAGAGGGCACTTGTTGGGTGCTAGAAAATTCATGAAAATAGAGAGAGAATTTTTATGTACTAGCTTTTCACGAAGATTTAACTCAAACAAGCAACAAAAAGGAATACAATACACACAAAAATTTTCGTGAAAAATCTGGAAAGGGAACAAGCCATGGGGCCTAGCTCGGATAAAATGATCAACTATAAATAAGTTACAAGTCTATAGTTCCCGTCAAGTGGAGAAGATGAGATTATAAAGTATGTTGTCCAAGTTTATATTTTTTGTAATTGTGAGCGAGAATGTTAGAGATGTGGTGTTTGGATGGTGTTAGTCAGACGAGAATGATCGGGTGACAGTGGCTTGGTGATAACAATTGGACAATGATGGTCAGATGATAGCGGTCAAATGGTGGTGAGTGGATAGTGATGATTAGGCGACAATGGTCAGATCTCATAAATTAGTCAAATGTAGTTAGACAATGATAAGAATAGAGAGAGTCTCCTTAGATGGTTTGGTCACATAAAATGACGGCCTTCTGATGACCCAGTTAGGAAAGTAGAGGTATTAGATTTGACTTATGTTAAGAAAGGTAGTGGTAGACCTAAAAAGACTTTGTTGGAAAAAATACAATTGATCTTTCTTTATTAGATTTATACGAGATTTTGACTTTTAATAGGACACTGTGGAGAAAAAGGATTCATGTAGTCAACCCCACATAGTGGGACAAAGGCTTGATGTTGTTGTTGTTGCAGTTAGACAATAATAATCGAGTGATGGCAATGGCTCACTGTGATTCTCTATCGGAATTTTAGTAGAGCTTCAGAATTTTCAGATCTCCAAAATCAAATATATCTTTTTGTGGAGAGTGAAAGTCTTTTTATAGTATTTTAGAAGTATCATATTGAATCTTTAATAAGAGTCCATTCATTTCGCAATGTCTTAATGACCTCAAAATCAATAAATCTCAAGATTGATGGATCTGCCTTATCGAGTCACTCAATTTGACCATAAGCATATAAAATTTTGATATCGTTTTATCTTTAAATAAATGCTCTGAAGTTTCTAACTTTACTTTGAGTGCTTGATTTTGGGTCATTTGAAATTAGATCGGATAATTTTTTATGTTGTTGAATTCGTTTTGTCAATTTGCTTAGTCTGACCATAAGTTTGCTAAAATCGGAGCTTAGCCGGTTCTGAATTTAATTATGCAAGTTTTTAATATAAATAAATGCATTAGGATTCATGTAAATCAAGTGAAAGTTCTTCAGACATATTAGTACTAGCCATATATGATGAGAATTTTTGCAAGGATGGCATGCTTTCTTCATCTCAGTGCAAAGGCGTTTATGGAAAGTTACAATTAACTTCCTGTATTAGGGATACTTGCAGTGATATTAGAGCTATTTATTTGTTTTGTAAAAGATCCATAGAGAATGATGTTGTTCTATTACTTTCATCTCTTGGTACATATGCTGAGAATAATTATTTTCCTGTCAAAGTTTAGGGATAGGATGAAAATTTTTTTGTTATTTTTGTTTGAATATTTATACATGGTTTAGTTTTATGGAACCGCATGACCTTGTTAATATATAATAAAAAAATATTAAGACGTATACATTTGGTTAAACAATAATAAAACATACGACAAAAATAAGGAAAGGTAATATTTGAAGGACAACAACGTCAGAGTGAGGCGCACAAAATTTGATGATTTCCTTTAGCAAATTCTTAGTATGTTGGATTTTTTACACTTTTTTTGCTCGCATCAAATGTAAAAAAAAAAAGAAATTTAGAGGAGAAAGAATGACTTTCTATTCATCGAGGTATTTATATGTAAAAAATAAATTGTAGAAGTCTTCGAGAATTGATTTCATCGGGGTATTTATATGCATAGGAATACATATTTTCATGAAAAACATTGAAAAGAAAGGATACATCCTTTCAAGAAAACATAGTATAACAAGGACATCCCTCACGATCAACATGAAAACTCACACATATTCATGAAAATTTTGAGATTCACATTATTCATGAAAATTATGAGCAACTGCATTCATTCATGGAATTACAGAGAATCATATCCATTTATTATATTGAAGCTTTTCTTTATATTAAGTGGATTTAGGGCACTTGACCAATTAGTTTCTTTTTTACGTCGGAATATAAGATATGCAATTTCTTTTCATTATATCTTTTGGTTTGTTAAGTAGTTCATATTTAAGAATAACTTCGACAAGCTTGTTTATAAGCTCGAATTTGGTAAGAGTTTCCTTCAAGCCTATACATTTTGTTTTTCAATTATACTCTAGCCAATGGGAGTTTCTAATGAGTATTGGAATATTGTGCAGGAGTTCTTACCAAAGGCTTTTTCCACTTGTTTTTTAAATTAAGAAATCTTAGGAGGCATTTCCAGAGATTCTTAAATCACAAATCTTTATCATTCATTTTGCTTTTTGCATTTAGCAAACAAACATGGAGCAATTCCTCTAATTTTGTGATGAATAAGAGGTTATGTATGGGGCTTTCTACAATATTTGATTGTTACCTATCTAGATAGATGCATGTTGTAACTGTGTGAACCAGATAAGGGCCCGCTTTCTTACCCGCCCACGACATTTGCACGCGTCCGACCTCCAATCCAGTGCCATCTTGTCTCGCTCAATCCCAGCCCGAACCTTGCGAACCCTTCGCGACATCTGCACTCACACACCCTCCCCGCGCTCACACGTTACCGTTGACCTCAAACCCTTCGCGGCATCCGCACGACCAAGCCCTGCCCACACTCACGTGCGACCACATTTGCCCGGCCTCCCCCGCATGTCCACGCCCTAGCTACTCCAGCATCTGATCCATCGCCGTTCTGCTCCTATTCGAGACTTTAATTTCAGATGGAGTGGAAGTATGATGCGGTGCATCTTAATTAGAATTTAGAGTGTTACTTAGGAGTAGTAGATGTATTTTGTATCTATTTTTTAGAGAGTTCTAGAAAGTTATATGGTTTGTTATATAAATATGTTGGAGTTTGAATGATACATGAAATCTATTTTTGAATTTGGTAGTTTATGTTAGTTACCCTTTTCTTAGACTAGTGGAGGAGGTGAGACAGCCATTTTAAGTACACGTGCCAGAAATTGTAGTTTTCTTATGTCAAATATTGATTTTAGTTTGAATCTATGCTAAATCTGTGTTGGAAGTACAATCAATCTCTTTGTAGTTGGTGTATCTCTACTGTGCATATTTAGTGGCGGAGTGCTCAATGTTTAGTGAAATTTGGAGTTGATCAATAGTATACTCATCAATGCTACCCTTGCCTTTTATTTCTTGTTGTCTTTATGAATATTCTATGCGACCGTTAATATTAAACTACCCTTATTTGTTTTCATTATTGGAATAATAAACAAGCCTAACTTTCCTAGTCATTTTTTCGTTTCTATAATTCCTTTTTGTACTGCTTTCGAATATATCATATCTTGGCCAAGTTTGACGCATTTGATCACACCACGAATATGCATGAGTGATTGTAGTTAGATATCTTGGATCTATTGTTTAGAGTGATGGTGAAATAGATGTGGATATTATCAGCATAATTCAAGTTGAATGGTTGAAGTGAAGGAATGCATCTGGCTGGTTGTGCGATAGAAAAGTCCCCCTCAAACTTAAGGGAAAATTCTATAAGATGGTGGTGAGAGTGAGACTTGCAATGCTTTATGGTGACGAATGTTAGTCATTAAAAGAGAAGCATAATACTAAGTTAAGTTTTGCAGAGATGAGGATGCTCAGGTGTATGAGTGGCTTTACCCTTAGAGATAGTATACAAAATGAGCATATACATGAAAAGGTTGGAGTAGCTCCAGTGGAAGAAAAGATTAGAGAGAGTCGCCTTAGATGATTTGGTCACATTAAACGAAGGCTTTCAGATGACCCTGTTAGGAAAGTTGAGGTATTAGATTTGTCTTATGTTAAGAAAGGTGGTGATAGACCTAAAAAGACTTATATATTCTTAGTAATAGTTTGCTCCAATGCCTTTACATCGTTTTTAATATTTGTAAAATCTTGTAGAAGAGTTATTTGTTATTAAAATATTTCTAATAAAAGGAAGTTTATTGTTTTTGTTATTTATGTTATTGTTCTTACGTTTGCAAGAATTATATGTTTGCCATCTTTAGGCATAAATCCAACTAAAGCTTTTAAGGGTCAGAGGTTATGCTCAATCATTAAGAGGTTGCACCTAGTTTTTGAGGCCCTTAATGACGCGAACAAATTAGATAGAAAAAATCAGATAAGGAGAACAATGGGCACAACTATAAACAAACTCGATTCAAATAGTAGCAATCATCTATAACATCAAAAACCAAAGGAAAAACGAGAAGAGAAGTCAAAAGAAAAAAAAACTCTATCCTCAGACAACCGTCAGAGCGGGTTCCTCACATGCATCGAAATGTAGGTTAAATAAAGTATGTTCTTAGGGCTAACAAACCGATGGTCCACCACATCAAGAAGGTCCAAACCCACGAAAACTCCTCCGGCAAATGCTCCCAAATCAGCCAACAAACATCTCCCAACTTTCAAGAATAAGGATACAAATGGAGTGGAACTTGCATAGAGAAGAAAGAGGTAAGAAGCCCAGAAGAAATAGAGGAGAAGGAGAAGTGGACAACGCTCTCAAGCCCTTCCAATAAGAAGAAAACCCTCAGGGTTTTTTTGAAGAGACCAAGCTCAACAATTTTTCAAAACTCCCTTCACCTCAAAATGATCTTCTATATATAGGCAAGAGAAGGGAACTAAACAGCCACACCACCTCCAAATAAACCAATTAGAATTAGGGAGAAGAAAGGCCAACAACCACACTTAATTCCCAATCGGCACAGCAAAGAACAGAGAAGGGAGAATCATTAGAACCCAGCAGACAGCCCGCAGAACCGAGCAGCCAGCCGCAGAACCGAGCAGCCAACCGCAGAACCGAGCGACCAGACACGGAACCAAGCGGCCACAGCAGAACCGAATAGCCAGCCACGGGATCCAAAGGATCAAAGGCACGGAAAAACACCCAGCACAGGGAAATGAGAAGACAAGGAGGAGAAGAAGAGGCAAGTCCACATCCAAATGAATCCAACTATTTAAAGCATACCTTTTTGAAATAATGAGCTAGGAAGCTTACTTAATCTCTCCCATAAATGAACTAAACTTCAGCTCATCATTAATGAGCTAGCAACTTAGCAATTAAAGCTCAACTCCAACGAATCACCTCCTCCCCAACATCATCATAAGCTCAAACCGTGGACCATAAGCCAACCCGAGAACCAGCCACAGCCCAAAGACCAAACAAGCTAGCAAACCAAAGGTCTATCAAAGCCCAAGCACAACTAACGCCGGAGCTGAGCCATTAGTTGTATTAACTTCAGGATAATTCAATCCATTTGGTAGCTTTTCTTGCTACATAGATTTAGTGCTTTCTTTTGTTTTGTGTAGCCTAGTATGTTCCTTCTTTTGGCTATAAATAGGTAGCCAATGTCTTGTAATGGAGGAGATGGTTGATATGAATAAAATTTGAGTTAGTCTCATGTGTTTTCTGTATCCTAAGAGTGATTCTTAGGTGGTGGATCTTTCCTCCAAGAAGTTCTTGGAGCGGTGTCCGGCGACCGTCACCGGATGCTCGACGTGGATACGTCGAGCACCCCTACCTGGCCAGTGTCAACAACCGACCATGATCATTGGATAGCTAAAAGAAAAAAAAAAACTAAATAAAATACTAATGTTCAATATTAAAAATGAAAATACATAAATTATTATTGCATCACTTAAGCTATGCTCAGTTGCCTAAAGGTGGCCCGAATGCTTCTAATCCAAACAAATTTTGTGGCTCGTGAGCTTTTCTTGAGCTTTATGGTTATCATAACATTTTTTATGGTTCTTGGGCTTTGCTTCTCCAATCGAGGAAGTTTTATGGCTCAATAACTTTCTCACTTGGACTATTTCAAGTTTTCCCATCTAGGTTTCTTAAAGGTTCCGAGGATGCATTTACACTTATTCATTGTCTTTGTTTCTTGGTTTTATCTTAGTCAAATGTATTCTTCAATTTTTTATAGTTAATTATAACGGGGACATTTGTTTTTGGGTTTACAATAAGTACATGAATTTCCCTTTCGTTTGGCAGGAACTATCACATACTTGTTGATTTTCTTGTTTGGAAGCTTATTATGTCAACTAGGCGTAATGTTCGATACTCTCCGCTTGCCGGAGAAGAAAGTGATGATGATAATGGAATTGGAGGCCAAGAAGATCTTCGATTTAGCTACAATCCTAGAGCATTTGACAGAGTTCCATGGAAGTCCATTGCCCTCGCCCTTTTTCTTCTTGCTCTGGGGTCGATCCTTCTCTTCCTCGCATTCTTCATCTTTGCAGGCCACATGGAGGGCGATAAATCCCAAGCTTTTGGCCTTCTCGCGCTTGGCATACTTTCTTTCTTACCAGGTATGTTTCAAGAACCTTCATTTTTTAAATCATTAGAACTGTACATTAGTATAACTAATATGTAGAAACGAATTAAGCTTTCAAGCTCTTGTAAATTAGAAGGAGAGTTTTACTGAAGGCGAGGACCTTACGTGTCCATGATCCAATTAGATTATTTTGAGCTATAATTCTGAATTCAGAAAAATATTAGAATGATTTAATAAATGGCAGTTCGATTTAGATTCTTAAGAAAATTAGATGTGTAACAGAATGTTGGAAGCTATAAATGCATCTTATGACACTTGCTTTCATGGTTTGAAGATGATGTTTTTTGCCAACTCCAATATCATCATCATCCAAATGGGCTTATCACAATTATGGTTGAGCTTCAGTAGTTACTTTTTTTTTCTCTTAGTTCTAAACTTATATAGTAGCAAACCTTGCATTTATAGATACAAAATATTTGCAAGTAATTGTGCTCAACACCACTTTATTTCGTGAGGGCTGAAACTGCTCTGTAAGAAATTTATAACATAGAGAACATAATTGCTTAAAGGTTAGATAAACGCAAAAGAAACTTGCCTCTGTTGATGTTGACACGATCTATCATACTTGGCATAAATGTTGCATGATTTGTGTTTCTTGATATGAATGTACTTGGTGCTTGTGAAAGGAGAAATTATTCTGTGCAAACGCTGAACGCAATTTACCATCCAGAGACCAATCAGAATGCGCTACATCAGCAGTACCGTGCCGGGTACCGAGCCGCGATACCGAGCAGTACCGAGTCGGGTACGGAGCAGGGGGTGTCGCGGTGCATTATGGTTGGTCTCTAGATGGCGTTCGGCGTCCGCACAGAATAATTTCTCTGAAAGAGATGTAAAACTTAACCAGGAAAAGAAAGTATCCCTCACATTTAAGTTTTGCTGCAAATTGCTTTGATTACATTACATGTTTTTGCTAATCTTTCATGAAACTTCTAATATATTCATTCATTTTGGAAAAAAAAAAATTTCATGTTTACGAGGTTTTCTTTCTTATTTTTTAAATTGCTTTTATAGTTCGGATGAACATATTTTCATCTTTAGGGAGATGCACCTGAATTTGTAAAGCGGGTAGATTGAGATAACTTGAAAGAATAAGAAGAAAAATGAGTGGATCATTCTAGAAATTTGCAGAAGATTCAATAATCGAGCTTGAGGTTTAGCCATACCAAGTTCAAGCTTGAGCTCTATCATGATTCTTTTGCTGGCTTATCTTCTCAATAAATTTAGAACATGAAATTGAATTAGAAATTTTCACAGCAAAAGTATGGGAAAAAATGAGGGGGAAGTACGGGCTCATTCTCATGAGCTAATGAATTAAGTTGAGGCTGACTTGGTAATTGTCACTTATGTTTAATTTATTGAGCTCGCTTATGAGACGAATGAGCTTAGTTATACCCATAGTCAATGTCTTTGAAATGAAAGGGGATAAAATGGAGAAAAGATTTTAGAAAATAAGGGACTAGATTTTACAGATGAATTGATTAATGATGAATGCACTATGTTGAACTTGTGCTTGGGATTCTGGATTTGAAGTTGAAATGTAATGTTGATGGATGTGAAAAATGATTATTAGTAATAAAAAATATTGGATGATACATATGATAGGTTAAGCTCATAGAATCTATGACAAAAAGTAGGATATTATTAAGACCATAACTGTTAGAATTAGGAACTTAAAATTGTTAAAATATTATGCGAGTACTACGTGATAATTATTTTTTACTCGCGAAGATTTAAGAAGCTTATTTGGTAAATCTACAATTAGATTGGTTTTATACTATATGCATAATTTAAGTCAAATGTGCCACAATTCAGTTTTTAATTGCAGTGAAAAAAAAATATTTGCTTCTTGATTTTTCATGTTTTGGACTTCTTGTTTTTTAATTTGAATTTAATCAACAATTACATCATCATTTTGGATTAGCTTTTAGGTATTTTGAGTTTGCACTTAAAGAAAGTAAAGATTTGTGTATTAGATAGTCTTTGATTTTTGAATTCTAATTTTTTTTTGTGTGATCTACTTTCATTACATAACCCTAGGGCTTGTGTGATCCTCCATTCCAAGCTCTAGAATTAGGTTTTTGATCTGCTACCTTATTGTCCTGTATGCCAAGGATACCAAACAGTTCTAAATGTTGCAAATACTTTTTTTAACTTTGTCTTCGTTTGGGACGATTTTTTTACTACTGCTTAAAGCGGCTTTTTAGTATAATTTTTTTAATTTTTTAGTAAAAAATCGCTTTCAGTAACAGCAAGAAAACCGTCCCAAACGAAGCCTATAACTATCATCTCATCCACTTTAACCAGAAAGTTCTATATAATTTTTGCTGCAGGATTTTATGAGACTAGGGTTGCATATTACGCTTGGAGAGGTGCTCCAGGTTACAGATTCTCCTCCATACCTTCTTACTGATTATCGGATTGTATTTCTTGTAATTCTATATGTTTATTCCACATCTGCTTGTTGAATTTTATTTTGTGCCATATATTTTTATGATATTTGCTTCAAAGTTTTAAAGTTTGATATTTGGGTTCTGCAAAAACGTTGCAATAAATGTCTTATCCCTAAATATTTTGTAATAAACTGTCTGATTTTTGCTTTTATCTGTTTTTCTTTGTATAACAAAGTTTTACATTTCCGGACATTTAATGCTGCAGTTTGTTATTTACATAATTTACATAATGAGCCATTGTTATGATATATATATGCTTCTATGTGCAGACCGACAAGGAATGCTGACAGTAGTCCTGAATATTTCGGTAATTAAATTTTTTTGTTGATTTGGTCTGATTTAAAAACCAGTTTTTATAGCTTAGAAAATGGCAAAAAGCATTTAAAAATTGTTTCTGTTTTTGATGAATCTAAAGTTTAAAAAATAATAAAAAAATAGGTTAAAGTATATAGTAATTATAAATTAAAGTATATAATACATTTCTTTTTATATATAGTAAATGAATTTATGTCATTAGAAGTATTATTGGCATTCATAGCGTGCAACATATTCGTTGGACTTTTTGATCAAAACAAAATTGATTAGCAGATTTACGCCTTAATCTGTATCTTTAACTTGCTTTATTCCTCCATAGGGCAGGACAATCGATTAGCCTCAAATTGATGAAATAACCTATAATTATAAGAAAATGGATGATATCAAACACTCTTCATCAAACATTGGAACACCCACCGATGCTTAGCTCGATTGGTGGGCGTGCTCGATTGGGAATCCCCTCATCCCGAGTTAGATTCCCTCGAGCGACAGTCGGCCCTTAAGTGGAGGCTCCAAAGCGCCGGTTATGAGTTTGTGGCCTGGGTGGCCCATTAGGTCAGCCGGAGTGTACGGATAGCTAACCGCGCTCGATAATGCTGGGTGTGGCAGCGGACGGTTCCTTTTCATATATTAAAAAAAAAAAAAAAAACATTGGAACTGACGATGCTATTATAACAATTGAGAAGGACGATTATCGCCCAAATATTTGGTTGCTGGAGAAGCCTTTCACCTTCACCTTTAATAACTGTAAAATTACGATTTAAAATGAATGATAACATAATTTAATTTAAATTTAAGATTTTCAAACTTTGATGCTTCACATAATTACAAAAAATTAGTCGAAACTCTTATAACATATATAATAAAAATTTTATCTAAAATTTAAACTTCATTTGGAACATATTTCTCATAGTTTTCTAATAAAAAAAAATTAAAAGAAGAAAAAAAAGTGATAAAAAACTGTTACAAACTAAACCAAGCCTTAAAAAGGTACAAATGGCTTTCTAAATTACCAATTAGCGCCCGGTACCTATCTTTGGAAAAATTATTTTGTGCGAAAGCGAAATTCATCCAGTTCCCTAAGCCTGTGGTTCAGTCACCGTGGTACCGAGTGTCGGTATTGCTTGATACCGAGGCTCGATATCGCTAATGTGGCTCATTATAATTGATATTCGAATGCATAATTACGTTCAACATCCGCACAAAATAATAGACAACCAATATTCAGTAAACAATTGTAAATATAGGCACACAGCTAAAGCGTGATTGATCTTCCGCACCAGCAAATGCATAGTTTAACTCTTACCTTGTGATGTGCCACTTGTTTCTCCTTTCAAACCAAGGTGGCCCTGCATTCCAACAAACACAAATGTAATCTCACTAATGGTTCTTACAGCAACTTTTTAGTATAAAAATTAAAAAATTTATACTAAAAATTTATTTCACGAAGCAATAAAATTCATCTCAAACGAAGTGTAAGTTTTCATTTGGGACAACTTGCTTAATACTTTTTAAAACAATTTTTTAATATAAAAATTCTAATTTAAAAAAAAATTAATAAAAAAAGAACTATAAAAAATAGTAAAAAAACTATTACAAACAAAACCTAAATCAAAATAAGAACATGCATATAATTCGTTGATTTAATTCATAGGGCATGATATACTTCTATCTTCCTTATGTAACAAACTTAAAACTGAACCAAAAAAAACAAGAAAATTAATATTATGATGTTGATGATGTTGGTGCATGACATATTTTAGGGAAATAATATTATGATGAGTTGTGTCAAGAGAATATCTGCTTTGCAAAATATGCACTTATTCCCTCATATGTTATCATCATTTTCACCTTTATTGGCTTCCAATTGTATTCATCTTATATGCCCATCTATAGACTATCATATTCAAACAATAATATACATCAGACGCCTTTCTTCTCAACATGGTATCAAAGATTGACTAAGCTTTAGCCTCCATCATCACTCTTCGATCCCATCTTTCTCTGTCTCGCCCTGATTACGATCCATGAGTTTCACCATGAGCCGATTAACCGCTAATTAGCACACATTCAACCCAATCCTTGCTAGTCACTCATTGTTTGCACACACATTGGTCGCGGTTCACAACACTTTTACTCACTACAACACTCATACCTCACTTGTGCCCTAAATGGCACAGCGCCAAACTTGCAACCCTTGTTGCATGAGTCACTCTCCACCTACTTAAAGCATGATATTTTTAGCTCTCCCATCTCCATGAATTGAGTTCCTTTTAGATTCTTTGTGCCTCTCACCTCATATTGTCAGGGCTTCTAACAAGATGAAACCCTCTGTCATTGCCTGGTAATAACTTTTTTTTTTGTGGCCGAGGCAGACGGTTTTTCATTTTCTTGTCAATTCTCATAACAAACTTCATCATCTTGATGCAACTCCTGCAAACAACAGTTACAACTTCAAATTTTTAAAATGACAAGCATTTTATTACACAATACTTATCTAATTACACCTACAAACAACAATGACACAACTACTCAATTTTTATGATCCTTCAAGTGCCTCAATTATCATATTTCAAGATTTAACTAAGAAGTGAAATTTTCTTCTCCATCGACTTTCAGTAGGGTAACATTTCTCATGTTTATAGTCTCTATTCTAAAATTTTCTCTTTACAACAAAGTGATGGAGATTCAAGAACAATATAACACACTACAATAAAAATGTAACGAGTCACTTCAATGCTACCATTTGGCAGAGACAAAACGAATATTTATTATTGCCACATTTAGCTTTAGTTTGCACCCTTCCCTACAAGTTGTGCAATCTCAGCTAATGGCCAAACTCCACAATTCTTGATATTGTAAGTGCTTTTTCTTATGTTCTTTGCATCACAAAGCTTTTCACTCTCAAACTCCGACCCCCGATCAATTAGCTTTGGTGATTGTCTCTAGAGTTGGAAGGAACATTGAAGATGTGGTGGCAGACAATTGGTGGTCGGAATACATTTTCCTTTACCCTCATTATTGTTGTAATAATAATCTTTTTGAACATTGGTTATAGAAATTTAGTCACCCCTCCACTGCTCAACATGGTTCGAAATCTAGTCAATTATACGTATGTTAGGCCGGCACCTGAGCCGGCGGGACCGGTCCAACCTGGACCGGTCCTGGTCTACACCCGGCGGAAGCCAGGCGAGCAGAGGGAGGGGGCGGAAGTGCTGGGGGGCCCACTTGGAGTTAATTCAAATTTTGGGAGGGAGAATTTGAATTAGAAGGGGTAATTAGGTCTTTTGTAATCCTCCTTTCATGTTTAATTAGGGAGATGAGGGGGGAATTAGGGTTATCTTGAATTTGAATAATTTGAGATCTAGGGTTGGGTGTTCTTGGGCTCTTGGCTTTGCCGGAGATCGTTGGAGAGTTTTTCCTTCCTCTCAAATTGAAGGAAAGTTGTATCTTTCAAGTGCTTTTAATCCTCTATTGAAATAAAAGTGTTTGCAATTATTTTCCTACGTTATCTCTCAGATTTTCTCTGGTTTGGGCTGTTTTCCTGCTGTGGACAGCAGTTTTCTTTATTTGATACTTGATTTGGGTTAGGATTGCTTGTGAATACAAGCACTTCCTACCAAATTGGTATCAGAGCATCGTTCTGGGACCATCGGCGGCTGAAATCCTGAATTTCAGCGGGATTTTTGGCTTTCGAAGGAAGATTTCTTGTGACTCGTAGAAAAAAAAAATGGCAGGAAAGAAGATCGAAGTCTTAGAAGGCGAATTTGGCCAATTAAAATCAGATTTGGAGGAAAAATTCCTTGAAATCACCGCCAATAATGAAAGGATGGATGGGAAGTTCACGGCCATGGAAGAGATGATGAAGAAATTACTTGAGATGAAGACTAATCCGACGGCGTCGGAAGCAAGATAGACTATCGGCGACCATGGCGTAGGAGGAAATCCGAACCCGCTTCGGGGGAGGAGGAATTCGGCAGTAGAGATCCTTGAGGGAGAGGACGACATGCCACCTCTAGAGCCACTTTCTAGAGAGGAGATGAGCATGGGAAATGATCGAAGATGTGCTGATTTTGGCGGTAGAAGAGAGGAATTCCAGCGTCGAGGTGCTGAATTTCAGCGTTGAGGTGCGAAATTTGAAGGTAGGAGAGGGGAATATGAGGGAAGTGCAGATTTTGGCGAAAGAAGAGAAGAATTTCAGCGTCGAGGTGCTGAATTTCAGCGTCGAGGTGCTGATTTTGAAAGGGGAAGAGGAGAATATGACGACGGACTCGGTTACCAACGTCAGAGGGAGGACCGGGACACTTGGGGAGCACCTCCTTTTCGAGGAATGGGAGGTTATGGAGAGTAACAGGGTAACAGAAGGGATCCGAGGGTGAGGATGTTGAAGATGCCCATCTTTGAGGGTGAAGATGGTCATGCCTGGATATACAAGGTAGAGCGTTACTTTGAAGTCAACGGGTTGACCGAATATGAGAAGGGAATGCGTTGGCATGGTATCAGTGGCGAGACATGAGAGAGCCTATCAGGAATTTGAGAGAGTTCAAGGATTGTTTATTAGAGCGTTTCCGAGCCGATGAGGGAGGAGATTTCTATGAGCAGTTCTTTGCTTTGACTCAGGAGGAGACCGTGGCTGACTATCGGGACAGATTCGAGTACTTGGCTAGCCGTTTGGACAACATCTCAGAATCAGTCCTAGAGGGGAATTTCATGAAGGGGCTCAAACAGGAAATACGAACAGCTGTCAGATTGTTGGAGCCAAGAAACTTAGGTAAGGCTATAGAGCTTGCACAATTGGTGGAAGATCATAAGAGATCAGAAAGAGGAGCTCGAAACAACTAATCATGGGGATCGTACAGGATGACTACTGCTATATTACCCTCCAAGGGGGTAGCCCCAGGGAACCAGAGGGAGGCGCCCAAGGAGAGATCTGGTGGAGGAGGAAATGAGAGACAATTCAAGAGGCTGACAGAGAAGGAGATGCAAGAAAAGAGAGCAAAGGGGGTGTGCTTCCGTTGTAATGAAAAGTACATGTCGGGGCATAGATGCAAGGACCGAACTCTTCAAGTTCTCCTAGTCTGTGAAGACGAGGAAGACGAGGAGGGAGGGGGAGCAGGACTGAAGAGGAGGGGGCAGAAGTCTCTTTGAACTCAGTAGTGGGATTCACCCCGAGTCACACTATGAAAGTAAGAGGAGAGATAGCTGACCGTGAAGTGTTGGTGCTGATCGATAGTGGGGCAACCCACAATTTCATTTCCACCCAGATCGTTGACCAGTTGGGGATGGAACTAGTCGATACCGAAGGCTATGGGGTGATGATGGGTACGGGGAAGGTGGAGATGGGAAGAGGAGTTTGCAGGGGTGTGGTCTTGACCATCCAAGGGCTACAAGTAAGGGAGGATTTTCTCCCTTTGGAACTGGGGAGTACCGATGTCATCCTGGGGATGAAATGGTTACATACTTTGGGGGAGACCAAGGTCAACTGGGGTGCTCTGAGGATGGAACTGAAGGTAGAAGGGCAGAGGAGAGTGATCCAGGGGGATGCAGGGCTGTCAAGGGCAGTCGTATCTCTAAAATCCATGATCATAACCATACAGGAGGTGGGAGGGGGATTTCTGGTGGAGCTGCAACGTTTGGAGAGGGTCAGTGAAGGGGAAGAAGGAGACATCCCTCTGATGGTGCATCCCCTCATACAACAATACAGGGAGGTTTTCCAGCCACCCCAGGGATTGTTACCGCCTAGAGAGCAGGAGCATGCCATTCTTCTGAAGGAGGGGGTGTCACTGATCAGTGTTCGACCATATCGCTAACCCCAGATTCAAAATGATGAAATCGAGAAGCTGATCAAGGAGATGCTAGAAGCAGGGATCGTCAGACCCAGTGTGAGCCCTTTCTATAGTCCAGTCTTACTGGTCAAAAAGAAGGATGGGAGCTGGAGGTTTTGCGTGGACTACAGAGCACTGAACAAGGAGACGGTACCGGACAAATTCCCCATTCCAGTGATCGATGAGTTACTAGATGAGCTGCATGGAGCAGTTGTGTTTTCAAATATGGACCTGAAGTTGGGCTACCACCAAATCAGAATGAAGGAAGGTGACATTCAGAAGACGGCATTCAGGACTCACGAGGGGCACTATGAGTTCCTAGTGATGCCATTTGGCCTTACCAACGCCCCCGCTACCTTCCAGACCTTAATAAACAGGGTATTCAGGCAACACTTGAGGAAGTTTGTGCTAGTTTTCTTTGACGATATCCTGGTGTACAGCCAAAATGAGGAGGAACATTTGAAGCATTTAGAGGAGGTTTTGAGGATCCTACAGACACATCAGCTGAAAGCTAACCTAAAGAAATGCAGTTTTGCCCAGTCTAGAGTGGAATATTTGGGACATGTGGTGTCTCAAGAGGGAGTGGCAGCTGACCAGTCAAAGATTGAAGCGATGCAGAGATGGCCCATGCCCAAAAACATCAAGGAGTTGAGAGGGTTCTTGGGACTGACAGGATACTATCGGAGGTTTGTGAAGGGGTACAGTTCCATCGCTTGGCCGTTGACGGAGCAGTTAAAGAAAGACAATTTCTCATGGGGTGATGCAGCGACCCAGGCCTTCGAAAGGTTGAAGAAGGCCATGACCACTGTTCCAGTTCTAGCCCTTCCAGATTTCAGCCAGGCCTTTGTGGTAGAGACCGATGCGTCGGGATATGGACTGGGAGCAGTGTTGATGCAGAGTCACAGGCCAGTAGCCTACTTCAGTCAGGTGCTATCGACCAGGGCAAGATTGAAGTCAGTATACGAGAGAGAGCTGATGGCAATTGTCTTAGCCATTCAGAAATGGCGTCCCTACCTGTTGGGGCGACATTTCATTGTCCGGACTGATCAGAAGAGTTTGAAGTATCTCTTGGAGCAAAGGATGGTGACTGAGGAGCATCAACAGTGGCTATCCAAACTATTGGGCTATGACTTCGAGATCCAGTACAAGCCGGGGTTGGAAAATAAAGCAGCTGACGCCCTATCCAGATGTGTGTAGGAGCTCTAGGAGCTAGCCCTGTCAGTACCATTAATGGTCGATTGGGGGCCATCAAGGAAGAAAGCATGCGAGATGCGGAATTGGGAAAAATCAGGGAGGATTTGAGGAAAGACGAGAACAGTCAACCTGGTTACAGCATTGAGGGGGAGAGATTATTATACCAAGGAAGGTTCGTGATGCCACGAACCTCTATACATATTCCACACTTGCTGTAAGAGTTTCATGGCAGTGCAGTTGGGGGCCATTCCGGAGTACAGAAGACATACAGAAGGTTAGCAGCTGAGCTCTACTAGAAAGGGATGCATAAGGATGTCGAGGAGTTGGTGGTAAGGTGTGAGGTGTGTCAGAGAAATAAATACATGGCAATGGCACCAGGAGGGTTACTCCAACCATTGGCACTTCCAAACAAAGTCTGGGAGGAAGTGTCTATGGATTTCATCGACGGCCTACCCCGTTCATAGGGTTACACAGTCATTTTGGTAGTGGTGGACCGCCTCAGTAAGTATGCACATTTCATCCTTCTACGACACTCGTACACCGCAGTATCAGTGGCAGCAACTTTTATCAGGGAAGTGGTGAGATTACACGGGCTATCGGAATCAATTGTATCCGATAGAGACAAAGTATTCCTTAGTCAGTTTTGGAAGGAACTGTTTCGAATGCAGGGCACGGTTCTCAAGAGAAGTACCGCTTATCATCCTCAGACAGATGGCCAGACAGAGGTAGTATATCGAAGCTTGGAAACATACTTGAGGTGTTTTGCTTCAGAAACACCTCGAAAGTGGGCAAAATGGTTACCTTGGGCAGAATATTGGTACAACACTTCGTACCATTCTGCAGCTCAAATGACCCCTTTCAAAGTTCTCTACGGGAGAGACCCCCCACACTTAGTGCATTATGAGAGGGGGAACACACCAATATCTTCAGTGGATCAGTACCTAGAGGAGAGAAATCATGTGCTAGAAGAGTTAAAGAAACATCTTGGAAGGGCACAACAAATCATGAAGGAGCGAGCCGACACACACAGGAGAGATATACAGTATGAAGTAGGAGAGAAGGTCTACTTGAAGATAAGGCCCTACAGGCAGAAATCAGTGGCACACAGGAAGAATGAGAAATTAGCCCTGAGGTACTTTGGCCCATATGAGATTTTGGGAAAGATTGGAGTGGTGGCTTATCGTCTGAAATTACCCCCCTCCGCTACCATTCACCCAGTGTTCCACGTGTCCCAGCTGAGGAGAGCACTAGGGGAGCATGCAGCTAGTGTGGAATTACCAGCATCGTTGACAGAAAATTGGGAGGTGGTCATGGAACCCGTGGAGATGGAAGGAGTAAGGGAAAACAAGAAAGGAAATAAATAGGTGTTGATCAAATGGAAGGATCTTCCAGACTACGAGGCCACTTGGGAGCCCTATGAGATTGTGAGGCAACAGTTCCCTGACTTTCACCTTGAGGACAAGGTGAGTTTTTGGGAGGGGAGTAATGTTAGGCCGGCACCTGAGCTTGAATTAGGGTTATCTTGAATTTGAATAATTTTGAGATCTAGGGTTGGGTGTTCTTGGGCTCTTGGCTTTGCCGGAGATCGTTGGAGAGTTTTTTCTTCCTCTCGAATTGAAGGAAAGTTGTATCTTGCAAGTGCTTTTAATCCTCTATTGAAATAAAAGTGTTTGCAATTATTTTCCTACGTTTTCTCTCAGATTTTCTCTAGTTTGGGCTGTTTTCCTGCTGTGGACAGCAGTTTTCTTTATTTGATACTCGATTTGGGTTAGGATTGCTTGTGAATACAAAAACTTCCTATCAACGTAGTCCCCTTCGAGGCCCTGCTTTTGGACTAATTACAATTTCTAATGAAGACTATGATGAACTACTTCAACAAACACAAACATCAATCCCTACCTCTAATGTTCTCATCCTCTAGATCTGTCACAACTATCTCTACTAGTATACCCTAAATTTTAAATTCAGGTTCTTCTTGTAGTATATCCTAAATTTTAAATTCAGGTTCTTCTTGTATGACCTGTCCACAATTTTCATAGTTTGTAATGATTCTTTTTCTCTTTTTTCAAAAAGGTCATCATTCATCGCTCTAAATCACTCTAGGAACAAATTTTAAAAAAGAATAACATTAGATCTTGGATCTTTCATATGTGAAGCAATTATGCATTGGTGTCTAAGGAGCAAAGAGAAGGAAGCCAATAACCGAGGTGAGAAGAACGCCAATGCCTGAGGAAAGAGGGCATTGGTAACTATTGAAGACTAAACAAGATGGACTGCAGGCCTACATTGGCGAGGTCGAGAAGGGTTAACAAACTCACAACAACAGAGTTAAGAGATATAAAAGCGGTGATTGTTATTTGCAATAGAAACTAGGCATTATGGCTATCATATATAACTCTTGCTTGGCAATTAAAGTCCAAGAAGGAATAAGAGAAAGTGTAGGTTTTTGTTAGAACTGACACAAAAAATGACAGACCAAACTGATACACAAACACCCAATAACCCAATAACTCACCAAATAGAGCCGCCACCAAACAATTCTAATTTAAATCAGAACAAACTGACAAATTTCATCAATTTGGTTTGATTTCTAAATTCATGCTACATTATGCAAAACCCTAGTAAAGTCACAGGAAAGTATAAGATTTAATCATATTATCCCCCTTTACCCATTTTTGTATTCATATAAATAGGCTTCAAGTCATATGTATTCAAGAAATAACATCATAAAAGTATTCACTAAAACGAATCAATAATCACTGTTGCAGCGCATACCTTGTAATACAGTATTAAGTTGGGACAAGTTCCTTATGCTTTCATCCCATCTCTTGTAAACAACTGTCATGGCAGTCATTCTACTTCAAACGCAAATAATGTTAAGACTCAAGTGTTCTAAAACAAGAGTAAATAATTCAAAGCAATAAAAAATTTACAATTAGTTATCCAGGTTATATGATAAGAATAAAATCAATAATGGCTCTAATACCAAATGAAAAAAAAAATTACAGAAAATAAAACAGCGTTTCTTTTACTTTGACTTGTCAAACGGCCAAAACAGCGTCATCGAATAAATTTACTGGTCAGCCCCTTCGACAAGTAAAGGACTTCAGCCACCAAATCTGAATGAAAATGCATACTCTGCAGAAGATTTCGTTCTTTTCCATTGAATTTTAGGTGGTTTAGTAATCCAGGAAATAAACATGACAATAAACAATATAAACACAAACTTTGAGAGGTTCAAATCACTTTGTATTAATAAACTAAAAAAAAAACATCTCACCAATTTGCATTTTTCAAAAGAAAAAAGGTGGATAACACTAAACTTTTTGCAAATGACAAAGGCATATTCTTAGAATCTCCATATACTAGAATAACCGCCTTCAAAGAAGATAGAGTGGCATCCATTTGAGTGATAAAAACATGAATCACGAAGAATAGTTGATCTATAATAAGCTGCATTATATAGAAAAATGTCTTTCTAACGTAAAAGGGGAATGCACATTTCTTAAAATTCTTAATGAAAACTAGGTCCCATAAATTAAAATAATTTCAATGAAGTTCGACAAAATGATATCAAATAGACTAAACAAGGTGTGCGTCATACAATTTCTCATCAGTATTCAGTACCTGCACAAGTGTAAACAAGTAACACCAATTCTATACTCAGCAGTCAACTTTTGGAAAATATAATTAGAAGATACAGAGGGACAAGCTATCCCCTTCAAGTACAGCAAGTATATATAAAGGGACAAGCTCTCTTCCAGTGAAGTATAGCTAATATGAAAAAGAAGCTGAGAATATTTTTCTCAACAAAGTAGTTGATACAAAAATAATGCAATAATTTGAAACAGGAATTGGATAAGCAAAGTTCTGAAGGAAAAAAACCAGGAATGGGGGTGGAGATTAACACAACAATCTCAATGCACGACAAACAGCCTGTTTTCAAATACATGAAGATCATTTATAATAGAAAATGCATTAGAAGCGTACTGCAAGAAACCAAATCTCTTTGTCCAAGGTACCATTAATTTTACATAGTTTTGAAGTATCAAATTTTTAAAATAGGTTTAAGTCATCATAGCTGAAAACTCAAGATTTATGGTAAACATCAATTGGAAAAGCATATAATAACAATCTCCAATGGATGCATGAGCAGGAACTCCAGAATCATCTTGGCAGAACTAAACTGGTAATGCACTCAACAGGATCTGCAAAATGAATATCAAAGGGACAAATAGATAATTTTATTTTTTTGAAAAAAAGGAAATGGCGGAAATGAGAATGCAAAAAAACCTTAGAAAAAAAATGTTATGACCTTTTAATTTCCTTAGTGGCATGCTAAAATAGATTGGCATAAAAAATAACTTATCAAAATAGCATATCAATTATCAAACTAGAGATAGAAATAAGTTAGAAAATTAAGGGGAAAAAAAAGCTTTATGGGTAAAGCGCTGGAATAAAAAACTTAAAAATAAAGACTTTAATATTGATACAAATGGTGAAAAAACACAAGCTGCTCAGTGAAACAAAACAACTTTAAAAGATATGCAAGAAAAAGTCCTATCTACAAACAGCACATTACATGATAAAAACAAGTATAATTATCATATCCTCACAGATTTATTATAAAAGCAGAAAGGATGAAGATGATGGTGATTATGCTTCAGCATCTCCGCAAAAGTATCAATTACCATATCTCATCAGATATATAAGAAGCAAGAATGAGAGTGTAAGTACCTAACTAGTTAAACTGAGATGAACAATGACTTATTCATCCACAGAAATCCAAAGATTTTTTATTTTTTCCAGAATTTCAACCATGCCCTATACGGACCAATAAAAATTCAGGGAAATAAAAGAGATTGACGAACTTAAGAATTTAATCTTCACCACTTCCTCCATTGCAGAATTTGTAACTCTAGACCTGCTAAAGCACTCTGTTGTTATATGAAGCATTACAAATAATAAAGAGGCAAGGAGAAGCTTACATCATTTCGATGATATGTGAATGATGGAAGCAGTCATAACAGTAAAAGAAAGAACAACAAATTAACATTGATAACCAACAAAAATGTTTCAGATCCAAAAGAATAATTAAACCTAAATCTACATATAACTCAATATCTTATCATCCATGATACTAATATATACATATATAATTATCACTAATTAGAATTTGTAATAACAAGAACAACAAGGTTTGTAATAGGTTGGATATGAACGAGATATATACAATATCAATATGATCATTTGCAACACTAGGATAATGAGTTTTAATTCGATAAAAGTACTTGAATTTGAATGCAACGCACCCATATGACAGGAGTAAAGAGCATTAATAAACTAGCTCAATAATCGATTAAAAAATATGAATTATGTCGTAAGTAGTTAATATTTTAGCTTATGATATGAGATAAGAACAGTGTATAGAATTAAAATACCTATATTCAGTGGCGGAGCCAGGATTTTTTTCTTGTCGGGGGCATAAATTTTGCGTCTTAAAAATGCCCTCAACCTTTTTCATCTAGGCTTCGTACTGGTATCGAAGATTGTAAAATTGTTCTAAGTTGTTCAATTAGCACAAATGATCTATACTTAAGACTAATTATGGCTGATGAATATATTACAAGGGAGTTGTTAAAAAAGTAAAAAACATCAACTGTTGATAGCTACTCTATTCTTGATTTTGAAGATGATATTTTATTAGTGGCTCAAAAATTGATAAGCAATATCAAGGCTTCAATCACTATTGTTATAAGTAACTCATATTCAAATAAGTCTAGTCTTAAATATGTTTAGTGAATATATTAAATTGGTTCAAAATGGTATTTATCTCTATTTTGAGTGCAATAAAACATACGAACATGGAGAAATTGGAAAGCCTACTGAAATGAATGAGGTTGCAGATACATGTCATGAAATGCCTGTTTAAAGTTTGTTGAGTCCTAGTAAGTCATCATTATGATAGACCTACCGATTTGATTGGGAGGGAATTAGAAAGTTTCTTGATCAAGAGGGAGTTGTTTAGGAAGATTCTTAATCAAAGTAAAATTGTTTATGAAAGTTTTAATTACAATTGAAAGGGAATTATTTAGGGCAAAAGATCTAATTTGAATTCAAAATCTAAGAGGGAATTATTTAGGAAAAGGAATGAGGAATCAAGAGGAAATTATTTAGAAAAGTTTTAATTACAATTAGGAGGAAATTATTTAGGAGAATAGATCTGATTTGAATTCAAATATAAGAGGGAATTATTTAGGGAAAGGGGATTGATTTGGGAGGAAATTAGGGGAGTTTATTTAAGGCTAGCAATAGGGTGATTTCAACATTATGATGTTATTTGCTGAATTTAGAATGTTCTTAGGTAGTTTTATGCTCTAGCCGGCAGTTAGGGATTTGGGAGGGGAGAGTCGGATCTTCCTCTCCAATAGAAGATCAATTGCATCTCATTTTTTTCTTCCGTATATCAACAATTAAAAAGAGTTTTCTATTATTATTGCTCTTAATTCCTCTTAGAGATTGTGTTTGAGATTGCTATGATTTAATTTCAGCCAAGAGAGAGGATTTTTACAAATACTTCCTATGAAATTGGTACCAGAGACGTATCCCGAGTCTTCCTCACTAATTTTGTTGTGTTTGTTCCCTTGTCTTGCTAATTTTTGTTATTGGAAGGCCAAATTCGTTGTTTATTGTTGTTTCTTTTGTTGTTTGGAGCCTATATCCAAGTACCTATGGCGGAAAGAAAGGTAAAAGTGCTGGAATTGGAGATTGGACAATTAAAATCTGATTTTGTAGAAAAGATTTCAGATTTAAAAAAGCAATTTTCAACCATCCATGAGAAGATGATGAGAAGTTTGTCATCATAGAAGAAATGATGAGAGAAATGCTCGAGTTTCAAACCAAAACGGCATCGTCGTAGGCGGGAGTACCACCGACGACCAAGGGAGTGGAGGAAACCCTAATCCTATAAGGAGAGGAGAAGATCAGGAGATGGAAATGTAAAATAATAATAATAAATTAATAAATAATAATAATAATAATCAGGAGGTGGAAATGTTGAGAGAAGAAGAAGAGATGCTACCTTTGGAGCCACTTACAAGGAGTGGAAAGGGTGAAGGAGCAGGATTTTTGGTGGAGCTATCGAGTTTGAAAGGAGAAAAAGATGAGGAGATGATAGAAGCACCACAGATGGTTCAGCAATATCGAGGAGTGTTCCAGCTAGTTCAGTGGTTGCCTCCTCTGCAGGAACGCAAGCATGCTATCATCTTTTGAAGGAGAGAGTATCGCCTATCAGTGTTCATTTGTACCGTCATCCCCAAATCCAAAATGAAGAAATTGAGAGATTAATCAAGGAGATGCTTAAGGCATAGATCATTCGACCAAGTGACAGCCCATTTTACATTCCAATGCTATTAGCTCAGTGCTTCAGCAGCAGTTTCCTTCGTTCTATAGAGGACAAGGTGGCACTTTGGAATGAGAGTATTGATGGACCTGTCGATTTGATTGGGAGGGAATCAGAAAGTTCCCTAATCTAGATGGAGTGTTTAGGAAGGTTCTTAATCAAAAGAAAATTGTTTAAGAAAGCATTAATTACAATTGAGAGAGAATTATTTATGGCAAGAAATCTAATTTGAATTCAAAATCTAAGAGAGAATTATTTAGGAAAATGGTGGAGGAATAAAGGGGGAATTGTTTAGGAAAGTTTTAATTACAATTAGTAGGAATTATTTAGAACAGGAGATCTTATTTGAATTCAAATATGAGAGAAAATTATTTAGGGAAAGGGGGCTGATTTGGGAGGAAATTATGGGAGTCTATTTAAGACTAACAATAGGGTGATTTCAGCATAATGATGTTATTTGTTGAATTTAGATGGTTCTTAGGGAGTTTTAAGTTCTAGTAGACGGTTAGGGATTTGGGAGAGCAGGATCTTCCTCTCCAATAGAAGATCCATTGTATCTTGTTATTTTCTTCCTTATATCATCAATTAAAAAGAGTTTTCGCTTATTATTGCTCTTAATTCCTCTTGGAGATTGTGTTTGGGATTGCTGTAATTTAATTTCAACAAAGGGAGATTGACATTTCCACTTGTGTTTACTTCAAATTCTTCCAATTTCTGGTTTTTCGCCTTGCTGAAATTCAAATTCAGCCAAGGTAATTTGGAGATTGATGATTGTTTTCTATCACATTATTGTATGTTTAGAGTAAGATACTTCATTTTCAAGTAAATTACCTAAGTGTCAGGATATAAGTGGCAAAGATTTGATTTGATCCATGAAGGGGATGTAGTAAAATGTTATTTGAATTTTTTTGTGTTTGACCTTTGTGAAGTCGCAGTTTCTGGATAGGCTCATCTCTTTCTATTTTGATGTATGTTTTTGAGTGATGTAAAAAATGCTTTAACAATGTGATAAGTGTCTGGATAGGAGAGTTGTTGTTGAATGTAGCAAGGCAGCATGTATGATATTCCATTTCTGTTGTGATGTATCTGAGACATCTATTTCTATTTTTTATAACAAAAAATAACAGGATATATGATGTTTCAATTGAATTTTTTTTGGCATGCGTCAATTTTGATGATGTAGAGTGATAGCGGCAATGAATTGTATGCCCTAATTCAATATTTTTGGTAACAACTATAACTCTCAATACTCTAAATGAAACAAACAAACACATGATACAACCTTCATAATAAAGAAAGAGTGCAACCCCCATTAACAATTGTGTGAATAGTTGATGCCAATGAATGACTGACTAGAAAACTGGATGCTGAAATTGTTGAAAAAAGAAAATGATGAGTCAATATCTATTGAAGATCTAACTTGGGTGGATGTAGCTACGGCTGGTAATGCTTACAAAAAGTGAGGATATTCAAAATTCCTTAAAGGGGAGAGAAAAGGAATGCGCACCTAATTTCCCTAGACCTAAGAACTATTTGATAAAGATGTCGAAGTTCATGACTATTATCACATAAGGGATGAATGTGGTGGTGATGAAATTCACTTTGTGATGATGATGATTGAGGACTAAAGATCTCTAGTTTATCCTATACATTTATGAATTTGAATCTGAGCATTTTTTTTATTTTGGATCAACCGCATCTTATGTGTTATATTTAGAACTTCTTCCCCAAAAATAAATATTTAGAACTTCTTAGTTAATTGTGCGTGATTTACTTATGTCATTTACTCTAATATGCCGATTGAACTACATCTTATGTAATTTACTCTATTAGCTTGGAAATTATTAGTATATTTTTCATTTTTATGAGAATTTAATGATTTTTAAAAGTGTTGTGTGTTGTGGATTTAGACAGTCCTTGCACCATTCATTGTTGACAACAGCTGGATATTCTCATCACCAAACTTCTCAACCAATAAAAAAAAGGACATAACATTTATTATATCTTCTGAAAAAGTTCATGAGAAAAGAATATGATCGCCACTTAAAAATTAGAAGATTTTCTAATAGATGGGGTCATGATCCTCAACTCAGATAAAGTCAAATACCTAGCCCAAATTTTCAAAAGGAGTAACTAGTAACATCTAGTCAACTTCATGTTTCATATAAAAATAAAGAAAAACACTATAAACAAAAAGTTGCATGTAGAAATTTCAAAAAATAATCATGATATCATATGCTTTTAATTATAGAACTAAAGCTAATAAGAACTAGATCACAATGTATCATAGAAGTATAGAACTAAAGATAATAAGAACTAGATCACAATGTATCAACATAGCGACATTCAAAATCAACCTCTTTAACATTAGTAGGGCCCCTAAAATGTCGGTATGATATTGCATATCTATGTTCGACCTCTAAAAAGGAGCATATTGTTAGAGCGGTACCTCCTGGACTAGTCCAACCGGTCCTTCCTAAACCGGCTCTCGCTTTTTGGAGGCGGAATAGTCCGCCTATTTGAGGTGGAACATAGTTGCTTGGGCTGATTGCCCGCTGCTTGGGGTGGGGCTCAAGGGATTTTTGAATAAGATAAGGGGGGCTCGCTATGAGGGAAATATAGGAGGTTGTTTGGAGATTTGGGAAATTATTGTATGCTCTCTTTTTTTCCCTCTAAAGTATTGTATGCTCAAAGTATGTTGTTTTCCTAGGGTTAGGGTTAGGGTTATGGGTTATTTGTTGAAATTAAATTGTTCTTGGGGTGTTTGGGCTCCAGCCGGCGGCTAAGGATTTGGGAGAGCCAGATCTTCCTCTCCAATTGAAGATTCATTGTATCTTGTTTGTTTTCTTCCTTATATCATCAATTAAAAAGTTTTTTTCACCGGTTATTCCTCTTAATTTTTATTGTGGTTTGTGTTTGGGGGCTGCTGAAATTAAATTTCAGCCAAGGAATATTGGATTTATACGGGCACTTCCTATCAAATTGGCATCAGTGCGGTGTTTTGGGCTGAAATTTAAATCCTCCCCACTGATTTGTGTTGTGTTTTTCAGCATATTCTAATTGATTTTTGTTGTTTGGAGGCCAAATTCGCATCAAAGTTGTTTTTGTTGTTTGGAGTCTAGATCCAAGTACCCATGGCAGGAATAAAAGTAGAAGTGTTAGAGGGGGAGATCGAACAATTGAAATATGAAATTTTGGATCTCCAAACTCAATTTTTAGATTTCAAAAGTCAAATTTCAGCCGTCCATGAGAATATCAATGGGAAATTTTCTATCTAGGAGGAGATGTTGAAGAAGTTGCCCGAGGGCCAACCCAAAACATTGCCATTGGAGGCGAGGGAAGCCGTACGTAACCAAGAAAGTGGGGAAAACCTAATCCAATAAGGCGAAGGGAAGATCAGGAGGCAGAGATTCTGGAGGGAGAAGAGAGAATGCATCCTCTATAGCTTATTCCAAGGGAGGAGTCGCGTAGGGGGTATGAGGAGAGGCATGAGGGGTCGGGCATGAATGAAAGGATGTTGAATTTGAGAGGAGAGGAGTGGAATCTGAAAAAATAAGAGAGGTTGATTATAACCAAAGAGGAGTTGAATTTGAAAGGAGATATGCTGTTATGATCCAGAGGGTGTTGAATTTGAAAGAATAATGTGTGATTTTAACAAAATATTAAGGGCGTAGAAGAGGGATACAAGGCGACCAATACAGACCTGGTGATAGTTTAAGGATTGCTTATTGGAACGCTTCCAAATCAGCAAGTGAGGGGATTTCTATGAACAATTTTCACCCTAACACAGGTGGGGGTAGTGGTGGAATATCGTGAGCAGTTTGAGCACTTGGCCAGCAGATTGGACCGGCTTCAAGAGACTGTACTAGAGGGGAACTTTATGAAAGAGCTCAAATCATAGATTCAGGCGCCAGTTAGAGTGACGAGTCATCGTGATTTGACAGAGGCTATGAAGCTAACCCAGTAGTGGAAGATCAGAGGCACTTGGAGAGAGGGACTGGAGGCAGCAGCCCAAAAGATTCATACATAATGACCACCACCTTTTTGGCATCCAAGGAGCCGACATCACATACTCTTAGGGAGACCTCGAAGGAGAAGGCTGTAGGAGGGAGACCTGGTAAAAAATTCAAGAAGCTCACAGAAACAGAGTTATAAGAGAATAGGATGAAGGGGGTTTGTTTCATATGTGAGGAGAGGTATACACCGGGCACTGATGTAAGGACTGATCTCTTTAGATTCTCACCATTTGTGATCACGAGAAAATTGAGGAAGGAGTCGTCTTTCCACCTTGAGAATAAGGTGGGTATTTGGGAGGAGGTATTATTAAATCAATCCCTCCTGGAGTGGTCCAGTCGATTCCTTCATGGATCGGTTCTCTCTTTTTGGAGGCAGAACAAAGCCGCCTGGGCTGATTGCCTGCTCCTTGGGGTGGGGCCCAAGTGCCATTTTGAATAGAAGAATGGGGGCTAGCTAGAAGGGAAAGATAGTATGCTTGTTTGGGGATTTAGGAAATTATTGTATTCTCTTTTTTTTCCAAAAATTATTATATGCTTTTTTTTCAAAAATTTATTGTATGCTTTAAGTATGTTGTTTTCCTAGGTTAGGGTTATGAGTTATTTGTTGAATTAGATTGTTCTAATGGTGTTTGGGCTCTAGCCGGCGGCTAGATGTTTGTGAGAGCCGGATCCTACTCTCCAATTGAAGATCAATTGTATCTTGTTTGTTCTCTTCCTCGTATCATTAATTAAAAAGGTTTTTTCTCTGCTTACTCCTCTTAATTCTTCTTATGGTTTATGTTTGGGGTTGCTGAAATTGAATTTCAACCAATGAATATTGAATTTCTACGAACACTTCCTATCACATACCCAAACCAATTTGCAATTTGAAATGAAACATTTACCGCTCTTCTTACCCCCTTATCACATGCTACATGCAACAATAAGTATTGTAAGAAAATACATAACCTTTAAATGAATAAATAAAATATCAACAAGTCCAACATGTTTTCAATTTTGCAAACAAATAAATGAGGTAGACCACATCATGCATCATCAAGTAATATACTTCAACTCATGTCCAAGAGGCATTAATCAGAAATTCATCAATTTCCCACTTAAGAAAAAAAAAGCCAAAAAAGTGGAGACTAATGGAGAAAGGGGAGGAAGGGAAACTAGCCAACTACGCCAACTCAATGCCACCCTCCTTCCCCCCTTGTCACATGCTACATGCAACAATAAGTATTGTAAGGAAATGCATAACCTACAAATAAATAGATAAAATTTCAACAAGTCCAACATGTTTCCAATTTAGCAAAAAATTAAATGAAGCAGGCTGCATCATACATCATCAAGTAATAGACATCAACTCATGTCTAAGAGGTGTTAATCAGAACTTCATTAATTTTTCTACTTGATAAAAAATAGCCAAAAAAATGGGGGCTAATGGACAGAGGGGAAGAAGGGAAATTTGTGCAGGTTTAGGTTTTTGTTCTATGATGTAATGTGGCTAAGATTCATGCATTTCAATTAACAACTTATTGCATGTTATTCCATATTTCCATGTAACTTATGTGTAATTATCACATCCATTGAAATGAAAAAATTAGAATGGTCTATTAAATAGACATTAGAAACCTTGGCATCTCAGAAAAAACCATGTTAAAAGAAATAGTACCATCTCATCAATCGATGATAGAGATAGATCCCTTTGGATTTCAAAACTTAAATTCAATGCCTAAATACAATGTTAATATCAAGCAACCAGAGAGTTAATTATACATTCCAATTACAAAGTAGTCTCTACATCTACGCAATACCAAATGGTTTCTCCCACAAGACATGCTCAAGTCTCTCATGGCATGGGCTGCAATGCAATCATGCAATAATTTCAAAGTTGCTATTGATTGAAATATGCACATGCAAACAATTTTGCTTGGTCGAAGGCACAACAAAAGATTAGGAATGTGTCATCAAAAGATCTAGAAAGTAATTAATGAGTTGAAGTCTCTGATGATATCTTATCTTGGACAAACAGCTGCATCTAGAGGCTATAATACAAAGTGGAAAAAAAAAATTAAATCATACACAGGATGGCATCGAAGAAAATTGGAGCAACAAAATTAACAAAAAATTTATCCGTATATGCTGATGATCAAATTTATATTATCAATACAAATGTGTCGCTGTATTTCTCGTAGCTACTCCATCAATGTGCGCTTCAGAAGTAATATTTGGCATGCCAATGAGCCTGGTGGTAAAACTAAAGATATCGAACCCAATCCTATGTCATAAAATGAGTGCTTACAAGGAACTATATGCAGTGAACCTTGTAATCAAAATGGAAGGTCTCGAGTAAAGGTGTGAAAAAGTTGCATGAGAAACCTTAGTTCTTACCTAATGACTCGTGTAAGGTCCTACACCATCCATGTGATCAAAGCTTTATTGTGTCCATGTGCCGCCCTGTCCCATTACAGAGCCGCCATAGTGTCCATGTATCTGTGATGCTCCATAGCCACCTATCACACTTGTTTTCGTGTAACCTCCAGCTCCACCCACCTGATTCCCAAATGTAGACTTCAATGCATGCACGCCATTATTGACCGTTTGCCCTGCAAAACCAGTTTACCCGGATGATTGTCAGTTAAAATATTGCCACTTGAATTTCTAGGATTGTTGCACTCAAAGCTGAATATAATGCACAGTTAAACCCTTCTTCGGCGAACTATACAGAACAATACAGACCTGCCTGGTTGAACCCAATGCTGGCAACAGGAGGAACTATCAGATGTGCTGGTCCTCCAACTGAAGATGACATGCCACCCATAAACACAGCACCACCATTCCTTCCAATTTTAGGCCCACGAGCTCCAAACCCAGTAGAACCATGATGAAAGCCTGCATGATGTCCGCCACCCTGGGGAAGATTAGCCCCTTGCTTGTTATACTTTGGACCATCAACTGCCTTCTGGCAGTGCAAGATATGGCCTTCGAAGTTCTTATGTGGTTCCTCCAAAGCCTTTTTTGCACTCTCAGCACTCTTATAAACGAAGAGACAGAATCCCTTTGGTTTCCCCGTCGTTTTATCTAGACCTAAAGGTCCTTCCTCTATCTCCCCAAACTTTGAAAATAACTGAAGAAGTTTCTGAAGGTCGAGATCAGCTCCTACGTTGCTGACATAGATCTTCCGCTGGGTGTACTCAGATACAGGCAAAACTGGTGGCGGGGCTGGGACAGGGCCAATCGATGCTAGTTGGCAAGCCGCCATCCTGTTACCAATTTTCTTCTGCGGTTCCTCTAAAGCTCGCCGAGCGCCACTCCGGTCCTTGAAGAGTATGAAAGCGTAACCCTTGGACTTACCGGTAACCTTGTCAACAACGGCGTTGCAATCCTCGATATCTCCATACTGGCCAAAAATATCGGTGAGGGTCTCCGCTGTTGTGTTCCAACCAAGGCCATGAACAAAGACCTTCCTGTGGGCGGGATCCACGTCAGCACTCTGTAGAATGGAATCCCGAAGATCAGGGTGCTTCAAGGCGCCGTCTCGAAGCAGTGAAATCAGCTGCTCCTTTGCGAACGGCGCGAGAATCTTCTCCAGAAAGGCGGGGTCACTGCCGTTCTCATTATCATCGCCGCAAGCTACGACATCTGTGGGAGGGGGTTTAGATGAGCCGGACGTATCCGGAACAATATCTGAGGTTTCAAGAGCTTGGGCTTTGAATTCCTCCTCACTAATTGGCTCCTCCTTGATGGACTGTCCACTTTCCGGCACCGGTGATCCTTCAATTGGGGCTTCGCTGGTTAAGGTAGTTTCGGGTTCTTCTATGGCCGTTTTCTCGTCGACGGAGTCGGGCTCAGATAAGCCGGCAGTTTCTGGCTTGGCATCGAGCTTTCGTTTCTTCGCCATGGCCGCGATCTTAGAATTTGATCAGCTAGGGTTTGCAGATTGGACCGTCGAAATTTTGGCAATGAGCCGACTCCAGATGATTATGGGTGCATGTAAGGTTGTTCCACTTGGGTCTACTGTTTGTAGAGACGCAGAATGGATAAAATGTGTGTGCGCAGGGCTCGGGAGTTTTACTCTCGAGGTTCGTTTGGGACGGTTTTTTTGCTGCTTTCTAAAACGGAGTTTTAATATAAATTTTTTTTATTTTTTAACTAAAACTTAGTTTTAGAAAGCAATAAAAAAGCCGTCCCAAACGAAGCCTAAGAGGTGCTGAATTTAGAGAATTTATTTTATGTGGGGATCGGATGTAGAACGTTATTTAGAGATCAATCAAAATACGTCACGTGGGCAATATCAGCCACGTTATCGAGCACATATATAACGTGGCGCATTCTGATTGGTCTCCAGATGTTGTTCGACGTTTGCACATAATAATTAATCCTGAATTTGAGCATTGCATATATATTATGTATGCTTGAGCACTGCTCCTAATTTCCCCTTAAAAAAAGTGTGAGCTGAAATATGCAAAAATTACATTACAATAGTATGTTGCTTTTTAGTATCCATATTATTATTCAAAGTCTTATTTAGCCTAAATTTAAAATAATATTCATATTATTTTTAAAATAAATTTGCAATACAAAAAATTTCAATTCTGTGATTTTTTTATTAAAAAAATTATTTTAAAATAAGTAAAAAAAAACTCTCCCAAAAAAACATAAGTTTTCACTTTAAAAAGAATTTTACTTTTTTAGGTAATTATTAGCTATTAATTATTCTTTATTAATCCAAATTTCATGTTAATTGTCTTATCATTGATTAACTTAGGCATAATTTATTGAGCAGCATTTTAAATTCTGCTGTAGCATAAAATTGTTTGTATTTCCTTTAATCCAAAACAGCTCCAATAATATAATCACTTGAATCATACATCAACTCAAAATGTAAAAATCAATCATGTGCAACAATAATAAATGCAGTGATTAAATGTTGTTTCAAAATTTTGAAGGCATTATGACAATATCATCAAACACAAATGTAACTTACTTTTCCAACAAATGACACAAAGATTTTGTGATATTGAAAAAGTTCTTAATAAATATGCTATAAAACTCATCATGTCCTTACAATTTTCTTATATCTTTTGTTGAAGTTCGAGACGGCAAAATTTCAATAACATGAACCTTATAAACCTCTAATCCCTTTTCTGAAATCTTATGTCCTAATACTATCCCCTTGGCACCATAAATTGACACTTTTTCATATTCAACACCAAATTTGATTCTGCACATTATTTAAGCATAGTAGTTAAATGATTTGGGCAAGAGTCAAAGGTGGTGTGAAAAAAAAAGTCATCCATAAATATCTCGATGTCCTGCTCTATCAAATTTTAAAAAATAGATATTATACAACGTTAAAAAGTTGCATGGAATTATACACAGCCCAAAAAGCATATTTCTAAAGGAAAATGTTCCATAATGACCGATGAAGGTGGTCTTGTCTTAGTTTGAGGTGCTATAGGAATTTGGTGATATCATGAATATCTATCTCGGGAATAATAAAATGAATGCATTATCAATCTATCTTACATCTAATCAATAAATGATAAAGAAAAATGATATCTCCTATTAGCCTTATTATTTTTATCTTGGATGGTTGATTAATGGATGCTTTAATAAATACCATCGACCAAGGGATTATCATGCTCTCTAAGAGTACTAGGCGAGTCATGCTCTTAGTTTATTTCGACCATTACTACATCACCCAAAAAAATTGCACAAATATATGCAAGAAAATATTAATACAAATTTTCACTTAACATGTAGTCATGTATTGTACTGTAAATGATGAATATTTATTGATAAAATAAAAGAAAATTTGTAGTTTAATTTATTTTACTTATTAAAGCTAATTAGAAGCTATGTTATTTCTTTTAAAATTTAATTTGATGAAATTTAAAAAGTTCTTCAAAATGTAGGTATTAGGCCTGGTTTGTCCCAATGCAATATGGTATGACTTGTTTGTCTATCTGTGAATTATATTGGATTGGGTTGTGATATATTGCATATAAAATATAACATTGGTGTGTGATGCAAGGAAGGCTAACTAATTACAAGCTAATTGAGATGAACATGAGTAAGATACCCTATAAAAGAGAGTGAACTAACATGATTTCATTTAAATTATAAGTTTGTAATATAAATTATGTAATCAAATACAAGATATAAGATATAATATAAATAATTATAAGTGGACAAGATATATCAATGAATAAGAGTGAAGACTCTTGCATGATAGTCATATGACACTGACACATGATATGATATAACAAGATAATACAAGATATTAAAAATAACATATGATTATTTGGATGTCTTAACTTGCCTTAATATGATTGAATATATGCATATATTATATGATGACTAGAAATAACATGAAAATGCATAAACTTTATAATATATAAGTAACAATACATATAATATGATACATGAAAAAGATATATAATGACATATATATATATATATATATATATATATATATATATATATATATATATATATATATATATATATATATATATATATATATATATATATATATATATATATATATATATATATATATATATATATATATATCTGTATGTGTGTGTGTTATACATATAATATATGAGATTAATTCATATTATATAAATAACATTATAATATATAGAAAGAATATTCATTATGTTGACATGCATTGATAAATAATAACTCAAATCTCAAGTGTATTATTTCATTTTATTCTTATGATAATCTTATTGTAGCAATATTCTTAACATCTCAGGATATAGCCGAGTCAATTATTATTTATCCATCGTGATTATGATTGTTTATGATTCATACTATATACACTGATCATTAATGTTCATATTGCACAACTCACATTCACATTGTTTGATAAGACCTACTTTATTAATATGATATGAATGTTTACATGCATATTGTTATGATTTTCTTATATTAGGTGCAATGGTAGATTCTGGTGACCAGTTGTGCGTCTGCTCGTTCTATGGCTTTTTCATGATTTCAAGAAATAGTTAGGACCTAATAGAGTGAAACACATAAAATTTTGAATATTCACATTTCTTTTGTTTTTTGGTTCATTTTTGTAACAATGAAAATGTGTGAGAGTTAGGTGATTATAAAGATATATTCGTAATTAGTATAAATTATCCTTTTGAAATGAAATATAAATGTTTTGAGTATATGAAAATAAAAAATTTCTTTCGTTTGTATATTATTTTTGTTCGAAAGATTATGAGTACAAAATTTAAAACAAGCAATAATTTCAAATTAAATTATATGACTTGACTTCAATAGAATAATTGAAAAAATATGAAGTAAATATGAGTTTCAAGAAAAGAACTTAAGGGAGTTACGATATTGCATTTTAAGGAGTTATTGGAAAAAGATCGTGCCATATAATCACAAAGGATCATCGTAAAAACAGACATAAAGTTACAAAGATCTCATCATCTTGTCCAAACCAAGTAACATTGATTGTGTAGAAATAAGGTATGCTAGTATGATACATGAAAATTATACATAATGACACTTATACATATAATATATGAGATTAATTCATATTATATAAATAACATTATAATATATAAAAAGAATATTCATGATGTTGACATGCATTGATAAATAATAACTCAAATATTAAGTATATTACTTTATTTTATTCATACGATGATCTTATTATAGTAATGTTCTGAACATGTCAGGATAGAGTCGAGTCAATTATTATTTATCTATCATGCTTATGATTGTTTATGATTCATACTATATACACTGATCATTAATGTTCATATTGCACAAATCACATCACATGATTTGATAATACATGCTATATTAATTTGATATGAATGTTTACATGCATATTGTTATGCTTTTCTTATATTAAGTCAATGTTAAATTCTGGTGATCACCTATGCGTCTACTCGTTATATAGTTTTTATGATTTCAAGGAAGAGTAAGAACCTAATAGAGTAAAATATATGAAATTCTGAAGATTCACATTTCTTTTGTTTTTTGTTTTATTTTTGTAACAATGAAAATGTATGAGAGTTAGGTTATTTGAAAGATAAATTAATAATTAGTATAAATTATCCTTTTAAAATGAAATATAAATATTTTGAAGATATGAAAATGAAAATTTTATTTCATTTGTATATTATTTTTATTTAAAAAATTATGAGTAGAATATTTAAAACATGCAATCATTTCAAATTAAATTATAAGACTTGACCATAATAGAATAATTATATAAATAGGAAGTAAATATGAATTTGAAGAAAAGAACTTAAGGGAGTGGCGATATTGCATTTTAAGAAGTTATTGGATAAAGATCGTGCGAGATAATCACAAATGATTATCGTTAAAACAGAAAGAAAGTCACAAAGATCTCATCATATTGTTGAAATTGAGTAACAATGATTGTGTAGAAATGAGGTATGCTAATAAAAACTACAATATATTTTAATTAAGAGTCAAATATTGTACATATATTAAAAATAAATATATAAAACTTTAAATATATTTTTTATTTCATTTTATAATATAAAAAAATTAACAAATAAAATAATTTTAAAAAAAATTAAAGATATTCAAATGATCATTTAGACTTTATTTTTATTATCACTCATATTAACTATTTATTAAATAAAAAAATAATTTACCTAAGTTAACATATTTATAAATTATTATTTATCCATCATGATTACGATTATTTATGATTCATACTATGTATATTGATCATTAATGTTCATATTGCACAAATCACATTCACATGATTTAATAAGTAAGACATGCTATACTAATATGATATGAATATTTATATGCATATTATTATGTTTTTCTTATATTAGGTGCAATGGTAGATTCTGGTGATCAGCTGTGTGTCTGCTCGTTATATGATTTTTCATGATTTCAAATAAGAGTAAGGACATAATAGAGTGAAACATAAGACATTTTGAAGATTCATATTTCTTTTATTTTTTTGTTCATATTTTTTAACAATGAAAACATATTAGAGTTAGTAATTAATATAAATTATCCTTTAAAATGAAATATAAATGTTTTGAGTATATGAAAATGAAAAATTTCTTTCGTTTGCATATTATTTTTATTCGAAAGATTATGAGTAAAATATTTAAAACATGCAATCCTTTCAAATTAAATTATAAGACTTTAACCACAATAGAATAATTATATAAATATGAAGTAAATATGAGTTTCAAGAAAATAACTTAAGGAAGTGACGATATTGTATTTTAATGAGTTATATGATAAAAATCGTGCCAGATAATCACAAAGGATCATCATAAAAATAGACAGAAAGTCACAAAGATCTCACAATTTTATAGAAATCAAATAACATTGATTGTATAGAAATAAGATATGCTAATAAAAACTATAATGTATTTTAAATAAGAGTCAAATATTGTATATACATTAAAAAAGTAAAAATATAAAACATTAAATACATATTTTATTTCCTGTTATAATATAAAAAATGTAACAAAAAAAATAATTTAAAAAGAAAAATTAAAGATATTCAAATGACCATTTAAACTTTATTTTTATTATCATTAATATTAACTGTTGATTAAATAAAAATATAATTTATCGAAGTTAACATATTTATAATATATTATTTATCAATTCAATTTGTTTTTTTGAAAAAATTGTTAGGTAAATACGATTACCTATTTATAAATGTAGCCCAAACTACTTTTTTTTATAAATTTGTTATAAATTGAATTGTGGTTCGTCCGATCCTATGGATAGAAGCGGTGGTTGAGGCTCCCATCAAAATGCGATCCAGCATAACTTTCTCTTAAAATATTAACCGCAAAAAAAAGAAAATCGCAAAGACGTGGGCACGAGCCTGCTCTTTTGGGGCCCCCTCCGATAGCATTTTTAATGCATGAGTATTTCCTAAGCATCTCTTTGAATATTTCCCATATTTTATAGATCGACTCTTCGATAAATTATAAAAATAAAGTAATATTATTAATAAATTTTGATGTTTTGAAGAAGGATTGTACTTAGATAGAAATTTATATGTAAGATTATTCCAAGTGCTTATTAAAGTTAGGGGTAATGAATTCAATCGTATTTTCTCATTTTCTCGTATATAAAATGAAAATAAATGAAGTTTAACGGCTCCATCAAAAGTTTTGTTGTATTCTAATGTTACACGAATATCTAGAAAACTGGTTAAATATAAGTTGAGGTCTTTGATATAAGCTCTATTGTCTATTTTAAAATTTAATTGGATGAAATTTGAAAAGTTTTCCAAAATGTAGATATTATGCTTGGTTTGTCACAATGCAATATGGTATGACCTGTTTGTCTAAGTGTATTACTTCATTTTATTCTTATAATAATATTATTTTAACAATGCTCTTAATATGTTAGAATAGAGCCGAGTCAATTATTATTTATCCATCATGATTTTAATTGTTTATGATTCATACTATGTATAATGATCATTTATGTACATATTGCATAAATCATATTCACATGATTTGATAAGACATGTTATACTAATATGATATGAATGTTTACATACATATTATTATGCTTTTTTTATATTAGTTGCAATGGTAGATTTTGGTGACCAGCTGTGTGTTTGTTCGTTATATGGTTTTTTATGATATTAAGGAAAAGTAAAGACCTAATAGAGTAAAACAGATGAAATTTCTAAGATTCATATTTCTTTTATTTTTTTGTTCATTTTTTATAACGATGAAAATATATTAGAGTTAAATGATTTGAAAGATAAATTTATAATTAGTATAAATTATTCTTTTGAAATGAAATATAAATATTTTGAGGATATGAAAGCAAAAAATTTCTTTTGTTTGTATATTATTTTTATTCGCAAGATTATGAATAGAATATTTAAAACATGCAATCATTTCAAATTAAATTAATTATAAGACTTGATCACAATAGAATAATTGTATAAATATGGAATAAATATGAGTTTCAAGAAAAGAACTTAATGAAGTGGCGATATTACATTTTAAGCAGTTATTTGATAAAGATCGAGCAAGATAATCACAAAAGATTATCATAAAAACAGACATAAAGTCACAAAGATCATCAAAAGTTTTGTTGTACTCTAATGTTGTACGGATATCTAAAAAACTAGTTAAATATAAGTTGAGGTCCTCAATATAAGCTATGTTATCTGTTTTAAAAATTAATTGGATGAAATTTAAAAAGTTTTCTAAAATATAGATATTAGGCTTGATTTGTCACATTGCAATATGGTATGACATGTTTGTCTATCTGTGAATCATATTGGGTTGGGTTGTGATATATTGTATATAAAATATAACATTGGTGTGTGATACAAAGAATGCTAACTAGTTACAAGCTAATTTAGATGAATAGAAGTAAGATACCCTGTACAGGATAGTGAGCTGACATGATTTCATTTAAATTATAAATTTGTAATGTAATCAAATACAATACATAATATATAATATAAATAATTATAAGTTGATAAGATATATCAATGGGTAGGAGTGAAGACTCTTGCATGATGGTGACATGACACTGACACATGATATGATATAATAATATAATACAAGATATTAAAAATAGCATATGATAAATTGGATGTCATAACTTGCATTAACATGAATTAATATATGCATATATTATATGATGACTATAAATAACATGAAAATGCATAAATTTTATGATATATAAGTAACAAGATATATAATATGATACATGAAAATGATATATAATGACACTTATATATATAAATATATAAATATATATGTGTTATATACATAGTATATGAGATTAATCCATATTATATAAATAACATTATATATATAAAGAATATTCATGATGTTGACATGTATTGATAAATAGTAACTCAAATCTCAAGTGTATTACTTCATTTATTCTTATGATAATCTTATTATAACAATGTTCTTAACATGTCAGGATAGAGCCGAGTAAATTATTATTTATTCATCATGATTATGATTGTTTATGATTCATACTATGTATACTGAACATTAATGTTCATATTGCACAAATCACATTCACTTGATTTGATAAGACATGCTATACTAATATGATATGAATATTTACATGTATATTGTTATGCTTTTCTTATATTATGTGCAATGGTAGATTCTGGTGACCAGCTCTGTGTTTGTTCGTTATATAGTTTTTTATGATATCAAGGAAGAGTAAAGACCTAATAGAGTGAAACAGATGAAATTTTGAAGATTCATATTTCTTTTATTTTTTTATTCATTTTTTATAACAATGAAAATATATTAGAGTTAGCTGATTTGAAAGATATATTTATAATTAGTATAAATTATCTCTTTGAAACGAAATATAAATAATTTGAGGATATGAAAATGAAAAATTTCTTTCGTTTTTATATTATTTTTATTCGAAAGATAATAAGTATAATATTTAAAACATGCAATCATTTCAAATTAAATTATAAGATTTGACCACAATAGAATAATTGTATAAATATGAAATAAATATGAGTTTCAAGAAAAGAACTTAATGGAGTGACGATATTACTTTTTAAAAAGTTATTAGATAAAGATCGTGTCATATAATCACAAATGATCATCATAAAAACATATAGAAAGTCACAAAGATCTCACCATCTTGTCGAAACCGAGTAACATTTATTGTGTAGAAATAAGGTATGCTAATAAAAACTATAATGTATTTTAAATAAGAGTCAAATGTTATACATATATTAAAAAGTGAAATATATAAAATTTTAAATACATATTTTATTTCGTTTTATGATATAAACAATGTAACAAATAAAATAATTAAAAAAAAAAGATTAAAGATATTCAAATGAACATTTAGACTTTATTTTTATTATCACTCATATTAACTATTAATCAAATAAAAATATAAATTGTCAAAGTTAACATATTTATAATATATTATTTATCATTTTAATATTTTTTTTGAGAAAAATTGTTAGGTAAATACAATTATATATTTATAAATGTAACACAAACTATTTTTTTGTAAATTTGTCATAAATAGAATAACGGTTCGTCCGACCTATGCCCGCATATAGAAGCGATGGTTGAGGTTCTCCCAACCAAGTGGGATCAAGCATAACTTTTTTAAAAAAATTAACCATAAAAAATAAAAACCGAAAGAAAAGACGTGGTCATGAGCCGCTCTTTTGGGGCACTCTCCGATAGCATTTTTAAGGCATGAGCATTTTCTAAATATCTTTTTGAATATTTTCTATGTTTTATAAATCGACTCTCCGACAAATTATAAAAATAAAGTAATTTTATTAATAAGTTTTGATATTTTGAAGAAAGAATGTACTTAGATAGAAACTTATATGTAAGATCATTCCATGTTTATTAAAATTAGGGGTAATGAATTCAATCGTATTTTCTCATTTTCTCATATAAAAAAAGAAAATAAATGAAATCTAACGGCTCATCAAAAGCTTTGTTGTACTCTAATGTTGTACGGATATCTAAAAAACTGGTTAAATACAAGTTGAGGTCCTCGATATAAGCTCTGTTGTCTGTTTTAAAATTTAATTAGATGAAATTTAAAAAGTTTTCCAAAATATAGATATTAGACTTGGTTTGGTACAATGCAAAATAGTATGACATGTTTATCTATCTGTGAATCATATTGGGTTGGGTTGTGATATATTGCATATAAAATATAACATTGGTGTGTGATGCAAGGAATGCTAACTAGTTATAAGCTTACTCAAGTGAATAGAAGTAAGATATCATGTACAAGATAGTGAGCTGACATGATTTCATTTGAATTATAAACTTGTAATGTAATCCAATACAATACATAATATATAATATAAATAATTATAAGTGGTTAAGATATATTAATAGGTAGGAGTGAAGACTCTTGCATGATGGTCACATGACACTAACACATTATATGATATAACAATATAATATAAGATATTAAAAATAACATATGGGTTAGTTGGATGTCCTAACTTGCATTAACATGAATGAATATATACATATATTATATAATGACCAGAAATAACATGAAAATGCATAAGCTCTATGATATATAAGTAACAAGACATATAATATGATACATGAAAATGATATATAATGATACTTATATATATAAATATATAAATATATATGTGTTATATATATATAATATATGAGATTAATCCATCTTATATAAATAACATTATATATGTATATATATATAAAATATTCATGATGTTGACATACATTGATAAATAATAACTCAAATCTCAAGTGTATTACTTCATTTTATTTTTATTATAATCTTATTGTAACAATGTTTTTAACATGTCAGGATAGAGACGAGTCAATTATTATTTATCCATCATGATTATGATTGTTCATAATTCATATTATGTATACTGATCATTAATATTCATATTGCACAAATCACATTCACATGATTTGAAAAGACATGATATACTAATATGATATGAATGTTTACATGCATATTGTTATGCTTTTCTTATATTAGGTGTAATGATAGATTTTGGTGACCAGCTGTGTGTCTGTTTGTTACATGGTTTTTTATGATATCAAGGAAGAGTAAAGACCTAATAGAGTGAAACAGATGAAATTTTAAAAATTCATATTTCTTTTATTTCTTTTATTCATTTTTATAACAATGAAAATATATTAGAGTTAGGTGATTTGAAATATATATTCATAATTAGTATAAATTATCCTTTTGAAATGAAATATAAATATTTTGATGATATGAAAATGAATTTTTTTTTCATTTGTATATTATTTTTATTCGAAAGATTATGAATAAAATATTTAAAACATGCAATTATTTCAAATTAAATTATAAGACTTGACCACAATAAAATAATTGTATAAATATGAAATAAATATGAGTTTAAAAAAAAAAAACTTAATGGAGTGGCGATATTACATTTTAATGAGTTATTGGATAAAGATCGTGCCAAATAATCACAAAGGATCATCATAAAAACAGAAAGAAAGTCACAAAGATCTCATTATCTTGTCGAAACTGAGTAACATTGATTATGTAGAAATAAGATATAGAAATACTAATAAAAACTATAATGTATTTTAAATAAGAGTTAAATATTGTACATATATTAAAAAGTAAATATATAAAATTTTAAATACATATTTTATTTCATTTTATGATATAAAAAATGTAATAAATAAAATAATTTAAAAAGAAAGATTAAAGATATTCAAATGAACATTTAGACTTTATTTTTATTATCACTCATATTAACTATTAATCAAATAAAAATATAATTTATTAAAGTTGATATATTTATAATATATTATTTATCATTTTAATAATTTTTTTGAGAAAAATTGCTAGGTAAATACAATTATATATTTATAAATGTAGCGCAAACTATTTTTTTTTATAAATTTGTCATAAATAGAATAATGGTTCGTTCGACCTATGCCCGCATATAGAAGGGATGGTTGAGGTTCTCCCAACCAAGTGGGATCAAGCATAACTTTTTTTTAAAAAAATTAAACGTAAAAAATAAAAATCGAAAGCAAAGACGTGGGCACGAGCCCGCTCTCTTGGGGCCCTCTCCGATAGAATTTTTAAGGCATGAGTATTTCCTAAACATCTTTTTAAATATTTCCTATATTTTATAGATCAACTCCCCGATAAATTATAAAAAAAAAGTAATTTTATTAATAAGTTTTGATGTTTTGAATAAGTAATATACTTAGATAGAAACTTATATGTAAGATCATTCCATGTTTATTAAAATTAGGGGTAATAAATTTAATCGTATTTTCTCATTTTCTCGTATAGAAAAGGAAAATAAATGAAGTCTAACGGCTCATCAAAAGCTTTGTTGTACTCTAATGTTGTACGGATATCTAAAAACTGGTTAAATACAAGTTGAGGTTCTCAATATAAGCTCTGTTGTATGTTTTAAAATTTAATTGGATAAAATTTGAAAAGTTTTCCAAAATATAGATATTAGGCTTGGTTTGTCACAATGCAATATGATATGATATGTTTGTCTATCTGTGAATCATATTGGGTTGGGTTGTGATATATTGCATATAAAATATAATATTGGTGTGTGATGCAAGAAATGCTAACTAGTTACAAGCTAATTCAGGTGAATATGAGTAAGATACCATGTACAAGATAATGAGCTGACATGATTTCATTTAAATTATAACTTGTAATATAATCCAATATAATACATAATATATAATATAAATAATTACAAGTGGATAAAATATATTAATGGATAGGAGTGAATAATCTTGCATGATGGTCACATGACACTAACACATGATATGATATAACAACATAATACAATATATTAAAAATAACATATGATAAATTGGATGTTCTAACTTGCATTAACATGAATGAGTATATGCATATATTATATGATGACTAGAAATAACATAAAAATGCATAAGTTTTATGATATATAAGTAACAAGACATATAATATTATACATAAAAATGATATATAATGACACTTATATATATATATATATATATATATATAAAGAATATTCAGGATGTTGACATGCATTGATAAATAATAACTCAAATCTTAAGTGTATTACTTCATTCTATTCTTATAATAATATTATTTTAACAATGCTCTTAATATGTTAGAATAGAGCCGAGTCAATTATTATTTATCCATCATGATTTTAATTGTTTATGATTCATACTATGTATAATGATCATTTATGTACATATTGCATAAATCATATTCGCATGATTTGATAAGACATGTTATACTAATATGATATGAATGTTTACATACATATTATTATGCTTTTTTTATATTAGTTGCAATGGTAGATTTTGGTGACCAGCTGTGTGTTTGTTCGTTATATGGTTTTTTATGATATTAAGGAAGAGTAAAGACCTAATAGAGTAAAACAGATGAAATTTCTAAGATTCATATTTCTTTTATTTTTTTGTTCATTTTTTATAACGATGAAAATATATTAGAGTTAGATGATTTGAAAGATATATTTATAATTAGTATAAATTATTATTTTGAAATGAAATATAAATATTTTGAGGATATGAAAGCAAAAAATTTCTTTCGTTTGTATATTATTTTTATTCGCAAGATTATGAATAGAATATTTAAAACATGCAATCATTTCAAATTAAATTAATTATAAGACTTGATCACAATAGAATAATTATATAAATATGAAATAAATATGAGTTTTGAGAAAAGAACTTAATGAAGTGGCGATATTACATTTTAAGGAATTATTTGATAAAGATCGAGCAAGATAATCACAAAAGATTATCATAAAAACAGACAGAAAGTCACAAAGATCATCAAAAGTTTTGTTGTACTCTAATGTTGTACGGATATCTAAAAAACTGGTTAAATATAAGTTGAGGTCCTCAATATAAGCTATGTTATCTGTTTTAAAAATTAATTGGATGAAATTTAAAAAGTTTTCTAAAATATAAATATTAGGCTTGGTTTGTCACATTGCAATATGGTATGACATGTTTGTCTATCTGTGAATCATATTGGGTTGGGTTGTGATATATTGCATATAAAATATAACATTGGTGTGTTATACAAAGAATGCTAACTAGTTACAAGCTAATTTAGATGAATAGAAGTAAGATACCCTGTACAAGATAGTGTGCTGACATGATTTCATTTAAATTATAAATTTGTAATGTAATCAAATACAATACATAATATATAATATAAATAGTTATAAGTTGATAAGATATATCAATGGGTAGGAGTGAAGACTCTTGCATGATGGTTACATGACACTGACACATGATATGATATAATAATATAATACAAGATATTAAAAATAGCATATGATAAATTGGATGTCATAACTTGCATTAACATGAATGAATATATGCATATATTATATGATGACTATAAATAACATGAAAATGCATAAATTTTATGATATATAAGTAACAAGATATATAATATGATACATGAAAATGATATATAATGACACTTATATATATAAATATATAAATATATATGTGTTATATATATAGTATATGAGATTAATCCATATTATATAAATAACATTATATATATAAAGAATATTCATGATGTTGACATGTATTGATAAATAGTAATTCAAATCTCAAATGTATTACTTCATTTATTCTTATGATAATCTTATTATAACAATGTTCTTAACATGTCAGGATAGAGCCGAGTAAATTATTATTTATTCATCATGATTATGATTGTTTATGATTCATACTATGTATACTGAACATTAATATTCATATTGCACAAATCACATTCACTTGATTTGATAAGACATGATATACTAATATGATATGAATCTTTACATGTATATTGTTATGCTTTTCTTATATTAGGTGCAATGGTAGATTCTGGTGACCAGCTCTGTGTTTGTTCGTTATATAGTTTTTTATGATATCAAGGAAGAGTAAAGACCTAATAGAGTGAAACAGATGAAATTTTGAAGATTCATATTTCTTTTATTTTTTTATTCATTTTTTATAACAATGAAAATATATTAGAGTTAGCTGATTTAAAAGATATATTTATAATTAGTATAAATTATCTCTTTGAAATGAAATATAAATAATTTGAGGATATGAAAATGAAAAATTTCTTTCGTTTGTATATTATTTTTATTCGAAAGATTATAAGTAGAATATTTAAAACATGCAATCATTTCAAATTAAATTATAAGACTTGACCACAATAGAATAATTGTATAAATATGAAATAAATATGAGTTTCAAGAAAAGAACTTAATGGAGTGACGATATTTCTTTTTAAAAAGTTATTGGATAAAGATCGTGTCATATAATCACAAATGATCATCATAAAAACATATAGAAAGTCACAAAGATCTCACCATCTTGTCGAAACAGAGTAACATTTATTGTGTAGAAATAAGGTATGCTAATAAAAACTATAATGTATTTTAAATAAGAGTCAAATGTTATACATATATTAAAAAGTGAAATATATAAAATTTTAAATACATATTTTATTTCATTTTATGATATAAAAAATGTAACAAATAAAATAATTTAAAAAGAAAGATTAAAGATATTCAAATGAACATTTAGACTTTATTTTTATTATCACTCATATTAACTATTGATCAAATAAAAATACAAATTGTCAAAGTTAACATATTTATAATATATTATTTATCATTTTAATAATTTTTTTGAGAAAAATTGTTAGGTAAATACAATTATATATTTATAAATATAACACAAACTATTTTTTTGTAAATTTGTCATAAATAGAATAACGGTTCGTCCGACCTTTGTCCGCATATAGAAGCGATGGTTGAGGTTCTCCCAACCAAGTGGGATCAAGCATAACTTTTTTAAAAAAATTAACCATAAAAAATAAAAACCGAAAGCAAAGACGTGGTCACGAGCCGCTCTTTTGGGGCACTCTCCGATAGCATTTTTAAGCCATGAGGAATTTCTAAACATCTTTTTGAATATTTTCTATATTTTATAAATCGACTCTCCGACAAATTATAAAAATAAAGTAATTTTATTAATAAGTTTTGATATTTTGAAGAAATAATGTACTTAGATAGAAACTTATATGTAAGATCATTCCATGTTTATTAAAATTAGGGGTAATGAATTCAATCATATTTTCTCATTTTCTCGTATAGAAAAGGAAAATAAATGAAATCTAACGGATCATCAAAAGCTTTGTTGTACTCTAATGTTGTACAGATATCTAAAAAACTGGTTAAATACAAGTTGAGGTCCTTGATATAAGCTCTATTGTCTGTTTTAAAATTTAATTGGATGAAATTTAAAAAGTTTTCCAAAATATAGATATTAGACTTGGTTTTTCACAATGCAAAATATTGTATGACATGTTTGTCTATTTGTGAATCATATTGGGTTGGGTTGTGATATATTGCATATAAAATATAACATTGATGTGTGATGCAAAGAATGCTAACTATTTATAAGCTTACTCAAGTGAATAGGAGTAAGATATCATGTACAAGATAGTGAGCTAACATGATTTCATTTGAATTATAAACTTATAATGTAATCCAATACAATACATAATATATAATATAAATAATTATAAGTGGATAAGATATATTAATAGGTAGGAGTGAAGAATCTTGCATGATGGTCACATGACACTGACACATGATATGATATAACAATATAATATAAGATATAAAAATATCATATGACTAGTTGGATGTCATAATTTGCATTAACATGAATGAATATATGCATATATTATATGATGACTATAAATAACATGAAAAAACATAAGCTCTAAAGATATATAAGTAACAAGACATATAATATGATATATGAAAATGATATATAATGATACTTATATATATAAATATATAAATATATATGTGTTATATATATATATAATATATGAGATTAATCCATCTTATATAAATAACATTATATACGTATATATATATATAAAATATTCATGATGTTGACATACATTGATAAATAATAACTCAAATCTCAAGTGTATTACTTCATTTTATTTTTATGATAATCTTATTGTAACAATATTTTTAACATGTCAAGATAGAGCCGAGTCAATTAATTATTTATCCATCATTATTATGATTGTTCATAATTCATACTATATATACTGATCATTAATGTTCATATTACACAAATCACATTCACATGATTTGAAAAGATATGATATACTAATATGATATGAATGTTTACATGCATATTGTTATGCTTTTTCTTATATTAGGTGCAATGATAGATTTTGGTGACCAGCTGTGTGTCTGATCGTTATATGGTTTTTTATGATATCAAGGAAGAGTAAAGACCTAATAGAGTGAAACAGATGAAATTTTAAAAATTCATATTTCTTTTATTTCTTTTATTCATTTTTTATAACAATGAAAATATATTAGAGTTATGTGATTTGAAATATATATTCATAATTAGTATAAATTATCCTTTTGAAATGAAATATAAATATTTTGATGAAATGAAAATGATTTTTTTTTTTAATTTGTATATTATTTTTATTCGAAAGATTATGAATAAAATATTTAAAATATGCAATTATTTCAAATTAAATTATAAGACTTGACCATAATAGAATAATTGTATAAATATGAAATAAATATGAGTTAAAAAAAAAAGAACTTAATGGAGTGGCGATATTACATTTTAATGAGTTATTGGATAAAGATCGTGCCAGATAATCACAAAGGATCATCATAAAAACAGACAGAAAGTCACAAAGATCTCATCATCTTGTCGAAACTGAGTAACATTGATTGTGTAGAAATAAGATATAGAAATACTAATAAAAACTATAATGTATTTTAAATAAGAGTTAAATATTGTACATATATTAAAAAGTAAATATATAAAAATTTAAATACATATTTTATTTCATTTTATGATATAAAAAATGTAATAAATAAAATAATTTAAAAAGAAAGATTAAAGATATTCAAATGAACATTTAGACTTTATTTTTATTATCACTCATATTAACTATTAATCAAATAAAAATATAATTTATTAAAGTTGATATATTTATAATATATTATTTATCATTTTAATAATTTTTTTGAGGAAAATTGCTAGGTAAATACAATTATATATTTATAAATGTAGCGCAAACTATTTTTTTTTTTTATAAATTTGTCATAAATAGAATAATGGTTCGTTCGACCTATGCCCGCATATAGAAGGGATGGTTGAGGTTCTCCCAACCAAGTGGGATCAAGCATAACTTTTTTTTAAAAAAATTAAACGTAAAAAATAAAAACCGAAAGCAGAGACGTGGGCACGAGCCCACTCTCTTGGGGCCCTCTCCGATAGCATTTTTAAGGCATGAGTATTTCCTAAACATCTTTTTAAATATTTCCTATATTTTATAGATCAACTCTCCGATAAATTATAAAAAAAAGTAATTTTATTAATAAGTTTTGATGTTTTGAATAAGGAATATACTTAGATAGAAACTTATATGTAAGATCATTCCATGTTTATTAAAATTAGGGGTAATAAATTTAATCGTATTTTCTCCTTTTCTCGTATAGAAAAAGAAATTAAATGAAGTCTAACGGCTCATCAAAAGATTTGTTGTACTCTAATGTTGTACGGGTATCTAAAAACTGGTTAAATACAAGTTGAGGTCCTCAATATAAGCTTTTTAAAATTTAATTGGATAAAATTTGAAAAGTTTTCCAAAATATAGATATTAGGCTTGGTTTGTCACAATGCAATATGTTATGATATGTTTGTCTATCTGTGAATCATATTGGGTTGGGTTGTGATAAATTGCATATAAAATATAATATTGGTGTGTGATGCAAGAAATGCTAACTAGTTACAAGCTAATTCAGGTGAATATGAGTAAGATACCCTGTACAAGATAATGAGCTGACATGATTTCATTTAAATTATAACTTGTAATATAATCCAATATAATACATAATATATAATATAAATAAAAAATTTCTTTCATTTGTATATTATTTTTATTCGAAAGATTATAAGTAGAATATTTAAAATATGCAATCATTTCAAATTAAATTATAAGACTTGACCACAATAGAATAATTGTATAAATATGAAATAAATATGAGTTTTAAGAAAAGAATTTAATGGAGTGGCGATATTACATTTTAAAGAGTTATTGGATAAAGATCGTGCTAGATAATCACAAAGAATCATCATAAAAACAGACAGAAAGTCACAAAGATCTCACCATCTTGTCGAAACCGAGTAACATTAATTGTGTAGAAATAAGGTATGCTAATAAAAACTATAATGTATTTTAAATAAGAGTCAAATATTAAACATATATTAAAAAGTAAATATATAAAATTTTCAATACATATTTTATTTCATTTTATGATATAAAAAATATAACAAATAAAATAATTAAAAAAAAAAAGATTAAATATATTCAAATAAACATTTAGACTTTATTTTTATTATCACTCATATTAACTATTGATAATATAAAAATATAATTTATCAAAATTAACATATTTATAATATATTATTTATCATTTTAATACTTTTTTTGAGAAAAATTGTTAGGTAAATACAATTACATATTTATAAATGTAGCCTTAACTATATATTTTTTTTTTTTTGTAAATTTGTCATAAATAGAATAACGGTTCGTCCGACCTATGCCCGCATATAGAAGCGATGGTTGAGGTTCTCCCAACCAAGTGGGATCAAGCATAACTTTTTTTAAAAAATTAACCGTAAAAAATAAAAATCGAAAGCAAAGGCATGGGCACGATCCCGCTCTTTTGGGGCCCTCTCCGATAGCATTTTTAAGGCATGAGCATTTCCTAAACATCTTTTTGATTATTTTCTATGTTTTACAGATCGACTCTCCGACAAATTATAAAAATAAAGTAATTTTATTAATAAATTTTGATGTTTTAAAAAAGGAATGTACTTAGATAGAAACTTATATATAAGATCATTCCATATTTATTAAAATTAAAGGTAATGATTTTCATCGTATTTTCTCATTTTCTCATATATAAAAGGGAAATAAATGAAGTCTAACGGCTCATCAAAAGCTTTGTTGTACTCTAATGTTGTACAAATATCTAGAAAATTGGTTAAATACAAGTTGAGGTCCTCGATATATGCTCTGTTGTCTATTTTAAAATTTAATTGGATGAAATTTGAAAAGTTTTCCAAAATATAGATATTAGGCTTGGTTTGTCACAATGCAATATGGTATGACATGTTTGTCTATCTATAAATCATATTGGGTTGGGTTGTGATATATCACATATAAAATATAACATTGGTGTGTGATGCAAAGAATGTTAACTAGTTACAAGCTAATTTAGGTGAATAGAAGTAAGATACCCTGTACAAGATAGTGAGCTGACATGATTTCATTTAAATTATAAACTTGTAATGTAATCCAATACAATACATAATATATAATATAAATAATTATAAATGGATAAGATATATCAATGGATATGAGTGAAGACTTTTGCATGTTGGTCACATGACACTGACACATGATATGATATAACAATAATACAAGATATTAAAAATAGCATATGATTAGTTGGATGCCCTAACTTGCATTAACATAAATGAATATATGCATATATTATATGATGACTAGAAATAACATGAGAATGCATAAGTTTTATGATATATAAGTAACAAGACATATAATATTATACATGAAAATAATATATAATGACACTTATATATTTAAATATATAAATATATATGTGTTATATATATAATATATGAGATTAATCTATATTATATAAATAACATTATATATATAGAAAGAATATTCATGACGTTGACATGAATTGATAAATAATAACTCAAATATCAAGTGTATTACTTTATTTTATTCTTATGATAATCTTATTGTAACAATGCTCTTAACATGTCAGGATAAAACCGAGTCAATTATTATTTATCCATCATGATTATGATTGTTTATTATTCATACTATGTATACTGATCATTAATGGTCATATTGCACAAATCACATTCACATTTTATATGACATGCTATACTAATATGATATAAATGTTTACATGCATATTGTTATGTTTTTCTTATATATTGTTATGCTTTTCTTATATTAGGTGCAATAGTAGATTTTGGTGACCAGCTGTGTGTTTGTTCGTTATATAGTTTTTTATGATATCAAGGAAGAGTAAAGACCTAATAGAGTGAAACATATAAAATTTTGAAGTTTCATATTTATTTTATTTTATTCATTTTTTATAATAATGAAAATATATTAAAGTTAGGTGATTTGAAAGATATATTCATAATTAGTATAAATTATCCTTTTGAAATGAAATATAAATGTTTTGAGGATATGAAAATAAAAATTTTCTTTCGTTTGTATATTATTTTTAATCAAAAGATTATGAGTAGAATATTTAAAACATGCAATCATTTCAAATTAAATTATAAGACTTGACCACAATAGAATAATTGTATAAATATGAAATAAATGTGAGTTTTAAAAAAAGAACTTAATGGAGTGGCGATATTACATTTTAAGGAGTTATTGGATAAAGATCGTGTCAAATAATCACAAAGGATCATCATAAAAACAGACAGAAAGTCACAAAGATCTCACCATCTTGTCGAAACTGAGTAACATTGATTGTGTAGAAATAAGATATGCTAATAAAAATTATAATGTATTTTAAATAAGAGTCAAATATTGTACATATATTAAAAAGTAAATATATAAATTTTTTAATACATATTTTATTTCATTTTATGATATAAAAATGTAACAAATAAAATAATTTAAAAAGAAAGATTAAAGATATTCAAATGAACATTTAGTCTTTATTTTTATTATCACTTATATTAACTATTGATCAAATAAAAATACAATTTATCAAAGTTGACATATTTATAATATATTATTTATCATTTTAATAATTTTTTTGAGAAATACTTTTAGTTAAATACAATTACATATTTATAAATGTAGCCCAAACTATTTTTTTTTTTTGTAAATTTGTCATAAATAGAATGACGGTTCGTCCCACTTATGCCCGCATATAGAAGTCATGGTTGAGGTTCTCCTAATCAAGTGGCATCAACCATAACTTTCTTTAAAAATATTAATCTTAAAAAATAAAAAACAAATCAAAGACGTGGGTACCGGCCTTGGGCCCTCTCCGGCAAACCTTTTTAAGTTGCCTCGTGGATTCTCTTTCTTCTCCCTCGCTCATTTTCCCCTTCCAAAAACCCTAATCCCGCCTTCATAACCACTCAAAACCCTAATCCCATTCCCTGATCCTTTCGATGACAAAGACGGTTACGAGCCCCCCCGCAATTTCTTAGACATTCAGGTACGGACCGACGTCAAGAAATTTTTTTGAACGCCGCGGCGATGGAGAGCGGAGACGCCTCCAACACTTCCTTTCCGGTGGGCGCGGAGGAAGGCGCTGTTTCCGGAAAGGAGGAGAGGAAGAAGGGGAAAGGCGGTTCGAAATCGGCTTGGAAGAAGCCGGCGTCGTCGGCGTTGGTGTCGCCGGTGGCGGGAGAGGCAAGGAAGTCGGAGAGTCAACTTATTGGTGCAGATGCGTGGCCGGCTCTGGGGGATTCGAAGCCGCATGGCGCTGTTGAAGAGGGTGGAGGGCAGGCAACGCCGCCTCAGGCTGCAGCCACTAATGCAGGCCCAGTTCCGAGAAATGGACCGCCAGCAAACCCTGCTCCGCACATGCAGGTTGTTTTTTTTTTCTTTTTTTTTTTTCTGGTTTACTAATGCCATGATTTCCCCTAAAAGAGAAAAGCTTAGAAGATTCATTTTAGTTATTTAGCAATCTGTTTTTTAAACAAACAAATCTAGATTATGCTGCTGGATGCAGTAAAATCAAATTTCCCCACAATGTTTTTGCACTGAGGTTTAATTTATTTAATTTGCTGGTATATGAGTATTAAAATTGAAGTTGTAATATTTTTAATGTTCCTCCGGCTGCCCAGAGCATTTTGTCTCATCTATGTGCACAACGTCTTCTGCTGCTCAGTTTATTCTCAGTTCATTTTTCTTTCTTAAAGATATTAAAGATTAAATATTTTGAATAGGAAAATATATCTGTTCACGATATAAGCTTTATGTTGGTTACAAATCACCATACGTTTTGCTTCTAGTCATGCTATATAAAACCAAGCTTTTTGAATAATATATTGTGTGCCCATACATGTTGCGATCAATCTGTGGATACATCTTTGTAAGCGGACGAGCAGGTGAACTAGTCATTAAGGAGATTTTTTAATATTACAATCATTGTTATTGTTAATATGCGTTCTCATGCAATGCATCAGAAACTTTAGGCTAAGCTGCTTTTCTCGATTAACAACTCTATTGTTCTGCAATTATTACAATTAGTTAATCTTTTATACTGAGAATATTGATGAACCTGTTAATAGTTTTCAATAATTTAATGTAGCTCATCATTGACACTATATATACTACAACCTAACCTAATCAAGTAAATCTAAATGGATATATTTGCACAAATCATGTGTTTCCTAGGAATTACGTATTGCCATTTATTTTGATTCCGTAGTGCTTTTAATGGATTTGGGTTTGATGCTTAAAAGATGTTTACTTTCAGGGATCAGCTGGCCAACGGAGATCTGATGGATTTGGAAGTAGCAATCCTTCAAATAGACATCCACCTGTTCGTCCTCATAACGCTGTCCCTAGGCGTAATGGCCCTGCAAATGGACCTACTTCATTTCCTGGTCCTTTTCCATTACCGCAGCCGCTAGTTCCACCGATGTCATATCCCATTGTACCTCCACCATCTCTTATTGTCCCAGAACACGCTTATCAGGCTTTTCCTCCACCCTTTCCAAGTGATCACCGGATTGTAAATTCTAGAGTTGATGTCTCAGTGCCACCCTATGCCATGAACAGTCAAGTTGGCGGGATTGAGAATAATAGAAATTTTCAAGTGCCACCACGACGAGATTTCAATTCCTGGCGCCCCCAAAATGCTAACAATGTTTACCGTCCAAATAATGGGCAAGAACCTACAAACCGTTTCAATCAAGCATGGCGCACACAACGACCTTTTAATCCCAGAGACAGCATGAATATGCCCCAGGGCATCGGACCAAGGACGTTTGTCAGGCCAGTTTCAGCTTATTTTGGTCCAACCTCAGGTTTTATTGGCGGGCCTGGTTACCATGGTATTTTCTCAAAATACGTGAAACTTTCTTTTTGATTTGATTTGCCATTGTTTTTGTATGCTAGCTTGTTTTTTTTACCCTTTGCTTTAATCCTGTTATTTCTTTATTTTTACTGATTGGACCTGAAATACAGGTGCTCCTCAACCCGTCTGTTTTTACCCTGCTGGCCCTTTAGATTTCAGCAGGGGCCCCCCTCATTTAATTTCACTAATACCACCACCACTTCCTCCTGCTCCTGCTGCTGCTGTTACTTTTCTGCCACCAGAGGAACAAACATTAAGGGCTAATATATTGAAGCAAATTGAATATTATTTCAGGCGAGTCTTTTTTCTTAATTTACATTTTTTAATCATGGCTAATTCACCATATTGACAATCTTTTGCCTTTTCTTATGAATGCCAACTTTGAAGTTTGCAACATGATGTTTTCTTGATCAGTAGCTGTCCCTCTCCTAGTTCTTCCACAATCATAAAAAAAAATGCTTTATTTTGTGCAGTGATGAAAATCTACAGCATGACACATTTCTGCTAGGCTTGCTGGATGAGCAAGGATGGGTCTCTATATCGAGAATTGCAGACTTCAAAAGGGTATGCTTTAACTATATGCAGATTGCTTGTATGAGGCGCCATAGGAATCTATTTTGTATCCTATAATTGTCTGAATTAACCTCTAACTATATAGTTTTCTCATAATTTCCTTCAGCTTAAGAAAATGACGACTAGCATACCGTTGATTTTAGATTGCTTACGAAGTTCTAACATTATCGAAGTTCAGGTTTGCTTTGTTGTTTTGATCTGTTGTTTTGAACTTCGATGTTTATGACCATATATTCTGAAACAATGAAAATTATTTTCTAATCAAATTATTATGACTTTGTGTAGGATGAGAAGATTAGACGAACGGATTGGTTGAAATGGATTCATAGGTCAAAATCTCAGTCTGGTGATAGCAGACCCTTGGTGGATAACAATCTGAAAAACAATGATCATGGAGGGGACAGGGTTAACGAGGATAGTAGCTCAAAAGGAAACTGTAACGAGGAATACAATTTCTTGCTCTCAGAGTATGGCCATTCTAAAGAAAAAGCTAATGACAAAAGTTTTGTAAGCAACACTGTTGAAGTTCAGACTATGGCAACAGATGAGTTTGGTAAACTTTTCTTTATCATATTTATAATTAATGATCATATTTCTTCCCTAGAGGCTGCTATAGATGGCATAACATTTCCTCTTGGTAACAAAATATCTCATTTCTGAAGATTCTCGGCAAATTTCTTGTCCTTCCAATGGTGCTAGCTTTGAATTTGAGGATGAAAAGGAAGTAGCTGAAAAGTGTCACATGCCAAATCTCAGAAGCTCGTCAACTAGTTTTGTCCACCCGTCTTCCAACTTTTCAGGGGACCAGAGTACTTTCTGGCTTGATGAAGAAATGGAATTAGAGCACAAAGCAATCCAGAAGGACCATCATTCTTTACAGAAGAGGTACCATTTGATACTGCTTTTTTGTATTTATAATTTTTTTAGGCTTGGTTTGAGATAACTTTTTTACTGCTCTCTAAAGTAGCTTTCTTGTACAAAAAATTTTAATTAGAAATTTTTGTATTAGAAATCTGTTTTAAAAAGGAATAAGAAAGTTGTCCCAAATGAAGCCTTAGTATTATTTCCATGGTAGCTTATGCCAAAGTAGCATAATGCTTACACCTCCGCATTGTTCAACTGTTTTTTTTTTCTCGTGGCTTTTTTATGTATCTTTTAATGCTTATTCTCGTGTAAGAAAAGTTAAGGATAATTTCAAAAATAAGTGAATATTGTACAGTAGTCATGTTCTTGAAACAATTCCCCTTGTGTTCACTCAGACCATCTTAATGATGTTGAAAATACAAGTACTTTTATCCACAATGACAAATTAATTGAACAACAACTACTAACAATTTGACGATGCAGATAAAACATCATTGAAAAAATTGTAAAGTTTCCCATTTGTTGCAAAGATAGCCTCTTTGAGGAGAAATTAGGGGAAACTTTGGATCAACGTGAACTGCCAAATGATTTTTAGGCATAGTTTTTATTTTTTATGCTTTTTGTGATTGTTTCTAATGTTTAGTTCATACTCTTACCGTATTTATGCATGTACTGAAAGGTCATGACTTAGAATTTTTATATAATTTACACTTGAAGTGCATTTATCATATGCCCATGTTTATTGGTGAAAAGTAAACGACAGTGGTTTTGTCGGATGATGCTTTGCTAGTTCTCATTGCATAATTTCTCATGGTTTTAAAAATTGGGCAGGACACGCTGATTCGTTCTGTTCAACCGTGAATTGATCATGTGGCTGGTTTGGTTTGACTTACAAACAGGCCTAACATACAACCAGTTTGAATCGTCCAATCGTTGAATTGATCCTGGTTTTGAAGAACCAACTGGTTCAATTGATGTCATAATTAAATAATTAAAGAAATTAAAATATACAATGTTTAATTAAATATTAAACTTAATAATTTAATTTAAATATGGTATTTTTTAATTTTATAATAAGCCTAAATTTTTGTAATAATTTTTTATCTACTAAGCACCAACAAAACATACACATATGATCCCACCATCCCAAGTTAGCTCTCAACAAAACACATGCAAACAAGTAAAAATATATAAGCAAAATAGAATAAAACTCTAAGTGATATGGAACTAAATAGCTTAGTTGAATTTTTTTACGTCAAAACATATATTATATATTTTCAAACATATTTTAATAATGAGAATAATAATTTTTTTGTTGCTTAATTATATTTAATTGTTTGTCTATTTTATTTTAGTTTTTTTAAATATACATTATTAATAATTAAGTTTTATCTATTTATTAATAATAAATAATCTAACATGAATGATTCATAGATGCAAAATTATAATGTGAATTTAGTATTAATTTGATTGTAAATTTTAATATATCATAAATTAACAATAATTTATGATAATTTATATTAAATGTAATATAAATTTGTAATAATTTATATTAAATTTATAAGTTTATATATGAACTAAATTTCTTTTTAGTTATAAATTTATATCATTTACTTTTATTTAAATATTTATAATATTTATTACATCATCCTGTTCAATCTTGAATGTCTCATTTTTTCAGTTTTTGGCTATTAGCTGATGAAGTAGTTGAAGTGTCTCCATTTTTCTTCAAATGCGAAGTCAAAAGACTCGGTTGTATTTTTCTTTGCAATTTGGGCCGTTTGGTTTGTTCCTCTACAATTTAGGCTTCTAATTTTTTTAGTTTCCATGTATCTCCTAGCTTTGATCACGGGTATGACGTGATTTGTGATGGTGCATAAACCACACCTTTTTTGTGCTTTTGGCTTACGTTTTTCTTATAAGTGGCCACTTACGTGGAACCAGCAAGTTTTGAGCTTTGGAAATTTAATAAAGTTTGGCGTTTAGCTCATTTTTACTTACTTTTGGCTATCTTCTCACCTTTCTACGGTAAAAGAGTTTCTACTTGTAGGGAATGCTTCATTATGAGTAATTTTTTCCTCAAGGTTCATCCAAATTGCAGTTGAAATCCTGGAGGAAATATAATACCCCAATTTTCTCCTACAATTTCCTATATTTTTCCGCATAATTTGAGAAAATTTATTCAACTTTATTGAATATAGCCCATTTCCTACTAAGATTCAATTAGAAAGATGTAGTATTCGGTAACAGTGGTTATCTAGTTAGGTATTTATGATTTTAAATCCAATTATCACAATTGAATTCTGGGCTTCCTAAGAATTGCAATTCAGAGCATCTTTGGATGGTTGTGTTGTGGTTCCTGTCAAATAACAGGTCTTTTCTTTTCCTCTTATTACAAGCATGATTAAGCATGATTGATTGGAAGCAATCCCAAGCATGATTAATCGGAGTAGCTTTTCCTTGCTTATTTTCCTTTTTTTTTGGCTTGCTGCTTTTACACTCGTTTTCCTCCCGGAATGGATTTCGTTATCCAATTGCAATGAGGAACTATTATCTTTGGCAATGCTGACTTGATTTAATTGTTTGGAATTGTATGAGCGTTGTAGAGAATCATTCAAACCTTGAATTAGAGTAACAGTGCGCCAGTTGGTTTTAGACTTTCAGTAGACCACACTTTATATACTGAACCAGATGAAATTCTTTTGCTATTCTCGTTGTCCTGAGAATAAGGGCTTCAAGTTACATGTCTTTATTGTGAAAATTTGCCTTTGTTTGGTAGTGCTTTGTTATAGTTTGCTGTTTGCTTCATGCTAAATAACATTGTCCCTATCCTTCTTATATGGATGAACTTGGTGCTTTGTCAGTGTGTTGCCCATTGTTATGCCAAAGGTGCACATGCTGTATATTACTTTTTGGAGCATGCTCTTTTTCACAAATTAGTATTTTGATGTCAACTTTTGGCGAAGCGAAGCAATTGAAAGCATTGCCAAACATGGCTGCAAATCTATTTTCTACTGCACTATTTTTTAGTGTATCTCTTCGTGATATATTTTTCTTTATTAGATTTAAATGAGAATTTGACTTTTAATATGACACAATGGAAAAAAAGATTCATGTAGCCGACCCCACGTAATGGAATAAAGGCTTGTTGTTGTTGTTGTTTCCTTCATAATTTTATGACATATCAATCTTAACATTCTTTTTCTATTGTATCTGCCACTCTTAACTATAAGACTTTTAATTCCTTCGTCAAATCCTTATCACAGCCATGCTAATTGTTGTTTTATAGAATTCATGTTTAATTTTGTATGATATTCTCTTACATACATCTGATAACATCATCTTCCATAAACGCAAGTTCTGATAACCAATATTTGATATCCTCTATTAAAAGTTCTGATAACCAATATTTGATATCCTCCATTAATACAAAACAAGGATCTGTTTGGGTGCTGTGAATTTGAGTTCATAAAAATGCAAAATAACTTGAAAATCTCATATCAATGATTTTTTATTCATAATCAGCCAATTACCTATATATTTTGCGTCATTGCCTTCACTTTACTCATCCAAACAGAACCTTAAATAAAAAAGGTGCTATAAAATACTGCAATTTGTATTAAAGCTTACTTTCATTTAACTTCAGCATTCATGTTCCAGAACCCTCAAAACTATTATTTTACATGGATTATGAATGAAATATTTAATAGATACAAGTATGAATGATTCATTATAATGTTTGGTTGCTAACTTGCTATCTGTCATAAACAATTAAGAACTGTCAATACTAAAATGCATTATCATGCGTCTTTGTGTTCTCTTACTGTCTTGAGATTAAATTTATTGAATATCTAAATTTCTACAACATTAAGAACATCAACCTTAATCCCACTGCATGGGGGCGTAATTAAATTTTATAAAATGAGAATAATTTCTGTCATAAATTATTTTTAATCTATATTGCAATCAAAATTAAGGAGTGGAATACTATATTGTTATTTCCTATTGCGGTGTGGATATGACATTCTGAGGGTCTAGATATACACATTTTGTCCTTCTATCTTGTTAAGTTATTAATTTTGAAGTGGTTTGTTTTTCTTAATTTCATCGCAAGCACTTTTTAACATGCTTGCCATGGATTATTATATTCCACCACACTTCAAACTGGTTTAAGGTAGTTTACTCATCTTAGCAGGATTGAAGATGAGGAAGATGAGCCAGACGTTAATGATCAAGATGTTCAGAGGCTCATTATAGTCACCCAAATTAAGGTATCATGTCCATCATCATAACCAAGGGTTATGTTAACATGAATTATACACAAATAATCAGCTTGAAAATAGAGCTGCTACAGCATTTCAACGCATAAGTAGCAAGATGAATATGTTAGTTTTCAAGGCTTCAATTTAGCTTGATGGACACTTTATGGTGCATCTATAGAATTTCTGCTTGTATTGCTATTGTAGTTTATAAATCTCATAATTTTATTTTGCAGCAGCAATAACAACAATAGCAACAATCCTTTATCCCACTATATGGGGTCGGCTACATATTATGTTTCTTCATTGTGACATGTTAAGGGCCAGCTTCTCATATAAATCTAATAAAGAAATATCATTTCTAATATTTTCTAACTGAGTCTTTTTAGGTCTACCTCTACCTTTCTTAATATAAGTCAAATCTAATACATCTACTTGCCTAACCGGGTCATTGGAAGGCCGCCGTTTTATGTGACCAAACCATCTAAGGCGACTCTCTCTAATTATCTTCTACTCTAGTTACTCCAACCTTTTCACATATATTCTCATTTCGTACCCTATATTCAAGAGTAAAGTCACTCATCCACCTGAGCATCCTTATCTCTACAATACTTAACTTAATATTATGCTTCTCTTCTAATGACTAACATTCTGTACCATAAACCATTGCAGGTCTCACTGCCATCTTATAGAATTTTCTCTTAAGTTTGAGAGGGACTTTTCTATCACATAACAAGCCGGATGCATTAATAAAAATCTTAAAGCTATAATTCTATCTCCAATTGTATTATTTTTTATAACATTATTCTTCAATCTTTTATTTATATTCACACACACCATTTCTAGTACGACTCATGCCAGAGTACCATAGTTGAAATCCTAAAATATCAATCTCCTTAGCCTTCTCTCTAACCCATTTAGTTTCCTAAATGCAAAAAATATTTATCTTCCTATGGATCATAATATTTATTTATTTCATTTATTTGCTTGTAAGAGAACTTATATTCCAAGATTCTATCATAATTTTAGTTTCATGGACTAACTTCTTTGCTCACATCCATCGATGATGTGGAGCTCTTGCCTATTTAACATTGCACTATGGCGCCGATGCATCGACCCTTGCTCACTTGTCGCTGTGCTTCCAGGGAACGCCCTAGCATTAACACAATGTATTAAATGATTCATGTCATGATTATTTGACAAGTTTTATGCTGGCTGTCGGCTAGCTAATGCAACCATCCATTTATCTCATCCAGGACTTGAGACCTGACAATGACAGTGTTTAATTTTATTTTGTAGAATTAAATTTTTTTTTTCGGACTGAGCTTTGTTCTTCTAGTTTCTACTCATATACTTCTGATTAATTATCTCTCAGAGGAATGCTTTTTTTGTCCGATCTAACTACTTGCAGGATATCAGGATAGATAAAGATGAAATATCTGGCTTGACAAAAGCAGATCCCATATCAAATGAACATGCCACAACAATCAATGATGGGCTCTATTTTTATGAGCAGGTGAGAACTATTTTCCTACTTTAAGGAGGCTATCATCCATACGTGTAATGCTGTATTACATTATGAAGGCAGAAACAACACTGCTGTTGCATGAAAAATGGACCATTTGATGGATCTCTGTGGCTCATCAACTACATAGGCCAAACTTGGATGTTATTCCATTGTTATGATATATAATCCGCTTTCATCCAGGTGGATGAAATCTTATGGGAAATAATTTTTTATAATCGTGTGATTATCAGGAACTGCAGGGCATGCAATCTACTGGTCTTACAAATAATTCAAGGCCTGATATTAGAGAAGGTGAACCTAGATGCTCAAACATGGGGCAGTCGTCTCAGATTTCTAAACCCAATGCAAACATTGCTGGAAATAATGGCTTAGAAGAGGGAGGACATGCTAATTCTCGAAGGCGGCAAAATAAAGGCAGTAAGTCACACCCATCACAAAAGCAACGGTTATTCCCCGGTAATTATAAACTATATGGAAATGGACGAAATCGCCATGGTATTGTGTCGGAAAGCCCGCCAAGCAGTTCAATCGGATTTTTCTTTGGTTCAACACCACCTGAAAATTCTGGGTGGGTACTATTCAGAAAGTGAATTTAGTATTGGATTTGTCATTTTTGATTGGAGCTTTTCATTTTTATATTTCAAGTATTATGATTTGTAGCTTGTTGCAATCAAAATTAAGTGGCTCTCCCCATGGAAACCTTGCCGGTATCAGCTCTCCTGTGGGTTCCACGCCAAAATCTTTCCCCCAGTTTGCACATCCAAGTCATCAACTATTGGAGGAGAACGGGTTCAAGCATCAGAAGTAATTGGCTGCATCATTGAAGTTTCTTACATAAGGTTAATTTATTTTACTTTTATAATTTGGTCAACTTTTTATGTAGATATCATAAATTCTACAAACGTTGTCTTAATGAGCGAAAGAAGTTGGGGATTGGCTGCAGTGAGGTATGTTAACATTTTTAGGGCTTGTATTTTGAATTCTTTTTACTAAGAAAATAAGGATTTATTATATATCCATATTTGCACTTCATCTATGCATTGTTGATAAGATCACGTGGTAATCAGGTTATTCTTGTTTTTTATATTTTCTCTTGGTGTCAATTTGTTGGAATACGTTATTTTGAATTTTTGATCTGTGCAGCATAATCTTTTTGTAATGCTGGTAAATTAATGAAGTTTTTTTTTTTGTTTAGCTTTGTTAATTTGTACTTAATGGCAGAAAAAAAATTTGGGTGGATTGATTTCAAAGCTGTTTTATTTTGAGATGAGTATATAATACCAATAGAATTAATAAATGTTTATGTTGTGTTGATCCCAAAATAAATTTAATTATTTTGAGACGTATTCTGTTAAGGTTAATATATCCAGAGCAAATTTTTCAGGTAAATATTATGTTTCTTTCAAAATTCCTTTTTCGTGGAAATGGGTTCTTCATGGGATGGATTTTAAACATTCATGCGCTACTAGAATCACAACCTGATATATTTTTTCTAAACTTTAAGTCATAAATTTTTTTCTTATTTCATACTCCAATCTAATAGTAAGTTAAGTGTTGCAGAGACGAGGATGCTCAGGTGGATGAGTGACTTTACCCTTAGAGATAGGATACAAAATGAGCATATACGCGAAAAGGTTGGAGTAGCACCAGTGTAAGATAAGATTAGAGAGAGAGTCGCCTTAGATGGTTTGGTCACATAAAACGGCAGTCTTCCAATGACCCAGTTAGGAAAGTAGAGGTATTAGATTTGACTTACCTTAATAAAGGTAGAGGTAGACCTAAAAATACTTGGTTGTAAAATATTAGAAATGATCTTTCCTTATTAGATTTAAACGAGAATTTGACTTTTAACAGAACACAATGGCGAAAAAGGATTCATGCAGCCGACCCCACATAGTAGGACAAAGGCTTGATGTTGTTGTTTTTGTTGTCATCATAGACATATTTAATGATTTTTCTTTTTGGTTGTATAATAATACTGCATTCAGGAAATGAACTCGCTCTACCGGTTTTGGTCCTATTTCCTGAGAGACATGTTTCACGAGAATATGTACAATGAATTTCGTAAGCTTGCACTGGAAGATGCAGCTGCAAAGTATTATTATGGTCTGGAATGTCTTTTCAGATTTTACAGGTATTCCCTTTATATTGAGCTCACACCGTGCAATCAATCACTCTTGTTAACGAGCCCACATATATGACTTTCTTTCTTTTATTTCCTCCAGTTATGGGTTAGAGAAGCAGTTCCGGGAAGATTTGTACGTTGATTTCGAGCAGCTTACTCTAGAATTCTACCACAAAGGCAATCTTTACGGTCTTGAAAAATATTGGTAATCCTTAATGCTCTTGCAAGGCAATTTTTTTTATTTGCCGACTCCTATAGCATAGCCTGACCAAACTTTAGACAGAATGAGAATTAATAAACAATTATATCATATAATTCTTAAAACAAATTTAATCACATTGAAGCTTTTTCTGACTAAAATATTTTTATCAGTATAATCCCAATCCAAAACTTTTTCCTAATTCTCATTCAAAACAAGCTTCATGCATCATTATGTCATTTAGGACTCGTTTGTTTGTCTGTTTTTATTGCTTTTTCTATCTGACAACGGTAAAGCAGAAACATTTTATTTGTTTGATAAAACTATCTTTCTTAAACATGTATTTTTTGTACTATTTTCAAAGCTTTATGATATTAACTTTTATGTTAGAAAATTTCATTCTCTCAAATAACATTTTTATAATTAACTTTTAGGAAAGGTACAAAATAATCAAATGAAGCCTTAAACAAGTTGTTTGGGTTTTGGTGTATTTACATGGCAGGGCTTTCCACCGTTATCGAGATCAGAATAAACCGTTAAAGATGTATTCTGAGTTGGATAGGCTGCTAAGGGAAGAATACCGAACCCTGGAAGATTTTAAGGCCAAAGATAAGGCAGAAAAGCTGGTGGTGAACAAAGAGAACAGTGGTAGCTGCAGCAGCACTGCTGTTGAGGATTGCAGTTCAAGTGAGAACTGTAATGGCCCTGAATTGTGCTGAGATGATTCTTCCGAAGGGAAAAAAAATTTTTGTTGCGAGGGGGGAGGGATTATGGTGCCATTGCTGTGCATTTTTGTCCTCTGCTAATGGTATTATGGCTGGATTGGAATTGTTTTTTTCCCCTCAATCCTATATTTGTACATAATTCAGGGAGAGAGAAGGAAAAAGGAAAAAAATAATGTGTATTCGGAATTCCAGATATTGACTAATAATAGAGTTTATTAAATTAGGTCATGATATTCGGTGCAGAAGTTTATTTTCTTCTACTATGTTTTTGTATTCATGATTGTTGCATAGTGGGTGATGAAATCATGTTCCTGCACATGATTATTTATTCTGTAGGGATGCCGAGCGTTGTTCGGATATCAATCAAAATGCGTCTTGTCATTCTTTTGCTTGGTACTGCGGTCTTGACACTGTTCGATATCGTTGATATGATGTATTCTGGTTGATCTTCGGACGTTATTCTGCGTTCGGTCTCCGGACGGCATTTGATATCGTTGACATGATGCATTTTGGTTGGTCTTCGGATGGTATTCAGTATCGCTGATGTGGTGCATTCTGATTAATCTTTAGATATTATGTGTTAAATAATAATTTCTCCTTGCATGGTGTGGATGAAAATTTCTTTTTTCTGAAATGGCGGTGTTAGAATAATGTGGCAAAACGGGGTATGAAAATCCATGCAAGCTGATAGTGATTTTCTACCAAATATAGACGTTTTTCTCTAAGCAGAATTATGTGGCAAAACGGGATGTGAGGAGCGTCAATTATAGAAGAGTTTAACAGCCTGGTTAAAGAACAATTATTAGGTCAGCACATTTGACGTAGCTCTACATCCGGACGTCAATAACATGTTACGTGATTTTATTTTTTACTGCGCGGTCCGACGACCTGACCCGGAACGGAACCTAATATTGCTATGTTTGTGTATTGCTAGGTATTGTTCGATATTATTAGATATTGCTTGAAAATAACGAGAAATACTACTCTGTCAAGACCAATACCGAGCAATACCTAGCAAAATCGGGGTTTGCTCGGTATTACTCGTTATTGCTAGGTATTGGACTTCAGAGAGCAGTATTTCTCGTTATTGCCGATCAATATTGAGCAATACCTAGCAATACACTAGTTTGCACAAATCAACCAATACATAGCAATACTGGGTCGGGGTCGTCGAGCTGCGCTGTAAAGAGTAAGATCACGTGACGACATATTATTGACGTCCGGATGTAGAGCTACGTCAGGTGTTCGAACCAAATAAAAGTTCCTGGTTAAAAAAATAGCCTCAAACCGCTCTGGCTTAGCTCATTAATCTATTTAACAAATAAATGTAGCAGCTGTAGCATTTAATAAAATTTGTTGTAGATAAAGTAAATTTATTTTTATGATTACAGAAAATAAAAAATTTTCATTAAAAAATAAGAAAATAATAATAATAAAATAAAATTAATATTTCAATTAGAAAAAATAAAATAATCAAAAAATTATTCCAAATAAACCTTTAATAGTTAATCAGCCAATCAGTGGGACAACTTCATACACATCTAAGCCATCATTTAACAATTATATTTAATCTCTGAAAAAAGGTGAAAAAGACGATTAAGTATAATCTAATCTTTCCGAATTTCCAGACGATTAAGTACAATCATGTATTCACATTCTTAAAATGAAAGAAATGAATCTATTTACAATCTTAAAAATTGAAAAATTTCCTCACTATTTTGTTTGTGTAACTTCTTTATAATTTATACCTTAAGAAATTAAAAAAAAAAAAAAAGTTGTCAGTTCTTCCTAACAAAAGAACATGGAATTCCTAACATTCTCATGAAGACTAGGAAGCTCAGGAACTGGTACTGTACCAGGTGCTGCAATTTCTTGTTGACTTGAGGAAGTTTCAGAGTCTTCAAATTTTATGAACGTGGCTGCCTGTGAAGCTGCAAGATGGGCATAGTAAATTGGTGCCACTGAAGAGAAAAGATTACAGACAAAAAAAAAAACTTGTATTAGCAGAAAAAAATATGAAATGTAGTGGAAGAATGAAAACATGGAACAGGACGATTCCTCTAAAAAGGCTTGATTAAGTTCAATACTCACATGCTTTAGCAATCTCGCATTAGTCCACAAAACCAATCTAATTTAGGGACATGCATCTTACTTGAATTCTGCTAATAATATCCCAATCTATTTCACGATCACTCTGAACAAAAGACCTAAGATATTTAAAACGTGTACTTTTATTAATGACTTGATCACCTAAAGTCACAATCCCTCCATTGGATCTATTACTACTAAAATTTTACTATGTATTTAGTTTTAGATCTGCTCAAGCGAAAATCTTTAAACTCTACGGTTGACCTCCATAAATTATGTTTACCTTTAACTCTCTCTCAAAATGCATACACGAGGGTACATCCTTTTGCAAATGTTTAGTAAGAATATTCATGATTAAAGCAAAAAGAAATGAGCTTAATGCTGGTTATTGATGTAATCCAATTGAAATAGGAAAATACATAGTGAAACCACCTTGTGTTTGAATACAACTAGCAGCTCATGCATTATGCATGCATATCCTTAATGGCTTAATATAAGTATTATTAACCCCTTTCTATTTTAGAACTCTCCATAGCACTTCTCTTGGAACTTTAACATATGTTTTCTCTAAATTCATAAATATTATTGTTGTGTCCTGGAGTATTCGCGGCGGTAGATAAATATATAGTTTAACGTCTTAACATTGTATGAAGATCTAGCACACAATCATATAAGAGAGAGAGAGGGGGTGTAGTGTTAATAAGAGACACCAGAGTTTTTACATGTAAACCTTTTAAAAGGGGGAAAAACCATAGGGCCTTGCCCAATTTGAATGAATCCACTAGTATTTGTAGTCGATTACAAATGAGGCCCTTCTTAGGGAGAAGGCCTTGGCTTGATGTTACAAATGTATGTCATATAGAGCACATTACATGGTGGGAGTTACAATAATTAACATAGACATATTTTTTTGGTTGGAAGGGCCATTGTAGGTGATGAAGGTCGGAAAGACAATAGTCGGCAGGAGACAGAGGTCCGAAAGATCGTAGTTGGCAGGAGATCGGGGGAAGAAAGACCGTTGTCTGGTGATGGAGGTCGAAAGGACCATAGTAGACGATGGAGGTCGGAAGAACTGTAGTCGGTAGGAGACCGCAGTCAGAAAGACCGTTGTTTGTTGATTGAGGTCGGAAGGACCATAGTAGGCGACGGAGGTCGAAAAGACCATAGTCGGCAGGAGACCGAGGTCAGAAAGACCGTTGTTTGTTGATGGAGGTTGGAAGGACCGTATTCGGCAGGAGAGAGAGGTCTGAACGATCGTAGTTGGCAGGAGACCGGGGTCAGAAAGACCGTTGTCTGTTTATGGAGGTCGTAAGGACTATAGTAAGCGACAGAGGTCGGAAGGATCGTAGTCGGCAGGAGAAGTCTAGGCATCAAGTGGTGGCTTAATAGAAGTTCGGGCCTCAGGTGGTGGTTTGACAGAAGTTCGGACCTCAGGTGATGGTCCGGTAGAAGTTCGAGCATCAGGTGGTGGTCCGACAGAAGTCTGAGCCTCAAGTGGTGGTCCAGCGTAGCAACGACGTCATGTGGTGGTCCGCGGAGGAGAGGGCTTCAAGTGGTGGTCCGGCAAAGCAACGATGTCAGGCGGTGGTCCGACGGAGGTGAGGGCCTAAAGTGGTGGCCCGACGAAGCTCAGAGCTTCAAGTGGTGATCCGGTGAAGGCGAGGGCCTTAGGTGGTGGTACGACGAAGGCGAGGGCCTCAGGTGGTGGTCCGGCGGAGGTGAGGGTCTCAAGTGGTGGTCTGATGGAGCAACGACGTCAGGCAGTGGTCCGGCGGAGGTGAGGGCCATATGTGGTGGTCCGGTGAAGGCGAGGGCCTCGTGGTTCGGCAGAGCTGAGGGCTTCAAATGGTAGTTCGGCGGAGTGACGACGTCAGGCGGTGGTCTGGCAGAGGTGAGGGCCTCAAGTGATGGTCCGGCGGAGCAACGACGTCATACGGTGGTCCGACGGAGGTGAGGGCCTCAAGTGATGGTCCGACGGAAGTCCGACGATGGTGGGGGAGGAGCTTCTTCCTTCTCTTCCTTCTCTTCTTCCTTCTTCTCTTCTTGCTTCGGTCCCCATTTCAAGAGAAATGAGGGGTCTATTTATAGATTTCTGGAATGGCATGGCCTGTAAATAGGTGAGAGATCAAGGGTAAATGGGGAGTGGTTGGATGGACGGCCGATATTGAATCCATTGATCGTGGACCCTTCGTCAGACATTTGAAGGTCTTAATGATGTCGGAATTTAGAGATCTTGGGCTCGTTGGATTTGTCTTATCGAGCCGCTCGATTCGACTATAAGCACGTCATGTTTGGAAACCGTTTGGTAACCCAAATTGTGGTTTGAACCTTCCAACAGCACTTTTAACCCTTGATTTGGATCCGTTTGGATTCGGATTGGGTTGAATTTGGCGTCGTTGGGTTCGTATTTCTGAGACGTTCAGTTTGACTGTAAGTTTGCTGAAATTGGAGTTCGGATGATCCCAATTTTAATTTCGGAAGTTTCCAACTTGATTTTGCATCGAGATTCATGGCCGATCAAGATAATTTTTTGAGGACGTATCAGTTATATATAGATCATCCTTATTCTCTCTATACTTCTTCATCAAGCATCTTAATAAATGCGTAGCTTCTATAGTAGGCATACCCCGCATGAGTGCAAATTGATTTTGAAAAACATTAATATCAAGCTGTATCCTATGCTCAATGATTCTCTCCTATAGTTTTAAAGTATGACACATTAACTTAATTTTTTTATAATTGACACTCTTGTGCATCACCTTTATTCTTAAAAATAGAAATCAACATACTTCTCCACTCAGCTGACATCTTTTTAGTCTTTAAAATAATGTTAAAAATTTTGTAAGTAAAAAAATTCCTTTATCTCCCAAGTATTTCTAGACCTCTATTGAAATTCATCGGGTCACATTGGATTTAGTCAACAATCATTTAGTTTTGAAAAGAAAAAGTAAAACCTACGAGTTTCACAAGTTATGTTAAAAAAATTTAAGTCTAAGGGAAGAATAAGCCTCAATTCGTGGAACAATTATTAGGTCCAGATACCAGACGTAGCCTCTACATCTGGAGGCCAATAACATGTCTCCATGTGCTCTTACTCTTTACCGTGCGGTCCGACTACTCGACCCGGACCAGAACCCGGTATTGCTATGTTCGGGTATTGCTAGGTATTGCTTGACAATAATGAGAAATACTGCTCTGCAAGATCAATACCTAGCAATACAAAGCAATACCGAGCAATACCTAGCAAAACCGGAGTATTGCTAGGTATTGGTCTTGACAGAATGCTATTTCTAGTTATTACCGAGCAATATCGAGCAAAACCTAGCAATACACGGGCCTGCACAAATCAGCCAATACATAACAATCCCAGGTTCGGTCTGGGTCGGGTCATCGGGCCGCGTGGTAATGAGTAAGAGCACGTGGTACCATTTTACTAGCGTCCGAAGGTAGAGCTATGTCAGGACACCGGACATAATAAAAATTCCAATTCTTGAAATTAAAATGATGCCAACATTCTAAGATGTGCATGAAATATACCTACTGAGATTGCGGTAGTGCTTCTTTGATATCTGAAAAAAGTCAAAAAATCATATAGAATCAACATCTGTGTATTCAGTCAACAATTATTTAGTTTTGAAAAGAAACAAAAATCATGATTGAATCAGCAGAGCATACACATATGAAAGTGAATGCACAAGCTCTTGAAGATCATCAGGATTCAACTCATTTTCATCGAACAAAATATGGTAGTGAGTTGGTCGGCTTGTTCCCTGCATCAGAATAACAGAAAAAAAAAAAAAAACCACAAAAATTCAGCATGAAACGAGTTAGTGTGGCGATCCATACCACCAGAACTTAATAACAGAAAGATAAACGTAAGACCACATATTATTAAACCTTACAATCATTCCTGCCTGTGAACACATGTAGAAGTTATAGTTTCCGGGATGACAAACTTGCTTATCAACAACAGTCCCTACAAATTGAAAAAAAGTCAATTTTCAGTGTTAGATAAGCTACAGAAGAAAAATAGAACCCAAATATCAATGATGATTCAAAATGAGAAAAGCCTACCAGGTGGAACATTGTCAGGAGATCCACCAGCTAAGAAAAACTTCGTGTGGTGTCTTTTCTGTGCAATTATCAATGTAATCTTTGGAAACCATTGTTCGTCAAGAAATTTGCAAGCCTAATCAATAAGAGAAACAAAAACATAATTGTTATGTGCTAAATTTTTTATAAACAATAGAGATAGTATTTAATGCCTTAATTTTGTATGGAAATCCTACACAGATTAAAGAAGAATTAAAAGAGAGATTAGAGTTTTATGAGGAAAATCCAAAAAGAAAAATACCACAAGGCGTGATCTAGTTGAAATGATTTTACTAGTATATTTAATCAATTTTAAATGATGTATTTCTTTGTAATGGGGGAATGTGTTGGTACACTATAGCAAACATAAATGTAGAGAATGAAGTTTATGATGGAATTTGGGAGAGCCTTGAAGCATTGGAGTTGTCTTAAGGAGATTGTCTGTGATTTGTTTAGCCATTTTTCTTTAAAGAGAGGAGATCTTATATGAATAAATCCAATATAAATCTTTTTTTTTTTAAGAACACAATTACGAGTTTAAAAGACAAAAATGAGTGCGGCATATCCAAACAATCAACGTCAAAAGTCAAAACAAAATTTCCAAAAGCAACATCAAATAAATATAAAGACTGGACGTACAACAACACAGGAGAGGTGAAAGATAATCATTCAGCATTTGATCTCCTTTAGTCCATAAGCGAAGTATAAGAATGTTGGATCAGTAGCACCTTCCTTGTAGTAAGCGAAGACCAAACCTCCATCATCATGCATGCTTTCACCCACGAAGAATTGCAAGTTGCTGAGCTTTGAAAGCATAAATTTAGTGGCACTCGATATGTTTCTTGAATAAGTTTTGCTTCTCCGCATCCAATTTGGGTGTTAGATTCTTGATATAGAGTTTCATAAAGGTGACAAACTGCTTCTTATCGAAAGCAGGTTGCTCCTGAAGACGGAAGGTGTCAACAATATCGACCACCTTAATAGCTTGGTCATCTACACCCTCACCTTCATCAGCGCCATCAGCTGAACAGTTATAGCACCTTGGACTACCCACTTTCCTTGAACTTCCAACAGCATGCCATTTTCAATTTATGTAGCTGGGAAAGAGTCTGACAAAAGCTCATCACCATAGAGGATATCCTGGTAGACCAACATGGTGCTTTCGATGAATTTCTACGCAAACCCTAAATTTCTGAACAGCCGATGAGAGCAAAAAGCTCTAGGGTTTAATAGGAGGCGCAAGAGCGAGAGGAAATCCAATATAAATCTTGATGCTAGCATTAGGAATTATAGTAAGTGTTGTGATGCCTAAGAATCAAATTTGAATAATTATTTGTCTCTTTTAATTTATACAACAAGAGCTAGCTAATTTCTTTTATTAATATAAATAGTATAAAAAATAAAACTATTAATCAAAACATCACCGTATACATATGTATTTATTTTTTAAAAAATCATACATACTACTCAGGATCAATACAGTCATAGTACAACTACTTTGTCATGAGTATAAAACAATAGCTAAAATAACAAAAACCTGAACCTAAAGGATCCTGGTCATTCTCTTGCTCATACTCCCTAGCCTTGACTTGAAATTATTTAAACATACATAATGAGCTCAAGAGCACAGCAGGTCACCAAAACCTAAAACTGAACTCAAAGCATGATAAATGAGTAATATGCATGTCGACGATCAAATCATAGCAGTAGTATTTAAATGATCATTGAATAAATGCTGAAAAAGTAAAACTCACATTCAGTAGTAGTAAAGTTTGTAAACGATAAAACAATATGGTACGAAAGTCAGTAAAACAATACAATAGAGAAATCGATAAACAGTACGGGTGTCGAATCACTAAAGCAGTCGTCGTATTATTACTTTCAATCAATAAAGAAAACATATAAAGCGGTAAAACCAAATTATCAGTAAAAACTACCTGAATCATATTAATGCAGTAACATCATATAATAGTGTATACATAATATCCAATATATTACATGCTCAGTATATTACATGTTTATTATGTTGCACATCTAATATTAATACAACGAATTAATAGTATCAAACAATATCATTATTTATATCGGTAATAGAAATAGTCCAGTGGCAAAAACAATAAAATAATATAATAACAGTAAATTCCTATAGTAACAATAAATTTGTAAAAAATAATAATAATGCCTCAACAACATGTATGCTAATAGTCACACTAAACAAGTAAAAAGTCCTGATTTAAGCAACGTTTTTTCAGTATCGTATCAGTTTCAGTAAACCAATGGTCAGTAAACAAAGTCGTCACTCTTTTCCCGTCGGCATAGTAATCATCTCCTTATAACTCCCAATTAGTGAATCACGTAAATCAGTAAATTATAACATCAAATCAATATGAAATTTAATTCCAGCCTTAATTGGTGGAGTTGAATGGGAAATTTGAATTCAAATTTCAAAAAAAAAATTTTTTTGGGGGGGGGGAGGGGGGCAATTAGATGGGGAATTAATGGATTGATTGGGGAGCTTTAATGGATCTCATAAGTAGATGAGAGAGAGAGAGGAGGGGGTGGCCAAGAGAGGACGGGGAGGGGCTCACATGATTTAATGTAGATTTGAGGGAATTAATGGGCTTAAATGAGTTGTTAATCTAAGCCAAATTAAATTAAGAAAGAGAATTTAATACAATTATCTCTTTAATTTAAACTCAAATTTAAATGGCCTTGATTGGAGGAACCTTCCTAAGATAAGTCATTTTATTTAAGGAAGAAATTTCCAATTCAAATAAATTCAAATTTGAATTAATTGAACTTCCAAATTTATGATGAGATAATTTAGAAAAGTAATAAATGCTTGGATGAATTTGGATCCAAGAGGAGGGTTGATGGGGTCGGCGGCTTAGGGAAGGGAGGTGGGGCCGATGGTTGGATGGGGGTCAGCCTAGGGTGTGGGGTGGAGTTCGGCCAAGGGAAGAAGGGGAAACGTGGGGGTCGGCTTAGGGTTTAGGTGGGGAATTTCGGCCCAGGGAAAAAGAAAGGAGGATGGGGCGGCGACTAGGAGAAATAAGAAGAAGAAGATGGGGAAGGAAACAGACCACGAGCCTAGACGCTTCATGCGGCTGATGGATAGTACGTTGCCCTCACATAGGGACTTCAACTCTCACAATAACTCTCAAGCTCTCAAACACCAAGTGCAGAATTTTTCTTCGCATAATAATCATCATCCTCCAAAGAGGAGAAGGGGGGATATAAATAGCCAAAATATAATAACAACTCTAAAGACCAAAGTGCCCCCTGGGGTCACATGAACCTACTCCCTCAAGTGAGAGTTAAAAAGAGAAAATGCATAAATAAATCAAATACAAATAATAACTAAAAAATAAAGTGGTCCAATAATGGTCGTAGATCTTCGACCTCTTCTCTGATAAACTTTCCACGATCGGATGTCCTCATCACATATATTTATATTCTTTCATCGCATCCCATGTTATCGGGGTGTACCTGTTGACCTCGATTTTGCCCCGACTGGGGCCTAAAGAGTTTGACTTGGTCAAATTGACTAAGTTAGACCTCGAGACCCCCTCCAGTGGGTTCAGTGAGTTGGTTGGAGTCGGTCGAGCCAAGGCCCAGGACCAGGCCGTGGGTCAACCTGGTTGACCAGGTCAACCCGGGTTGATCCAAATAGACCTAAATAGCCTAAAATTAATTTTAAATCAATTTCATGCCTTCGAGTCTCGACCCATGGGCTCCCTTGACCCTTCTTGACTGATTTGACCAAGTCAATCGTTGACTTGGTCAAACCATGTCTTAAATAGGTTAAAATAACCTATTTAGAGCCAAATTAATGCCCATTCAATGCCTAATCAATGCCCCTTTGTTTTGAATCCAAATCCACAGCCTCATGATGCTATTTTCCCTCCTAAATGATGAGATATTCAATCCTAGCCGTAAATCTAAGGGTTAGGCCATTGAAATATCGAAATCTTAGGTTATTTTGGGATCTTTTTGCTCTTGCTCTAACCTCAGACCTCCTCAGGCTCTGAAACTTGGAGAGAGCATTCCCACTACCTCCCTTCATCTTCCCCAACCAGATCCCGGCGTTCTAGGCCCGCCGGCGGCGAGAACTCCAGCGAAACCGAAGCCACGAAACTTTCGGGGCTTCTACCGCTCAATCCAAGGAGATTCAGATCTTGAGGTCAAAAGAAGAAATACTCCTGCCGTTTCCACGAATCCAACGAGCCCAAGAACGCTAAAATCGGACGATTAGATCTCTCAAAATCCCTTAGAATAGGTCACAATGCTTAGGGTTAAATAGCTTTTTGAAAAGCACTTTATAAGTTGATCCAAACGTCCCCTAAGATTTCTGTTTACTCCTAGATTATATGTTTAAAATTTCGCAAAGTTTCGTCGAGTATTTTGAGAGAACGAGGCATTTTTCTATTCTAGGGTTTCGGTTCGATTCTTTGAACTGCATGAAATTGCAACCGTTGATCTTTAGATCAACGGCTGTAATCTTGCTGTTATGTGTTTGGGCCAAACATCGGATCCCAAACCTAGCCTACGTGGCTAAGTGGCAACAATCATTGCCAAGGTTCTGGGAACGAATCCTAGCGCGCCACGTGTCCCTGCTATTTAAAAACTTTATTTTAAAATCTATTTTTGATTTTAAACTTCAAAAATTCATAACTCTTCCGTTTTTGATCCGCTGTCGACGCACAGTACCTTGTTTTGAGCGTATTTGAATTATGTATAGTTTGAAATTACTTTTGGATAAAAATTATACTTTTATTGCATGCTGTTTGAAATTGCTGGTGTGTTTGCTTACCTTTTCTGCACTCTGTGGATGATGTGATGAGCGTTAGATTTACCCCTAGGTTAGGAGCGTTATATGTATATATATACTGTTCTTCCGTTCAGGTGACCATGCTCAATGCTAATAAAAGGGGGAGCATTATCATGATTTCTAATAATGTTTTATGCAGGTGCTTGCTCAGCTCCCCTAAATAAAATGAGGGCTAAATTAATAATTATAACTGCACAGATGGAGCTGCTTAACCCTCATAATTAAAAACATGGCTTGGCACAGGGTCAATGGTTTGAGTTATTTTTATTTCCATACATAACTGTTTGTGATTTTTATTAGGATAACCATGCAGGGAGTCTAGAATTTTCTTTTTTTTTTTAAATGGATGTAATAATAGTTAAGAGTTGTGAAAATGCACTATGAGTGGGATATTCTTATCAAATTCGAATTTCAAAAGAAGAAGGCATCCCTAAAGGGGAGAGTCTTCTTCCATTTGGAAGATCGAGTTGGATGACTTTAGATATTCAAAGAGAAAAGGCAATCATCCCCAAAAGAGAGAATTGTCTCTTCGTTTGAATATTCAAGCCACAACGGATCCAAGGAGTCCAAGGAGGAGAGATCCAAGGAGTCCAAGGAGGAGAGTTCCAAGGAGTCCAAGGAGAAGAAGACACCCAGAAGACTGAAGACCAATATCCCACTCAAAGTCATTTGCGTCTGTCATAGGCTTAGAAATCCGGGTTGTTGGCAGTGGTGTACGGCCACTTTATTTTCTGCATATCTGGGTTGTAATAAGGGCAATTTGCGTATGGCCATTTAGTTGATTATTCTGGATTTATATTGATGTATTTTCCTGATGTGCGCAGTAGAAAAACCTACTTTTTCTAGGTTTCTTTCTTGCATGTCGCTTTTGTTTTCTCCTGGATTTCGTTAGGCTCTATAAGGACTATAAAATTTTTCTACTCATAACTAACTCCTAAAATTTTAAGTTTTAAATAACATAGAAATCTAACGAACCTAAGAAATTGCCAGAACCGTCGGGGGTCGCATGCATATTATTGCATTTCTTCTTTTCCTTCTTATAAGACATCTCCCTGCCTGCGGGTAGAGTCCGGATAATCTGGCCTATGAGGATGAAGTGCCGGACCTAGGGAGACCCAGTCTTTTTTAAAAATTATTTTATATAAGCCTGTTTTTAAAACTCTATAGCATTCATGAGCTGACATTTCAACTAGCATGCATTACATTAGTAACCAACTAAATAAGATTTAATTGCATTAGCTAGGAGCATCTATCCCACATAAGTCCAGGACCAATTAGGAAACTCTCTAGATGTCGGTCCTATTTTCAATAACTGTACCACCCACCCATCTTTCATAATTGACTTGACAGCATGATTTTAAAGCGATTAGTTGGTTAGCTGGCTCCCCAAATCCAGGCTAGGGTAAGTCCAGATTTTGCACTGCATTAGCTAGGACACGGGTCTTAGTGTTTCGTAGAACACTAAGCCCAATCTAGATTTAGGATTCAAGGCTACTATATTCGGTCTCGTAGTATGCCTTAAATAGTAGGTAGGTCCCTTCCTTTCAGGGACCATAAATCCTACTTATTTGCGTCACAGGATGACGCTACCTCCATCTCTTCTCTCACGTATGTGATTGATTGCCTGATTTTCTTTCTCCAGTTTTCATTTAGTACCCTAGAGCTTCCGAGTGCCGGTATGAGCCACGCATGTTGATTCAGCCCTTCGGACCTTTCTTCCTTTTGGATAGGACTTCTTAGTCTATACCCCTGTGCTAATCCCACTTTAGGAGAGGATAATGTATGATCCTTAATCGAGAGTTTTCTCAGGCTCCGGCTTGGGATGTAATTAACCACGGGGGCTTGCGCCCGTGGGAAACTCGGTCCACATCTACTAAACCCCATTCGAACTACTGTATCGGATGGGGGAAACCCGTGATTAGGTCGTGTATATTGTTATCCATCAGGATGTGTTGGAGACAGCCTCTATCCTCAATGGTTAGTCGTATGCACGATCCAATCTGTCACTTCCAATTGACTCGTTCGCGCGGTGCTCTTTTAGAGGTCCACAGGTTTCTGGCGACCACGGTGGGACCAGTTTCTCTCTCCATCTTTGGATTCTATATTATATTTTCTTGTGTGCACTCCGGAATCGGTACTCCTTAGATTAGGTCCACAGTACCGACTTCCGGACTTGGGATGTGACAACATAGTTGATGTTGGTCCGTGACTCCGTGGTTGGAAAACCGTAGTTAGGTAAGGGTGGTTGGGGGACTTTAGTCAGACGAAAGTGGGTAGGCGACTATAATTGACTACAGTGGACGGGAGACTGTAGTCTGGCAATAATAGTCAAAGAATGTAGTTGGGAGATGATAGTAAGGAGGCAACAATTCGGCAAAAGTGGTCATAAGATGGTGGTCCAATTGTGGTAGTCTGATAGTGATGGTTGGGTCATTAGCAATCCAATGGTAGTATTTTGACAATTGTGGTTGGATAGTGCTCTAAGATTCTTTAAATATCTAAGCTCTCACCTCCATCTAATCCTTAGTCCCCTTCATCTAGAGAATGGATGTTTATCTAAACTTTTTTGATTGTGACATTTTGGTAAATCTAGCTAACATCTCAAAACACTTCATGAAAAAGTGATCTCAAATTGGTTCACTTTTCGTGCCAATGAATTTGTTTTGTTGATATGTTTGGTTCAATTAAAAATTTGTTGAAATCAGAGTTAGGATGATCCCAAGTATAATTTTAGAAGTTTTTCATTTGAATAGCACCTCGAGATTTGTATCCAAGCAAATGAACTTTCAGTTGATATTCAATATTTTAACAGAAAATAAATGCAAAATTAAATAACTTGTTCCAGGAAACTACATATATGAATTAGCTGATTATAACATTTGTATGTTGCAAAACAAAATTACCTCTTTAATCTGATTTAGCTCAACATCAAGAACCTGGTTGAACTGATTCTCACTAACACCATCCCTAATCAAGGTTTGCAGAATTAAGACTTAATACACAGAACATGAATCAAGAGAAACGAGGTATTAAAAGACCAGCAGACCTAAAAGATAAATGATTATAGCAGATGAAACATAGTATAAGAGCTACATCATAGAACTGAAATTTACCTGAAAATAATAATCTGCTCGGGCTTTCTTTTCCCAGAACTTACGTAAAATTCGAAAAAAGCTTCACTGTAGTTTAGAAGACGTCATATTAAAAAGATGATGAATGAGACATAAAATATACATAGTCAATGCTCAAAGTAGTCGGTTTAGAAACATAAATTATAACCAGAATGAGTCCAGTTCAGTTCACTCCTTCCTTGGTTTTCTTGTCTTATTTGGAGGTTTTTTTTTTATTTACATATCTTTTGATTTTTACCGAGAATTTTACTCTCTTAATTTATCTTTTTTGCGCATTTTTTATTTTTGATGCAGCTCTTACTGGATGTATTCCTTGTTTGAATTGGATCTGGGCTTTTCCTTTTTTAATTAAATTTATTACAATGAAATTGGGCTAGTTTCTCAAATTTTCCGAAAAAAAAAACATTTTGCTCAGAAGAGTAAAAACTTAAGTTCATAAAAATGCTTACCGAATAATTCCCTCATCGTAAGTGCCCTTACCATCAGCACGAGAAACTAGTTTAAATATGGAATCAATCATCTCTTCCTTAGGTGATTGTGTTCGAACTGATGCTCTGTATTTGGAGATCAATGGCCACTGCCTTGAACTGACGACCTATCATGGGAGTCATGAACCCAAAAAGCATCATAAGACATCAAGCACATAAAAACAGCAGGAAAATAAATACAAAACTACCTATCAGTGAGGCTTCATTTAAGGAATTTTTATTGCGTCCTCCCACCTGACTTAGAGATACGTCCTCCCAGAACTAGAATCGCGCTAAAAAATGAGAAATACCGAGCAATACCAAACAATAACAAGGAATATCATCATGTGAAGACCAATACCGAGTTATACCGAGCAATACCGAGCAATCATGGGCGGATCCCCATTGAGTTGAGGGGGGGCAAATGCCCCCCCTCAAAATTTTTTTTTTTTAATTTTAGAGGGATATTTAGGAATATTTTGGGTATTTTGGGTATTTTGCCCCCCCTCAAAAAAATTTTTTGCCCTCATTTAATCAATCCTAAGCATCTTTACCCATCCCCCACAAAAAAATTTTTTTTTGCCCACCCTGAAAAAAGAAGCTGGATCCGCCCCTGCGAGCAATACAAAAAAATACCGAGTTTTTCCTAGAAAAAACTCGGTATTTTTTTGTATTGCTCGGTATTGCTCGGTATAGCTCGGTATAACTCGGTATTGGTCTTCACATGATGATATTCCTCGTTATTATCAAATAATACCTAGTAATATCGAGCAAAAACTGACTTTTTTGGCGGTGGGAGGACTTATCTCTACGTCAGGTGGGAGGACGCAATAAAAATTCTCATTTAAGACGGTTTTCTTACTACTTCTTAAAGCAATTTTTTAATATAAAAATTAAAAAATTTGTACTTAAAAACTACTTAAAAAAACATAACGAAAGTTGTCCCAAACGAAACCTCAATCTATCTATACACTTAATTAGATGTGTACTTGACAGATAGAAACGTATGAAAACAAATTGCAAGTAAAATGCTAGCCAACATTCTCAAACTTAAAAAAGGAAAGATTACTAAAATATCCCTTGTAAAGGAATTAATTATAAGCATGCCAGAACATTACTGCAGCAATTGATGGAACATCAGATCTTCCAGGAGAACCATGAGAAACATCCATTCCCAAAATTATAGTAGCAGCCTTTGAGACAATAGGAAAAGCAGTAATGTTTTCAAGTTGTAACAAGGAGTTCATACCACCAAGCTGTGAAGTCAGGTATTAATATTTAAATAAAAGCAGATTCAAAAGAATAAGAGTGAAGCAAAACTGAAGTGTATCAACCAAATGCCTGCCTTGGCATTAATCTTCAATAACAAATTTGTTAAATACTGATTATTGACTCTTTTGGGTGCCATGCACTGTGTCACAATTCCAAATTCCACAAGGCACTTCCTCTTCCAAGGACCTACCATATATAGTATGCCCACCCATCAAATAGATTCAAAAACTCAAAACATCATGAAGTTTTGAAAGTTGCAAGATCCACACCATAGAAAATATAATTTTTTTCTCAGATAGAAAGTAAATTAAGGAGAAATTTCATACCATAGATTAAAGAATTTATTCTCTCTGATGATAGACGGCAAAGAATAAATTTTGGAGGTTCATGTAGATTTGTCATGATTTGATCAAACATATCCTCCACTCTTGCTGCAGGAAGGGCCCTCCTCATATAAGGATTTTCCTCAAAAACAAAAAGGGGCTGTTTAAAAGTCTGCCATCAAAATGATAGTCAATTAACACCTGACAAATTCAAAATGGCAATATTTAAAAGTTTGAAACTAGCATGAAAACATACAATTCCTTTCATGCTTCCACATGTGATTAGGTCGTGTATGATACTGTTTGTGTCACTTCGATCAGAGAAATTCACAACGGCCCAGCAATCCACTTCGATTGGTGTAAATAATTTCTAGAGAAAGAGAAACAAAACATTAGAAGCAAAAGTATATCATTGTGAAGAATAAGCCACTGTGAAATAGTGAAGATACAAGAACCTTGTTGTACAAATTCCAGCGGCCGTTTTTTGGTAGAAATTCTTCACCATTTCCAAATATCAGCTGCACCAAGGGAAATGCTAAAAATGAATTAAGAAAAAATTTAAGAGAAAATGATCAAAATGGTCCATCAACTCTTTGTAAGGAACCAAAATGGTCCTCAACTTTTTTGAGTCTCTCAATTCTTTAAAATTAGATTTTTTTAGTCCTAACATTTAATGTTGGGGTTAATGGTGTTAAATATAAGAGTAATTTGGTCAAATTTTAATTAAAATTTTATTTAATAGAAATTTTAAGTAATTATAATTTTTCTAAAAAAAATTATTAAATATTTCTTTAATAAAAAAATAATAATTTTGTTTTTTAATTTAAAAAATTTAAACCATATTTTATAAAATATGTGTGACTAAGTTGAAAATGACATCTATTTGTATTTGATTTCTCTAAATCAATAAATATCATATTTTATAAAATATAACAAAATTTTTTGAAATTAAAACTAAAATTATTATTAAGGAAATGTTTAATAAATTTTTTTAGAAAAATTATAATTATTTGAAAATTACATTTAATAAATGTTTAATTAAAAATGATCAAAATGCTCTTACATTTAATACAATTAACTATAACATTGAATGTTAGGACAAAAAATATCCCATTTTTAAGAGTTGAGGATTAAATTAATCCTTCAAAAAAGTTGGGGACTATTTTGATCCCTCACAAAGAGTTGAGGGACCAATTTAGCTCTTTTCTCAATTTTAAAAGGAATGAACCGGGTATTTTCTGAAAGAACAAAACATGAAAGAAGTTATAGTGCACGCAGAACAAATTCTTAGAAATAACAACATCAAATACCACAAAAAATATGAACAAACAACCTTAGGTGGTTGTAAAACACGCCCCTCAACCTGAGTGTAGTCGAGACTGATGGAACCTCCACATACTTGTAACATAGGGTCACTATCATACTTCATATATTTCAAGGCCTAACAAAGAAAAAGGAAGGAATTAATTGAAACATTTACTAAAGTGATTTAGGTTAAACAAATGTTGCAAAGATCAAGAAAACCCACATTAGTTATGGATGACATTCTTTCTTGAGGCTTTTGCATTGATTTCTCCATAAAAGAAGCTCGTTGTTGAACTGTCAGTCCTTTTGTGTATCTTTGCAAAGATACCAGATTGCAGACCTAAAACATTGCAATTACAAAATCCAAGTTCATAAGCATGAGAAATAAATTGCATTTATCTGAAGGAAAGACGAACAATAAATGGACTTGAAATCAAAATCAAGGTGGCAAAATAAACCTCAATCGGGAAATAGGCGGGGTTCTTAGACTTCCCGACTTTAATGCATGGGAGATCAGCAGAATAGCTCAATGGTGTCCTACGATGGCTCACAAAGTATTCATAGACAGTTATCTCCATAGCATTTACCTCAGAATCACCTTTTGGCTTGAATGTAAACCTACAGGTTTGATAACAGAATAAGTTGAAGTAAGATGAGGAATAGAGTAAGCCATAAAATGAATGTAAAGGTTAACCGGGAAAAATAGGAATTTTTACATACATAACACCTAAGACTATTGAAAATACATATTTAACATCTAAACTTCTATATTTACTAATATACCATCTAAAACCCCTCTTTTAATCAATTCTAACCTTCCGTTTAAACCTTCCATCAAAAATCACTATCAACGACTGTCTTCCCCATCAATGGCATTCTTTTACAGTGAATACAAGTATCTCATCGCCTCAATGGAGTGGTAGAATATAAGGAAAAAGAAATTTTAGGTGGTATATTAGTAAATATAAAAGTTTAGGTGTTAAATATGTATTTTCAATAGTTTTAGGTGTTATGTATGTAAAAATCCTGGAAAAATAATGTCCGGATGAAAGATATAGAGCAAACTCAAGTATGTTTTATTAAAAGAAGAGGTTTAGCACAATTTAGAAGTCAAGCATCACAATAAAGGCAAACAATTTACCAAAAAAATTCACGAGAGGAAATCTTACGTTTGCTGGTTGCATGGAAGTTCACTCAAACCAGTAATTTTGCATTCCATGTTTCTTATCTTTACTCGTAAATTTTTCAGCGTCCGCTTCGCCTGTATAGCAGGTTGAGCAGCAAATCACCACTCTTACCAAACAAGTTCCCATTATGTGAGATTGTATTGAAGGCCACCAACTTACTTTTCCCCAGTCAACTTGTAAAGGATCCCTCACATTTTGGTTGGCAATAAGGAAGTCAATTACTGGCCCTGGTCTAACAATAATGGTGGTAGAAACATCTGCAGGAACAGAATAGTTCAAGCATACAGTATTTACATACATACAATTATATATTTCTCTATTTACAAATTTAACACCTAAAACTTTAATATTACATACATACCATACATAGTTCATTTCATATCGAATATGAGCGGTAGAAATGAAATATATGAGTGGTGGAAAGAAAATATGAGTGGCATATTTGATATTAAAATAATATAGGGTGATATGTATGTAATATTAATGTTTTGAGTGTTAGATATGTAAATATGATGATATAGAGTGGTTATGTATATAAATTTCCCAATTATTCAGTAAAAGCAAAAGAATGATATTGATGGTGAGATCAAGAGCTTACCAATGTTTAAGGAAAGGCCACCTTGCACAGGACGCAAACTTGAGTGAAAACCTCTACACCCAATTACACCGCCACCCAAATCTGTATAGTTGGACTGATTATCATGGAAAAAGGACCGACGAACTAGATGAAAACCTCTACAGAAATAGAACAGAACAGATACTGTGATTCAAATATAAGTTTCAACATAAAACAAATATAATCACTTTGCAATAAGTACTTCTTTACTGCGTGCTGCCTTAGCATGATAACTAGAACTCTCAATGCTTCTTGAACGATTACAGTCTCGTGACCCTTTAAGCAATGCCAATGGATTGCATGGGAATTTCAGCAACGAAGCTAAGCTCAACTTTAAACGTTTTTCCCCATAATCTATGCTTCACATGAAAATCAAATACGTGGATAAGATTTCATTTACATGAAGAATAAATAAAATATAAAAGAAATTGGAATGTTATCTAACATAACAGGGAACTCATTGTTTGTCTGAGGTAGACGGCTTATTGTGAACAAAGCCTTTTCACCATCATAGGCAAGCCCGTTATTTCCGAGCTCAGTTTTATTAGTTCGTTCCATCTCATCAATAACCTTCCTGCCAATACCCCTCCCACCTATAGGTTGGCCGTCTTGATCTTTCAGGTTAACCTTCATCAGTAATACAACATCATTATGCCATGAACAACAATTGCGCTGCAGAATAAAATACAAGAACTTCATGGGAAGATAGCATACACTATAGTGAAAGAAGTGTTTATCTATATTTTGGACAGAAACTTTAAAATGGTTTGTTAATAGAGCTATCGATTGGCCTTTCTCTGCAAGTCCTGGTCTTGCCATCTGAACTCTTCTCTTCTTGAGAGGGAAACCATTTTCCTTCATAGGAACAACATGTGGGGGTATCAATCGAGGAAGAGGGAGCTCCTTTCCTTTCTTGGAAGCACTATCAGCTTCCATGGTTGTCAAATGAATAATCTAGAGACATTATGAGGAAATGGGAGAGTGATTAACTGATCAGCATATAACATTCGGAAATGCACAAATTGGCAGTAGATAATCATTTTGCATTCATGGGAAGGAATATGTTAGATACCCAATCACATTGTTGATTCATACAAAGAAAAATCAGTAATCAATAAAAAAAAAAGGTAATCAATCAAATATTATGGTAACTAAAAAGAGATTATTTAAACCATTCTAAATTAAAAACAAAACATCCAACTTCTACATCAGAAAATAAATCAAAAACATGAAAAGAGAAATAAATATGGTGATTTTTAGATTGAGACCCTGTACATATAGCATGGAGGGTTTAAGTTAAAAAAAAGAAAAAAAGACACCTAACCATTTTTGGCTTTATGATCGAGAATAAAATGATTCTAAAGATCCAACTAAAGATCATAGTAGAGATGACTAACATGCACCGTGATGGCAACGATACCGTGTGAGCACTTGGCATGCAAATGAATTTACATAAATGCCACAAAATTTCTAGATATATTAACTATCTAACACTTAAATTTATATATTACTTGTACATTTTACTCATCTCAAAGTAAATTTGGTACCTTCAGAATACATCTTGATTAATTTTTAATGAAGATATCCTATATAAAAATTTAAGGGATTTACAAACGAACCACTTAATTTTAACTAATATATATATAACACCCTAACTTTTAAATCATCCAAAATATTATTTAACTTATCTAAAATGATATACATTTTTTTATTTGATTTAGACACTAAAATATTATATAATTAAATATAAAATATTAGGTATTAAATATATTAATACATAAGAATTGCATAATAACCCTCTAAAATTTTTCCTAATTATGGGATGATGTGGCCAGAATAAAATTTGCGTCGGTTTATTAGGCAACAGCATTAAAATTCTACTTATCAGATTTACTGATGGAGTTACTCATGCTATCAATGCATTTGAAATTTTGTGGAAGAATAAAAAATATTTTATTAGAGAACAATTATGGACTTCGAATCCATAAAATATTATGCTATTGGATAGCTAAATTGCTTGTTTAAGGAATCTTAATTGTTACATGTCACATAATAATCTTCTAAACTTAGTATCAAATTCTTTTATATTTGGCCAATCAATTTAGTTATCAAATAGCATAAAACTTTAGAGCTTGAGGGCTTCATCCATCGTCATCGTCAAGAGCATAATGGTCAACATGCATCTTAAAAATGATGTGACATATTTCATCTATGTTTCAATCCACTAAACAATTAAAATATACTAAATTAAAGCACATTTTGTTAAATTTAGTCATATTTCTTGCCTACAAGCAACAAAGTTGATTTATTCATTTAGACATCTAGAGCCTTCTCACACAGATATGTCCAAATCAATGAATCAATTTAATTTCTGGTAGGTAAGAACCTTAGCTATATTTAGCTATGTGTTTTGATTTTTTTTTTTTTTTAATTGTTTAGTAGATTGAAAGATGAATAAAATATGTCAAATCGTTTTTTGTGATGCATGTTGACCATTATGCCCCATGTTGTGTGCTAAAACTTTTGCGGCGATAGAGAGATATAGAGTTTAATATCCTAATTTTGTACGCAGATCAAGCACATACACAAATAATAGAGAGGGGTGCAAGAATCGTAAGAGAAATTAGAGTTTTTACATGAAAATTTTTGAAAGAAAAGAAAAAAAAAACAACTGGGCCTCAATTAGTTGAAATAATTCCACTAGCATTTATCATTAATTGCAAATGATGCATTTTCTCAGGGGAAGGCGTTGACACAATGTAGCAAATAGATATCGTATAAAGCACATTACATGGTTGGAGTTGGAATAATCCAATGGCATGAAATCTATTCTTAAGAGATTGTTGGCCTATTTGTTTGGTCGGCATGATTGTAGTTGGACGATAGAGGTCGAAGGGACCATAGTTGGGGGATGTGGTTGGAGAGACCTTAGTCGAGTGATCGATGTCGGAGAGACCGTAGTCAGGCGAAGGTGGTCAAAGGGACCATAGTCGGGTGAAGGAGGTCAAAGGGACCGTAGCAAGGGTAACTGTGGTTGTAGAGATCGTAGTTGGACGACAAAGGTTGGAGGGACCGTAGCCCAACGATGGTGGTCGGAGGGATCGGAGTTGGATGACAGCGGCCAGAAGGATCAGAGTCAACCGATGGGGGTGGAGAAACCATAGTCGAATGATGATGGAGGGATTGTAATTAGGCAATGGAGGTCCAAGGACCATGTTTGATGGGGATTGGGTGGCAAATGTTCGACGATCACTAACCACATGTGAAAGTTTGACGGTGATGGTCAGCAGGGAAAAGTTCAACAATGTCGGCCGAGTGGAGGTCCAGTGGTGCGACCAGGCAGAGGACTGGTGGCGACGGCCTAGCGGAGGTCCAATGACCGTGGTTGAAAGGCTAAAGTCCTGTGGAATTCAACTTGCGAGAGTTTGCTGGTGGTGGTCGGCTGATGAAAGTCCAATGGCAAAGGTTGGGCAGATGTCCAAAGGTTGGTGCTTGGCTGGTGAAAGTTCGATGGTGGTGGTTGAGCTGATGTTCGACAATCAATTGTAACGACGAAGGCCGTGCAAAGGTCCGACGGTGACTTGGCAGAGGTCTGATGGCGAGGGTTTGCTGGCAGTGGTGCTCCAGGCAAGTCTTTGAATTCTTCAAGCATCAGAGCTCTCTTCCCTCTCTAGTTAAGGGTCCAAACTCCCCTTCAAGTAGGAAGTGCGGGACTATTTATAGATTTTTTGGAGAGACATATTCAATATGTATGGAAAAAATCTGGAGCAAATTCGAAGCAGTCCATCAGACATCTTGCATTAATTTCCTCAATCATAAATCATTTCTTCAGCATTTAAGTGCTTTAATGATGTCAAAATTAAGTGATCTTAAGCTTGTTGAATTAGCCTCGTAGATCCACTTAATTCAACTATAAATATGTCATATTAGATATCATTTGATTATCAATAAATGTCCTAAAGTTTTCAAATATGCTTTAGACCCTTGATTTGAGCCAATTTGGGTTTGGATTGGACTGATTTTGATGTCGTTAGATTTATCTCATCGAGATGTTCAGTTCGACTATAAGTTTGCTGAAATTGGAGTTTGAATGATCCTGAATTTAATTTTGAAAGCTTTCAATTCAAATTTGTCTCAAGAATTGTTCTCGATTAAGACAATTTTTGGCGATGTATCACGCTGATGATGAAGATGATGGATGAAGGCCTGAAGTTCTAAAATATGATGCTACTGTATAGCTAAATATGTTGGCCAAATATAAAAGAATTTGATATTAATTTTGGAAGATTATCATGTGATATATAACAATTAACATTCCTTAAATAAGTAATTTTTTTTTTTCAAAGCGAAAGCGTGAATGTTAAATACTTCGTACTCAACACAATAAACTAGTGAACAATAAATGCATTGATCGAAGAACTAGCAAAGCATTCAAGCAACAAAGAAGTTAGTACTAAGAGGAAGACCGTCAAGCTACTAAGTAATACATTTCTACTGAAAATGCAAGCCGTTTATTCAAAAGATTACTGCAACTCTAAAGTATCAGTTGAAGATCATTTCTTACAGAGCTAGAATCACCAAAAAAAAGAAAAAAGAAAAAACCTCGTAAAGTCGTAATAGCAATGCGATAAAAATGAACACAAATCCCTAAAACATTCAGGAGAAAACAAGAAAAACCTAGAAGTTCTTCTCGATGAAGCACGAAGGTCTTTACCTAAGGAGGAAAACGAAGAAGAAGAAACTTTGCTGCTCACTCTCACTTGCTGCTTTTGGTTACAGCATTGAGCCATTGACCCATCTTATTATATGGCGCGAAAAGCTTAACATGCGCCGCGCGGTAACCATACCATACGACCATTTGAAACGCCCAGTCAGTAGAAATTATTGCACTACAATTCTGTTTTAAGAAGCAATAAAAAAATAATCTTAAATTTAAATTTTTGAATGTTAGATATGTAAATAGCATGAAATAAAATGGTATCTATGTAAATCCCCCCCACTCTTTTTATTTTCCAAACTAAGCCTAAGTCACGGATTTAGCTGAATGTCGTTAGGTTTGTTGAAAGCAAAGTGTTATTTGGTTTGTTGAAAAATTAATGCATAATAAAAGGATAAAAAATGTAATATTAAAAAAAGTTGAATAAGATTCTATTTTTTTTGTTTTCCTTAGAATAAAATAAATGTAATATAAAATAAAATTATTGGATAGGACCTCTGTTTAAAATTGCGCAATAAGAGGAGCGCCTCTGTGCAATTTGACCCAAAACTGCCTCGAGGCTTACGCAATTCCTCTCCTGGCAGAGGCGTACGCCTCACTTGGATTGAGGCGCGCCTCAGAGGCGCAATTGCGCAATTCTGGCTGAGGCGTACGCCTCAAATATATGCTTAGTATATGCTTGGTACCGCTCAGTATATGCTCGGTATAGCTAGGTATTTGCTTGGTACTGTTAGGTACATGCTCGGTACTGCTAAGGAACATGCTCGGTACCACTCGGTATCTTCCCATAAAAACAACTTACGAACTTCAAAAACAGGTCGAACCCCGCCAGGGGGCAGCGCCCCCTTGGACCCCCGGCAGTCCGACATATTGTTCTATTCATCATCTTTAGTAATAGTTGTTAGTGTTAGTCTACTTGTTCATGAGTGCATGCTTTGATTGGAAGACATTGGACTCTATAGGAGAGGAGGAAGGGGTGAGAAGATTCTCTTGAAGACCCATTTAGTGATGGGACATGATTGGATTATATATGTTCTTTCTTAATTGAACTTTGGGAGTTTTGATAGACTAATATTTTGTGGTTTTGTACTTTGGGACATGATTTTATTGCATTTATTTTCTTACTTTCCTCTAATTTTAATAGTCATTTAGATGTTTTTATTGTATGATAGAATCTTACTATTTTTTACTTGCTAAAACCCTTAAATTCTCATTTACGCAATTCTTCGTCGGTGAAGCTTACGCCTCACACCGCCTCGAGGATTACGCCTCGCCTCACGGATGAAAAACGTCTCGAGGCTTATTTACGCAATTTTAAACCTTGGATAGGACGCTTTCCACTTTTCCTATAATTTGTATGAAGTAATTCAATTTGCATAATTCTCTTCGGATAAAAAATTGTTAACAAGAAAATAATAATTGAAATTTATGCCCTCTAATTATATTATAAATTCCATTTTGAAAGTAAATAAAAAAATAAAATTTTTAAATATAATAAATTATATCATTGATTAAGTTGATGTTTTAGTCATGCTCTTTGTTGCGGGCTAGAATATATGCGACGATAGAGTTAAAATTCTACGTCTTAGCGTTGTACAAATATCCAGCTCACACACAGTGAGCAGAAGATGTTTTTACGTGGAAAACCTTGAAAAGGGAAAAAATAATGGGGCCTGGCCCAGTCCGAAATGATTCCACTAGTATTTGGGAAGATTGCAATGGGCTGACTCGTCCTTGAGGGCGATTAGATTACAAATTTCAACAATTTTGTTGAAATCTAGTGACAAATGAGGATGAAATTATAGTGTCACTTGGTGGACTGGCAAAAGTCTAGTGCTACTTGAAAATTCGGGCGCCAATTAGTAACCTAACATTGGTTTGGCAGAACTTTAGCATTGGGCTATGGTCCGGTGGAAGTTCGGTATCAGATGGTGATCCAGCGAAACTCCAGGCGTCAAGTGATGGTTTGGTAGAACTCTAGGTTTACTCCAGGTGTCAATTGGCGGTCTAGTAGAACTCTGGGCCTCATGTGACGGTATGGTAGAACTTCAGGCCTTAGGTGGTGGTCTGGCGAAACTCTGGGCCTCAGGTGGTGGTAAGACAAAATTCTAAACCTCAGGTGGTGGTATGGCGGAGCTCAGGGCCTCAAGTGGTGGTTCGGCGGAGCTCAAGGCCTCAAGTGGTGGTCAGGCAAAAGTTTGGGCCTCAGGTGGTGGTCTGGCGGAGCTCAAGGCCTCAAGTGGAGGTCTGGCAAAGTTGAGGGCCTGAAGTGGTCGTCAAGTAGAAGTCCAGACCTCATGTGGTGGTCCGACATAGCTCATGGCCTCAGGTGGATGTTTGGCGGAGGTGAGGGCCTCAAGTGGTGGTCAGGTGGAGCTCAGGGCCTCAAGTGGTGGTCCGGTGGAGGTGAAGGACTACAGTGGTGATTCGACGGAGCTCAAGGTCACAAGTGGTGGTGCAGCGGAGGTGAGGGCCTCAAGTGGTGGTCTGACAGACCTCAGGGCCTCTAGTGGTGGTCCAGCATAGGTGAGAGGCTCAAGTGGTGGTCTAGCAGAGCAACGACGTCAGACAGTGATCCGATGAAAACTCAGGCAGTGGTTGAGGAGCAAGGAGGCAAGTGCGATCTCCGATCTATCTTTTAAATCCTTTGGATTTAGGGTCCCTTTTCAAGAGAAAAGGGAGCTCTATTTATAGAGTTTTGGAGTGGCATGCCTCGCAAATAGATGGGAGATCAAGGGAAAATGGGGAGTGATTGGATGGACTGCCGATATTGATTCCCTTGATCATGGATCGTTTGATAGATATTTAAATGTCTTAGTGATGCCAGAATTCAGTGATCTTGGGATCTTTGGATTAGTCTTATTGAGCTGCTCGATTCGACTAGAAGCAAGTTATGTTTGGAAAGCGTTTGGTAATCCAAATTGTGGTTCAAACCTTCCAATAGCACTTCTAACCCTTGATTTGGACCCATTTGGTCTCAAATTAAGTTGGATTTGGCATCGTTAGGTTTGTATTCCTAAGATGTTACTATAAGTTTGCTGATTTCGGAGTTCAGATGGTCCCAATTTTAATTTTAGAAGTTTCCAACTTGATTTTACATCGAGATTCGTGTCTGATCAAGATAATTTTTTGATGACGTATTAGCTGCCCCCCTATTTTCGGATGTCGAAGTTCCAGAAGTCTAAAAATATGCATCGCAGCCCGTGGGAATTTTTTGAGTAATTTGAAATTTGAACAAACTGTGATCTTGGGCATAGAGGTCTCGAATCAGTTTAAAAGTGTCAAAATTAAATCAGGAATGTTGAAAACAATTTTGGGGACCCAAAAAACGCCTGATTTAACCTTTTTGGGCCCAAAATGAGGCCCAAAAATGGCCTGGAACAGCCGGCGGCCGCTCTGCCGCTGGCAGCGTCGTGCTTCGGCACGCCCATGTGGCCTACGCCCGGATTGAGCACCGCTCGCGCCCGGCCCGCACCCGTGCCTGGCCCACACCCGGCTAGCGTTTGGCCCGCGCCTGGCCCGCATCTGGCCCATATGGATGGCCGTTGGCTAATCGCAAGTAGTTAACCTCAAATTTTTTTTTTCTTCTCTTTTATTTATTTATTTTTGGAGAGAGAGAGAGAGAGAGTGAGTGAGAGAGAGAGAGAGAGAGAGAGAGAGAGAGAGAGAGAGAGAGAGAGAGAGAGAGAGAGAGAGAGAGAGAGAGAGAGAGAGAGAGAGAGAGAGAGTTTTTTCTCTCCCATAACTTTCCTAACTCCTCCAACTCCTCCCGCACGCCTATAAATACCCCCATAAGGGGTATGAAACTTTGCCCCTCCGTTTATTCTCCCTTCTTTCGCTTGAGGCCTTCCCTTAAGCCCTGCACAGGCGGCATCCCCTATTTAAGCCCAGGGCCATTCTATGCAAGAAGGAGATTCCTCCCCCTTCTTATTCTCTCTCTCACGCTACGGCATTCCCCTAGTCATGTTTAGGTGATATCCCTTATTCAGGTCTAGGGCCCCTCAATGAGTAGGAGTTTTCCCCTCCTTTTTCTCTATCTCACGCTGAGGAATTCCTCTAGTCTTGTTCAGTGGTATCCCCTGTCCAGGTCTAAGGCCCCTCACTGAGTAAGAGTTTTCCCCTCCTTCGAGAGATTCTGCGGAGGTTCGATGAGAGTTTGACAATGGGTAGTAATTCAGCTTTATGTATAAATTTGATGAGGGTCCAGTGATGATGAAGAATAGAAATTTGGCATCGGGTAGAAGTACAACAAAAATTTGGCGATGGATAGGAGTCTGACATCAGGTAGAAATACAACGAAAATTCAGCGACAGGCAGGAGTCCAATGTCAGATAGAAGTCCATCGAAAGTCCGTCAATGGGTAGTTGTCCAACGACAGGTAAAAACTCTATGTCGAGTAGAAGCCCAATGAAAGTCTTGTGACGGGTAAGAGTCTGACATAGGGTAAAAGTACAATGAAAGTCCGGAGATGGGCAGGAGTCCGACGTCGGGTAGAAGTCCATCGAAATTCCATCGATGGATAGTAGTTCAAAAATGGGTAGAAATTCTACGTCAGGTAGAAACCTAACAAAATACTGGCGAAAAGCAGGAGTCCAATGTCTGGTAGAAGTCCGTCGAAAGTCCGTTGACGGGTAGTAGTCCGACGATAGGTAGAAATTCAAATTAACTTATATGAAAGAGGTTGAGAGGATCCACCAAGAATGTAAGAGTTATTTGAGGTTGTATGTTAGAGCACCGCTCGATGACGTTAACCTGTATGGAAGGGGTTGAGAGAATCCACCAAAGATGTAAGACCTATCCGAGGTTATATGTCAGAGCCTTACTCGATGACGTTAACCTGTGTGGAAGAGGTTGAGAGAATCCACCAAGGATGTAAGACCTATCCGACATTGTATATTAGAGCCTTGCTTGATGATGTTAACATGTATAAAAGAGGTTGAGAGAATACATCAAGGATGTATGACCTATATGAGGTTGTTTGTCAGAGCCCTAGTCGATGACGTTAACCTATATGGAAGAAGTCGAGAGAATCCACCAAAGTTGTATGACCTATCCGAGGTTATTTGTCAGAGTCCTACTCGATGACATTAACTTATGTGGAAGAGATTGAGAGAATCCATCAAGGATGTATGACATATTCGAGGTTATATGTCAGAGCCCTGCTTGATGACGTTAACCTGTGTAGAAGAGGTCGAGAGAATCCATCTAGGATGTAAGACCTATCCGAGGTTGTATGTCAGAGCCTTACTCGATGACATTAACATGTATGAAGGAGGTCGAGAAAATTCACCAAGGATGTATGACCTATCCGAGGTAATTTGTCAGAGCCCTGCTTGATGATATTAACCTGTGTGGAAGAGGTCGAGAGAATCTACCAGTGATGTACGACCTATCTGAGATTGAGACACAATAAAAATTATGTATTTCTCGAATCACGGATAATGAGATTATATATATATGTAATTTTATTATCATTTTTAAATCTTTTTTAAAGAATGAGATAATATTGAAATGAACCGAACAACATATTACTATATTATGTAATACAACAAGTCCCTATGATGACTTAGAGATATACAAATTACACTTTACTCAACACACAAGATATTCACATGGTGACAACACAATTTTTAACTTAGAAGAAAATATTAGAGATATCAAAGTGTACACTATTTAACATAAAATAGACAATAAAATAAGACAAATATTATTACTAACACAAATGCATGAAGTGTATGGTCATTTAATCTCACCAACCATTTGAATATTATTAAATGGTTATCTTTCATGTTGTTGATTTTGCCCCCTAGTAGGATCATCTTCATCCTGAGCAGGTGAGTTTTGGATGAATTGCTAGAGATATCCTTGTCCGATCAGTCTCTCAATCTCATCCTTGAGTTGTTTGTAAGCTTCAGTAGTGTGCCCACAACTAAGGTGAAAAAGATAGTATCAATCTTGCTTTCCTATATCCGGCTTCAAAGGATTAGGCCACTTAATATTTTATTGATCTTGAATGGCCATCATTACATTGGTTCGAGATATATTAAGAAGTATACTCTTCTTCTTATTCAAAGTTATTTCATGGCAATGGAGGTCTAGGAGATGGGATATTCTTTTCTTGTTTCTTTCAATGCGAGAATGTGTTATCCATTGTAGGAGCATTCTTGCGCTTTTCGAAAGGTTGCTCAAATTACTTTATATGAGCATTGATGGCTTCGTCTTCTAATATTTGCACCTCCACATGATGGAGCAGGTCGGCATATGAATGAACTTTATATCATATAAGCGATGAATAAAATTACCTAGGGTGGAGGCCTCCAAGAAAAACCCCTCTCAACAATTCAGGATCTACCCCTATAATTTGTCGAGCCTTAGTTGAAAATCGTTGGAAATACTCCCTAAGTGATTCTCCTTCATTCAGGAGAATCCCAGAGAGATGAGAAGAATCCTTAATAATTCTTCGATTGGAGACAAATTGTTCGATGAACACCTTGGCTAATTTGACAAATGCGGGGATTGTTCCAGCTGGAAGTGAATAAAACCACATTCATGCTTATCCCTTGAGGGTGGCAGGAAAAACTTGGCATAAGAGCGCATCTGAGGCTTGTTGGACATGTATAATGGTCCTATAATGATCGATATGCTCGTATGCGTTGGATGTCCCTTCATAAGAATCGATACTCCGTAGTTTGAATCCTACCAGAAAGGGGTGTTGAAGGATGGCTTCGGTTAGGGGTGATGACTTCTGTAAGTCCCACTGACGATGAGATTTCCTTATACCCTCATGGGAAACTGTTCTCGGACAAATCTTCATAATTCATGGTGTAGGGCGTTACGAGGGAGTTCAACAATACGCTGTCGGGCTGAGTCTTTGGGGATGTCTGGAAGAATGTTATGTTGGCGACCTATATGCGAAGGATGGGTAGAGGTTGCTGTGTCAGCAAGCTCATTGTCTTGATGTGTCAGAGGACGCATCCTTGGTGGAGGAAGGGGAATCTCACCATAAAGATGTTCTGGTTAAACATCTTCGAAACCTGATGGATCTTGAGGAAGAAGAATCTCTTCTTGAGGTGCTAGTGTCGATTGTCGAGTCTCTCGCAAGAGTTAAATGATCTCATTCTGAGATTCCTCTATCTTTCTAATGCGATCTTCTAGGGAAGGCCCTGAAGTTTCTTCTCTAGCAGCATTATTCCCCCGGGATAAAAAGAGGAGGATGTCTGGCATCCCTGGTTCATGGAAGAATTCCTGGATTGGTGTGAGTTGGAGCGGAAGGCTCCCAAGATGCGATTGCTACGCTTGTTGGCCATCAAAGTGGTGTTTAGGATAATGGGATTGAGTTTTCTATAGACGACGCTAAACTGTTGTGGGCTAGAATATACGTGATGATAGAGTTAAAATTTTGTGTCATAGCGTTGTACAAATATCCAACTCACACATAAAGAATACAAGATGTTTTTACGTGGAAACCCCTGTAAAGGGTAAAAATCATGGGGCCTGGCCTAGTCTGAAATGATTCTACTAGTATTTGTGTAGATTATAATAGCCCAACTCATCCTTGAGGGCGATCAGATTATAAATTTCAACCGTTTGGTTGAAATCTAATTATAAACGGGGATGAAATTATAACATCACTTGGTGGATTGGCAGAAGTTCAGTGCAACTTGAAAATTTGTGCGTTAGTTAGTAACTTAGCATTGGTTTGACAAAACTTTAGTGTCGGGTGGTGGTCCGGTGGAAGTCCGGCATTAGATGGTGATCAGGAAAAACTCCGGGCATCAAGTGATGGTCTGGTAGAACTCTGGGTTTACTCTGGGTGTCAAGTGGCGGTCCGGTAGAACTCTGGGCCTTAGGCGGTGGTCTGGTAGAACTTAGGGTCTTAGGTGGTGTCATGGTGGAACTTCGGGCCTCAGGTGCTGGTCTGGTAGAAGTTTGGACCTTAGGTGATGGTCTGGTAGAGCTTAGGGCCTCAAGTTATGGTTAGGCAGAAGTTTGGGCCTCAAGTGGTGGTCTGACAGAGCTTAGGGCCTCAAGTGAAGGTCTAGCAGAGGTGAGGGTCTCAAGTGGTGGTTCGGCGGAGCTCAGGGCCTCAAGTAGTGGTCCGGCGGAGGAGAAGGCCTCAAGTGGTGATCCGACGGAGCTCAGGGCCTTAAGTGGTGATCCGGCAGAGGTGAGGGCCTCAAGTAGTGGTCCAGTGGAGCTCAGGGCCTCAAGTGATGATCAAGCTGAGGTGAGGGGCTTAAGTGGTGGTCCAACGGAGTAGCAACGTCAGGTGGTGGTCTGGCGGAACTCAGGCGGTGGTCGAGGAGGAGCAAGAAGGGAAGAGCGATCTCCGATCTCTCTCTTAAATCCTTTGGCTTCGGGGTCCCTTTTCAAGAAGAAATGAAGCTCTATTTATAGATTGTTAGAGTAGAATGACCTATAAATAGGTGGGAGATCAAGTGAAAATGGGGTGGTTGGATGGACGGTCGATGTTGAATCCCTTGGTTATGGACCATTTGATGGATATTTGAATGTCTTAATGATGTTGGAATTCAGCGACCTTGGGCTCTTTGGATTTGTCTCGTCGAGCTGCTCGATTCGACTATAAGCACGTTATGTTTGAAAACTATTTGGTAATCCAAATTGTGGTTTGAACCTTCCAACAATGCTTCTAACCCTTGATTTGGACCCATTTGGGCTTGAATTGGGTTGGATTTGGTGTCATTGGATTTGTATTCTCGAGACGTTCATTTTGACTATAAGTTTGCTGAAATCGGAGTTTGGATGGTCCCAATTTTAATTTTGAAAGTTTTCAACGTGATTTTGCATCAAAATTCGTGCCCGATCAAGATAATTTTTTGATGACGTATCACTCTTATTGATTTTTTAAATTCTAATAATATGTGTGTTGCAGGCTAAAAAATTTGCAACGATAGAGTGGAAAGATTTTATATCTTAGCAATGTACGAAAATTCAGCACAGAAACAGACACTTAAGATGACAGAAAAATACCAAATTTTTTTTGTGGAAAGCCATGAAAAAAGAAAATCATGAGGCCTTGCCTAGTTGAAATGATTCCACTATTGTTTGAATATGTTACAATGGTTACTCACCCTTCAACTCGAGAATAAGGTGAATACAATATGTTAAAGATCTTGCCAAACTTTGGATGTGTATTCCTGAGCTTGAATTAATGACAACAACACATGAATGAATGACATATGTTAAAAATATGGTCACAACAGTTAGGAGACTGTTCAGAAAATGTCTAGTGACGGTTGGAGATCCAACGATGTCCAACGAACAGGCGGAAGTCCGACGATGGTCGATGGTCGAGAAGAAATCTGGTAGTGACCAATGAACGGGCATAAATTCGATGAAGGTCAATGGAGGCTCGAAGGTGGTGATGGTGGTTGTCAATGGCATAGTTGGTGGTGGTCATTGACAGCGATGGCTAGAAAATGCAATAGAGCTCACTAGTTCTCTCTCCTCCTCTTTCTCCGCCCACCATGTGAAGAATGAAAGCATATTTATAGTTTTTGGGAGTGTCATGGCTAGGAAATATGAAGAAGATCAAAGGCAAGTTGGAAGTATTCCAACGGACGGCTGATGTCATCTTCTTTTATTATGAATCATTTATTAAGCATTTAAGTGCCTTAATGATGGAAGAATTAGACATTCTTAGGCTCGTTGGATTCATCTCGTCGATCCGCTCGATTTAACTATAAATGTCACATCCAAATATTATTTAGTCATCCAATTATGCTCTGAAGCTTTTTAGTAGGGTTTGGTCCTTTGATTTTAGCTCATTTAGGCTTGGATTGGACTAAACATTGTGCCATTGTGATTATCTCACTTAGACAATCAATTTGACTATAAGTTTAATGAAATCAAAGTTAAGATAGTCTCAGATTTAATTTTTTGAAATTTCTTACACATATTTACATCAATATTCATGCTTGATCAAAATCTTTTTATGTTGACATATCAATGTACATGTTCCACATGAGATTAACTTACTTTTTAAATAACAAATGATTATGATTGTGACATTTGAAAGAAATAATTATATAAATTTAAAGAAAAAATTTATCAATTAAGTCAGCTTCAAATTTTATTTGGAAATAAGTATAAAAAATAAATTTTTTAATATTATCACAATATTAATTTTATATATATATATATATATATATATATATATATATATACCACTTTCTTATAATCATCTTGCATTAATAATAATAAAGGTATATGATCCTTATATCTTAGGGTTCCTTTGAGACAACTGTAACTTTTTATAAAAGTGATTCTAAAATTGTTGTGGAGAAAGTAGCTATTTCAAAGCTCTTGTAGAAAGCACATTCCCAGCACAAATTTTTGCTTTTTTTAAAATCTATAAAAAAAATTACAGCCAAACAGAAACTATAATTGCAGTCTCAAAATCAAAGCAGTAAAAAAACTATCCCTAACGAATCCTCAAACTCAACACCACCTAAAACTATTTCCAACTTGATTATTATTTTTGAAGTTCCTAATGTGAGGAAAATTTAGCATCATTTTTTTTTTCATAGTTATATCCATGCCATTTAAACCCTAGTCTTATGTAAACCATAACACATAAAAAATCATTGGTCATTTGCAAGAGAAGAAGTCCTTTGGCTTACAACATTATTTGGAATTAAATATTTCAATTGTGAATGAGAGTTGAATGGCTATATGGCTTACTTACATTTCATTTAAGCAATGACCCCTTCTGACATGATGCAATAAATGAGATGAAAATTGAGAGTTTTTGTCTTACACACACTGCCATTTTCAATAATTTTAGCAAACCCTTTTAAATACATGTTACTATAAGTCAATGCACAAATACATTATTGGAATAGCTCTGTCATGTTCAATAGTTTTGGCAAATCCTTTTATATGCAAATACATTGAATGTAATTTAATGAATTAATAAATATTTTGATTCATTTTAAAAAATTCGAAGGACCATTTTAATTCTTTTCTCTATTGATTATATCATCTTTTTATGATAGATATATCTTTCTATATAAGATGAACTCCAATTATTGAAACAATATGCCCACTTTAAAGTATTGAATTTATCTTCATCAATAATAGTTCTTCTATTTATGATTTATTTAAAAGAGTTCTAAGAATATATATATATATATATATATATATATATATATATATATATATATATATATATATATATATATATATATATAAACCCCTCACATCTATGGAAGATGTCTTGAAAATACTTCGGTATTTTTGTACTAAAACTTCGTTTTAGAAAGCAATAAAAAAGCCGTCCCAAACGTAGCCTTAACCTAATGCTTTGACTTAGAATCATGTATATTTTGCTAGTCATCATGAACATGCATTTAAAATAAAATGAACTCCACCTCACAACAAGGAGGTCTAACAATCCTTTTGAGTCACTTTGATTTGAGAGATTATTCTGTGCGGTATCCGAACACGTCCGAAGGCCAATCGAGACGTGTCACATCATCCAATGCACTGTGCATTGGGTGACATGGTGTGTCTAGATTGGCCTCCGGATGCGTCTGGACACCGCAAAAAATAGGTTTTCCTTTGATTTAGGCTTCGTTTGGGATGATTTTATTACTGCTTCTTAAATTAGCTTTTTAGTATAAAAATTTAAATTTGCGTACTACAAAGTTGCTTTAAGAAAATAAAAAAACTGCCCCAAAAGAAACATTTTTATTTTGTTGCAGCTAAAATTACTTATTTATGCTATAAATTATAAAATAGTGTCTTATTTGTGCTTCACTCGTGTTTGCACATGAGCATAAAAGACTATGGTTGTAATATACTGAGCTGACAATGGAGCCGAATGACTTAATCAAATCAGAACTCAACATGCTTAGGCTTTAAGCTGTTATTTTAAAAATCTAAGATAACCTGAAAATGGACTCAATTTGTGATTTGGATTGAGCTCAAATTAAGCCAGCCAAGCCAAGCAAATGAATGGAAGTTTTACTTAGGCTTTATTTGGATTGGCTTTCTTACTACTTCTTAAAGCAGTTTTTTAATATAAAAGTTTTTATGAGAGTCAAGTTAAATACTGGACTAAGAAATTATTTTAGAAGTTTGAAAATTAGTTGCAATCGAATTGACATTTGGCTTGAATTGAACTTGAATAAAAGTTCATGAGCCATGATCGGATCGAATCGAGCCAAATTTTAATTAGACTTGCCTCAACTCGAGATCACGATGAATTACTTTAAGCTGTTCTTGAGCCAAAATTGAGTCGTGCTATAACTATAACCACATAAATAGGCATAGTGGCATGCACACAAGCCTCAAACTGACAAACAAAGTGTTTTTGATGTAGCTTGTATTATACAAGACCAATTTATACGGAGCTTTTTTACCGAGCAAGTAAATACAAGAAGTATTATAACTTTTTTTCACATATATTCTAGCTAGGGAAAGTGGGAGGAATCTCTACGTCAAGGAAAACTAATGTTGACGTTTGTAATACAAGAAATTTCATTTTTTACAAAGTAAATACAAGAAATTATCCTCATCCTCAAATTTTTACAAGGTTCTAAAAAATGAATCGGGCAGGTTGATTCAACCATGAACCGGTCATAAGGCCAATTTGATTCACTCTAAAACCTGCTTATGCATTAAATTGGACTAAAACACCATGCAACATCTTGACATAGCTCCATCACTCCATATGATCTTAATATATGAAAACCCAAAAAGCAATATAAACAATAGCAAGAAAAAATTTCTAAATGATGTGAGACTAAATAGATGACTAGATGAGTTAAGTTTATGAAGCTCACAACATATATATTATTTTTAAACAAATTTTGCAATTAATTCTTTATATTTTATTATATGAATAATATTTATCTTTCAGTTAATGATAATAATAATAATTTATTTATATACTATAAAAAATAATTTTTATCTATTTATTAGTAACAAATTATTTAACAAAAATAATTTTTAGATGTAAATTTATAAAATAAATTTGACATATAACATGTAGATGTAAAATATATTTAAACATACACCATAAATTCTTTGCAAGAGGATGTACCTTGGTGTATGCTTTTTGCTAATGATATTCTTCTTGTTGAGAAGACTAGAGAGGGAGTTGAAGGTAAACTTGAATTATGGAGGTCAACCTTAGAGTCTAAAGATTTTTGCTTGAGTAGATCTAAAACGGAATATATGGAGTGTAATTTTAGTAGTAATAGACCTACTGAGGGGATTGTGACTTTGGGCGATCAAGTCATTAATAAGAGTACACATTTTAGATATCTTGGATCTATTGTTCAGAGTGATGATGAAATAGATGGGGATATTATCAGTAGAATTCAAGTTGGATGGTTGAAGTGGAGGAATGCATCGGGCTTATTATGTGATAGAAATGTACCCCTCAAACTTAAGGGCAAATTCTATAAGATGGTAGTGAGGCCTACAATGCTTTATGGTACTGAATGTTGGTCATTAAAAGAGAAGTATAATACTAAGTTAAGTGTGATAGGGATGAGGATGCTCAGGTGGATGAGTGGCTTTACCCTTAGAGATAGGATACGACATGAGCATATACGTGAAAAGGTTGGAGTAGCTTAAGTAGAAGATAAGATTAGAGGTATTAGATTTGACTTATGTTAAGAAAGGTAGGGGTAGACCTAAAAAAACTTGGTTAGAAAATATTAGGAATGACCTTTCTTTATTAGATTTAAACGAGAATTTAACTTTTAATAGGACACAATGAAGAAAAAGGATTCATGTAGCCGACCCCACGTAGTGGGATAAAGGCTTGATGTTGTTTTTTTTTTTTTTGTATACACCATAAATTAATAATTATTTGTATTAAATTTATAAATTTATATTAAATATGAATCAAATTTCAAAATTTAATGTATTTAAATTTAAATTTATAGAAACTATTATTCATGTATGTTTTTTTTTAGTCACACATTTATATTATTACATGATTATTATATTATATTATTTCTTTTAAATAAAATTTAAATAATTTTTAATATTTATTAAATCATCTGATTCAACTCCAATCAAATTATTAAACCTTGAATTTCTTGATCTTCTAATTCAATATCTGATCCAAATTTTCCAACCTTAAATTTTTATCACATATTTTCTAAACTTATCGGTCAAGTGGCATCACAATGTTCAAACCTATCTTTCCACATCAATGATGTGTCACATCAAAATAAATAAAAATAATTCTAAATTCATACTGGCATGAAGAACACAATCTTGTTCTCGCATGGCTTATCTGTAGTCCACACAACCGTCCATTTATATGATTGTGTCCATAGACAGGGGATACAGTCACCACAGTTAAAAAATCACCTCACTTGATTTTTAGTTTTGTACTTAATTTTAAATTCATTAAGGTTTTGAGCAAATTACAACTCATATATCCGAATGATTTCCATCCGGATTCTCAATCTATTATGTGCGGAATCCGGACAAAAATTATTCAGATATATGAGTGCACATAATGTGTATAAATTTGTACATAAGATATATCAAAATTTTGAAATACTATATGTATATTATATGTACATAATATATATACTCATAATCCGGACGAAAAAAAGGCTTGGGCTTGGGTTTTTATTAAAGGACAAATTTGTTTGGAGTAATGAATCTTGATTTTAACTTACGAAAATTTACATACATAGCAGTCAAAATTAGGCTCAAAATCATCCTTTTTAACATGAAAAAAAGTTACTTTTTCTCACGAGTCAGCTCTCTTTTGACACGAATGCCTCTGGACATAGGCGAATTATTACATCCGATCACCTGACAGAGAGATACATCCGGATTTCTCTCTGTCTATAGTCAAAGCACAGTCAAAACGCAACTGTTACAGTAACTGCGCTTTACCGTATATAGAGAGAAATTTTGATGTATTGGTTTCGCGTGGTGTTGCTAAAAAAGTTTTCTTTTTTTCGCTCTGCTAGGGTTTCCTTCCCCTGCTGAGCCTCTTCTTTTCCGCCTCCCCGCCGGCTTGGCCGGAGGCTTTTCTCCATGGATTCGACTCTGCATGCAGCGGATTTTCCGCCTCTCTGTTCAGCTACTGTTGCTCCTCCCGCCTCCAAGAGGAACTGGAGTCAGATTTTTGCTCCCGACGCGTCTTCTTCTGCCCCTAAAATCTTCAGTTTTTCGCATCACCCTAATGAACCGGATGTTATTCCTTTTTCCGGTGAGAAGCTTGCTCAGGGAAGTGATGATTGGAGTATGTGTTTGGTTGGATACTCCATAGGTCGCAGACCCTTCTATGAAGCGCTTTTGAATGCTTTAAACAAAACGTGGACTTTGAAAGGTTCTCTCAATCTTCTTTCGCTAAGCGATGGTTTTTTTCTTCTGCGATTTTCTTGTGTGGAAGATTACGACATGGCTTGGTCTAAAGGTGTTTGGTTCCTGCTTGGAAAACCTTTTGTGCTCCAGAAATGGCATCCTAAGTTCAAACCGAAGAGGGAAAATTTCTCTTCGGTTCCGATTTGGGTCAAAATCCACGACCTTCCCCTGGCTTGCTGGAATTCTGAGGGCATTTCGAGGATAGCTAGTAAGATTGGAGTTCCCTTGGCTGCAGATCACCTCACGGAACAAAAGACAAGATTGACATATGCTCGTATCTGTGTTCTGGTTGATTGTAATGCCACATATCCAGATGAAATCAAGATTTCGCTGGATGGTGATGTGGTTGGGCTTAAGGTTCAATACGAATGGAGGCCTTCTCCTTGTGATCACTGTAAGTCTTTGGTACATTACTCCTCTTCTTGTCCGTTAAATTCTACTCCTTCAGATAACGCTCAAGGGAAATCTCTGTCTAATCCTCGTGGAAGAAGCTTCAGCAAAAAACCGGGTAACATGTTTCATTCCCGTCCTCCTTCCAGACCTCCTCGGTCTGAGCCTAAACCTACTGAAGTCTCTACTTCAACCCCTGCTGATGCAGCTTCTTTACCTATATTACCTTTGCATACCAATTCCATCGGGACGCCTTTAAATTATCAACCTCATTCTCCTTCCCCCACTTCTAAATCGCCTTCCTCTCGGACTATTCCCAGCAAGGAAGATCCCCCGACCCCTGTTGTGAATCCGGTTGTTGTGGATGTCTCGGCAGACAACAATGTGGTTAATATCCCAAATTTAAACATTCCCACTGCAGAACTCTCTGCTTCCTCTACCTCGCTTTTGGTTTCGCCTCAAAAGACATCGAATGATATTAATTCTCCCAACAAATTTGAAATTCTCAGTTCCCACACTGATATTGATATGAATGAAAATATGGCCTCCTCTTCTGATATTGTTGGGAATGCTCTCAATCAGCCAGGAAAGGGGAAAAAATAAGTTACGTCAGACATCTCTAAGAAATCTGCTAAGGGAAAGCAGAGTAAAAAATCCCAATCCCTTCATATTTCCTGATGTTCTTCCCTACCATTGGTTCGTGGAATGTTCGGGGTTTTAATCACGCTGAGAAAGTTCTCAGCTGCAAACGTCTTATTAAATCTTTTAAGCTTGACATGCTTTGTCTTTTGGAGACTTGGATTCACTCCCCTTCTCTTGATGATCCTTTTTTCGAAATATCTCATTCTCTCTTCCCTAGTGAGGAGAGCTGTCATAATTTTCATCTGACTTCTTCTGGTATAATCTAGATAAAATGGGACTCAAGTAAACTCTGTTTTACTCCTAATGTTATCACGGAGCAAATGATCAACGGGAATGTTTTGGTAGGAAACTGTTTCTTGTTTCAGTTGACTATTGTCTATGCAGCTAATAACGCTTTTGACAGAAAGGCTCTTTGGCTTTCGATTGGTTCGGTTGCCCCTCCGTCCAATATCCCCTGGTCTCTGTTAGGGGATTTTAACTGCTGTAGATTTAGCTCGGAAAAATCTGGAGGTTCTCCCCTTCATCATTCTAATTTGGTATATATTAATTCTATGATTTTTTATAATGGTTTGTTGGATCTGCACTCGGTTGGTAGTTTTTATACTTGGTATAACCAGCAATCTGTGAATCCTATTTTTATCAAATTAGACCGGGTCCTTATTAATGACCAGTGGAAGAGGCAGTTCCCCTCTACTTTCTGCTCCTTTCAAAGTTCTTCTTGTTATGACCATTCTCCAGCTATTCTTCATCCGGGTTTACCTTCTAATTCTCATCACATATTCATGTTTAAGAACTTCTGGACCAAGCAAGATAGCTACTGGTGTCATCTTTTAAATGCTTTTTCTGTGCCTTTGAATGGTAATCCGTTATCTCATCTTTCAAATGTTCTAAAGCAGTTTAAAGGGACCATTAAAAATCTTCATTGGGCAAACTCTCATTTTCTTAACACTCATTTGGATGTTCTTCAAGCGAAACAATTGAACATCCTGGAGCTTATTCAGGATAATCCATTGGATGTTCATCTTATCTCTTCTCTCAGAGAATCCAACCTTGAGATTGCGAATGCCACTTCTATGCTTTCTAGCTGGATTATTCAAAGAGCTAAATCTAAATGGTTGCATCATGGTGAGGATAACCTCAAATTCTTATATGTAAAGATTAGAAGTAGACAGGGGAGCACTAAATCTGTTGTTAATTTATTTTCTTGCAATCCTGACACAACTAGAGAGGAGGTAATTCACTCGATTATTGAGTATTTTCAAAAACTGTTTAACCCTCCACCTCCTTCTTGCAACAATATAGAAATTTTTCCCATTGGCTCGGTTGTTCCGGATTTTTATGCTGGATTACTCACTGCTCCTATTATGAATGATGAAATTAAAGCTGCTGTCTTTAAAGGCTCCTCTAATTCTTCACCAGGTCCGGATGGTTTTAATTTCTATTTCTACAAAGCTGGTTGGCATATTATAGGGCCTTTAGTCTGCAAGGCTATTAAATCATTTTTCTCTAAAGGATTCATACCTAGTGGGATGAAGGCCACCGCATTGGCTATCATTCCTAAACACCGTAATGCTTCATCAATCTCTGATTATAGACCTATTTCATTATGCAATACTATATATAAAATCATTGCTAAAGTGATTGCAGGCAGGCTTAAACCTATTTTGCCTCTTATTGTCAAAGACACTCAAGCTGGTTTTGTGAAATCCAGGATTTCCACTGATAGCATTCTTCTTGCTAACGATATTTTATCTTTTGTTAATGAAAGAGGTACGGGGAATATGTTTTGTGCTAAAATTGATATAAGGAAGGCTTTTGACTCTGTTTCTAGGGAGTTTTTGCTTGCGAGACTGCTTCAAAAAGGTTTCCCTAGAACTTTCATTTCTTGGATTAAAGCTTGTATTTCAAATGTGAACTTCTCGGTGGTCATAGATGGAGCTTTGGAAGGTTTCTTCCCGTCTTCTGCGGGCCTTAGGCAAGGCTGTCCGCTAAGTCCTTACCTTTTTTGCTTAGTGATGGACACATTCTCTAATCTTTTAGAGGCTCGTGGTTTCAAGGGTTTTTCTACTGATAATTTTAACCTTTCTCATCTTTTATATGCTGATGACGTGTTAATTTTTGGTGAAGCTTCATTAGAAAATTGCAGACTACTTTCTTCTATCCTTAAAGAATTTGGAAATGCCTCGGGTCTGCATGTGAATTATGACAAGTGCTCTGTTATGTTCTCTAAAAACCAAAGAAATCAGGATATTTTGTGCGATGCTTTATCTATTCATAATATTTGCTCCAAGATCTCCTATCTTGGTATCCCCATCTCTTTTAATAGGCTGAAAGTTGCTGATTTCTTGCCTTTGATGGATAGCCTGCACAAAAAATTCACGGGATGGAAAGCTAATCTTCTTTCTCTAGCTGGTAGATTGCAGTATCTTAAATTCACTATTCAAAATACTATTGCATATTGGATTAGGGGTTCTATAATGCCTAAAACTGTTTTTAAGTTTTTTAAGAAAACTTGCTCTAGATTCTTATTCTTTGGTGATATCACTTCTATTAACAAGCTACATATGGTTTCTTGGGAGAATGTTTGTAAGCCTAAAGAGAAAGGTGGTTTGGGTATACCTAGCTTGCATGCCATTCAATTTGCATTTAACTGTTCTGTTATTCATAGAATGTATAATTGCATTTCTCCATTGTCTGTTTGGCTAACTTCTCATTATACATCACCATGGAGGCCTCCAAACCATAAAGCGAGTAAATTCTGGATTTCTGTCTGTCACACGGCATCCTCTGTTAAATCATATTTTAAGTTTGTTATTACACCCAATGCTCCCATTTCTCTATATTAGGATCATTGGTGCAATAATAACACTCTTCAAGACTTTGTGGGCAACATTCCGATGGAATTTTTCTCTATGCCTTTACTGAAACATTATATTGCTAATTCTGCTTGGAATTTGGCTGCTGCTGTTCCTCAGCAGATAAAGGAAAAAATTTACAATTTACCGATTTCTAACACTGCTGGTCCTTGCTTAATTTGGAAGGATTGTGTTAATGTTAAATTTAAGGATTTCATTGAGGAGTATTACTGCTCTTTGCCTTCTTGCTCTTGGCACAACTTTGTCTGGCACCGGAAAAATGTTTTGAAGCACTCTGTTTTTGTTTGGCTTGCACTGGTAGGAGGACTTAAAACACAGGATGCCTTGAGACTTAGGAATATTAATGTTCCTGTAATGTGTTCTTTCTGTTCAATTGCCCCAGAAACTGTGAACCATATCTTCTTTGAATGTAATTTCACATTCTATATTCTTAACTCCCTTCTCCCTATCACTAAAAATTTTTTGCTTAGACCAACTATGCTGCATCTTATGGAATGGCTGGAATCTGAATTTTCTGGTGTCCCTCTTTATAAAGAGTTCTTTATGCTTATGGTTTGTGGGATTATTTATTATCTCTGGAGGGAGCGTAATAGAAGAAGATTTGGTAATAAAATTCAAAGTTTTTCTTCTTTGATCTATTCCATCAAAAATGTTATTTTGGGCAAGGTTGCAAAATGGAAAAACTCGACACTTTTGCTGGATCATATTTGAGTTGGCTGGTAGCAGGTTCCATGAGAGTTTTTCGACTGTTTTGGAGGAGTTGGCTATGTAGTAATTGTTGGTTTGTATCTGAGCTAAATCTGCTTGGATGTTGGCTAAGCATTTTGGATTTGATCTGTGGTACTGGGGAATACATCTTTGTGCGGCAAAACGTTTATGCGGTTCTTGTCCCTTTCGGGTCCCTCGGGAATTTGAGTTTTGGGACTGCCTGGGCGATGATGATGCTCCCTTGCATTATCCCTTGGAAGGTCTATTGGCAACCAGGGATATGTTTTCTTATTTTTCTGATAAAATCTGAGTCCAGGCAGTTAGCATCGGGAGCTTTGTTCTTTGCTAACTACCTGGACTTGATCTTTGGTATATCTTTTTGTGCGGATTGTTGCTGGTTGAATTCGAACGTAGCTCTTTATCTTCAGCTATATATCAAGTTTTTGAGAAGCTGATATCTTCGGCTTCTTCTCCAGGATTCAGCTTTGTGGTCTTAGTTGCTGGAAACGTTTTTTTTTGGATTTACAATTCTGATGGTTTTTTGATATCTTATTTATGTCATTTAGCCATTTACTTGTAATATTTTTCTATTTTCTCCTTTTTTTTTTGGGCTTCTTCAAGCCAGCCTTTTTGGCCATTGTATCTTATTTGTTGACATGTAACCGTTTCTTTTAATATAAGGGCTTTGCCCAAATTTTCCCAAAAAAAAAAAAAAAAAAATTTTTGATGTATTTCTTTGTCAGGTAACTGGATCTAATAATTTGCCCTGGACAGAAGCTTCTCTTTTCTCAAAATAGCCATTTTAGGACTTTCCAAGCATGGTTGATCTGTAGTTCGCGCAGAGATCCACAAAATAGCAGCAAAGACAGTTGAAGTTCTTCTTCTTCTTCTTCTTTATGTTTCGTTTATGCTGAAAACCAGTAGAAGTCCGGAAAATAAAAGATACGGAAGAAAAGCTAGAACATGAAACATCCCATTCCAGGCAACTTACAGTCGCATTGCTTCTTCCCACCCAAAATTTGATTTTGGCATCAGTTTTCTATTGTTTTTTTTTTTTTTTTTTTCTGAAATCTTCAGGTGATTGGGAAGTCTAATCAACATTCTGTAAGCTTGTTGTTTCAGTGCTAGCTTATTTTTCTTCCCTAAAAAATATCTATAAATTTCATTCCATTTTTTGCAGTTATTGAGATTGAAAATTCTGTACTTTTTTTTTTCTTTCTTCCAGGAAGGGTTATCAACTTATCATGGGGTTTACATATGGAAAAAATTTGATAATTCGTGCGTTGGTGTTGATGAAAACTTTCAGCCCTCATCATCTTGTTCCCGATGTCTCTTCGAGGGTCCCTGGAGTGGTGCGCATTAAAGTGCGCACCTCTTTAATAGCTTTCTAGGTTTTTGTTCGTCTTCATCAGATGCTGATGCTAATTTATTCTGATGTGGTATGAAGGATTTTTTCTTAAAATGCATTAAGAATTTATTAGATTTGGACGAATTCTAAATTCATTAAAAAAATATATATTATGAGATATTCTAAGGGGGTGTTTGGTCGCAGGATTTAGGCCGAATTTGAGGTGGATTTGAGCAAAATTTAGCCAAATGGCCTAAAATGCAAAACCAAATATCATGGCAAACAAAATCCGATGTAGACGGAAAATTCCGCAGATTCGCTCTAAATCCCGGATTTCTGAAATCTTGTATTTTATCGGATTTACGAAATTCATGGCGCTAGAGTGAGAGTCCGCTCAGTAAATCTTGCTCTATAGCCAAACAATCACATAAGATTTAAGAGTATTTATCATGAATGTTACCAAACAGTTTTCAGGATTTAAGCTCCTCGGGATTTCCGAAATCCGGATTTAGAGGATTTACGAAATCCTACTTAAATCAAATCCGGGGTGCTACCAAACAGCCCCTAAATGTCTTATGCAAATGTTTTGTATTTAATTTACATTAAATTTAAGTGATAAGCATGTAATATTAATGTTTTATGTGTTAGATATGTAAATAGCATGAAATAAAATTATATGTAGATAAATTTCCCTTCTTTTAATTAAAACTTTTACTATCTACAGCCAAACAGCCCCTAAAATAGAAAACTGTACAATTTGCAGGTACAATGATAATTGGAGAGGATAGAAATCTGTGCCAGAGAATCTTGGAATATTTATATGTATACATGATTGGTTGGTTGTTTATTTGATGCAAGAAAGTTGCGTCCTTTTTTGCATTTTATGCCATAATCTATAAGCTCTGCATGCAGACCATGAGCCAAGTTTGAGAAACTGTGGAATGGAGATTCAGACAATGGGGTTTCAGAAAAATGGCAGTGCTGGTTGCAGAAAGCAAACCCACCTGGAGTTTTAGCCAAGCAAAGTTCCCTTTGCAGTCTCACCCAACGTCAATGAAGTTCAGAACAATTTAGCTGAATCATTAGAAAGCATGAACCTTGAAAACCTTCTCGAGAATGTATTTCCTCCTCAAGAAGTGAACCAATCTGCATTGGAAGACCTCGAAATATCAAGATTTGTTAGCAAGAACACGGTGGATGAGGAATGGAGAGAGAATCAGCAGCAGAAGAAGGGTGATAGAGAGCCGCAAAGACAAGTGAGTCTTGGCGAGATGACACTAGAAGATTTCCTAGTGAACGCTAGAGTTGAGGTAGATGGCTCTGGTAAGATAAGTCACAGTACAAGAGAGTCACAATGGCTACAGCAGCAAACGCAGCAGTGTATGACGGGGTCTTATGTGCCTTCAAGGCCAGTGACATTGCCTACGGGCATAGGTGCAAATAATGCATCTCCTTTGTCAAATGGGCCGAAGCGAGTTGCCGGAGAGGAAATGGCAGAGAAGGCACTGGAGAGGAGGAAGAAGAGGATGATCAAGAACAGGGAGTCTGCAGCTCGTTCACGAATTCGGAAACAGGTCAGTTTTTTCTATATCCTATAAGCACTTTTCAACTGATGCTTCAAGTGAAAATTTGAGCACTGGAGAAATATGTCTTGGAATGAACAGGCTTACACAAGTGAGCTGGAAAACATAATCTTGCGCTTAGAAGAAGAGAATGAAAGGCTGAAGAAGGAAAAGGTAATGCGTCCCACTGTTTTAAATAAGATTTATTAGATCACATGAGAAGTTCAGTTTTGCTCTATCTGCTTACTGTATTAAGAAATATTTAGTTAATTTCGATTCAGTAGTACCCAGAGATTACAGTGTTTGTTTGGCCTGGTAATTGATTACAACTGAGATAACTGTAGAAGAGACCTTAGCCTAATAGTTGATCCTTAAGTTTTCATACTCAAGTTTGGATACTTGCTCAATATAAAGAAATATTAGAAGATTCAGAACTAACTACAGTGGTTGGTATCTGAAAACAAGATACAGGTTGGCTTTAAGCATAAGGCTTCTCTTGGGAAAGCCCATTACATCCATCGCTAGTTTTTCACATCATAATAAAGGAATTTGCATAAAACCAGGAATATGTAACTTGTTATTTCAATTCTATAGCATAATAGATGGAAATGTGTCCTAGATTGCTTGCAAATTGGACATAAGCTTCCAATGAAGTTCATTTAACTTTTGGAAGTGCTCATTCTGGCCGCTAGATGGTGAATCTTGATGGCGTGGCATGCTTAGATTGTGATAGGAAACATATGCGGTTATTGCAAAATCAGCAGACAAAACCAAGAAATTGGAAAGAACGCTCACAAAACAACTTTTATTGAAAGAAAATAAAAACACGATATAATAGGATCCTCAATTGGAGAGGAGGATCCGGCTCTCCCAAATCTCTAGCCGGTGACCCAAACACCATGAGATAACTCTAATTTCAGCAAAACAAGCGATGCCTTAACCCTCCCAAAAATTCCCCCTTAAAGCATACAATTCAAAGGAAATCCTAAAACAGCCCTCGCTTTGAAATTCCCCTCTCAAAATATATTAAAATATTAGTTTGAAACGGCTGTAGAGGGGGGCGCGGCGACCACGGGGGCGGAACCTCTATTCCGCCTTCGGTATATTTGCAGGACCGGCCAGACCGGTCCAGATTAGTCCTTGACTGCAAAGTGACGTTTGTGGTCCAATGCAAATGAAACATGCTGCCTTTGTGGACGCAAGGAGCATCACACATTTTTTTTTTCTTAGAGAAAGAAATTAGAATACAGCTCCTAGAAACCCAGTCAAATAGTCATTCTACATAACATATTTGCTCCTTTATCCAACCCCAGTAATGACAAAATGTTTCCAGAACAAGAATATTTCACTATTTTGAGAAACATAAATGAAAAAATAGTTAGCTACTGCTGTTGAACTATTCCATGTTCATAATCATAACTTTGTTGATTTCCTGTCCAAGATCTGAAGTCAGTATAGTTTTATTCAGTTCCATTCTGTATTGCACCTTTAATCTATAAGGTGGATGCTCCTCGTTTTGTGCTGTTGGCAGGAGTTGGATACATTGCTACATTGTGTCCCTCTACCAGAACCAAAGCAGCAGCTCCGCAGATCAATTTCAGCCCCTTTGTAAAAATGGTCATTTGAATTTTGTATTTCAACCACTTGATGTCACTTATTTAAATATTTACAACTATGGACTCTAGATTAATTTATGACTGTATGTTCTGTTGTTTTTACTTCTTTCTTTTAAGCCTTTGCTCAGATGTAAATTTATTTGACACTTTAGTTCAAATTCAGAGAGCATGAGTGATCCTCTAGTGGTTCACAATTTTCTTCTTTTTTTTTTCGCTCTAGGATTTTTTGCCTCGTCAATGTTGTATCTATTATTTGTAAATCTTCTTATAGAACTTTGCTTGATATCTCCATGAACCTTTATTGCAAGGGGATTTACAGGTACAGAAAAGATATTGATAGTAATTTATTTTGTATATAATAAGCCTCTCTTTTATTTATTACTTATTAGCCAAGCTCCATCAATAAAGTTGGATGCGACTGAAAGTTTTCAACAGTAATAGTTCTAGCTTATAGCGAACTGTAATACTGTCATCACCTGTTTATAAAGACCAAGACAAAGACTATACAATGAATGCAAAATAAAAAGAATAATGGAAGGCATCTGAGTTCTTTCAGTTAAAGCATAAAATGCTCTCTCTCTTCTACTATTATTAGCAAACTTTGTGATATGGTTACATGTAAAATGTTATTTTGCTGATTCAGGTTAAGGCTGTTTTGCCTGAGTATTCGTTTGTTTTGTGATGTTCACCCAATGTGCTATTGACTAAAATAGTATTTCTAATTACTTTTATATATGTATATATGAATTTTCTTTGTTCACTTCTTTGTTTATATATGGGCCTTGTATATCATTCAAAGACAAGAAATAAAGATTAAGTCTTCGTTTGGAATGGCTTTTTTTATTATTTCTTAAAGCAGCTTTTTAGTACAAAATTTTTAATTTTTATATTAGAAAGCTGGTTTAAGAAGCACTAGGAAAGTCGTCCCAAACGAAGCCTAAGTTATCTCTAATTCTCTGTCTATCTATCATGAAATGAGAGCATTAGAATGGTAGGTCAAGTTGAGATCTTACCAATCCACTGAAACCCACTGAATGAAGTTCTAATTCTTTGTCCGTGTCGCAACCAAGAAGATCACCATCTCTATTTCAAGGATACGAATAAATCAATCTTGTCTTGACCTATGATGTTAGCCATCTCACTCATTTGTGTCTCTGGTCATATTCTTTGGGATTGATTTATTCGTAAGCATAGCTTCTACTTCAAAATTTCCCTGGATATGACAACCATGAATGCTCCAAGATCCTTAGTACACAATTTTATGTGAATAGAGCTTCCTCTGATAAGTCTTTTAACTCTCATAATTCATTTAATATCAAAACCTACGATTAGTCTGCCATTGAGTCTTCTTCATCCCTATGGTTAGTCTTTTATAAGATTTTATATGCCCTCTCTAATCAATACGAAACTCAAAACTGGTACTTATCTCTCCATCAGCTCAGGTACTTTTATTTGCTCTTTTGATTCCGCTTGTAGTAATTGAAAGACTATTTATTCATATATTGCCTCAATAAAGCAGTTTCTCTTTTGCTCCATTAAAACACAGTATTGATGACTTTGCTCTCCTTATCACCAATATTAACCATATATCTACCTGAACTTTATTGCTTCTTGTTTATCTATTCAAATTTACCCTCAAACTTATTTCTATTGGACAATAATATGAACTAGGATATGATGCTTTATTTTATATTTGAGAAAATGATCAAATAGTCCCTCAACTCTTTCTGAGAAGCCAAAATGGTCTACAACTTTTTTGAGGGAACAATTTGATCCCTCATCCTTAGAAAGGGACATTTTTTATCCTAACATTAAATTATGAAGATAATGATGTTAAATCAAGTGATATTTTAGTCATTTTTAATTAAATTACTTATTAAATTTAATTTTTAAGTAATAGTAATTTTTTTTAAAAAAATTATTAAACATTTCTTTACTAAAAATTATTAATAATTCTAGCTTTAAGCTAAAAATATATTAATAATTCTAGTTTTAATTTAGGATTATTATAAACTAAAATTATTAATAATTTTTATTAAAAATATTTAATAATTAAAAAATGTTATTACTTGAAAATTATATTTAATAAATAGTTTAATTAAAAAATAACCAAAATATCTCTTGGTTTAACACAATTAATCCTAAAATTTATTGTTATGACCAAAAAGATCCGTTTTTAAGGAGTTGAAGGACAAAATTGATCCCTCAAAAGAGTTGAGAATTATTTTGATCCTTTTCTCTTTAGTTAATTGTTCACAAGATAATGAGATAAAGGAAAATTATTGGGACATAATATAAAGATGGTCATTTGTTTGCACTTAAGAAACTTGAGGTCACACATCTATACCCACTACAATATCTATATGCAGCTACAACAGCCTTCAATCCACTAAATCTTTAGCAGTTTCATCTTAGCCATATTTATTTTTTATTTTCTTTGCAAATTTATTTTTACTGGCCACTTTGGATTCATCCACAATAGCATAAATCACTACAGTTTTTGTGAAATGTCGAAACAAAAAAAACTTGCCTTACCTTTACCTGTAGCGATTCTTGCGCCACTGCTCCTTTTGGATCTTCTTCACTCTAATATGTAGGATCTTACTCATTTCACAAGGGGAGATTCTTGATATTTTGTTATTTTTATTAATAATTATTCTTAATTTATGTGGTTTTATTTATTCACAAATCATCATGAACTTTATCAAATCTATTCTAATTTTATGGTCGTAATGCGTACACAATTTTTATGTCATTAAAATTTCTCGTTCTCATAAAGCAATGGTATACAAGAACTTTTCTTTGCTAAGATAACGCAACAGTCGCTCTTAGGACTCCTCTAATGACAACTCTATCTGAAAGCAACATTATATTGTTAGATAACTCGAGGCTTACTCTTCTCATTCTCTTGCCCTGAACATTTTATTTTTGATTTACAAATCATGATCATTATCATGGAAATCATTTTGTACTCTATTTTATGCACATTTCTACCTATTTTAATGAGCATCGTAGGTATGAAAATAAGATATTTGGAATTATCTTTCTTGTGGATTAGCACATCTCTGCAAAAGAGGATTTTCTATAATTATCTCGTGTTCTAGATATAATGTAGCATTTATTGACTAGTTTTTCATAGTTCTAAAATGTATAGATTTCAAGTTATAAAAAGAATTACGAGAATTTTATAATTAGAACTAAACCATTTAGGAAACTATAAATATACCATCATATTTATTTTTTTATGTAAAGCCAAATCTTCTTTCCAGAATCTTCATAAAGCAACTTTTTCCATTTCCCTTAAGCCGTGGAGAGAGAGAGAAAGAGAGAGATTAAAATTTTGGAGATGATGTTATGAAGCTTGAACATGATGTTGTTAATATTGCATTATTGCGTATAATTTTTTTATAAATTTTAATACAAAGTTAGATATTATTCGTATATGTATCTGAAATACGTGCATGAAGGGGAAAACAAGAAAGTATAGGATGTTTGTTGGCTATATTTTATATGTATTTAAGTGAATGTATAAGGGCCTATCACCTATGCACCCTTAGGATTATCCAAATGTAGTTCCACAATGCCATAATAATAGTGCTATTGCTTTTGCTCAAAATAACTTCTAAAACTAATGCATTAAACACATTGAGATTGATTGCTATTTTATCCATAATGAAGTTATTTGTTCTACCATTTTCCTTCAGCCTATTCTCTTCAAGATAAACCTACAAATATCTTCAGTCATGAGCAGTGTTTTTTGACTCCTTACCTATTAAATAGTCAAATTCAAGAAAGAACAACACTAGGTAGATCGGAAAATTTGAAGACGCTTGGGTCGAGAAGCTGATGAGGAATCCCATATCATCTATAGAGAACATAAGTAGAGTTACACAGACATCTGTGTTAAGTGTCCATATTCTGATATGAACAATAAAATTCCTTTGTGCGAGTCTTTAAGAAGTAAAAGTCTGAGAATCTCTTTATATTAACAATTTTGCAGTTCTATTTGTTATTAAGATGGACTCACGCAAATGATGATCAAATTTTGATAACTGTCTCAATTACAGGAAAAAGTAGACCGACATTTGACAATTACAAATATGTTCTATAACCTGCACATGAATATCAATTGAAGCACTGAAAAAAAAAACTTGAATGGATTGAATAAAATTGTCGGTAAGATCTTCGTACCTCTACTGCTCTTTGGAGTTCTCCTCATTGTCTGGGAATATCATTCTGAGGTCTTCATTGTCCCGGTAAACTTGAACCAAAGCAGCAGCTTTATAAGCAAAGAAGCCAAGCATTGCTGGAACGAGCTATTAATGGAAGAATCTTGATTTAGCATATGACCAACTATAACTAATATGTTAATTTAACTGAAATGTTAAACACTAATGCATTTGAGAAAATTTTTCTTCATTTTATATTACAGGCTGCTATTATATTTTTCATTGATTGTCACTTTCTTTAGTTTATCAGAATTTTTTAATGATCAGAATGAGCTTTATAGAACCAAATAAAATAGAATGTGATAGCGGCAAAGATTTTTTTTTTTTTTTTTTTGTAACAGAATAAATTTATAATAACTAGAACAACCTTTAAAATCTTATTTTTATAATAATATTTTCATAACCAAATTACATAAAGCAGTCATTCCAAACGAATCCATATTAGTCTGGCTCTTTAAATGTGAGCTATCCTCAAGCGTGCAAGCAAACAACGAGTCAGACCATTAGTTTCTCTCTCTCTTGGGCTTCATTTGTGATGACTTTTTTACTTTTTCTTAAAGCAGCTCTTTAGTATAAATTTTTTACTAAATAACTACTTTAAGAAACAGTAAGAAAGCCGTCCCAAATGAAGCCTTAATGCTTTAACCTATGATGCAGCAAATTTAAAGTTTGATTTTCAGAAAACATTAGTATCACGTCTTAACCTATGATGCAACAAATTTAAAGTTTGAGCCACATAATTTGCTTAAGTTCGATGTGACCTACATATGGTGTTAGTTCTGTGGAATTTGATTGTGTTATACTATTGCTTCAGACCTCAATTCAATATATTGAGCTCGTTGAGTGGTTGCAAGGGTTCTCCCCACTGTTGAGGTTCGGGTGCTTTGCACCTGATTTTTTTTATATACAACGTTTGATGTGTACCCGAGCGTCTCTGCACTGCATAGTTTGTTTGGAAAAAGACAGAGTGGAGCATTGCGGCCTTAAAGACCACAACGCTGCGGCACTGTCAAGTAAACTGGAAACAGAGAGTTGCGCGTCGCAGCGCTATGAGATGGGCTGGCAATTTTCTTTCTTGTTTTTTCATCAAGGGTTGCATCTCTTTGTAGTTTTGTACTTTCTCTTCGTATGTTTTGCAAAGGTGAAGAGAAGCCAAGAGAGAGTAAGAGAGAAGAGAGATGCACTATTTTTCTCAAATTTTCATAGTGAAATTATTGATGTGGTGTGACTCCATGATTTTTTTTCGGATTTCTAGTTTTTCCATGCTAAATCCTGATATTCTTTTTTTTTTTTGCTGCATTTTCTATTTCTTGTCTATTTCACTGTGTGGTTTTACTTCCCCAACATATGATGATGGCTTTCTATATGGATCCATTTTTCAACTCATGATTAAAATAGGTTGTAGGTGCAATCCAAGAACACCATATATCCTAGTGTCATAAATTCTATAAACTTAATTTTTATCATCAGTGATGGGACTTTTAGGAAGTGAGTTTTGTAAGATTGTTTTGAAAAGAAAAAACCTTGTGCTTGCCAAATAAATTTCAATCTACGTCAGCTTCAACATTAAATTAAACAGATTTATGATATCTGAGAGAGAGAGAGAGAGAGAGAGAGAGAGGGGGGGGGGGGAGAGAGAGAGAGAGAGAGAGAGAGAGAGAGAGAGAGAGAGAAAGAAGAATAAAATAAGCAAGCACGTGTGATTCCTAGAGATTTCTGCTATTTAAATTGTGACAAAATTGTACATGTTTTGCTGTTTTGTAATGAAAGAGGAAATGCTTAACCCACACTATTTATCACAAACAAAGAAACTTGTTACGCCGGCTCACAGTCTCCACTATAGGAGGCGGAACAAGCCGCCTCCTTTGGCTGTTCCGCCAATGCTGATGGGCCCGCTCCATCTAATGAATTTTGAAAAATTGAATAGAGGGGGAGGGGCTTGGGTTTAGGAAGGTTTGGGTATTAAAGTGCATGAGGGAATTAGGGATGTTTTCATGTTTTGATTAATTGAAATTAGGGTTTCTTGGAGGCTTGGGCTCTAGACAACCTTGTCTAGAGATTTGGGAGAGACGATCCTCCTCTCGAATTGAGGATCTCTTGTATCTTGCTATTTTATTCATCGTCTAGTGGAATCCAAGTTTCTTCTTGAGTTTTCTCTCAATTTTTCTTGTGATTTTGCTGTTTTTCTGCTGTGGACAGCAGATTGACTGCTGTTTGCTCTTTGTTTTGTATTAGGATTGCTTGAGAACTCAAGTAAAACCTTAAGGTTACTGCGAGCTCAAGTATTTCCTATCAAAACTACATTTCTAGCATTAAAGAAAAGCCAGTTAAAAGAAGTACATCTATGAATATAAAGCACCCCTTATACTCACCTGGAAATCAAAGTTATTGAGGTATTGATGAGAAATAACCCATAATCCGTAAATAGCTGTAGGTATTACAAGCCTTGGGGATGAAAGAGCCATGCTGGAACCGTTTAATGTTTTCTCCAACATATTCTTCAGATCCTCACTTCTTATCCCAATTCTACAAAATGCAAATTTTTTTATTTTAAAATGGAGCCTGTTTCATATAGAGCATACGACATAATAAATTTCAATTGGGAATCTTTACTTCTTTACTCTCTTCTGAATAAATATTCCTGGAATTGATTCTTTGGACAGCATATCAATGTGATGATACAGAAGTTGAAGATACAAGCAACTGCTCACGCATATCATCAATTTCAATGATCCACACATGCAACAAAAAAGTTGAGAAAAATTAGTACAAACCATAACTTTTATTAACTTTTAAAATATTGCTACCACCTACATTTCTTGATGCAAATATGTAAGTATTTATTAATTAGAAACACAAATCGTGTGTTGATATCGTTTAAAGTTATATATATATATATATCTTTGTTTTTTATTTCCTAATCCATTTCAGTGTAAAACATGCCTATGATGGTGACCCTATTGAGAAAAAGATGTGCTATTTGAGTTCAATATTGGAAGTCACTTTTGTTCAGCTCATGTTTGCCTAGTTTAGTTAACTCCAATTCCTTTGTTTCAACATATTATCGATTTCTCCTATTTTTCTGAATTCAGCTATTGTTCAACCACTATTTTGAACTATTTGATATAATGTTGACTGCTTGTGGTTGTCATTAACTTTTTCCGTTACCATTGTTGAAGCTTTCTTTATTGTCATTGGGTTGTGCTGGTGATGCGGACATCCAACCGTCCATGACTATCCGAGGAGCTAAAGATCAACGGCTATCATCGTCCCACGTTATCTTATATTTTATTTGTAATTTTTCAAATTTTATTATGAATTTTCCGTTTTTACCCTCACTTAAGAGGGTCGTCCTATGTAAGCCTTAGGGACATATGTGTCTTGTTTTAGTTTCTTAGGCCTATATATAGAGGCCCTTTCTTATGTAATGAGATGATAAATTGTTAATGAAATTTTATTCTACTGGTTTGATCTCTTAGTGAGTTTATGAGAGGAGAAGGATCTCTTTGTGAGTTCTGAGATTCCCAAGATCTCTTTGTGAGTTCTTGAGGAAGTGGAAGGATTTCTTTGTGAGTTCCGAGATTCCCAAGATCTCTTTGTGAGTTCTTGAGGAAGTGACGCTTGTAGATCTCTTTGTGAGTTCTATTGGAGGTGTTGCTCGAAGTGTGTTGCTCCGGATTTTCTTTTTCCTAAACTCAATTTATTTCTTCTCTACCTAACCAAACTCTCTTCCTCCCAAATCCCCTCCACCGGCCCCCATAAGTCCACCGCCGGCCACCCCAGGCCAATCCCACCACCGGCGGCTCCGCCGACCTCCTTGGGATGGCCAAGCCACCAGCCTCCCTTTTGGAAATTTGAAATTTGAAATTCATATTTGTTTCCAAGAGGCATTGAAGACTTTCCTAAAATAGTTTCTTGATTTAAGGCTTTCATATTAATTGGATGTCACTTTGAATTTAAAATTCAAATTAATTCTAATTGATAGCCCCATTATTGGAAATTTTCCTTTCTTTCAAAATCTAAATTTTAATTCAGATTTTATTAACTCTTTGATTAGTAACGTGAGCCCCACTCTACTTATGACAAATAATCTCCTCCCTCTCTCTATGTGGCCGGCACCCTCATTGGGCATAATGATGCGGACATCGGTACAAAGATTTGGCGCATCTATCACAGGAGGCGTCGCAAATCGACGGCCATGATTTAAAACCTTCAATTATGATTTATTCTTCTACATTTTAGTTCTTAATTAATGTATTTTCCTGTTGTACCCCTAGGATAGTTTATATGAGTATTATGGCCCAAGGGGCAATTTTGTAATTTTTATTTTATCATGTTATGGCCTATATATAGGGCCTTAAGCTATTGTAAAAGGATGGTTGATTAATATGAAAAAATTTGTTTTCCACAATGTGTTCTTTTCTTCTTGAGAGAGGACAAGAGTGAGATTCCATTGGAGAGGAATCGAAGTTTTCACCAGCCGCAGGATGGGTCCGGGCTCGTGATTTGAAGTCCCTTGGGGAAGGGCAAAGCATCACCCGTCAGTCTTCGGAAGAGTGCAAGGCTCGCGGTTTCTATCATTTTTATTTTCTATAGTTTGTTTCTATCTTTCGTTTTGTTTTTGTTTTGTTTCTTTTATTGCTCCCCGTAGTCGTATTTATCTTGTCATCTTTCCTCCTCCCCGCTCAACCCCTTGGCCAAACCTCCATACCAAGCTCCACAAATTTTTCCCCATAGCCGCCGGCCATCTTCACCCGAAGATCCACCACCAACCGCCGGCCATGGCTCCCTAGCCGCCGGCCTCATCCTTTCCCCTCTTTCCTTGGATCTCCTAATTAGGGGTGCATGATATTAGGAATTAATTTGAAATTCAAATTGTTTAAAATTTGAAATTCAAATTTCTTTCTTAATTTAGTCCACCTATTTTAGGAAAGGAATTAATTTAAATCCATTTGAATTTCAAATTCAAATTGGATTTATTTTATTACTTCCCTAATTCCTAAATTCAAACTAATGAGCATTAATCCTCCACGTTAAATTCCCTTGCTGAATTTGAAAACCACCGGCCCCCCTGTGAGGATTACTAGGATTTATTTCCTAAGTTATTACTAAGCATCTTTAGAAATTTTGTCTCTCTTTGCCAGCCGAAATTTCCCAAAACCCAAGCCATTAATTTCCTTCCCAAAAACTGAGAGTGCATTCAGGAATTAACTCCCTACTTTCCCTCTACATCCCGCCGACTACATCTGGAATTTCCTAAAGCCTCTTCAGGTTCCTTTGTTTTCTCTTTAGGAAGAGTTTGGAATTTTACCTGCTCTAGCCGAATTCTCCCTGGACCATTCCTATTTTATTTTTTTTCCTAATTCATTTCACGGCTTCAAGGAGTCAAATTTCCCTCAGCCTCCCTTGGATCCAGCCGCAGCAGTTCTCCCCTCTCCCTCTTTTCCTCTGCTTGTTACATGCTGATTTTCTTCTCAGATTTTGTGGAAAAAATTGCTGGAATTCCCAACAGATTTTGTGAGGAAAATCTGAAAAGGTTGGGATTTTTAGTAAAGAATTGTTTCAGATTCTTGGAACGATTTGCTCTTCAAGACGATTAGAAATTTCTGAGATAAATCCAGACTTTGCAAGGAAAAAAAAAATTTACATATTTTGGAGAGGAGACCCTCTCCAGAACAAATCCTCCTTCCCGTTCTACATCAGTTTGGTATCAGAGCATGGACTCGGATCAACTTGGACGGACTTTAAATTGGTTGGTAGGTCAACTGGACGCCGTTAGTCAACAACTCAAGGAAGATCAAGCGGACTTAGTCGACCTCCACCGTCAAACAATCGAACGATTCGATCACCTAGAGCAAGGCAGGACTAACCCACCGTTTTATGCAAAAACCCCATCATCAAAGGATCGAAAGAAGACACTAAGAGACAGAGAGATAAGGGATAGAGTGGACAAATGGATGGAGGCTAATGAAGTTGTCAATCTCCCAATCACTGTGCAAATCAAAGAGGAACCTAAGGTAATCAAGGAAGAACATGAAGAAGAAGAAGATGGATTGATTGACAAGGAGGCTAATGAAGAGGAAGTACTCGCTATTGATCCTGTCATAGGAGCTATTGCAGCTGGTAATGTTGTTGTCCTAAAGCCATCAGAAATTGCTCCATCCAACAATGGTCAAACTTGCATCGGACCCAATTATATCATTGCAACAAAATCTTTTGCTCCACAATTGGTGGACGCTTTAAAAATCTCTCTCAAGAAGATGAGCAGTTGTGATGCTAACTCGACGGAGTCGAGTATTCTCCCACCGGGGGAGAATGATGCGGACATCGGTACAAAGATTTGGCGCATCTATCACAGGAGGCGTCGCAAATCGACGGCCATGATTTAAAACCTTCAATTATGATTTATTCTTCTACATTTTAGTTCTTAATTAATGTATTTTCCTGTTGTACCCCTAGGATAGTTTATATGAGTATTATGGCCCAAGATGCAATTTTGTAATTTTTATTTTATCATGTTATGGCCTATATATAGGGCCTTAAGCTATTGTAAAAGGATGGTTGATTAATATGAAAAAATTTGTTTTCCACAATGTGTTCTTTTCTTCTTGAGAGAGGACAAGAGTGAGATTCCATTGGAGAGGAATCAAAGTTTTCACCAGCCGCAGGATGGGTCCGGGCTCGTGATTTAAAGTCCCTTGGGGAAGGGCAAAGCATCACCCGTCAGTCTTCGGAAGAGTCCAAGGCTCGCGGTTTCTATCATTTTTATTTTCTATAGTTTGTTTCTATCTTTCGTTTTGTTTTTGTTTTGTTTCTTTTATTGCTCCCCGTAGTCGTATTTATCTTGTCATCTTTCCTCCTCCCCGCTCAACCCCTTGGCCAAACCTCCATACCAAGCTCCACAAATTTTTCCCCATAGCCGCCGGCCACCTTCACCCGAAGATCCACCACCAACCGCCGGCCATGGCTCCCTAGCCGCCGGCCTCATCCTTTCCCCTCTTTCCTTGGATCTCCTAATTAGGGGTGCATGATATTAGGAATTAATTTGAAATTCAAATTGTTTAAAATTTGAAATTTAAATTTCTTTCTTAATTTAGTCCACCTATTTTAGGAAAGGAATTAATTTAAATCCATTTGAATTTCAAATTCAAATTGGATTTATTTTATTACTTCCCTAATTCCTAAATTCAAACTAATGAGCATTAATCCTCCACGTTAAATTCCCTTGCTGAATTTGAAAACCACCGGCCCCCCTGTGAGGATTACTAGGATTTATTTCCTAAGTTATTACTAAGCATCTTTAGAAATTTTGTCTCTCTTTGCCAGCCGAAATTTCCCAAAACCCAAGCCATTAATTTCCTTCCCAAAAACTGAGAGTGCATTCAGGAATTAACTCCCTACTTTCCCTCTACATCCCGCCGACTACATCTGGAATTTCCTAAAGCCTCTTCAGGTTCCTTTGTTTTCTCTTTAGGAAGAGTTTGGAATTTTACCTGCTCTAGCCGAATTCTCCCTGGACCATTCCTATTTTATTTTTTTTCCTAATTCATTTCACGGCTTCAAGGAGTCAAATTTCCCTCAGCCTCCCTTGGATCCAGCCGCAGCAGTTCTCCCCTCTCCCTCTTTTCCTCTGCTTGTTACATGCTGATTTTCTTCTCAGATTTTGTGGAAAAAAATGCTGGAATTCCCAACAGATTTTGTGAGGAAAATCTGAAAAGGTTGGGATTTTTAGTAAAGAATTGTTTCAGATTCTTGGAACGATTTGCTCTTCAAGACGATTAGAAATTTCTGAGATAAATCCAGACTTTGCAAGGAAAAAAAAAATTTACATATTTTGGAGAGGAGACCCTCTCCAGAACAAATCCTCCTTCCCGTTCTACATCAGTTTGGTATCAGAGCATGGACTCGGATCAACTTGGACGGACTTTAAATTGGTTGGTAGGTCAACTGGACGCCGTTAGTCAACAACTCAAGGAAGATCAAGCGGACTTAGTCGACCTCCACCGTCAAACAATCGAACGATTCGATCACCTAGAGCAAGGCAGGACTAACCCACCGTTTTATGCAAAAACCCCATCATCAAAGGATCGAAAGAAGGCACTAAGAGACAGAGAGATAAGGGATAGAGTGGACAAATGGATTGAGGCTAATGAAGTTGTCAATCTCCCAATCACTGTGCAAATCAAAGAGGAACCTAAGGTAATCAAGGAAGAACATGAAGAAGAAGAAGATGGATTGATTGACAAGGAGGCTAATGAAGAGGAAGTACTCGCTATTGATCCTGTCATAGGAGCTATTGCAGCTGGTAATGTTGTTGTCCTAAAGCCATCAGAAATTGCTCCATCCAACAATGGTCAAACTTGCATCGGACCCAATTATATCATTGCAACAAAATCTTTTGCTCCACAATTGGTGGACGCTTTAAAAATCTCTCTCAAGAAGATGAGCAGTTGTGATGCTAACTCGACGGAGTCGAGTATTCTCCCACCGGGGGAGAATGATGCGGACATCGGTACAAAGATTTGGCGCATCTATCACAGGAGGCGTCGCAAATCGACGGCCATGATTTAAAACCTTCAATTATGATTTATTCTTCTACATTTTAGTTCTTAATTAATGTATTTTCCTGTTGTACCCCTAGGATAGTTTATATGAGTATTATGGCCCAAGGGGCAATTTTGTAATTTTTATTTTATCATGTTATGGCCTATATATAGGGCCTTAAGCTATTGTAAAAGGATGGTTGATTAATATGAAAAAATTTGTTTTCCACAATGTGTTCTTTTCTTCTTGAGAGAGGACAAGAGTGAGATTCCATTGGAGAGGAATCAAAGTTTTCACCAGCCGCAGGATGGGTCCGGGCTCGTGATTTAAAGTCCCTTGGGGAAGGGCAAAGCATCACCCGTCAGTCTTCGGAAGAGTCCAAGGCTCGCGGTTTCTATCATTTTTATTTTCTATAGTTTGTTTCTATCTTTCGTTTTGTTTTTGTTTTGTTTCTTTTATTGCTCCCCGTAGTCGTATTTATCTTGTCATCTTTCCTCCTCCCCGCTCAACCCCTTGGCCAAACCTCCATACCAAGCTCCACAAATTTTTCCCCATAGCCGCCGGCCACCTTCACCCGAAGATCCACCACCAACCGCCGGCCATGGCTCCCTAGCCGCCGGCCTCATCCTTTCCCCTCTTTCCTTGGATCTCCTAATTAGGGGTGCATGATATTAGGAATTAATTTGAAATTCAAATTGTTTAAAATTTGAAATTTAAATTTCTTTCTTAATTTAGTCCACCTATTTTAGGAAAGGAATTAATTTAAATCCATTTGAATTTCAAATTCAAATTGGATTTATTTTATTACTTCCCTAATTCCTAAATTCAAACTAATGAGCATTAATCCTCCACGTTAAATTCCCTTGCTGAATTTGAAAACCACCGGCCCCCCTGTGAGGATTACTAGGATTTATTTCCTAAGTTATTACTAAGCATCTTTAGAAATTTTGTCTCTCTTTGCCAGCCGAAATTTCCCAAAACCCAAGCCATTAATTTCCTTCCCAAAACTGAGAGTGCATTCAGGAATTAACTCCCTACTTTCCCTCTACATCCCGCCGACTACATCTGGAATTTCCTAAAGCCTCTTCAGGTTCCTTTGTTTTCTCTTTAGGAAGAGTTTGGAATTTTACCTGCTCTAGCCGAATTCTCCCTGGACCATTCCTATTTTATTTTTTTTCCTAATTCATTTCACGGCTTCAAGGAGTCAAATTTCCCTCAGCCTCCCTTGGATCCAGCCGCAGCAGTTCTCCCCTCTCCCTCTTTTCCTCTGCTTGTTACATGCTGATTTTCTTCTCAGATTTTGTGGAAAAAAATGCTGGAATTCCCAACAGATTTTGTGAGGAAAATCTGAAAAGGTTGGGATTTTTAGTAAAGAATTGTTTCAGATTCTTGGAACGATTTGCTCTTCAAGACGATTAGAAATTTCTGAGATAAATCCAGACTTTGCAAGGAAAAAAAAATTTACATATTTTGGAGAGGAGACCCTCTCCAGAATAAATCCTCCTTCCCGTTCTACATCACATAATCTCTCTCCTATCTCATTAATAGCCCCCCTCATTAAGCCTCCATAATTACCTCCCACAATTCCCTCTCATCCAATTTAATTCTCCCCATTAAATTTGAATTTAAATTCAAATTCATCCCGTCAATTCCACTTAATCTGAAATTTAATTTCAGATTTTCATTCTCTCTCCCCAAATTGATTTGGGATTCAATTAATCTTGCCACCTAGGCAAGTACATGGCATTTACGTTTCACATCAGCTGGATTTTTGTTGATTCATTCATTTTGCGGTTCTTCCTTTACTAGAATTCACCATAGCTGAGGATGTTAATTCATGTTCATGAGTTTGGATTCGAATCCGACCAAAAATAATCGGACAAGAATATAGTCAACCAGAAATCAACCCATTTATCAAACATGTCAAAATCTCAACTTGAACCCAACTATATCAAATCCAAACCACTTGATATGAAAAACATTTATGATTCATTGGTGTCAATCCAACCCAAAATGAACATAATCAAACAATTTAGACATAAAAAATGAGAAAAAAAAAATAAAGAAATATAATTTTTAACGAGTTTTTCATAAAAAAGAATAAACAATTAAGTCATTATTTTCGGGATAACCCCCGACATATCCTATTCCAAACATAACCCAATTTTTTTGAGCCACTTAAGCTAACCTGAACACAACTTGAATTTTAGACTTGTAATCCTAAACCAAATTTTTTTCATGTCAGGTTTGAGTTGGATTTTTATGTCAGGTCTAATATTAACAGCCCTAGCTCTAGCATGTATTAAATATTCTATTTACACATACTATAGATTCTAATTTTCCTCCTGTCCTTGTTTTGGTACTATCACTAAACCTTCAATTCTCAACTCTATAATAATTGTTGAACCACATTCTAGAGGTTGGAAGCTATGATCGCTCCTTATTTCCTACTTAGTCACCTTTCTACTATAACAAAAATCATGACGGTTTCTTTTTTTTTTTTACAGTGATAATCTTATGAGATTATGTATGGGATAGAGAAAAAGACCAAAATGATCCATTGACTCTGTGGGAAGGACCAAAATAGTCCATAACTAAGTTAAGAGATCATTTTGGTCCCACTATTAAAGATTAACAAAAAAATAAGCATGGGATGGACAAAAGATGGAGAAAGGTTATATTTGGAATAACAAAAACTACGTGAAATCAAAATTTACGAACCGAACAATGTTGCGTCAAAACCCCAGAAACGAAAACACCCATCAGGTTCGACCCCCTGCCTGGAACCCTCAGCAACTTTGACCCCCCCCCCCCCCCCCCAACGCCGCAATTCGAACCCCTGCTTCAAACCATCAGGATCTTCGAACCCCTGAACCAAAACCCCAACGTCAAACTAATCCAGTGAGTGTGTGTGCATATGTTGCTCGCCATTTTATTTTGTCGTATTATTAATTTCTTTAAATTATTTATATAGATAAGAAACTTTGTTGGCAGTTACATTTGAGTTGGAAGAATATATATATATATATATAATATTCTTCTATTTTGTGGCTACTATCCAAATTTTATATTTTGTAGATTCATCAAAGTCTAATTGTTTGCATATTTCCTTGAAAATAATATAAAATAAAAATCTAAAATAAAAAATAAAAAATATTACCCCTTATTTTAACATCATTAAGGCTTAATTTGGGATGATTCTTTACTGCTTTGTAAAACTGCTTTTTAGTACAAAAATACCTTAAAAGTAAGGAAAAAAAGCTATGATCTAAAGCTATCCCAAATGAAGCCTAAATCTTAACTTAGTTGGGGATCATTTTGATCCTTCCTAAAAAGTCAAGGGATCATTTTGATCCTTTTCTCATATAAGATATAAACTATGGTAGGCATTTGAGGTTTTATTTCCTTATATACCAAACGCATAATGTAACTTATTATGAAAATTGGTATTACAGTTCCCTGCAGATATTGTTGATTCCTCATTATATTTGATTGTCGTCATGGACTTTCTTATTTACTTATTTCTAAAATTAGAAACTTATTGTCTTGTTCGAATTCAGTGCAATGTATTGAATTCTGCAATTTTAGCAAGCAGTTCGAGGATTCTAAGAAGTTATTGCTGTTAGATCTTTTTATCACAATTGGGAGATCCTTATACATGTAAAAGTCCATTAATGGTCTAATGAATTCCTATTTTTCTCTCAATACTTTTGTGTTGTTAGATGTGTATTCTTCAAACACTTTGCAATCTTGATGACAACTTTTTGCAAATGCTTCTCCTTGTACAAATGTGAGGTCTAGATCTTTAATTGTCGACTTGCATCCTTTGTTCTTTCATCTAAATTATTCGTGATAGGTTTATGTGAGGGATTGAGATCTTGTCAAATTTGATACATATTGGTTTCCATTCATTAGTGTGAATCTTAATAGTTGTAGTCATATTCATTTTAAAATTTCTTGTGAAATTTCAAATTTTGACTTTTTTTTTTATTGGAGTAATATATCAAGAATGTTGTAAAGTATGTACTTGAAGTAAAAAAAACAAAAGCACCTGATAGTAAAAATAATTAGCAGTGGAATCAAAATGTGCAAGAAAAAATAAAAAATAAAATGTTTTGCTATAAAAATTGATTTATATATAAAAGCACAAAAAATTGGGAAAGATATAGAGGGGGGCCTATAAAGAGTCTAAAAAAATAACATGTGATGCAAAGAATTTAACTTTTAATTATTTATATAATAAATTAGATACTAAGAAGGGTGAAAGATACTGATAGGAAACACTTGGATTCACAAGTGTTCCTATCCAAAATCAGCCAATCGCAGCAGTGTTCTTGCTGTCCACAGCAGAAAACAGCCCAAAAACAGAAAAAAAATAGGAGATTTGCACTAGAAATCTGAGAGAAAATCAAACGCAACTCTTGTATTCCAATAGTAGAAGCCAAATAGCAAAGAAAGATACAATTTCCTTCAATCCGAGAGGAAGGAATTATTCTCCACAATCTCCGGCAACGCCAAGGGCCCAAGAACCAAGACCTAGATCTCAAATCTCATTCAAATTCAAGATGATCTAATTTCCCCCCCAAATCCCCTAATTAAAGCAAAGCGACTAATTAAAATACCCTAAATACCCCTTAAATTCAAAATTTCCCTCCTAATGTTAAATACAATCAATGCTTGGGCCCACAAGGGCTCCCCCCTCCCCGTTTTCTCCCTGGATCCCGCCTGGAATAGACCTGGACCGGTCCAGCCGGCTGGGCCGGCGGCATATCAATACTCCCCTCCCAAAAACTCACCTTGTCCTCAAGGTGAAAGAAAGGGAATTGCTCCTTCATTCTCTCCATTGGCTCCCAAGTAGCGTCGAAATCTGGAAGACCCCTCCACTTGAATAGCACTTCTTTGTTGCCATCTTTATCTGATCTCACTCCTGCTAGCTCAAGAGGCTCTAATATCACTTCCAATTCCTCCGTCAGTGTCACTGGTAGCTCTGTACTAACTGCATGTTCTCCAATCGCTCTCCTCAACTGGGACACATGGAACACTGGATGTATGGAAGCTGATGGGGGCAACTTCAACCGATAGGCCACTACTCCGATCTTGTCCAACACTTCGTAGGGGTCAAAGTACCTTGGCGCCAATTTCTCATTCCTTCTTCTTGCTACTGTCTTTTGCCTGTAGGGTCGTAGTTTTAGGAATACCTTCTCCCCTACTTCAAACTGCAAGTCTCTCCTGTGTGAGTCCGCTTGCTTCTTCATGATCTGTTGGGCCCTCATCAGATGCTTCTTTAATTCTTCCAGCACCTTATCTCTTTCCTCCAGGTACTGCTCAACTGAAGAGACTAGTGTACTTCCTTTCTCATAGTGCACTAAGTGTGGGGGGTCCCTTCCATACAGCACTCTAAATGGGGTCATCTGAGAGGCAGAATGGTACGATGTATTGTACTAATATTCAACCCAAGGCAGCCACTTTGCCCACATCCGCGGTGTTTCTGAAGCAGAACACCTCAAGTAGGTCTCCAAACTTCGGTTCACCGCCTTCATTTGCCCATCGGTCTGTGGATGGTAGGCGGTGGTTCTTTTGAGGACCGTGCCTTGCATCCTGAACAATTCTCTCCAAAACTGGCTGAGGAACACTTTGTCTCCATCAGACACAACAGATTCAGGAATCTCATGCAGTCTAACCACCTCTCTGATAAATGTCGCAGCCACTGTCACCGCCGTGTAAGGATGTCGTAAGAGAATGAAGTGTGCATATTTGCTGAACCTGTCCACCACCACCATGATGACCGTGAATCCTTCAGACCTGGGTAAGCCGTCGATGAAATCCATAGACACTTCCTCCCAAACTCTGTTTGGAATTGTCAATGGTTGTAGTAAACCTCCTGGAGCCAAGGTCATGTATTTGTTTCTTTGGCAGACCTCACACCCCGCCACCATTTCTTCCACATCTTTATGGATCCCCTTCCAGTAGAGTTCCGCGGCCAGCCTCCTGTATGTCTTTTGAACTCCTGAGTGACCTCCAACTGCGCTGCCATGAAATTCCTGTAATAGGTGGGGGATGTGTATGGAAGTTCGTGGCATCACGAACCTCCCCTGATACAATAGCCTTCCCCTTCAATGTAGTAACCAGGATGACTACTCTTGTCTTTCTCCAGGTCCTCTCTGATCTTCCTTAGTTCCTCGTTCAGCATACTTTCTTCTTTGATGGCCCCCCAATCTACCATCAATGGCGCAGACACAACCAACTCCTGAAACTCCCCAACGCATCTGGATAAAGCATCGGCTGCCTTATTCTCCAAACCAGGCTTGTATTGAATCTCAACATCATAGCCTAAAAGTTTGGATAACCACCTCTGATGCTCTTCAGTCACCATCCTTTGCTCTAACAAATATTTCAAGCTCCTCTGATCAGTCCGTACGATAAAGTGTCTTCCCAAGAGATACGGCCGCCACTTTTGTATAGCCAAGACAATGGCCATCAATTCTCTTTCATACACTGACTTCAATCTAGCTCTGGCTGAAAGTACTTGACTGAAGTATGCTACTGGCCTGTGATTCTGCATCAACACTGCCCCTAGGCCATATCCCGATGCATCGGTCTCCACTATAAAGATCTGATTGAAATCTAGTAGAGCTAACACAGGAACGGTCATCATAGCCTTTTTCAACCTCTCAAAGGCTTGGGTTGTCGTCTCTCCCCATAGAAAATTGTCCTTTTTTAGCTGCTCAGTCAAGGGTCATGCGATGGTGCTGTATCCCTTCACGAACCTTCTGTAGTATCCAGTCAATCCTAGGAATCCTCTCAGTTCTCTTATGTTCCTAGGCATTGGTCATTTCTGCATTGCCTCAATCTTGGACTGGTCGGCTGCTACTCCCTCTTCAGAAACCACATGCCCCAAATATTCCACTCTGGACTGAGCGAAACTGCACTTCTTTAAGTTAGCCTTCAGCTGATGGGCTTGTAGGAGGCTAAGGACCTCCTTCAAATGCTCCAAGTGCTCCTCTTTACCGTTCGACTGTACACCAGAATGTCATCAAAGAAAACGAGCACAAACTTCCTCAGATGTTGTCGGAACACTCTATTCATCAAGGATTGAAAAGTAGCAGGAGCGTTAGTGAGCTCAAACGGCATCACTAAAAACTCATAGTGCCCCTCATGTGTTCTGAATGTCGTCTTCTGAATGTCTTCCTCTTTCATTTTGATTTGGTGGTAGCCCGACTTCAAATCCATCTTGGAAAAAATTACTGAACTCATCTAGTAACTCATTGATCGCTGGAATGGGGAATTTATCTGGGACTGTCTCATTTTTTAGCGCCCTATAATCCACGCAAAATCTCCAGCTCCCATCTTTTTTTTGACTAGCAAGACAGGACTGGAGAAAGGACTCACACTAGGTCTGACAATCCCTGCTTCCAGCATCTCCTTGATCAGCTTCTCAATTTCATCCTTCTGAATATGGGGGTAATGGTACAGTCGGACATTGATCGGTGACACTCCCTCTTTCAGAAGAATGGAATGCTCCTGCTCTCTAGGTGGTGGCAATCCCTGGGGTGGCTGGAATACCTCTCTGTATTGCCGTATGAGCGGTTGCACCATCGATGGAATGTCTCCTTCCTTCCCCACACTAACCCTCTCCAAGCGTTGTAGCTCCACTAAGTATCCCCCTCCCACCTCCTGTATGGATCTGATCATGGATTTGAGGGATACTCCGGCCCTGGATAGCCCTGAATCACCTTGGATCGTCATCCTCTGTCCCTCCACCATTAGTTCCATCCTCAGAGCACCCCAATTGACTTTGGTCTCCCCCAAAGTCTGCAGCCATTTCATTCCAAGGATGACAGCCGTACTCCCCAATTCCAGGGGAAGGAAGACTTCCTTTATATGAATCCCCTGAATCTTCAGTACTACTCCTCGACAAACTCCTCGTCCCATCTCTACCTTCCCGGTGCCCATCATTACCCCGTAACCTCCTATGTCCACCAGCTCCATCCCCATTGCATCAACAATCTGGGTGGAGATGAAATTGTGAGTTGCCCCACTATCTATCAACACCACAACCTCCCGGTCAGAGATCTCTCCTTTCACCTTCATAGTGTGACTCGAAGTGAATCCCACTACTGAGTTCAGAGAGACTTCTGCCACGTCCAGGTGCAGCTTATCCTCCTCCTCCCCCTCGAGGTCCTCCCACCTCTCTCTTCGTCTTCCTCATCATCACAAACGAGGAGAACCTGAAGAGATCGGTCCTTGCACCTGTGCCCTGGCATGTACTTCTCATCACACCTGAAGCACACTCCTTTTGCCCTTTTCTCTTGCAGCTCCTTCTCAGTCAACTTTTTGAATTGTCCGCTATTGCCGCCTCCGGTCCTCTCCTTAGGTGCCTCTCGTGTTGCAGCTCCTTTTGGAGCTTGGAAGGTAGTCGTCATCCTGTAGGATCCCCCGGAGCCGCTGCTACGAGCCCCTTTCTCCAGATACCTCTGATCCTCCACCAGCTGCGCCAACTCCATGGCTTCCCCTAAATCGTGAGGTCTCATCACCTTGACAGCTGCCCTGATCTCCGGTTTAAGGCCCTTTATGAAGTTCCCCTCCAACACGATCTCAGAGAGACGATCCAACCTGCTCGCGAGGTACTCAAACCTGTCGCGGTACTCGGCAACTGTCCCCTCTTGTGTCAGGGCAAAGAACTGCTCCTAGAAGTCTCATCCCCTACTGGTTCGGAAACGCTCTAGCAGACAGTCCTTGAACTCCCTCCAGCTTCGAATGGGCCGCCTCATGTCCCACCACTGGTACCAAGCTAATGCTTTCCCTTCCAAACACAACCCTGCCACTGTCAATTTCTCCTCCTCCGTCAACCCATTGACTACAAAGTATCGCTCCACCTTGTAGATCCAACCATGTGCGTCCTCGCCCTCAAAGATGGGCATCTTCAATTTCCTCACCCTCGGGTCTCCACCGTTTCCCCTAAATCCTCCGTAACCCCCCATTCCCCGAGGGGGGAAAACTCCCCAGTGGTCACGACCTTCCCTCCGCCGATCATACCCATGTCCTTCCTCATACTCCTCCCTTCTCCTCTCCTCTTCAACACCTTAACGGTAGAACTCATCCCTCCTCCCAAAAATTTCAACACCTCTTCTCTCATAACCCATGCTCATCTCCTCTCTAGAAAGTGGTTCTAGCGGAGGCATTCCGTCATTCCCGTCAAGGATCTCCACTTCCGTATTGTCCCTCCCCCTCAATGGGTTCGGGTTCCCGTATCTCCCATTGTCGCTGGTGGCTTCCCTTGCTTCCGATGTCGTAGGGTTTGGCTTGCCCTCCAACATCTTCTTCATCATTTCCTCCAAGGCCGTGAACCTCCCGTCCATCTTTTCATGGATGGATGCGAATTGATTTTGAAATTCAGCGGTTCTTTCTTCCAAATCGGTCTTCAGTTGGCCGATTTCTCCCTCCAGAACTTCTACCTTTCTTCCGGCCATCTTCTCTCCCACGGTTGTCAAGAATTCCTCTTGCGGAAGACGATTTCTTGCGGAAATTTCAGAATTTCCGCCGCCGAAGGTCCCAAGAATTCGCTCTGATACCAATTTGATAGGAAACACTTGGATTCACAAGTGTTCCTATCCAAAATCAGCCAATCGCAGCAGTGTTCTTGCTGTCCACAGCAGAAAACAGCCCAAAAACAGAGAAAAATAGGAGATTTGCACTAGAAATCTGAGAGAAAATCAAACGCAACTCTTGTATTCCAATAGTATAAGCCAAATAGCAAAGAAATAGACAATTTCCTTTAATCCGAGAGGAAGGAATTACTCTCCACAATCTCCGGCAACGCCAAGAGCCCAAGAACCAAGACCTAGATCTCAAATCTCATTCAAATTCAAGATGATCTAATTTCCCCCCCAAATCCCCTAATTAAAGCAAAGCGACTAATTAAAATACCCTAAATACCCCTTAAATTCAAAATTTCCCTCCTAATGTTAAATACAATCAATGCTTGGGCCCACAAGGGCTCCCCCCTCCCCGTTTTCTCCCTGGATCCCGCCTGGAATAGACCTGGACCGGTCCAGCCGGCTGGGCCGGCGGCATATCAATACTCCCCTCCCAAAACCTAAGTTCGAGAGGCTTTAAGGAAAATGAAATGAGAAAAAGTTGTTGGACTTGATGATATTCCAATAATGGTGTGAAAATGCTTAGGAAATGAAAGATTTTTTTCGCTTTCAAAATTTTTTATATTATTTTGAAATCTAAAAAGATGTCAAATGAGTGGAGTGTGTTGGTTCAAATTTTTAAGAATAAGGTGATACACAAGAGTGCAAATTATAGAAGCATTAAATTAATGTGTTATACATGAAAACTACGGGAGAGAGTTATTGAGCATAAGTTACGACGTGATATTAATGTTTTTCAAAATCAATTTGGATTCATGTCAGGTAAGTCTACTATAGAAGATGAACATTTATTGAGAGGTTTGATGGAGAAGTAGAGAGAAAATAAGGAGGATCTACATATGATGCTTATTGATTTAGAGAATGCATATGATAAACTTCAGAGAGAAGTGCTCTGGAGAGTTCTAGAAAAGAAAGGGGTTAATAATGCTTATATTCAAGTCATTAAGTATATGTATGTAGGAACTGTTACTTTTTCTCAAACACAAGGTGGTTTGATTAAGTTTTGTTTTTATTTCAATTGGATTACATCAAGGATCAACATTAAACCTGTATCCTTTTGTTTTAGTCATGGATGTTCTTACAAGACATGTGCAAGAGAAAGTACCATGATGCATGCTTTTTATTGATGATATTCTTCCTATTAATAAGAATAGAGGAATTAAAGGAAAACTTGAATAATGGAGGTTAACCTTAGAGCCTAAAGGTTTCATTAGAGTAGATCTAAAACCGATTGCATGAAGTGTAATTTTAATAGTAATAGGTTTGGTGGGAGAATTGTGACTTTAGGCGATCAAGTCATTAAAAAGAGTATATTTTAGATATTTCGATCTATTGTTCAAAGTGATGGTGAAATAGAAGAGGATATTATTATTGAAATTCAAGTTGGATTGTTGAAGTGAAGGACTGCATAGGGTATGTTGTGTAATAGAAAAGTACCCCTCAAACCTAAGGAAAAATTCTATAAGATGATGGTGAGACCTCCAATATTTTATGGCGTAGAATGTTGGTCATTAAAAGAGAGACATAAAATTAAAGTGAGTGTTGCAGAGATAAGGATGCTCAGGTGGATGAGTGGCCCCCTTTTTCTTAGGGAGAAAGGAATGGAAGCTCCCTATCTCACCACTCTATTTGACTCAACATATTTCCCTATGGACTTCTACTACTCTATATGGTAAGACAAAATTAATAAACAAGAAATATCAATACATCACCCTCTTTTTCATTTTACGGAAATAGAGTGGAGGCTCTCCCTCTCTTGGGACATCATATTTCCCTCTCCTCTTGTCTTCATTTCTTTGAATGGAAAAGGAGACTGATATCCACTCTAACCACCAACCCAAAACTCACTCTCCCACTTTTCCTCTGAAATATTTAGTACAGAAAATTACTAAAAATGGAATTTCCATTGTTCTTTAAAAGTTAACTATATACTCCTACAAGGGAAAAAAGTAATTAGTGTCTGAATGAAAGGGAATATCATGTAATATCATGTTTCATAACTATGATAACATTACCATAAAACTGTATAGTACAAACATCTTCCCACTAACCTCAAGAGAACACCAGCAGAATAGCTGATAGCGGCCTGTCAGATTCAGAAGAATAGGTCATGATTAATTAGACACATGCTAAGACAATCTTTAAAATCAGCTAATAGTTATCTTGTTTAGAAGAAGAGAGCATAAATGGTCAATGGGCATTGACCATGATTAGGTGCTTTCAAGAATATAGGACTGTTGTGTATTGGAAATTTAATGATAGTAGATATAATTTAACATCTAAATATTTTATAAAGATTCCACACATACACAAATAAGTTGAAAGTAGTGAACTTGAGACAATATTTTTTATTTGTAAAAAATGATAAGGGTTAAAAACACCAGGCTTAGCCCATTCAAAGTAGTTCCACTAGCATGAGTTAAGGATTACAAAGTGTGCCAATCTCAAAAACTAAAAAAACCTTTAATACAATGTAATATACATGAACCACGGAAGATGTCTCATGTTTTAGCATTAGAAAGTATTTTTGGGTGCCAAGGTAGTCATGATGAGATGAGCGTCAAAAAACAATTGATGGTGGATGTCGAGCAAAACTAGAAGTAGATGGATGATGGAAATCAGTTGTTGAAATGTGGACAATTGATGTCGTCATTCTCCTCATCTGAGGGTTGATTAGGCTACTGTGTGAACAAGAATCAAACTTAGTCGTTAGCAAAGGAGCAATTAGTTGATGAGAAATGTAATAAAGTCAAAAGATGAGGGAGTCGACATGGTCATTCTCCTTATCGGAAGGGAGATTGGACGGGTGAGAAGACAGGTGTTGGACATCGGCAGTTGGCGGATGCCAAATGTTGATCTTTTCCAGGAGTCGAGCAACTGTCAAAGAATAAGTTTGAATTCTGATAGGAAGTGCTTGTATTCACAAGCAATCCTAACCCAAATCAAGTATCAAATAAAGAAAAACTGCTGTCCACAGCAGGAAAACAGCCCAAACCAGAGAAAATCTGAGAGAAAACGTGGGAGAAACGTAGGAAAATAATTGCAAACACTTTTATTTCAATAGAGGATTAAAAGCACTTGCAAGATACAACTTTCCTTCAATTCGAGAGGAAGGAAAAACTCTCCAACGATCTCCGGCAAAGCCAAGAGCCCAAGACAAAAACTAGATCTCAAAGAGAAAACTCAAATTCAAGATAATCCCTAATTCTCTCTTAACTCCCTAATTAAAGCAAAAGGAAAGATACAAATGACATAAACACCCTCATCATTCAAAAATTCCCTCCAACGAAACGCTCAAAAGCTCCCTAGCCCGCTCCTTCGTCCGCGGTTCTTGCGATCGGCGGGTTCCGCCCGGCTTTGGACCGCCGGGTGTAGAACCGGACCGGTCCAGCTGGGACCGGTCCAAGGTTATGCGTAACATTACCGCCCTCCCAAAGAATCACCTTGTCCTCAAGGTGAAAATCAGGAAACTGATGTTTCATTCTCCCGTATGGCTCCCAGGTCGCCTCGTAGTCAGGAAGGTTCTTCCACTGGATCAACACTTCCTTTGATTTATCTTCCTTCTGGCGAACCCCTTTGAGCTCCATAGGCTCTAGAATCACTTCTAACTCCTCTGTTAGGGTCGCTGGAAGCTCAGAGTTGGCAGTGTACTCCCCAATGGCTCTCCTTAATTGTGACACGTGAAAAACTGGGTGTATAGTTGCTGATGGTGGAAGTTTTAATCTGTATGCTACAGTCTCAATCTTCTCCAGCACTTCATACGGCCCAAAGTATCTTGGAGCCAGCTTTTCATTCCTCCTATTGGCGACAGTCTTCTGCCTGTATGGTCGGAGCTTCAAAAACACCCTTTCCCCTGCTGCAAACTGTATGTCCTTCCGATGCCCATCAGCATTCTTCTTCATGATTTGTTGTGCTCTCAGCAGATGTCTCTTTAGCTCTTCAAGTATCCGGTCTCTCTCCTCCAAGTACCCTTCTACTGACGAAACAGGAGTGCTGCTACTCCCAAAATGCACCAAGTGTGGGGGGTCCCTTCCGTACAACACCTTGAAAGGGGTCATCTGTGAAGCAGAATGAAACGATGTGTTGTACCAATATTCTGCCCATGATAGCCACTTAGCCCATAGCTTGGGAGTTTCTGACACGAAGCACCTTAAGTACGTCTCCAAGCTTCTGTTGACTACCTCTGTCTGGCCATCCGTTTGCGGGTGGTACGCTGTACTCCTTTTTAAAACCGTTCCTTGCAATCTGAACAATTCCTTCCAAAAATGGCTAAGAAACACCTTATCCCTATCTGATACTATCGCCTCTGGTACTCCGTGTAGTCTGACAACTTCCCTGATGAATGCTGAAGCTACTGTCACTACTGTGTAGGGGTGTCTGAGTGGGATGAAGTGTGCATATTTGCTCAATCGGTCCACCACTACCAGTATCACTGTGAATCCTTCTTAGCGAGGCAGTCCATCTATAAAGTCCATAGATATTTCTTCCCACACTCTTCCTGGTAGAGCCAGTGGTTGCAACAGTCCTCCCGGAGACATGGCCATATATTTGTTCCTTTGACAGGTCTCGCAGCTAGCTACCATCTCCTCCACATCCTTGTGCATCCCCTTCCAGTACAGCTCTGCTGCTAACCTCTTGTATGTTTTCTGCACCCCGGAGTGACCTCCCACCGCACTTCCATGAAACTCCTTAAGTAAATTGGGGATGTGGGTCGAGGTTCGGGGTATCACGAATCTCCCTTGGTAAAGTAATTTGTCCCCTTCCAGTGAGTACCCTTGGTGGTTCCCTTCTTCTCTCAGTAAATCAGTCTTGATTTTTCTCAATCCTTCATCGCTCGTGCTTTCTGCTCGGATAGCTTCCCAATCCAGCATTAACGGGACAGACAGGGCCACTGTCTGCAACTCCCCCATGCATCTGGACAAGGCATCTGCCGCCTTGTTCTCTGCCCCCGGCCGATACTGAATCTCAAAGTCGTACCCAAGTAACTTGGACAACCACCTCTGATGTTCTTCCGTCACCATGCGTTGTTCCAACAAGTACTTCAGGCTTCTTTGATCTGTCCTGACAATGAAATGCCTTCCCAGTAGGTAGGGTCGCCACTTCTGGATTGCCAAAACGATGGCCATCAATTCTCTTTCATATACTGATTTCAGCCTGGCTCTGGCAGTCAACACCTGGCTGAAATAGGCGATGGGCCTACGACTTTGCATCAGAACTGCTCCCAGCCCATAGCCCGATGCATCTGTCTCCACAATGAAGCTCTGAGTGAAGTCTGGCAGAGCTAAAACTGGCACCGTCGTCATCGCCTTCTTCAAGTTCTCAAATGCTGATGTGGCCATTTCCCCCCATAGGAAACCATCCTTCTTTAGTTGTTCCGTGAGTGGCCAAGCTATAGTGCTGTATCCTTTCACAAACCTTCTGTAGTAGCCCGTTAGTCCTAGGAATCCCCTCAGCTCCTTCAAGTTCTTTGGCATTGGCCACTTGAGCATCGCCTCAATTTTGGACTGATCTGCTGCTACCCCGTCTTTGGATACCACGTGGCCCAAATAGTCCACACTGGTTTGTGCAAAGCTACACTTCTTTAAATTAGCCCTCAGCTGGTGTTCTTGTAGTACCTCTAAAACTCTCTTTAGATGTTCCCAGTGTTCTTCCTCTGTCCTGCTATAGACCAGGATGTCGTCGAAAAATACCAGCACAAATCGCCTTAGAAAGGGTTTGAAAACCTCATTCATCAGGGCCTGGAAAGTAGCGGGGGCATTGGTGAGACCAAAAGGCATCACTAGGAACTCATAATGTCCTTCATGAGTTCTGAAGGCTGTCTTCGGTATATCTTCCTTCCTCATCCGGATCTGATGGTAGCCCGACTTCAAGTCTATTTTGCTGAAGATCACTGACCCACTCAATTCGTCTAACAGCTCATCTATGACTGGTATGGGAAATTTGTCAGGTACAGTCTCCTTGTTGAGTGCACGGTAATCTACACAAAATCGCCAGCTGCCATCCTTCTTTTTTACCAACAAAACGGGACTAGAGAAAGGGCTGATGCTGGGTCTGATGATCTCTGCCTCCAACATCTCTCTGATCAACCGTTCAATTTCGTCTTTCTGGAACTGAGGGTAACGATAAGGGCGTACACTGATGGGTGCAATGCCTTCCTTCAACACAATAGCATGCTCCCGCTCCCTCTGCGGGGGTAATCCCTGAGGTGGCTGAAATAACTCCTGAAACTGCTGAATCAATGGTTGAACGGAGAGGGGTATGTCTCCTCCCTCTTCCATTCTTGCTCCCTCCAGACTGTGCAATTCCACCAAATAGCCTCCTCCCTCCTGCTGAATGGTCTTGATTAGGGACTTGAGAGAAACCCCAGCCTTGGTCAAGCCAGCATCTCCCTGTATCATCCTCCTTCTCCCCCCTATCACCAATTCCATCCTTAGATTCCCCCAATTAATCTTCGTCTCTCCCAAAGTACGCAGCCACTTCATCCCTAGGATGACATCCGTGCTCCCCAGTTCTAGGGGAAGGAAGTCTTCCTTTACCTGGATCCCCTGAATCTTCAGCACCACCTCTCTACAGATTCCCCTACCCATTTCCACCTTGCCCGTGCCCATCATCACCCCATAGCCTCCCGTATCAGCGAGTTCCATACCCATCTGGTCAACGATCTGGGTGGAAATGAAATTGTGGGTTGCCCCACTATCAATCAACACAACCACCTCGCGGTCAGCTATCTCTCCTCTTACTTTCATAGTGTGACTCGGGGTGAATCCCACTACAGAGTTGAGGGAGACTTCTGCCACGTCCAGGTGCAGCTTCTCCTCCTCCTCTTCAGTCCTGCTCTCACCTCCTTCCTCGTCTTCCTCGTCCTCACAGACTAGGAGAACCTGAAGAGTGCGGTCCTTGCATCTATGCCCAGGCATGTACTTCTCGTCACAACGGAAGCACACCCCTTTTGCTCTCTTTTCTTGCATCTCCTTCTCTGTCAGCCTCTTGAATTGTCCTCCACTTCCCCCACCACCTGATCTCTCCTTGGGCACCTCCCTCTGGTTCCCTGGGGCTACCCCTTTTGAGGGTAACACAGCAGTAGTCATCTTATATGATCCCCCAGAGTAGCTGCCTCGAGCTCCTCTTTCTGACTTCTTTTGGTCTTCCACCAATTGTGCAAGCTCCATGGCCTTGCCTAAATTCCTTGGCTCCAGCACCCGGACAGCTGTTCTTATCTCCGGTTTGAGCCCTTTCATGAAATTCCCTTCCAGGGCCGATTCGGAGATATGATCCAGACGGCTAGCCAAATACTCGAATCTGTCCCGGTAGTCGGCCACGGTCCCCTCCTGAGTTAGAGCAAAGAACTGTTCATAGAAGTCTCCTGCTCCGTCGGCTCGGAAACGCTCTAATAAACAATCCTTGAACTCTCGCCAGGTTCTGATAGGCTCTCTTCTGTCTCTCCACTGATACCATGCCAGCGCCTTCCCTTCCAGACACAAACCTGCTGCCGTTAGTTTTTCGTCATCCGTCAACCCGTTGACAGCGAAGTAACGCTCCACCTTGTATATCCAGCCATGACCATCTTCACCCTCAAAGATGGGCATCTTCAACTTCCTCACCTTCGGATCCCTCCCGTTACCCCGAAAATCTCCGTAACCTCCCGTTCCTCGAAAAGGAGGTGCTCCCCAAGTGTCCCGATCCTCCCTCCGACGTTGGTAACCGAAATCTTCGTCATAATCTCCTCTTCCCCTTTCAAAATCAGCACCTCGACGCTGAAATTCAGCACCTCGACGCTGATATTCTTCTCTCCTCTCTCCAAAATCTGCACTACCTTCATATTCCCCCCGTCTGCCTCCAAACTCCACACCTCGACGCTGAAAATCAGCACCTCGACGCTGAAAATCAGCACCTCGACGTTGAAAATCAGCACCTCGGCGGTCATTCCCCATGCTCATCTCCTCTCTAGAGAGTGGCTCTAGAGGTGGCATGTCGTCATCTCCCTCAAGGATCTCCACAGCCGGATTCCTCCTCCCCCGAGGCGGGTTCGGATTTTCTCCTACGCCATGGTCGCCGACAGTCTCTCTTGCATCCGACGCCGTCGGATTAGTCTTCATCTCGAGTAATTTCTTCATCATCTCTTCCATGGCCGCGAACCTCCCTTCCAACCTCTCATTGTTGGTAGAGATCTCCATGAATTTTCCCTCCAGATCTGTCTTCAGTTGACCAAACTCGCCTTCTAACACTTCCACCTTCTTCCCGGCCATCTTTCTTTTAACGGATCCACAAAAATCTTTTCCCGGAGACGACGATCTTGCTGAAATTTCAGAATTTCAGCCGCCGGTGGTCCGAATCGGTGCTCTGATACCAATTTGATAGGAAGTGCTTGTATTCACAAGCAATCCTAACCCAAATCAAGTATCAAATAAAGAAAAACTGCTGTCCACAGCAGGAAAACAGCCCAAACCAGAGAAAATCTGAGAGAAAACGTGGGAGAAACGTAGGAAAATAATTGCAAACACTTTTATTTCAATAGAGGATTAAAAGCACTTGCAAGATACAACTTTCCTTCAATTCGAGAGGAAGGAAAAACTCTCCAACGATCTCCGGCAAAGCCAAGAGCCCAAGACAAAAACTAGATCTCAAAGAGAAAACTCAAATTCAAGATAATCCCTAATTCTCTCTTAACTCCCTAATTAAAGCAAAAGGAAAGATACAAATGACATAAACACCCTCATCATTCAAAAATTCCCTCCAACGAAACGCTCAAAAGCTCCCTAGCCCGCTCCTTCGTCCGCGGTTCTTGCGATCGGCGGGTTCCGCCCGGCTTTGGACCGCCGGGTGTAGAACCGGACCGGTCCAGCTGGGACCGGTCCAAGGTTATGCGTAACAAATTCTTGCGTCAATAGGTGTTATGCTTGATTTTTCGCCAAATAGAGGGAAAGTTGAGAGCCCAAGAAGATGTGTCAAACATCAATGTCAGATGTAAGTCGTTGGTGGAAGTCAAATGTCATCCACTAGGGAATGTCAGAACTTGGGTGACAAAGGGCAATCAGCTTGGTCATTCTTCGATGTTCCTCCTTAACCATCATCCAATGCCAACCAACAACATACATATGACATTTATAGCCCTCAACGTCTGACGCTCATCATGTCGATCAACTGGTTTCCCCTGTTATAAAAAAAAGCAACCAAGTCAATCGCTCATTGATGCTTGACTTTCAATGTTCCTCACTGATAATCACCCAATGTTTGCAAACGAGCGACATCTAATGTTTGTTAACCAATGACATGAGATGAACAATCTCAGTCTATTAATAGATCAACCAAACTAACTACCCACTATCGTCAAGCTTCTGACTATCCCTGTCGATCGTCACCTGACATCCGACATTATCAATCACTAACATCCAACACCAGACTTCCCAATCACTCGATCTCTCATCTAATCACAAGAGAGACCAAGTCAACCACCCATCATTTCCCCACTTCTAATATTCCTATCAACTGTCATTTGAAATCTACCACAACTGACGTCACACATCATTAGCCATCGACATACAACGCTCATCTGACCAGTAGCCTAATGTCCCCTCCTGCTAGGACTCCAGGAGAATGACTAATTCAACCGCTCACAGTTTTTCAACTTTAAATGTTCCCCGCTATGTCATTCAAGCCAACCAATGATCATCATCCGACACTAGTTTGCTCAAATACCCTACCTACGAAGCCACCCACCCACCATCCATGCGATTACAATTTATTAATGCTTTCTCTAGTAATAAGGAAGCACATTTTTATAATACTTGACTCATACTAGTGGAACCATTTCTACTGAGTTATGCTCCATAAGTTTTTTCCCCTTTTCCCTATTCTCTGCAATCCACATTAAAAATTCTTGTGTCACTTTTGTGGCAATCTCAAATTATTTGTGTGTGTGCATACTTTTTTTGTTCACTGCGATGATGAAATCTCTTCATTTATAGCAATGAATATTCCAGTATGCAACAATGATCATCCTGGATTATCTATACTTAATTCATATTACTTTAACAACAAAAATTATTTTGTTTACAATTATAATGAATAAGAACTTTCAGGTATGCAACAAAATTGATTATGTGCATGGAGATTTTTTTTTTTTTTTTTACAGCCAGCAAGCTGTGGTTTACATGACATGAATTATATTCTCTTAACAATTAAGAAGGCCAATTTTAAGAAATGTCGTGTAGCTTCACAAGACTTCACTGGCTAACTGTATCTAAAGCATAAAAGTAAAATTATAACTAGAGTACCTCTGTGGATAAGTTTATTAAACAATATACCCCACAAGCAGCTCCAATTCCTATGGTTAAAAGCAACAACTCGCCCTTAAGCTGCAGCAAGACAATAAAAGGGATAAAAATTAGTTTTGTGAAGTCATTATATATTTAAGCATTTCTCATTTTTGGCTAACTTTTATGGAAAATGTATGATGCTATGCTAGGCATAACAAGAGTTTGTGAAAAGTTATTGATACCAAAGACTACAAAAGGTCTTTTTCAATTTAATAAGACAAAAGTTCTTTAATAAAACTGAGATGAGGAAGGCATACAGCTTCATATTTGAGAATGTTTACTTTTTTCCTCTTTTCACCATCATCCTTCCACTTCTGTTTTCACACCAAATACAAGTGCAATTCCATTAACCATGAATAACAACCACATAAACAATGCAGTATGTCCAGAAATGTAACTATCAAAAACCATCAAATTATAACAAAAATGGAGGGAACCTGACCTTTGTCGCCAATTTCTTGTTGATTGGAGCAATGTTCTCACTGGAGATCCACTCCATGGTTTTGGTTAGTTTTAAAAACCCATCATTTCCTTCCAATTCAGAACCTTCTAATTCCAACTATGTACACAAAGAAGAAAAACAAAAGAACAACTCAACAATCAATGCAAGCAAGATTTAACTTAAATCCTGCTAAATAGAATTATGGAGACTTTAAATCCCATTTCAACTCCATTATTTGTTAATTCCCTTCATTCGCAGAATTTAAGGATTTCCCACCTCACAAATCTTAAATCCTAAAACAAACAGCCAAAATGTTTATCAGGATTTAACAAGATTACAAATTTATCACGCCAATCAAATTTACAAGTTTTCATCCTCTCAAGATTCCCTAAATCTGGATTTTTATGATTTACTGAATCCTATTTGGGTTAAATCTTACGTGTAGCTAAACAGCCCCTTAGACAAAGTTATTGATAGTACATACTAATAAAGGCAGACAAAATGCCCATACCATATCAATTTGGTGCATCTGCTCCTCTCCAACATTAATTTTCCTATCAACAAATCTTAACTCGTTTTTTCTCCATAAATTGTCATAAATCTTCGACACAAGATCACCATTCGTTTCTCTCTCCTTCAGAAATAATTGCATTATATCTTCACCAGCAACCTCTTTTCCTGTGGGCGAATACCATTTAACCTAACACTTACCGCAACTACTAAAAATGAAAGCTTTAAAGCAAGAAAGAGTACAATACCCATACATGAAAACCAAAATTTCATCTTTCTTACTCATGCTGTATTAGGCCAAATCCGGGTAAAAGCCCTAATTCCCATCTCACTTAAAATCATTCAGAAAATTTTGATGAGTACCTGATAGAGAAGAAGGTAGAGTGCGGACGTAAATAGATTTACTGGGAACATAACGATTTAGACGGAAAGGGGATCTTTCCGGAGGAAGAGAAGGGTGGAAAAATGGATTGTAATATCTTCTGGAGATGAAGAGCCCAACGCCGAAATGGTTCTCCATGGCCATTAAGCTCTTCCTGCGAAAGAAAATAGAAGGAAATTAGTGACTTCCTCACGTTGGAGAAAATATCTCCTAAATCACCAATCTCAAAATAATAATAATAATAATGATAATAATAATAATAATAAAATTACAGTTAAAATAAATTTCTGGATCCCTTTTGAGACATCATTGGAAAATTATCTTGATCAAGCACGAATTACGATGCAAAATCAAGTTGGAAACTTCCAAAATTAAATTTGGGACCATCCGAACTTTGATTTCAACAAACTTGTAATTGAATTGAACGTCTCGAGAATACGAACCCAACGACATCAAATCCAACCCAATTTGAACCCAAATGGGTCCAAATCAAGAGCTAAAAGAATTGTTGGGAGGTTTGAACCACAATTTGGATTACCAAACGATTTCCAACACATGACATGCTTATACTCGAATCGAGCGGCTCGACGAGACAAATCCAACGAGCCCAAGATCACTAAATTCTGACATTAGTAAGACATTCGAATGTCTATAAAATGGTACAGGATCAAGGGATTCAACATCGCCCGTCCATCCAAGCCCCTCCCCATATGCCCTTAATCTCCCACCTATTTACGGACCATGCCACTCTATGAAATATATAAATAGACCCCTCCTCCCTCTTAAAAGAGGGACCTAAGCCCAAGGGATTCAATAAAGAGATCGAAGATCGCTCTTGCCTCCTTGCTCCTCCTCGACCACCGCCTGAGTTCCGCCGGACCACCGCTTGAGGCCCTGAGCTCCGCCGAACCATCACTTGAGACCCTCACCTTCGTTGGACCACCACCTGACGTCCGGACTTCAACTGGACCACCATCTGAGGCCTGGACTTCTGTCGGACCACCACCTGACGCTCGAACTTTTGCCGAACCACCACCTAAAAGCTCGGACTTCTTCCAGACCACCACCTTACACGCCTAGACTTCTATCGGAACACCACCTGATGCCCAGACTTATGCCGACCACCACATGAGGCCCGAATATTTGCCGGATTACCACTTGGTGCCCAGACTTCTGCCAGAGTAGTGGCCTACTACTACAGTCTTTTTGACCCAAATCTCATGCCAACTACAATCTTTTGGCTCCCTATCTCCTGCCGACTATGATCTTTTTAACCTTTGTCGCCTACTATGATCCTTCCGATCTCCATCGCCAAAAAAACGGTCTTTCTGACTCCGGTCTCCTGCCTATTACAGTCTTTTCGACCTCTATCCTATCAACTATAGTCCTACTGGCCAGACAAACATGTCTATGTTGATTATTATAACTCTCATCATGTAATGCGCTCTATATGATGTTTATGTGTGACATCAAGTCAAGGCCTTCTCCCAAGAAAGGGCCTCATTTGTAATCGACTACAAATACTTGTGGATTCATTCAAACTGGGCCAAGCCCCATGATTTGTCCCCCTTTTCAAGGGTTTCCACGTAAAAACTCTAGTGTCTCTTATGAACGATACATCATCTCTCTTATTTGCATGTGTGATGGATCTTCGTACAACGCTAAGACATTAAACTATATATTTCTCTACCGCTGCGAATATTCCAAGACGCAACACTCTTAAACAATATTGTAAAATCATCTAAGTTTACATAGATTATATAAGAATTTATATAATAAAATTAATAAAAATCTATAAAATCATAAATTTTAAGAGATTTATATAGGTATCAAGAAATTTTAACACCAAAATCTGTATGTTTTTTTAATGCAAAATTTAAAATTTAAAATATTAAAAGTATCTAATATTAATTTATTTAAAATAAAATATATTTTTTAATGTTTTAAAGTAATTATGACATTAAAATAGCATATATATATATATATATATATATATATATATATATATATATATATATATATATATATATATATATATATATATATATATATATATATATATATATATATATATATATATATATATATATATATATATATATATATATTCCCTAAATATTTTAAGGATTTATTTAAATTTATTCTTTCTTGCACATCTCAAATTAAATTGATTTGATTGTTAATATTCTAAATTTTTAAAATTTAATTAATTATTTTTTATGAAATTTATTTTGAGATAAATACAAGTTTTAAAAATAATTATAATTAATAAAATATTTTGACCCAAATATCTTTTATGTCAGATGTCTCAAACACACATGACAATAGGTCCACCAAATTTGATAAGGAGCTTTAATGGGGTTGTTTAATTTTTAGAAAAAAGAATGTAGAGAAAAATTAAATCTACTTGAAAGAAATGCTTTTGAAATACTTAAGGGGCTGTTTGGTTGCCTGAATTGAGGGGGTAAAGTAAAATAAATACATGCATTTACTAAATCAGGCTGTTTGGTTAATTTTGAGCGGAACATACGGAACCCATCTGATGCATTAGGCGTGTAATAAAGAGGGTGTTTTGCGGGAATTAGAAACCCGCTCGATACGAGCGGGTTCTAAATTCATCGGGAAAGAAGAAATGCTTCATCGTCCGCTCGCATGGCTTCCCGTTCTCCGGCAGCTCATCACACGCCTTTGGACTCACATAACTGCTCACTCCCTCCACCAAACTACAATTCCACAGCACCTTCTTCTGTTTTGATGCGGACGGCGGCTTCGCAGTTGACGTCGACGATGTTCTCGGCGCGGACGTCTTGGATGTCGCCGCTTTCCACCCTTCCACCTCAATTCGCACCGTCGCTGTCGGCAATGAAGTCTTCGTCGACCCCCGCAACCTCACCGCCTATCTCATCCCCGCCATGCGCAACCTTCGACACCATCGGCATCCTCTCCAAGTCCAGAGATCTCCGATCCCTTATCTCACTCAAGAACATCATCATCAAAGAGTCTGATCAATGCTTACCCATCTCCGCTGTCTTGAAGCGCGGCCGCGAGCTCGATGTCTCAGGCCGGGTTGCGAGCTTCCTTCGGCGATACCCGGCAATATTTGAGGAGTTTACCGATCCCGAGTACAGCCTCCCCTAGTTTCGGCTCACCCAAGAAGCCATCGATATTGACAAGAAAGAGCGCGAGATCTACTTGAGGCGGCGGCCAGAGATCGTTGGCCGGTTGCGGCGGCTCATATTGATGTCAAGAGAGAAGAGTCTGCCCTTAAGGATTATCCAATTCTTCTTCATGTGATCCCTACGAAAACCTGTGATGTTTTGAACAAAGTTTCATGGGATGCAAAATCGGTCATATAATTGTTGTTCTAGCATACTTCGGCGAAAGCAGGCTTGTTGCCTGGGTTTTTAGCTTGGGCAGGCTCTGTTAACCTGCACTGACCGGGTACGGTGTCTATTAAGTTCTCAGCCTTAGTATTTGTTTAATTTAACTATTGCATCACTATTTGTTGGATTATTAAGAAATTGTTTTAATCGGTACGCCGGCAGAGTCAGAGCGACGGTGTGTTGTGCGGGATGTTGAAATTGAATAGAAGCTGTTTAATCCATAGTGTGTCCGCGGTGGCCGCGGCGAGAGCTTTGTATTCCGACTCCGTTGAAGACCTCGACACCGTGGACTGTTTCTTGACAGTCCAAGAAACAATGGTGTTGCCAAGAAACGTGCAATGGCCGGAGATGGACTTTCTGGTTATCAGGTCTGCCGCCCAGTCAGCGTCAGAGTACGTGCGAAGGATTAAGCTTGATCTTGTTATGGGTATACCAATATCAATTGTCCCTTTGATGTACCTTAGGAGACGTTTTAAGAAAGCTATCCCAAACGAAGTTTAAACAATCGGTAATTAATTTTATAAATACACAAGTTATAATGACAAAAAATTTACAAATGCACTGTTTTTACTTTACTCTGGATATATCTAACCAAACAAGGGAAACAATTCTCCTATGTTTACTTTGCAGATAACCAAACAGCCTCAAAGTATTTGGAATGCACTATATTTACTTTACACTGCATTTACTTTACATTACGGGGCTGTTTGGTATGCAGAATTAGGAGTGTAAAGTATTCTAATTACATGTATTTCTTAAATTATACCGTTTGTTTGATTTTGAGCGGAACATAAGAAAATCCTCGGATGTATTAACGGTGTATTAGTGGAGGCTATTTACACGACTTCGAAACCCGCTCAATTTGAGCGGGTTAGAAATTCTCTGGCGCAGAGAAGAATAATTTCTTGCTGGCTTCGATGGGGTCGGCCTCGTCGAACTGGTTAACTCCGAAGGATGAGATGCAGGGCTTTTTGCCGTCGGCGCCGAGCGCGATAATCCACCATCATCGTCGCCTTCCTCGACGATCTCCGTCCCTTTTCCACGGCGCTTACTCGCTCGGGAATATTCAGGATCTCCTTATCTGGTATCTTGCCTGTGCCGTATGTGTCGACAAACACAGAGAGCGGCTCGGGAACACCAATGGCATAGGAGACCTGAACAATGCAGCGGCGAGCAAGACCATTGGCCACGACACTCTTTGCGGCCTGCCTTACGATGTATGCGCAGCTCCTGTCGACCTTCGTCGGATCCTTGCCAGAGAAGGCACCGCCGCCATGGGCACCCCAGCCACCGTAGGTGTCGATGATGATCTTGTCACGACCCGACCCGACGGGGACGGATCCCGCCCGAACCGGATCGCGACGAGAGCTATACTTCTTGCTTATCAAGGATCTGGCTTTGGATTAGGTTACTGAACTGATCTTCCAAATACTTAACTCAACAGACACACACAGAACAACAGAGCTACTAAATACATCAAATGCAGCGGAACAAAACATCTATCTTTTCATTTCCTCAAAATAATCATCTACAGAACAGTACATGGCTTTCAACAGAAAGAAAGACAGAACAGGAAAGCCATGACTGTACAAAAATCAAAAGTACAAAAGTACCTATACTGATCAGACTCTGAAATCTAGTCCTGGACTTCCTTGCCCTTCCCAGAACCTGAAAACCACCAGAAAGCAAGAGTGAGCTCAACAGCTCAGCAAAGCAACAAACCACCAATCAAAATTCTCAGAAACCAAAACCAAACTTATCAGACAGAAATCGAAACAGAATCGGAAATCAGAACTTATACGGACAGATATCAAATCAGAATCAGAGTCGTACAGATCATATCAGAACAGAACAAATCAACAGAGTCAGAATCAGAAATCAGAATCGTACGGATCATATCATATCATAATCATAATTTCGTGCAGAACAGATACAGAGAACAGAACAGATACATATAGCTAAATGCCCTGACACTAACGGAATCTCTACGGATTCCGGCCCCTTATGCCTCCCTTCCCAGACACTAACTGAATCTCACAGGATCCAGGCCCCTTATGTCTCCCTTTGTGCTCACGGCACCAAAACAGATGTGCTTATAGCACCAGAACAGAATTCATCGGATCCGGAACAGAACAGATATCAAAATGTATATTGAGCTCATTTCAGAATTTCCCGTTTCACTAACTGAATCTCATAGGATTCAGGCCCCTTATAACTCCCTTTTTATAGCTTATACACATAGCATTTCAATTCAGAAGAAATACGGACAATTTAGAAATTACCCAAAAATCGGGCAGCACAACGGCAGTATACAGAATTTACACAAAAATTCCTGCAATGAAAATTTACCGAATTCGCACAGAACATAGATAAGCATATTCCAGAACATTTATTCTACTGCACAGATAATTTCCAATTTCACAGAAAATTGTAGTCTACGAAAAACATCGCCGAATCAAAAATACCCGGACAAAAATCTTCGGAAAATAACCAAAATGTGCACACTCGGCACGTCAACAATATACAGAAACTTACGCGGTAAAAATTGAACCAATCAAAAGATACGGACGAAAAACCGTAACGAAAACGAAATCCGGACAGAAAAATACCGCCAACCGCGACGGAACTGAAAATTGAGAAAGACGGAATGTGCCTTACCTCGAGCACAGCAAATTCCTCAACAGTCGCTTCGATCGAAAACGGCTCCGCGTCTTCCCGAAATCAACTTTTCCAAATTTCTCTTTTTCTCTCTCCTCAGACGTGAAATCAGATATTTTTATTTTTTATTTTTCTCTCTCTTCAAATCGTCTGATTTCCCTTAAATCATACACATATCGGCCTGGCCGATCGTCCCGATCGTCCTGGACGATCAGACCAAACCAACATCGCCTGGCCGATACTCCAGGGCGATGATCAGGCCGATCCTTATGAATAGTAACATCGTCCTGGACGATATCCAGATCGTCCCGGACGATCAGACCAAATAGATCGTCCTGGTCAGCTCACAGGGCTATTGCACGGCCGATCCTTATGAACAGTGTCAATCGGCCTGGCCGATGTCTCCAATCGGCCTGGACGATGCCTACAGGAAATCACCTGGAGCAAAACTGGGCAAAATCTGGAACTCTTTTTCTACTGATCGTCCCAGGACGATCCAGATCGTCCTGGACGATCCTGGAGCAGATTGTGATATTACAATCTCCCCAACTCAGAAAAATGTCGTCCTCGACATTATCCAATCCAAACTCAGTCAAAACAAGTACGGGTACGACCGTCTCATATCAGACTCCTTTTCCCACGTTGCTTCTCGTGCAGTCCGGTGCTTCCACTGGACTTTAACCATCGGAATCTCTTTATTTCTTAACTTTCGGACGTCGTACGCCAAAATCAACTCTGGTTCTTCCTTGTACGCCAGATTCTCCTGAATCTCAACCTCGTCCGTAGATATCTTCTTCCCAGAGTCTGAAACCCACTTCCTCAGAGTGGATACATGAAACACATTATGCACATCAGGCATAGAATCAGAAAGCAATAGGCGATAAGCAGCTTTTCCAATTCTTTCCAAAATCTCAAACGGTCCAACATACCTTGGACTAAGCTTGCTTACCTGGCCAAATCTGCTCACACCTTTCATCGGGCTGACTTTGACATACACAAAGTCACCGACCTGAAATTCAACAAATCTGTGCTTCTGATTGTAATACTTCTGCTGACGATCCTGAGCGGCTTTCAATCTCTCTCTTATCAAATTGATCTTCTGAGCAGTTTCATCAGCAAAAGTGGCACCCAAAGCCTGTCTATCTCCGACCTCCGTCAGAGTCAAAAAAGTACGACACTTCCTGCCATACAGAGCCTCGTACGGTGCCATACCGATACTGGACTGAAAACTGTTGTTATAGGCAAACTCAATCAGCGGAATATGATCTTCCCAGCTTCCGCTAAAGTCCAGAACACAAAGCCTCAACAGATCTTCCAGTACCTGAATAGTCCTCTCAGACTGTCCGTCGGTCTGAGGATGAAAGGCTGTACTGAAATGCAGTTTCGTACCCAAGCCTTGCTGAATGCCTTTCCAAAGTCTGGAAGTAAAGCGTCCATCTCTATCAGATACAATCACGCGAGGCACACCGTGCAATCTGACTATCTCTTTCACATAAATCTGTGCCAAGCGTTCAATTGAATCCGTCTGTCTGATCGGAAGAAAATGGGCTGACTTCGTCAATCGATCCACAACTACCCAAATGGCATCATGTCCTTGTCGTGATCGAGGGAAACCCATCGCAAAGTCCATCGTTACCTCCTCCCATTTCCACTCAGGGATAGGCAACGACTGTAACAGTCCACCTGGTCGCTGATGCTCTGCATTCACCAACTGACAGGCTTCGCATCTCGACACAAACTCTGCTACATCTTTCTTCATCCCAGGCCACCAGAACGAAAGCTTCATATCAGCGTACATCTTACCACTGCCTGGATGAACAGTGTAGCCAGAATGATGAGATTCATACAGAATCTCCCGCCTCAAATCTCCAAACACAGGTACCCACAACCTGTTCTTACAGAAAATAGCACCAGAATCAGAAGTTCGAAGTTCAGGAGTCTTACCAGATCCAATCTGTGCAATCAACTTCGAATAATCAGAATCTGACTTCTGGGCTTCTTGAATCCGTGCTTCCAAAGAAGACTGAATACTCATCTGAGCCAACTCCAAATCACTGGAGACAATCACCTCCAACTGCAATCTCTCCAAATCACGGATCAGAAAGTCATCACAGGTAAGCTGAATACCTGAGAATCCAGAAGACTTCCTGCTCAAAGCATCTGCTACCACATTCGCCTTTCCAGGCTGATACTGAATAGTCAGGTCATAGTCCTTGATCAACTCGAGCCATCTTCTCTGCCTCAAATTCAGATCCTTCTGAGTAAAAATATACTTCAGGCTCTTATGATCAGTAAACATCTCACATATGACGCCATACAGGTAATGACGCCAAATCTTCAAAGCAAAAACAACTGCAGCTAACTCCAAATCATGTGTCGGGTAATTCTTCTCATGAGGTTTCAACTGTCTCGAAGCATAAGCAATTACCTGACCATGCTGCATCAGGACACAACCCAATCCTTTCAGTGAAGCATCACTGAACACCTGAAAACCTTCCGTACCTGACGGAAGTGCTAACACTGGAGCTGAAGTCAAACAATCCTTCAGTCTCTGAAAACTAGCTTCACACTCTGGTGTCCAAACAAAAGGAACTGACTTCTGAGTCAGTCTCGTCAGAGGAGTCGAAATCTGTGAAAATCCTTTCACAAACTTCCTATAATATCCGGCCATGCCTAAGAAACTACGTACCTCAAATACCGTAGTCGGCCTTGGCCAATCAGCAACTGCCTGAATCTTCTGGGGATCCACAGAAATACCTTCTCCGCTAATCACATGCCCCAGAAAAGAAATGCTCTTCAGCCAGAATTCACACTTGGAGAACTTGGCATACAGCTGATGCCTCCTCAAAGTCTCCAACACAATCCTCAAATGTCTGGCATGATCATCCTCAGAAGCAGAATATACCAGAATATCGTCGATGAAGACGATCACAAACTGATCCAAAAACTCTCTGAATACTCGGTTCATCAGATCCATGAAAATAGCGGGCGCGTTGGTTACCCCAAAAGGCATAACCAAAAACTCGTAGTGCCCGTACCGAGTACTGAAAGCAGTATTCACCACATCAGATTCCTTCACCTTCACCTGATAATATCCGGATCGCAAATCAATCTTCGAAAATACTGAAGATCCGGAAAGCTGATCAAACAAGTCGTCTATCCGAGGCAAAGGATACTTGTTCTTGATCGTGACCTTGTTCAAATCTCTGTAATCAATACACATACGGAGTGTACCGTCCTTCTTCTTCACAAACAAAACAGGTGCTCCCCAGGGTGAAACACTAGGGCGTACAAAACCTCTGTCAATCAACTCCTGAAGCTGAACTTTCAACTCAGAAAGTTCTTTCGGTGCCATCCTGTACGGAGCTTTCGATATCGGAGCGGTACCCGGAAAAACATCGATAGAGAACTCCACATCTCTATCCGGAGGTAAACCAACCAACTCCTCAGGAAAAACATCGACAAACTCCCGTACCACTGGGATCTCAGAAACAGAACCAACCTCTAGGTTCAGATCCCGCACCGAAGCTAAAAATACTGGGCATCCTTTCTTCCACATTCTGCTCACCTCCAATGCAGAAATCAGACTGGAGAGAACACCTCGTAATCCCTGAAATACAACTCTCTCTCCAGCCACAAGCAAACTCACTTGCTTCTTCAAACAGTCAATCTGAGCCTCATACTGACTCAGCCAATCCATACCCAGAATCACATCATACGAAGAAATCGGCAATCGAATCAAACTCGATTTCCACTTCTTGCCAGAAATCTCAATCTCACACAAACAAAACTGTCGAGTAATCAAAGGATTCCCAGCCGGTAAAATCACAGACAAAGAAATCGGTAAAACCATCGAATCCAAATGTAAAATCTCAAAACAGTGCTCGGACAGAAAAGAATGACTCGCTCCAGAGTCAAACAAAACACGACAGGGCTGATCAGAAATGTAAACCGTACCTGTCACAACATCCGGAGCATCACGAGCCTCCTGCTGACTCAGACTGTAAACTCGTGGCTGAACTGGAACAGGAGCTGAAGCAACAGAACTACTCTGCTCCCTCTGAATCGTAGGTGGTCTCCGTGGTGCAGAACTAGAACCACCACCTCTACCAGCAAATCCCTCAGAACGTGGAGGAACAGTCCTCAGTCTTCCTGCTGCTGAACCAACAGGTCTGACGAAGCCCTCAGATCGCTGCTCATATCCCATCTGTGGACATTCTGCAATCCTATGTCCCGGCTGACCACATCTGAAACAAAGACCAGCTATCCTGTAGCACTGGCCATGGTGTCGCCGTCCACAACTCTGGCACACAGGTGCCATACTGACAGATCCAGAACTAGTCGTACTGGTAGCAGTACCAGACGATCCTCCGCTCCTTCTGGAATCTCCAGATCCAGAACCAGGAACAAATCTCCTCTTCCCAGAGGAACCACTGCCAGAAGTCTCTCCTCCAAACCTCTTCCTACTCGCAGTCCACCGCTGCTGAGTAGTCGTCATGTCATTCTCAATCAGACGAGCTCGCTCCACAAGCTCAGCGAAATCAGTGATCCGGAACGGTATCAGAGGCTGCCTCAAAGTGTCTCGTAAGCCTCTCAGAAATCTGTAGCACCTCTCAGCAGAAGTGCTAACCAGCTGCGGAGCGTATCTGGCTAATGCAGTAAACTCAGCCTCGTACTGCATCACCGTCTTGCTCCCCTGAACCAGCCTCAGAAAACTCTCCTGCATCTGCTGTCGTGCAGAAGGGGGAACAAACCAGTCTCTGAACACCTCAGTGAACTCTTCCCAAGTGATCAAAGAGTTCAATCTACCCTGAAATCTGGCTGCCTGCTGGCCATCCCACCAGTGCTCAGCCTCTCCGTCCAACAGAAAAACAGCTAACGGAACCTTCCTGTCTGCAGGACACTGCATCCCGTCAAAAGTCTTTTCCAATCTCCTCAGCCACTCCTCAGCAGCTCTGGGCTCAACAGCGCCCTCAAATCTCGGAGGCTTCAACCTCAAAAATAACTGCAGGTGTCGATCAATGTCCTCAGATCTAACAGTAGAAGCTCTGCTCTGAGTCTCGCTCATCATCTGAGCAACAAGTGACGCAAACTGTGAAAGCGTGTCAGCACCGACCACTGGGGCTGTACTCCCCACTAGTGCTGCCTGATCGTCACTCTGCCCGTCTGTCATGTCTGGGTCTGGCTGATCCATACAGAAAAATCCAGAAAATCCGGAAAACTATCACAAAAACAACACAAAAACAACACAATAAAAAGCCAAACGACCCAAAACTACCCCCCAGACAGACTCACTGATCACTTCCTAGAGCTCTGTTTTACAATCCAACCTGTTTCCAAAACCAGTGCTCTGATACCACAAAAGCTTGTCACGACCCGACCCGACGGGGACGGATCCCGCCCGAGCCGGATCGCGACGAGAGACTTACTTCTTGCTTATCCAGGATCTGGCTTTGGATTAGGTTACTGAACTGATCTTCCAAATATTTAACTCAACAGACACACACAGAACAACAGAGCTACTAAATACATCAAATGCAGCGGAACAAAACATCTATCTTTTCATTTCCTCAAAATAATCATCTACAGAACAGTACATGGCTTTCAACAGAAAGAAAGACAGAACAGGAAAGCCATGACTGTACAAAAATCAAAAGTACAAAAGTACCTATACTGATCAGACTCTGAAATCTAGTCCTGGACTTCCTTGCCCTTCCCAGAACCTGAAAACCACCAGAAAGCAAGAGTGAGCTCAACAGCTCAGCAAAGCAACAAACCACCAATCAAAATTCTCAGAAACCAAAACCAAACTTATCAGACAGAAATCGAAACAGAATCGGAAATCAGAACTTATACGGACAGATATCAAATCAGAATCAGAGTCGTACAGATCATATCAGAACAGAACAAATCAACAGAGTCAGAATCAGAAATCAGAATCGTACGGATCATATCATATCATAATCATAATTTCGTGCAGAACAGATACAGAGAACAGAACAGATACATATAGCTAAATGCCCTGACACTAACGGAATCTCTACGGATTCCGGCCCCTTATGCCTCCCTTCCCAGACACTAACTGAATCTCACAGGATCCAGGCCCCTTATGTCTCTCTTTGTGCTTACGGCACCAAAACAGATGTGCTTATAGCACCAGAACAGAATTCATCGGATCCGGAACAGAACAGATATCAAAATGTATATTGAGCTCATTTCAGAATTTCCCGTTTCACTAACTGAATCTCATAGGATTCAGGCCCCTTATAACTCCCTTTTTATAGCTTATACACATAGCATTTCAATTCAGAAGAAATACGGACAATTCAGAAATTACCCAAAAATCGGGCTGCACAACGGCAGTATACAGAATTTACACAAAAATTCCTGCAATGAAAATTTACCGAATTCGCACAGAACATAGATAAGCATATTCCAGAACATTTATTCTACTGCACAGATAATTTCCAATTTCACAGAAAATTGTAGTCTACGAAAAACATCGCCGAATCAAAAATACCCGGACAAAAATCTTCGGAAAATAACCAAAATGTGCACACTCAGCACGTCAACAATATACAGAAACTTACGCGGTAAAAATTGAACCAATCAAAAGATACGGACGAAAAACCGTAACGAAAACGAAATCCGGACAGAAAAATACCGCCAACTGCGACGGAACTGAAAATTGAGAAAGACGGAATGTGCCTTACCTCGAGCACAGCAAATTCCTCAACAGTCGCTTCGATCGAAAACGGCTCCGCGTCTTCCCGAAATCAACTTTTCCAAATTTCTCTTTTTCTCTCTCCTCAGAGCTGAAATCAGATATTTTTATTTTTAATTTTTCTCTCTCTTCAAATCGTCTGATTTCCCTTAAATCATACACATATCGGCCTGGCCGATCGTCCCGATCGTCCTGGACGATCAGACCAAACCAACATCGCCTGGCCGATACTCCAGGGCGATGATCAGGCCGATCCTTATGAATAGTAACATCGTCCTGGACGATATCCAGATCGTCCCGGACGATCAGACCAAATAGATCGTCCTGGTCAGCTCACAGGGCTATTGCACGGCCGATCCTTATGAACAGTGTCAATCGGCCTGGCCGATGTCTCCAATCGGCCTGGACGATGCCTACAGGAAATCACCTGGAGCAAAACTGGGCAAAATCTGGAACTCTTTTTCTACTGATCGTCCCAGGACGATCCAGATCGTCCTGGACGATCCTGGAGCAGATTGTGATATTACAGATCTTGCGGCCGGTGAGGCCAGCATCACCATGAGGGCCACCGATGACGAAGCGGCCTGATGGGTTTAGGTGGAAGATGGTTTTCTCATCTAGGTACTGCTCAGGGACCACAGGCTTGATTACATGCTCCTTGAGATCAGCAGCAATCTCATCGTTGGTGACGGTTTCATCTTAGGAGGAATGTGCTGTCTTTTCTCTTCACAGCTACAATCTTCCCACAACTTGGTTTGAGCGGAATCAGCATAGCTGAACCGGCAAATGAATTTAAAGAATATATAGATATATTTGATGGTTACTCACTACTGTATCCCAAAAATTGGATCTAAGTTCGAGGTGCTGGTGCTGATATATTCTTCAGGGACCCTTTTGTTCTTGATGAGAACTTATCAATAGAATTGCCTTCGCCTTCATCATCTATATATATGAGTGTTGAAGATTTAGGATATCCAGAATGAGCGGCAGAGAAAGTCATGCAGTTGGGAGATGCTTCTTACTCATGTTTGTTCGTTTGGACTTGCAAATATTTTACATGCAAAACAGCAGCTTTAGTTCCCAAGCTCACAATCTCATTTTGGATTTTTTGTGAGGAGAGCTCATGAAATTAATGCTGTTTATGAATGTGAGGAGTTTGAGTGGAAGGTAATGGGAAAAGAGTTGTACAACTTAAATAAATGGTTGCAAATTAATAATAAAATTTTAAGTTAAAGGGATTTCATTTCATTTCCTCCACCTTTCTTCAATCAAAAACAGGGGTGGAATAATGTTTTTTATTTTATTGGTTTTGTTTGCTTAGATAGGAATAAAGAGCTCCCGTTTGTATTTTTTTTTTTTTTTGGATTCAGAAGTTCTCCTGCTCGATTTTTTTTCTCTTAAAATGACTGAAACTATTTCGTTTTGACCTGACTGCTTTATTTCCTTCATGTTTATCAAATAGTTGCACTTCTGTTCCTTTTCTTTGGATGTAACTTAATTTTTGCGGTAAAAATAAGTAAGGAAGATTTGAGAGCACATTGAAATTATTTTTCCTAAAAAAAAATGCTGAAATAATTTGGCACTTCATAAATATGTTTTTCTCATTTGCTTTTGTCAACGTGAGAAGAATGTTGGAGCCTTCTTGAAAGAACAAGAACAAGTTATGCAAAGCTATGCCATTCTTTATATATATATATATATATATAAGGGGAAGGGGTATGCCAAATGTTTGTGATATCTCGTTTAAATTATAAATCGTGTTATATGAAAGTGTAGTAAATCAGAGTGGTTGAAGAGGGATGTCAACGTCAAGTAGGCTTTATTGCATTTTCTTTTTGTTGGCATGTGAAAATATCCATGCCACACCTTACTTTGCTCCGTTTTGAGAGTTTTGGAAGGCTTTGTGTGGAACAACTTTCATATTATTTTTTACAACGATTTTTTAGTTAATTTTTTTTTTACTGAAAAGCTGTTTTAGAAAGCAAGAAGAAGCTATCCCAAACGAAGTTTAAACAGTAGGTGATTACTTTTATAAATACATAAGTTATAATGATAAAAAAAATTACAAATGCACTGTTTTTACTTTACTTTGGATATATCTAACCAAACAAGGGAAACATTTATCCTGCGTTTACTTTGCAGACAACCAAACAACCTCAAATTATTTGGAATGCACTACATTTACTTTACACTGCATTTATTTTACATTGCGTTTACTTTGCAGGCAACCAAACAGCCCCACGTTTACTTTGCAGGCAACCAAACAGCCCCAAATCTATTCGGAAGAATGTAAAATAAAAGTATGTAATTTTTTTTTATTTGATGTAAAATAAATGCAAAGTAAAAGCTAGTAACTTTTGCGCCATGTAGGGGTGTCAATTTCGGGTCACGGGTCAGGTTCGGGTCAAACTCGAAACTGACACGAGTTCAAACGGGTCGACCCTAACCTAACTCGGGTATGCAAACGGGTCAGAAATTGGACCCGAACCGTCGGGTTGGCGTATTGACCCGACCCAACACGATTTCGCATATAGCGGCAGCGGGACGGCCGGCGACGGGCGGGCGCAGATGCGTGTGGGTTGCGCGGACGCTGACTCGTGCGAGCGGACACGAGCGCGAACTACGTGGTTCGTGAGTTATTTGTTTGCTTCGATGACTTTATTTGTTTGCTTCGATGGGTTCTAAAATAAAAATAAATTTTTTGAATATTAATCAAATCATCGTCGACTATTATTTAATCGTGGTTCTAAAATACAAACAAACTACAAAAGTGTGTTCGATCATGTGATAAACAAATCAAGTTCAAAATAAGTTTTGAGCAATGTTGGAAGTTTTTAATCTTATATATAATATCCTTCTAAGGTTAGGGTTCATAGAGCATTTCCTCCAAGTATAAGGGTATCTTGATTTTAATGAAATTTTAAAGCGTATTGTCATAAGAAACAAAATATCATACATATAAAGTAAAATTTTCTTTTTTTTTTTTTAATTTACTTTTATTATCACTTATTTAAATTGTTATCAAATGCTTTATCATTTTTTTCTTAAAATTATAAGCCTAACACTCTCTTTAACCTCCACTATAATATGATGAATATTTATTTGTATAAATACAACATATAAGATTAAGGCTTTCTTTGGGATGACTTTTTTACTGCTTCTTAAAGCAGCTTTTGAGTACAAAATTTATAACTTTTGTACTAAAAAGCTATTTTAAGTAGTAAAAAAGCCGTCCCAAATGAAGCCTAAGTGAGGATCATGCTTCATATGCATATTAATAAATGTATGCCACATAACATACATAATCAATACCAACATTTCAATTTGAGTGTTGCTAAATTCCCATTAAAAAATATATATAAAAAAATAAATTGGTCTTCTTAATTTAAGTTCTCCAATAAAATTGGAGGAAAGCACAATTTTTTTTTTTTGAATATATATATATATATATATATAATTGAGCCACCTAACTAAGTTTTTTTTTTTTTTAATTACTTTATGAATTTCTTTTATAGGAGTGAAGCTTTACACTTTCCCAATTTAGACCCACCATAATTATAGAAATCCCACACCAAAAGACATTCTATCTCTCACATATTTATCTACTAATATCTATCACTGACCATCAATCAAAAGTTATTAAAAAATATTAAATTTTGTCATTCAATCAAAAATAAAAATTTCAAAACATTTAAAATTTAAATAAAAATTCAATAAAATTTGATAAATATTGCCTATTTTATTCTATGGTCAATACTCATTCATCATTCACTATCATCATGCACAAATTTTTTTCTATTTATTTTTGCTTTTATATTTATTTGAAGTTTCATCAAATATTATATCCATTTTTATACTTTTTTGCAATAAATATGGAATATCATTTTTTTTTTATTTGCATGAATCACATACATCACATGGACATTATTAAATGCATGTCATACAATCACTTATGCAATTATGACAATTACAAATTAGGTAACTTTTGTTAGATGTCAATAAAAATTACAAAAGTGCAAATAAATATGTTTTTTAAATAAATGATGAAGCTACTTAATTAAAATGGATTCAATTTCTTGTTTAATTTTAAATGGTTTGGGAGAGTGAAGCTTTCCTTTTTCAACTTTTTAGACCCACCATTTTTATGAAAATCCCACATCAAGAGAATTGAGAGAAGTGCATCTTCTTTTTCCATCAAATCTATTTACAATCTAACCCTGTTGCTAATTTTAATTACAAATGGTTTTTTGATTTTTTACGACTTTAAATACAATAGGACATTAGTCCAAGAGTAAATTTACATCTTAATAGTGAAAATTAGCACAAGTAGCATTGAATTCATATAATTTAAAAAGGAGTGAATTCTTTAAACAATTTTATTGTTTAAATATAATATTATTTAAAAGTAATTTAACAATTTTATACTTTTTTATATTTAAGGTCTAAAGGTTTTTGTTTGAGTAGATCTAAAACGGAATATATGGAGTGTAATTTTAGTAGTAATAGACATAGTGAGGGGATTATGACTTTGGGCGATCAAGTCATCAATAAAAGTACACGTTTTAGATATCTTGGATCTATTGTTCAGAGTGATGGTGAAATAGATGGGGATATTATCAGCAGAATTCAAGTTGGATGATTGAAGTGGAGGAATGCATCGGGCTTGTTATGTGATAGAAATGTACCCCTCAAACTTAAGGGAAAATTCTATAAGATGGTAGTGAGACCTGCAATGCTTTATGGTGCCGAATGTTGGCCATTAAAAGAGAAGCATAATACTAAGTTAAGTGTGGCAGAGATGAGGATGCTCAGGTGGATGAGTGGCTTTACCCTTAGAGATAGGATACAAAATGAGCATATACGTGAAAAAGGTTGGAGTAGCTCCAGTAGAAGATAAGATTAGAGCAGAGAGTCGCCTTAGATGGTTTGGTCACATAAAACAGCGGCCTTCCGACGATCCTGTTATAAGAGTAGAGGTATTAGATTTGACATATGGTAAGAAAGGTAGAGGTAGACCTAAAAAGACTTGGTTACAAAATATTAGAAATGACCTTTCTTTATTAGAATTAAACAAAAAATTGAATTTAATATGACACAATAAGGAGAAAAAAGATTCATGTAGCCGACCTCACATAGTGGGATAAAGGCGATCTTATTGTTGCTGTATAGTTTTATATTTTAAATAATATTTGAACTTATATTTAAAATATATTATAATATAAAAATAATATTTAAATGTTATCTATCAGTTTTTAAGTATTATAAATTTTAAATCACAGTTTAATTATATTTAAAATATATAAAATATAAACTGATATTTAAAATATATAATTTTAAAAAACTGACATATAATATTTAAATAATATATATATTAATATTATAAACTGTCCCCATCTCCCCCGCATCCTTTGTCTGTCTCTATGATATTCAGAACGCACGGAACTGTTTGATACCTTCTGAATGCCCCAAACTATTTAGTAAATTCATATCTTTTTGAATTATTTGAATTTGATGCTTCTTCTGCTAATTTCCACTGTTAAGCCTCTCCTTTATAAAATTAACACTTAGCCCAAATACAACTCAATGAGATACAGTGCAGGATCCAAAACTGCAATAAAAATATAGCAATGCTAAAAAAAAGTGATTACAATAAGAAAAAAATAGATTAGCCTCATGAAAAACGAGAAATTATTCATCCCGTTTGTCTTAGCAAAAGCATTAGACCATCCAAAGAATGGAGAAATTATTTTGTACAGACTCCAAATCACCTGGAGGCGAATTAGAACGTGCCACATCACTCGGAACATTGCAAACGGGTGACAAGGTGCATTCTGATTCGCTTCCGGACGATATTGCTATCCGCACAGAATAATTTCACCCAAAGAATGAATGCCCCTAACACAACCGACTGTGAATGCCAAAATGCTATTTATCAAAAATATATATTAAAAAAAAAAAGGAGATTTACAAACATATCATTTTATATCATGATATTTACATATCTGACACATAAAATTTTAATATTTCATGTCTACCACTCATAGACAACTTTAATATCAAATATGTTACTCTTATATTTCATTCCTACCCCCCATACCAGTCTATAAACTTTAATATTTCATTCCTGCAACCATATTTATTCTATAGACATGAAAAATTAAGATTATGTGTTAGATATATAAATAACATGATATAAAGTGGTGTGATGATTTTATTTTTATTTATCTTGAAAGTAAAAATAAAATCATCATTTTAAGAAACTTAAATAAATATTAATTATAGTCATTCCTTCATAAAATGATTCACCATCAAATTTAGGCTTTGTTTGTGACAGCTTTCTTACTGTTTTTTAAAGTAATTTTTTAGTACAAAATTTTTATTTTCTGCTAAAAGACTGCTTTAAGAAACAGTAAAAAAGCTGTCTCAAATGAAACCTTAATTACAAATAAAGATTTAAAATTTTGATGGGTGGCATTATTATTTAAATGTTAAGTAGCATTCAGATAATATAAATGATTTGATGTTGATGGAATTAGAGTTCTGATGGTGATGCCAAACGGCTCATCACTTTATTGGAATTAGTCCAAGAGGATTTAATTTTGCTATATTAATAAATGAAGTTCAAATTTATTGAAGTGTCTTAATATATTCATAATTATTATTTGTTTTCCGACTTATTCAACTCTATTGCTAAATAGATAAGGCAAGAAAACAATAATTGCAAAAATTAAGGCTAATGAGCTAAAACTCTCTCAAAGTAATATTTGAACATAAAAGTTTTACAATTAAATTTAAAAATATTTCTATTTTAATTTCAATAATTTTATAGTCGAACTAAAGATCCAAATAAGACAAACTGAATGACATTAAATGTGGTATGATTCGAGTAAAAATGAGTCTAAATCAAGCATATGAAGTACGGTTAGAGGCTTCAGGATATTAATTGAAAAATTAAACGGTCTCCAAATCTTAAATGCATATAGTTAGATGAAGTGGCTTGATCAGACGAAACAAACGAGCCTAAGATCATTTAATTTCAAGGTCTTAAATATACTCAACTATTAAATAAATGATATATAATCAAAGAATTTGATGTGAGCCATCCGATGAAGTGATATGAAATTTTAATTATTGAAGAAAGTTTAGAAATTTGAAAGATACTCGATAGCTCTATCTAATTTTCGACATGATCAATCACTACTATCTATGATTGTCATCCAACTATCATTATCAAACCACCATCACCCAAACACTATTATTTCATCATTGCCACCCTACTGTTATAGCTCATTCCCTATCATCAGACCATCATTTTCTAACCAATGTTGCCTGACTAACATCATTCGAATGCCAATATTATCTCTCCTTAACTTCTCCCACAATATTTGTCACAAGTATAGAAAACCAAAAACTTCTCTTGATAATGCAATCACCTATTCTCCAATTGTAAGAAGAGCAAACTTATGTTAAGTAAATTGTTTCAATAAGGTCATCTCACTGCTTTTTTTATCAAGTTTTCCACACAAAAACTTTAATGTGTCATACAATTATTATATTTTATCTCTATGTGAATCAATGTGATTAATCTTCTTACAAATACAGCAAAGTTATATTCATACTGTAATAAATAATGAAATAATAGTGTTAGTTATCCATCAAGTTGAAATTTTTGTTTTGATTGATACCCATATCTTAATATGGAAAATTCAATTTATTACCCCACTCCAATATATGATATTATATAAATATTTATTTAAAATCAATTATTCATTCATTTTAAAACACCAATGTTTTTAATTGTTTCAATTATAAGTGACCAAAATTTAGTGTTCGTTTGGGACGACTTTTTTACTGCTTGTTAAAGTAATTTTTTATTATAAAACTTAAAAAAATTTATACTAAAAAGCTGCTTTAAAATGCAGTAAAAAAAATCGTCGCAAACGAAACCTTAAAGAATAAATAACCCCCTTCAGATGATTGAGCAAACTTTTATTTGGGGAGAAATGAGGCCAAATTGGAGAACTTTCCGTAGAGGAAATATTATTAAGACCATCAGCAGAAAATAATTCCACAATAGAATCAGACAAATAGAGACATTTGCATTTAATCTCTAAGCCCAATAATAAATGCCTTTTAATTGAGCCATGCCAAAAATATGACTGATTAAATAAATTTATATATCAGGTGTCGATTATATAACTCCATGCTATGTGTGAAAGATTAGAGGGGGAAAAAAAAAAACTGTGCCTTCTGCAAACTCCAAAAAATATATAATAATACACAGTTTTGTCCTTCAAAAAAATTTGTTAGCGCACAATGAAAAAACTAACTGTACCCACCAAGGTTTAGGGTGATTAGTGGGTGAGCACAATTGGGAATCCCCATCACGGGTTCGAATCCCCTCTACTATGGCCTACCTCTTCAGTGGGGCATAACAAGTGGGCGGCCTCGCTAGATTCCACCGAGAGATTAATTATGCCACCAAGCACTCCCTTTAAAGTGGTAGCAAATAGATACCCCCGTTAAAAAAAAACTGTTATGAACTTTAATTTTTTGCACCATCTAGTAGGTCAAGAACTGGAGAGATTATTGGGTTCAAACATTGGATACAACTTACCGTGGTATTACTCGGTACTGTGAAGTACCGAGCTCATATTGAGCTCAGTACCGAGTAGAGGGTGATGTGGCGCATTCTCATTGGGCTCCGGACGTCGTCCGGTGTCCGAACCTAATAATTTCCCCAAGAACTGAGTGTGAGTAACCTAAAGTACTTGGATACGGCAGACAAAGAAGAAGGGAGAGATTGGAGGAAAAAAAAAAAAAGGGCAAGTGCCCAATTTTTATTTATGTACATGAAAATGGATCATTAGCTAGCAAACCAGCAGTTCAGGCAAATGAAGAAAAAGAGAAGACTAACTAACAGTTATTGCAACAATAATCTTTTTTCCAGCTGATTCTGAGCTAGCTACAGAGGCAAACTACCAACAAATCCTCTTTCAACGAAGAGAATATATACATCTCCCCCACCATTCACTCTGAACAAAAGCCAGTAGAGGAGGACCAGAATCCTCAGGCTCTTCCTCCCATGCCTCATCAAGCTTCTCCTTCATCTCCAATGAAGCTAAAGAAGAGCGACAGAGAGGGCAACTGACCCTCTGATACTTGAGCCATTTGTCTAAGCAAATCCGGTGAAAAATATGGCCGCACCTTAGTTTTCGTATCTCCTCTCCTTCGCTGATATCTGAGAGACAGAAAACACACTTCAGTTGTTCCCCTGGTGTTTGTCTGTACTTAGAGATTCCGACATCTGTATCGAAGATGGAGAGGTCTTGATCAAAAACGCTGAGATAGCGATCGATGGAGTCAAAGTTCAATGGCCATGTGAGGGACATTGTTTCCTGAGTAAGAAGGATTTTTAAAAGAGGTTTGATGAGGAAGAAGAGGGTGGTGAAGCAAGGTAGGAGGAGCATGGAGATCACTGGAGATGGCAGCAATTTTATATTTGTCATCGAGATCGAGAGAGAGAGAGAGAGAGAGAGAGAGAGAGAGAGAGAGAGTGAGTGAGTGAGAGATAGAGAGAGAGTAGATAAGAAGACGTGACTTGCAGACTTTATAGTTTTAAGAAACCTTCAAGGGTTAGAATTTGCTGCGCGTTAAAAACCTAAGGGGCTGTTTTTGTAAAAGAAGGATTTTACTTTTGAAGGATTTAGTAAATTTTGTAAATCTTGGATTTTATAAACATTGGATATGGTAAAATGTAAATGCTGAAAGGTATTTGACAAAAGAACAATTAAATTCTGTTAAATCCTATTAAATTATTTGGCAACTTAATACAGGATTTTAGATAGTTCATTTTAAAGTTAAATTTAATATCTTATGAAATTAATTATATATTAAGTAACAATTATTTTTTAATTTTAATTATAGTTATAATTAATAAATTATAATGATAAATAATTTAATTAGAAATTAGTTTAATTATTAAATTATTTAATTACTAATTCTAATATTATTTATTAAATTACTCATTTATGTGTTAATTTAATAAGTATTTGATATCTGATTCTATTAATATAATTTTTTTAAATAATTATTTATTTAACTAATACTCATACTAATGATTTAATTAATTTAAAAGTATTATTTAATAATTTTAATTATTCATTATATTGTTAATTATCACATTAATCATTTAAATATTTTAATACTAATTAATTATTTAATTATAATTTATAATATTATATGATAATTATATTGTTTGAAATTATATTTAATTCTACTGATTATTTTGAAATAACTAATAATTTAATTACTTATTTAGATACTATTTAATTAGTTTTAATTATAAATAATATTATTAATGTTGTGGGCTATAATATACGCGGCAATAGAGTTAGAATACTACGTCTTAGCGTTGCACGAATATCCAGCTCACACACAGAAAACACAAGATTTTTACGGGGAAAGCCCTGAAAAAAGGGAAAAACCAATGGGTCTGGCCCAATTGAAAATGATTCCACTAGAACTTAAGTTGGTTACAATGGGCTGACTCGCCTCCAAGGGCGATCAAATTACAAGTAATAATTGTATGATAGAAGTCCGGGTGTCAGGTGATGTATCGGCAGAACTTCGAGCTTCAGGTAACGGTCTGATAGAACTCCAGGCCTGAGGTAGTGATCTGGCGAAGATGAGGGCCTCAGGTAGTGGCCCGACGAAGGTGAGGGCCTCAGGTGGTGGTCCGGCGAAGGCGAGGGCCTCAGGTGGTTGTCCAGCGAAGGTGAGGGCCTCAGGTGGTGGTCTAGCGAAGGCGAGGGCCTCAGATGGTGGTTCGGCGAAGGCGAGGGCCTCAAGTGGTGGTCCAGCGAAGGCGAGGGTCTCAGGTGGTGGTTCAGCGAAGCTCCGGCGGTAGTCTGGCAAAATTATGGCGATGGTCCGGCGATGGTCGAGGAGGAGCTTCTTCCTTCTCTTCTCTTCTTCTCTTCTTGCTTGGATCCCCTTTCAAGAAAAATGAGCATATCCCGTAAATAGGCGAGAGATCAGGGGTAAATGTGGAGTGGTTGGATGAACGGACGATATTGAATCCCTTTATCATGGACCGTTCGTCAGACATTTGGAGGTCTTAATGATTTCATAATTCAGTGATCATGGGCTCGTTGGATTCGTCTCGTCGAGCCGCTCGATTAGACTATAAGCTTGTTATGTTTGGAAACCGTTTGGTAACTCAAACAGTGGTACAAAACTTCTAACAGCGCTTCAGGTCCTTAATTTGGACTCATTTGGGCTTAGATTGAATTGAATTTGGTGTCGTTGGGTTCGTATTTCTAAAACGCTCAGTTTGGCTATAAGTTTGCTGAAATCGGAGTTCAGGTGATCCCGAATTTAATTTTTGAAATTTTCGGCTTAATTTTGCCTCGAGATTAGTGCCCGATCAAGACAATTTTTTGATGATATATCAATTAATGATCTCATTAATCACATAAAAAGTCTACTACTCATTAATTATTTAATTATTATTTACACTATTAATTATATATTTAATAATTTTTATTTTAAATTATATTAATTAAGCTAATTATATTTTTTTTAATTACTAATTATATTATTAAATATTTAATCAAACAAAATTAGACATTTTATTAAATATATTAATTATACTACAAATTATTTAATTTTTTTACTTAATTATTAATATTTTAAATTATGAAAATATGATCGACTTAATTTTCCAAGAGGATGTACTTTGGTGTATGATTTTTCCTGGTGATATTATTCTTATCGATAAGACTATAGAGGGAGTTGAATGTAAATTTGAATTGGAGGTCAGCCTTAGACTCTAAAGGCTTTCACTTGAGTAGATCTAAAATTGAATATATGGAATATAATTTTAATAGTAATAGACCTAGTAAGAGGATTATGACTTTGAACAATCAAGTCATTAATAAGAGTACACGTTTTAGATATCTTAGATCTATTGTTCAGAGATGGTGAAATAGATGAAGATATTATCAACAAAATTTAAGTTGTATGGTTAAAGTAGAGGAATGCATCGAGCTTGTTGTGTGATAGAGAAGTTCCACTCAAACTTAAGGGAAAATTCTATAAGATGGTGGTGAAACATGTAATGCTTTATAGTGCCAAATGTTGACCATTAAAGAGAAGTATAATACTAAGTTAAGTGCTGCAAAGATGAGGATGCTCAGGCGGATGAGTGGCTTTACCCATAGACATAGGATACAGAATGAGCATATACACGAAAAGGTTGGAGTAGCTCTTGTGGAAGATAAGATTAGAAGTGTTGTTCTAGATGATTTGGTCACATAAAACGGAGGCTTTTCGATGACCCATTTAGGAAATAGAGGTATTAGATTTGATTTATGTTAAGAAAAATTTCAAAGAAACATTAGTCAAGGTTTGTTGCCCAAAGAAAAAAAAAATGTAGATATTTTGTGGTTACCTCCCTCTCTTAGACTTAATTTTCGTTTGGGAAAGTTTTTTACTGTTTCTAAAAAAAGTTTTTTTAATAGAAAATTTTAATTCTTTGTAGGAGTGTCAATATTTGACCCAACCTAAAAACCCGGCCTGACCAGAAAATTTTGAAATGAGAATTTGACTTTTAACAGGATAATGGAATAAAAAGGATTCATGTAGCTGACCCCATGTAATGGGAAAAAGGCTTGATGTGGCTTTTTAAATTATATTAAGTAAGTTAATCAATAATAGCTTAGAGACATTAGATACATCTAGGGTTGCTTTTCATCTTCTCTTTTTTGTCGTTATCGTTTGGCTTCATTGCTTCGCAGGACTTGTAGAGATTGCACAAGTCGCTTCTTTGGCTCCTTCGTTTCTGTTCGACTTTGCTCCTTCGACGATATTCCCTTCTTGTCAGATTGAAAGCTATGACATTTTGATAGGAAGCAATGACAGGAGCTTGCTCGCTGTGAAGGTAACTTTATCCCCTTCGCGTGCTTCTTCAGCCAAATCCAGTAAATATGCCAAACTAAAAATCCAAGATTTAGGGCAAAAAGACAGAAATAAAGGATTTATTCCGCCATGAAATTTACGGGGCACTCAAATCCCGTTTGGTAGGATTCATCATAACTCCTGCATAAATCATGCTGCTAAACAGCCTCTAAAGCTTCTGTATGGCTGGCTACAAGTAAGATTTATATCAAAGTAGAATTCACTAAAACATGTACATGCGAATTTAATAAAATTTAGGCGCCAAATTTTGAAAATTGCTTAGTCTTATGACAAGCCTTAAATCATGTTAAATTCTAATAAATTATTTGACTACTTTTTAAGGATTTAAGATTTATTAAATAAAAAAATCTCAATTCTTTAAATCGTTTGAATGATGAGATTTAACAAATATTAATTTTAATCAATAGTGAGGTTGAAAATGGGATTTGTTAAGAAACGAATTATTACACAGCTCATCTTGACCTGTTGCTTGAGAGCCTACCAACTAAGAGGTATGGGATTCGAGTCTTTATGTATTGATGTGTGTGTGAGTTTGACTTAATTGGCCTAAATTTTTCCAAAAATAGAAAAGAACTATTGTTTGACAGTTTTTTAAGAAATTTTTTGCTTAAAAAGACTGACATAACCTATATAGTACTTTTCCAAAATGCGAAAAGCCATTCAGAGGGTTTTATGACGACGAGGGGCTAAGTCAATCTATGAGTGCTGACTGAAAGAGATTTAAATTGTGCTAGTTGGCAACTGTAAGATAGAGATTACTACACATATTATATTGTTTTGGAAGGACAACTCCAAGTCATGTACGGGATAAACTTCAAGAACAGTCACAACTGATCTAATAAATATCTACAACTTGCAGAAAAGCGAAAAAAAAATTCATAAAGATCTACAATCTTGAAGAACAGTCCATGAACTAGTTGGCATTATAAAAAATCAACAACAAAAAGACTGGCTTTTGGTGATACGGAAACGTCAAGCAGATCGAATATTCAAATATATTTCAGATCATACAGAGACTTACCATTTTTTGTGTTGAACAGAATTGATTTGAGTGATAATGCCCAGGGACCTCACTTAATGCTGTACCTGCACAAAGAAAACCCAAAAAAACTACGATGAGCTTCGCCAATGGCAAGTATTTGTCACATTCGAAGCAGTTCAGGATTCAATTACAGTAAAATTACTTAAAATGCGCATAGAAGTTACTGATGAAATTGAATGGTAGGTATTTACTAAGAATAAAATGGCTTGGTCCATCAAGTATAAATCATTGCCCCACTGATTAACAAATATGGTAATGAACTAAAGAAAAAATAATGGAAAACAGATGGATACACTGAGAACAACTTACTGAATTTTAATTTACAAGGTGGTTGGGATGGAGCCGTCTGCATTAAACTTGGCCTCGAAAATGGGAGATTTATTTCAGACGACTTAGCGCAGCCTGTGAAGAAGAAAACGACCAATAAATCCATGTGGGGTATGAGATTTAATGCACGATTGCAGCTCGTGGCCTTAGCCTGCTCGGGATAAAAAAACAAAAGGAGATTTAAAATCCAGGTAATAAGCATTGGCCACGGTAACCTGTAAATGGTGTAATATCTGAATGTGGATCTCTGCAAGGCTATTGAAAAGCACTGAAAATAAAAAATGAATTCGGCGGTTAATGAAATAAAGCAGGAAATCTCAACAGAATGGAGGGTATGGGATACTGCCCTGAATTGTATTAACACAAAGAACAACCGTGGCTTAGTGATTGAAAATAAAAACCTACAACCATTTTCAAAGCTCAACCTGCCAAAACAAAAGATAGAAATAACGAAGAAATAACAGTAGCCTGACTGCAATGAAGGGACAAAATTGCTCCAAGCACAGTTCGCTCAAAGACCACAATGTAGATTATCTCAAATAACATATTACACAACAACAACAACAACATCAAGTCTTTCTCCACTACATGGGGTCGGCTACATGAATCCTTTTTCGTCATTGTGTCATGTTAAAAGTCAAATTCTCATTTAAATCTAATAAAGAAAGATTATTTCTAATATTTTATAACCAAGCCTTTTTAGATCTACCTCTACCTTTCTTAACATAAGTAAAATCTAATGCCTCAACTTTCCTAACCGGGTCATTGGAAGGCCTCCGTTTAATGTGACCAAACCATCTAAGACGACTCTCTCTAATCTTATCGTCCATTGGAGCTACTCCAACCTTTTCACATAAATGCTCATTTCGTATTCTATCTTTAAGAGTAAAGCCACTCATCCACCTAAGCATCCTCATCTCTGCAACACTCAACTCACATTGATAAAAAATTCGATGATAAAAAAAAGATATATATGCTACAATACCCACCCCGCACAATCCACAGCACAAAATAAACTATGTTAACAACTTATAAATTAAGTGAAATCACAAAAGATAATTAAATTTCATCCCTCCATCAATGAGCAACATGATATTTCTTTATTTAAAAAGAAAATCACTAGCAATTTAATGGATTGTCAACATCTTTGTATCATAAAAAAAGACATAAACCCCGCGCTTTTCTGACAGCGCACTACTTTATATATATATATATATATATATATATATATATATATATATATATATATATATATATATATATATATATATATATATACTTTGCCAACATGATATTACTTTATGTATTTTGAACAAAAACAATTACATTCACTGTAAGCTTGTCACTGAAGCACACACCAGCATTCAATCAGCCACAGCACACACAAAAGCCTCATTCATGACTCTCAGACAGAGAAAATCGCACAAAATATCACATTAAAAGCTCTAGTATATGTACACTTTATTAGGCTCCTCTAGTCGCTGTAAAATGAAGGCACACGTCATAGGCATGCAGTAACAATCCTGCTTCTAGGAATATACAAGTGTTGCAAGCATATCGTTTGAGGACCACTTGAATATTATTAAGATGACCGTTCACTTTAATACAGGACAACCATAAGCTGCGTAATTTGTAATTTCTATCACCTTGCAGCTCTAGTAAATAATTTCTCAATTCCTTAAAAGTGAATTGTAAAAAGGAAGAACTTCTAAAGATTAACTGAAAGGCATTTTTGTTACATAGCATGAAAAAAAAATTGTCAACAAAGCGTAGCATATTAAGAGGCCATCTACTAAATATATAGTTGCATAGCATGAAAAATAAAATGTCAAAACAGCATTTCCATTAAAAGGAAGATAGTAGAATTTATCGTAAGAAGAGGACATGTGGCCAGTTCCAAGAAGTTCATGACAGAGAGGAGGGGAACTTAGTTTTCTGTTACCATATATAGTGGGCACATTAATTGCCACATAGATATAAAAAAGACACTCAGCAAGCAACTTATTTCTGACTTATGTTTCGTTTGTGACGGCTTTTTTACTGCTTCTTAAAGCAGCTTTCTAATACAAAAATAAAAAATTTTATAATAAAAAGCTGCTTTAATAAACAATAAAAAAGCCGTCCCAAATGAAGCCTTAACAAAGTAGTAGGCAGCTGCATGGTTGGTTCAATCAGCCCGGCGGCCAATTCATTTGTCTTCCACCCAGAAGATGAATGTGAAGATGGTAAACTGATTGACCTGCACATAATATTAAGAACAAGGTGATGAACACCATCAATTGACAGAAAATAAACGAGGCCTAGATATACATAAAAGGACATAATACAGACATCCATTAGGTCCATCATTGATGACAGTCCTAAATCCATCATCGAGGCCTTCCTGCTTGGCCACAAGTTTTGCAACATATAAGAGATAGCCAAGTATCTCAACATGTCTCTCCTCCGCCTGATAAAGTATAGGTAAAGAAAAAGTTAAAATGGAATAAACTTGGCCCCAAGCTTGAAAAGAGTGATTACAATGTCAACAGAAAATAGAGTTCATCAACAAGTTTCAAGGATATTATTAACAGAAATCAAGTTATAACAGTATTTCTTTCATTTATCATCACCTAATATCATGAGTTCATGAATAAAAAGCAAAGAAAAGGGATATATTTAATACAGAAAATATCAACAGCAACTGGACAGGAATTGCTGTGAAATTTGACTTTTATGCCCTATAATAGCAGAAATTGGAGAAATGAGCTCGCTTGTTTTCTTGGGGGACTATATCCAGAAGTTCTTTATAGACCCAAATACCTCCATTTGACCGGACTACTTTTTAAATTTGATGCAACCATTTGTGAAAAAATTCAAACATTGTTCGAATCATGTTGGAAACATGTTATTATTCCAAGATAAGTTCGAAAAAGATTTGAATAAAATTTGAACATCGTTCAAATAAGATTTAACCAAAGTAGATCAAACAAAATGCATTCCATCAGCACATACAGAGCAAACTTCAAGCTCAATATAACAGAGTGCAATCACAACAAACTATAGCTATAATATTGAGTAAAAAAAAATAAAAAAATAAAAAAGCTTTTTTGTTTTTATTTTTTTATTGTTTTTCTTTAAAGCTAACAAAAAAAAGAGAGGAAACTACAACTATGACACATCATAATGAGAAGCATAAAATCATTGCACAACAAATCAATTACCATATTCTTACAATAAAAATAAGAGGAAAGTAAAAAAATGTTATGAAGGCAATGAAAATTTAACTTGACAAGTAAATAGGTTATGGCATCTCACTCCATATCAACTACACCAACAGTAGACCGCATCCTTCTCCCCCTTTAGGCCTTCATTTTTTTCTTTGAATAGCCACTCTTAGGATGCATAATAATAATAATAATAATACAATTTTTAGCTAAATAAAATAATAATAATATCATAAATTATGTATAAATATTTTATATAACATTTAGATACAAAGGTAGAAATATATTGAGATTAAAATAAATGATAATCAATGATCGAGTAAAATAACATCAAATAAAATATATTGATAATATTGTTGCAAATTTAACATGGAAAATATTTGCATAACAGAAATCTTGTTATAAAATTTATTAGAGATTAGTATGGGTCTCAAAACATTCAATTTACTATAATATAAGTGCAATATATGAGTAATCAATAAAAATCTATATTGCACGCGTCTCAGAGTAAATCCAATTAATTTGAAATTCATTTTGTGTTAGAAAATTTGATCATGCTATCACAACCCAAATTTTCTGAACTAACTCCACTCTTTTAGACTTTAAATAGAAGATGATTGTTATAAAATAAAAAGACAAACTTATTACAAGAATAAATCAAATGTAATTTGTACAAATAAGCATGAAATACTTTGACTAGAAAAATGTAAACATTAAGAGGAATTTATATATTTATAATAGCACTAGTGGTGCCATGTTTTTTATCTATAAAACAACCACTAAATTTGTTAAATTTAATAAAAATAGAAACTAAATTTCACCCTCAATATTTTGGAAATTATTAATGATATAATCATAGCATCATATATATCACTCCTAAATACATAATTTTGTTGGTTAATTAATTGCATTATTGAATAAAAAAACATAATAATAGGTATATTTATCAAATTTTATTAAAATGATTTTTTGAAAAAATATTCTTAGAGCATGAATCTAAGATTAAGAGAAAGAGGGGAGATTTTCATTGAGCGGAATGTGGAGCTTTCTTTCATTCCCTCCTCTTTTCGCAGACTTTTTTTTTTTTTTGCCTTCTCTTTTTGGTGAACTACCCTTTTTTTAGTAGATTTAGTGAAAAATTTTATTGCTTCTTTATCTACACTTTTTTTGTGAAAATTAGAATACTCTCTTAAATTTCATCTTGATCCACAAAATAAAGCCTCTTTTATGCAACTAAATTTGATTTCATCTCTTGGATAATTGACCACCACTCACGGATGAATTTTTAAAATTATTGCAGAAGATTACATTGAATAAATATTCACTTTGATTTTCAGCATCTTTTGAGTACTCTCTTGAAGATCATGAATGCTTTGGAAGCTTCAGAAAAAATTCAAATAACCTACCCTGTTTAATTTTATAAGTGCCTCATGTATCAATTAATTTATATAGTTTATCATCAAGATCCTCTTGGATCAAAACTGACCTATTGTGATCCAATTTTTGCATCTACAAATACCCAAGTTTATATCTTGAGTGTATCACCTCAAGTTGATTTGCCCAACTCTTTGAATACTTGAACAAATTTTAATTTTATTGAATGTAAACAAATCCTTTAGAAAACCTTTGACTCAATCATCTATTTCAAACATACAATTTTAACCATCAAAATAAATGTTGATCATTAAAGATAAAACATTAACTAAAATAAATTTATGACGTGAAACATTACTCAAAATAATATGATAAGAAGTCAATAAAGTCTCATGGCCCAATTAAAGGAGTAAATGAGTTAATCATAAACAAGTAAGGTCTTGCTCGGCTCGATTCATTTTGAATCAAAATATGAAAGAGCAAAAGGTCATTAATGAGCAAAAAAAAATCTTATTTGTGCTTTACTTTTACAATACCGAGCAAAATTATGTCCATATGCATAAGAAATTTTTATTGTTGAAAATTAAATTGTGAGTATAATGAACTTTATGAATAGTTATATATAAATTAATAAACATATCCCCTATCCAAAAAAAACCATAATATGGAGCTAAACATAGTCTAATTGACTCTAGTCCGTATTAGGATTAGTAAGCAAGTTGAACTATCATGGTTTAAGCTTGACTCATTTATTTATTTACCAAACCAATTTCTGAGCCAAAGATATTACCAAAAATTGAACATTTTTAAAACCTAAGCTCAGCCAAAATTCTATAAATTAATTATTGTAAGGTTAGCACTAAGAAGTGATTTGCATATGAACAGGTGCATTACATTTATCCAGGTATCACATTGCTATTTTCAAGGAAGTTGCAACAAATGCATTGTGTATTTCTCATCGTGTTTGATTTGAATTATTGGTGTTCATAACTTTTAATTCTAACAATGGAGCCCCTAAAACAACCACCACCAGACCTAAACATGCACGTACAAACTAATACTATTTAAAGAAAAATGATTAAGTTCAAATGATGAGGAGACGATCTAAGCATAAGACAATGGCATTACACATTGTAATACGACAGACACAGATTTAAAATAATAAAAAAAGACCTGAGCAAGCAAAAATACAGATAAAGCACTAGGATGTCCAAAAGAACATACGGATCCTTAAAATGAAGAGCTTTGCGCTGAACAAAAAAACAATAAAAAAGACGAGCCCTATTTTAGAAGCTAATATAAGTAAATCAATTAATACTCAATTGGTCAAATATGGGTACAACCTCTTTACTAAACAGGGTAAACTTACATATCAGAACGTCCCTTGATCCCGGGCTTGTGGGAGCCTCATGCACTTGGTATGCAATTTCTTAATAATCAAAATTTAATTCCAAGAAAAAGATTTTAAACAAACTATCAGAAACATCAATTAATCGACTCAATACACATCCACCACACCTAGAAATAGAAATAATTTTACCAAAGATCTGCAGTAAAAGCAAAGAATCAGTTTCTGGAGAAAATCTTTGCTTAAATAAAGTTTTAAGCATGAAACACTGCGACATAAGAAAAATCATTAACACAAAAAAGATGTATTAGCACCGAGGTTTTTCAGTAAAATACAAACATTGGAGTGATCTTTCTAAGCAAAACTCTTGATCATTTACCATTATCATCCTATCAAGGTTTAAGACTAACGTCCTTGTATCAAGTATACATTGGCAAATCCGTTACCATCCTAAAAAAATTGTACGCTAAAGCCATAGTATCAAGTAAACATTGGCAAAACCATTATCATCCTATCACAGTTGTACACTAAAGTCCAAGTATTAAGCTCTCTTAAAACACTTAATTTTGCAGGAACAGTTCTTCTTGACTTGAAAACAGCATGATCGGGTGATTGCATTGGCCTTTCTACCCATTAATTGGTCGGACAGTCAACGGATTATGTCAATTTTTAGATGACGCCAAACATGACACTTAGATTGATACCCCTTACTAACAAGAATATTATTTGATTGTTCACCAAAACAAAAGAAGATAAGCAGAGGTGTTTAAAGACCTTTGGCCATATCAATTTCTCTCAAATCACTTCATTTGGCCAGATAAGTTGATTTAAAGTAAGTGCAACATGGCTCGGTTCTTGCATTGTCCTTCCTACCAGTTAGTTGGTCAAGTAGTCTATGGGTTGTATCAATTTTCAGAGGAATCCAAACATGGCATGCTCATATAGATTGACACACCCTAGGATAAGGTTAACTGAATTGTATTTGAGTATTTTTGCCCAGTGAGGGTAAAACTAAATTGAGAAGGATTCAAGAAACACCTATTTATCAGTTTCCCCAATATGAACAAACCAGTATCACGCCTATTGTAATTTCCTGTAAAGCTGATTTACCTCATGGTTGTAATTCTTCTGCATTTCTATTCCTTTTTGGCTTTTGTTTGCAAATATGTATTTTTCCATGGAATCAAGTATTCAAGATTTTGATGATTTGAGTGTACAAAAGAGAAGCATTCTCAATGTGTGCCCCTTCATCCACTGTCCTAATTTTACTTCTTTTACGGAGCTCAGCTACCTCTGAGTTTAATTTGTAGATATCATACATTGGCATATTTAGTATGCTTGTGGCTGTGTGCACGTGCGCTCATGTGTGTGTGTGTGTGTGTGTGTGTGTGTGTGAGAGAGAGAGAGAGAGAGAGAGAGAGAGAGAGAGAGAGAGAGAGAGAGAGAGAGAGAGAGAGAGAGAGAGAGAGAGAGAGAGAACCAGTGAAGTTAAATGTGTGAAGGTAGCAGCATTGTTATTAAGCATGTGTTAATAAGTAATAAGACATTGACCAGTTGGACTGCAAAGCTAAGCAGCAGACAGACTGATAGTGCAGAAAGCAGGCAAAGTAAAGCAAGCCGTAGCTGACAATGGAGATGAGTTGTGAGGAGAGGGTGGGGTGGAAGGTAGAGAGAGCCAAGAGTGCCACGTAAAGAGACTTCCTATAATAAAATCATTGAACAAACCATATCATGCCCATGTAAACATTAATCTCACAAATGATCATCTTTATGTGTGTTTATGTGTGTTTATGTGTGCTTCTGCACTTGGAAGAGGAGCCAAAAGTGCCTAATGACCATAGCTAAAAAGAAATGTAGCCATCAAGAGCAATCACAATCACTGTAAGTCAAAATCAAAATCACTACTATGAGCCAAACAGGTGACAATCTAGAAAAGAACCAGGAGACAAGCTCAGCGTTGATTGTTGTTGGTGCTGCTATAAGGCTGAGAGAGTGAGAGGTATGCAAAAGAGACTATGCAAAGGTGAGCTCAGCATTGATGTTGCTGCTGTTATAAGGCTGCCAGGTAAGCAAGAGAAATTGTGGATGAGAGTAAAGACAAGAGATGAGCTAGGTAAGCAACAATACATTACACAAGCTTTGATTGGAGTTAAGTTAGAATTTTTGTGTCTTCCATACAGGGTTTTTTTTTCAGTTGATCAAGTTATCAGAAACTGGATCTAAAACACAATCAAATTTATTCAGCTTAAACTAGGTTTTTTCGAATCAAATTTGGGTTTAAGTTTTAGGTTACGGCAGAACTTAAACACTTCTACTGGCTCATTCAAATCAACAAGCAAAACAGGCAACCATATATAGCATATAAAAAACAAGAATTAAGCATGAAAGATGTTATATGCATTATGCAATGGCCACTCAAAATCAAGAACTTATAAGAGATAAATTTGGCCAAAATTACCTTTGAAAGTCCAGTCAATCCATCTTTAACTTTTGGAATGATCAAGATATGGGTCGGAGCTTGGGGATTTATATCTCTGAAGGCAAGAGCCTGTTAAAATTACCATATTGACAAGTAATAAAAACATTAGACACAAAATATTAAAGAGAAATGAGCACACGCTAACTGCCATTTGAGAATCTAAATGCAAGACAGTATAATAAAACTCTTTACAAGCTAATGAAAAGCTATAATTTTTACGGTTTTGTATATTCGGACAGATTTAAAGCTAACATTAAAACAAAAGAAAAATCATATACCTTATCATCCTCATAAACCACAGTGGCTGGAATTTCTTTCTTGATAATTTTGTCAAATCTGCAATAAAGATGGGCATCTATCAATACACAACGTCACAACAACACCAAGCTCTGCCTAGGTGGAACATATTTGATAGAGAACTGATAAAAATCTGAAGTATATATTCATAAGTCACAGAAAGCAAGCAAATCAATATTCCAAGTAGGATGTCACTTAAGTTGTTTTATAAAATAGCTTTTTTGCTTTCGAAATGTTGAAGATGCATTCTCACAGAACGAGATGCATTCTAGGTGCTCTGATTGCTTTGAAGAGTTTGGTTACTGGTGCAAGTGCTTCGATTCAGCTCTCTTCAAATTCAATAACTCAGCACCTATGATTCCTTGTTCATTTCTAATGTCTCATTTTAAACGTAAAATTGCTATTAATATGATTGCTCTGCTTTTCTTGACTTGTATTTTGCACTTTAGCATAATTCTGCTATCATGTGGTTGACAATATTGCAGCTGGTATGCGATGTGTTGTTGCAAATGATTGGTCAATCGTTTTGTCCAACGCAAACTGTACTTCACATCTATGGTTAGTTGGTAACCATACTTATTTCCTGTTACATCCTGCAACCTGTTACGAATTTCCTACTTTATAGGACTTCAGGTGATGGATTTTCTTTTATGCTCGTATATGCAGCATAACAACATTTGCATGTTGTTTTGTCAAGGATGAACTGGAAACCTTTTATTCTTGCTAGAATCCAAATTTGTTGAATTGAAACTTGCAATTTTTTATTGGATCGAGGAGGATTATGGTAAACAACTACGCTTGGGTCATTTTGGGTCATATATAGGAGCCCTATCTTGATATACATTAACGGATAAAAAATTATATATTCTCTCAGATTTGTATGTCTGCTGACTAGAAGCAAACACTTTGATTTAATGCAGGACATAACAACAATACACAGGGGAATATTTCTCCTTATAACAACTTAAGGCTGGATCTTCAAATTGGTGACTTTAATCTCTATTCCTTTCATCTAACTATTTTGAATTTTGTGGGCTTTTAGTTGTCAAGTCCATTAGAAGCTGAAAAAAAAAGTTCATTAGATGCTGAATTCTATTATTCATTTAAGGATTTCTTAAGAAATTTTAAATTTTGACGACTTCTAAATTATTGCCTAGAGTTATTCAAACATGTTTTTTTGGCTTTTCATGAAAGGAAACTAATATATAGCTAAGCTAAAAGTAAAAAAAATGCAAATTATGATTTTGGTGTGCTTTGTGCTTTTAATTCTATGTTCATATCACTATACCTAAATACTTACAGCATCAAACTACTTTTAAAGCTCATGGTTATGAATTAACATGTTAATTAGAAGGGCATATTAATTAAGTCATTCAAAAAATAAATAAATGATACTATTTAAATAAAATTGGGAATTCATGGTTCTAGATAAACACACAATCACTATCGTGAGGAATAAAATTACATTCCTACATTAGATGACAAGCATAACTAGAGGAATTTTCATATTATTAACAACAACAACAACATCAAGCCTTTATCCCACTCTATGGGGTCAGCTACATGAATACTTGTTTCTCAATTGTGTCATGCTAAGAGTTAAATTCTCATTTAAATCTAATAAAGAAGTGTCATTTCTAATATTTTCTAACCAAATCTGTTTAGGTATACTGCTACTTTTCTTAATATAAATCAAATCCAATACATCTACTTTCCTAACTAGGTTATCAAAAGACTGTCGTTTCATGTGACCAAATCATCTAATGTGACTCTCTCTAATCTTATCTTCCAATAGAGCAACTCCAACCTTTTCACATATATGCTCATTTGGTATCATGTCTTTAAGAGTAAAGACACTCATTCACCTAAGCATCCTCATCTCTACAACACTTGACTTAATATAATGCTTCTCTTTTAATGACCAACATTCTGCAACTTTAAAAGATTTCTTTAAACATTACAAACTACCTCATTCGAAAAAGCTTGAAATTATTGAAACAAATTAGTTGAACATCTTTAAAGATTTTAGCCAAATGTTGCAAATGAAAAAAATCAACAAGGCAAAGTCGAGATGAACTTAAAAAGAATAATATCTAACATTCAAGAAATATAGGGACTAATTGAATAATCACTTTTAAAGTTAAAAAAAATAGAATTCTTGTGTTTTAATATTGTGTAAAGTTTATAGATTTTGCAACTAATATATTTTTTTGAAAACCACCTTATTATCATTTGATGTTTCATTAAAGGCCTTGCTTGCATGCATAACGACTAGACGACGGCTAGCAGCGGCATGCAACTAGATTCGGCCTCAACGGACAACGACATCGTCGCGCGTGACGAGATAGCAATTTGAGTGATGCGGTTGACGAGACATTAAACGCGAAGTGTTTGGCGACACCACGGTAGTGATTTGGACGAAGACCTAGAAAATTTCAAGATCTATTCAACATGTTTGCCATATGGGTCAGGTTTCGGGTCGTGTCAGATTTTGACACCCCTACAAGTAGTTGGGTTTATGTTATGTTTGTATACAAAATTTGATTTAAGAGTGTTGTAGTTTTCTTTGCAAGGGATCCTTATGGCTTCTAGGTTTGGGAGAGAAGGTCCTCTCGAAAGAGGATAATTGTATCTTGCTTTGTTCGTATTTGATTTTCTATCAATAAAAATCTATTTTTGTGATGAATCTCTTGGTGTTTGTTGTTGTTTATGATACGAAGGCACATCACAAACTCCAGAGATTGTCTTAGAAGATTTAGAGACTGAACTCTCTGCAAAGGACGCAACTCCACCTGTTGAAGAACAAAACATTTATTTGACTCAACAAAGGCATAGTAATTTCATAATTAATTATTAAAAAATATTTTAAAAAATTTAAAAATTGAAGTCTTATTTCATGTTTCATGTTTGTTAATGAAGGTGATATTGATAATGAAAGGAATGGATAAGAAATATGAAACATGAAATAAGACTTCATGAATTAGAAGGACTTGGAGAGTCAACTTTAGGGCTAGTTTTGATGATACAAATTTACCTAACTTTTTATTAACCTCTTGTAAAATTATTTGAACTATTAACTCCAAAATAGAAATGTTTTTGTTACCATTATCTCTATATCATTAATATATTTTAATATTTTCTTTATGTTATTAGATATATAAAATGCAAAAGTCTTTCTTTTTCTATTAATTATGTTATTTTCATGATTAATTAATTAATGCATTTTGCTTATTTTTTCTATATAATTATATAATTGTCCTAACAATTATCTTATTTTTCTTTTATTTTTAGAGTTTTGTCGATTAGAGAAAGAAATTACAAGATGTCATGAAAAAAAATGAATTTCATCGTTCAAGTTACAACTATAAAGAGGTTAGTTACTAACAAAATGAATATATTTACTTTTAAAATGACTACATTTATTTATTCTATATATTTGATGCTTCATATTATGATTCTATTAAATTCTTTGTTATATTTGTGCAAATGATTGCATTATTATCATGTAAATTAATTATTTCTTAACATAATTAGTATTTATTACGTCATTCGGTTCAAACCCAATTAGACCTCGATTGAACCATCGAACTGTGACCCCCTCCACCTGGTTTGTTGTCTGATCCAATTTTCACAATCTTGTCTAATATATTATTATACTAAGCCCTAATATGCTAAGTCAAGCCTAACACCTAATCATACTCTTGTAATAGAGGAAGTCACACAACAACTGGGGTTTAAAACTTTGAGATCAAGTAATGCAGTGTTTGTAGGTTTCAATTGAATTCATAGAGCCACAAACAAACTCCTACATGTATGTCAATTGAACTCCTACAAGATGGCTTCGACCTTTCGCTTTTCTTTGAACCGATTTTTTAAATAAGCAGTGGTGTATTCGTATGAGAGATAAAGGTTGAGCTTCATTTTGTATTATTTATTTTCAATTATGTTAGTAGAGGTATGGGAGTCCATGATTAGCTACGGCTTTGACCAAACTCCTACAGGGGTGTTGAGTGATTAATTATGGCTATTCTTTGAACAAATCAGCTGCAAAGTCTTCATATGAGTAAAGGTAATATGCAGTGGAATTTTTTTAGGAGAGGAAAAGCTTCATTTGCATTATTTATTTTCAATTTTATTAGCGGAGGTATGAGAGTCGGTGATTAGCTAAGGCTCCGATCAAACTCCTATAGGCGCATCAAGTGATTAGTTGTAGCTTTTCTTTAAACATATCATAGCATGTCTTTCTACAAATCAGCTCCAAAGTCCTTATATGAAAGACGTAATAAGCAGCAGCATCTTCATAAGAGAGGTAATGGTTGAGTTTTAGTTGTATTATTTATTTTCAATTTCTTTCACTGGAGGTATGGGAAGTGATGAATAGCTATTGCTTCGATCGCACTCCTACAGACGCATCAAGTGATTAGTAGTAGCTTTTCTTCGAACAAAACTTTGAATCTTTAAACAATTCATCATCGAAGTCTTCATAAGAGAGAGGTAAGGGCTGAGCTTCGTGTACATTGTTTAATTATGATTTTGTCAATGGAGTTGATAATCGTCTTCAACAACCAAGGTTGTGAAAACCAAATCATAATGAACCCAAAGGAAGAGGGGTTCACGGTTCGATGGTTCCACCGAAGCTGCACCAGATGGCGTAACATTATACTAATTATATAAAGAAATAATTAGTTTACATAGTAATAATGCAATTATTTTCATAAATATGACCAATAATAAACATAATCATAATACAAAGCTATAAATACATTCATTTTGAGAGCAACTGACCTCTTTATAGTTGTAACTTTAACAATGAAATCTTTTTTTTTTAAATGACATCTTATACTTTCTTTCTTTAATTGGCAAAAATCTGACAATAAAAGAAAAATATATATATTTGTTAGGACAATTCTTCTTATGCAAAAACTTTATAAGTGAAAGAATTGTTTTAATAAGTGCACTGTCATATGAAAAAATACTTTCTCGGAATTGAAGTAGCCCACTCAACCAAAGGAATCTTTATTTCACAACAAAAAAACATTAAAGATCTTCTGAAGGAAACAAGTAAATTAACTTGTAAACCAACACCAACACCAGTAGAACCAAATCTTAAATTAGGATAAGCTAAAGAAGATCTAAATGTAGATAAAGGGGTCTACCAGAAACTTGTAGGGAAATTGATCTATCTTTCTCACACCATACCAGATATAGTATTTGCTATAAGCATGGTCAGTCAGTTTATGCAGAATCCAAAGCAAGCGGCAGACAGGATACTGCACTACCTTAAAAGAAACCTAGGGAAATGGATTCTCTTTTGAAGAGAGCGCGGAATAATCCTAGAAGCATACAATGATGTTGATTATGCAGGATCACCAGTATATAGAAAATCTACCTCTGGATACTGCATATTTCTTAGAGGGAACATAGTTACAAGGAGAAGTAAGAAACAGAATGTGGTGGCAAGGTCTAATGCAGAAGTAGAATATAAAGCTATGGCCTTGGGAATATGTGGCTTACTACGGATCAAAATGGTTCTAAAAGACCTAAGGATCAAGTGGGACAATCCCGTGAAGCTATATTGTGACAACAAATCAACAATCAGCAATCAGCAGCCCACAATCCAGTATAACATGACAGAACGAAGCACATAGAAGTGGATCGACATTTTATTAAAGAGAAATTAGACAATAGTCTAATATTTATCAACCATGTACCATAGAAAGATCAACTCGCATATATCCTCACCAAAGGACTGGACAACTCTTGATAAGGAGAACGAATGTGTTACGCCGGTCCAGCTTGGACCGGCTCATCCTGGACCGGCCCAGCCGGTCCAGTTTTACCGAAGACGGACACCACGCCAGGCGGAAGAGAGAGGGAGCCAGGGAGTGGGGTCCACGTGCAATTCAAACTTGGATTAAGTATTTTTGGAGGGAGAAGGAAGGGTAGAGTAGTCCTTTTGCGTTTAATTTGAATTAGATTGTATTAAGAGGGAGTTATGAGGGAATTAGGTTTTGATCTGGATTTTGAAAAGAGATTTGTCTTCTAGGTTTTCTTGCTTGGGCTCTTGGCGTTGCCGGAGATTGTTGGAGAGTAATTCCTTCCTCTCGGATTGAAGGAAAACTTGTATCTTTATTGTCTTTTGCATCGACTAGTGAGATTTCTATCGTTTGCAATTGTTTCTCTTATTTTCTCTACGATTCTTCTCAGATTTTTCACTGTTTTGTTGTGCGTGGTGGCTGTTTTCCATAGAAAACAGCGGATTATTAGTGATCTGGCTTAGATCCGATAGGAATCACTTGAAATACTCAAGTGGTACCTATCAAATTGGTATCAGAGCACAGATCCGGACGGTGGGGGGCTGTTTTCCACTGTTTTGCAGCAGATTTTTGCTTTTCGGAAGAGATCCGGAGACCATTTCGTGGTTCCCATGGCATCTAAACGTGTAGAAGTCTTGGAGACCGAAGTGGGTCAATTTAAGGCGGATCTGGAGGAGAAGATGGCGACGTTGAGTGAGAATGTGGAAGGGAAATTTATGGCATTGGAGGAGATGATGAAAAAGTTGTTGGAAGGGCAAGCAAGAGCTGTGCCAGTGGAGGAAAGAGGAGAAGGTAGTGGGAGCAAGGGCAAGGAGAAGGCAAAGCCGGAAGGGGAAGAGGAGGTGGAACTGCTGGGTAGCAACGGAAGAATGCTGCATCGGGAGTCCATCAGGCGGGAAGAAAGAGAGGATGATTGGCATCGTCGGAGGCCCGACCCAGTGGACCGGCCATGGGGGATCCATAACCACCATGGCGGGGCGCGAGGGGAAGATGGCTATCGACGGACGAGGAGGGATGATGAGCCCCGATATGGAGAGAGAGGAACTTGGGAAGATCCCATTGCCTGGGACAGAGGAGGCCATGGGGGGAATAGGGCATACGGGGTGGACACGAGGGCCAGAAAGCTGAAAATGCCAGTTTTCGAAGAGGGGAATGTGGATGAGTGGATCCACAAGGTGGAGAGGTATTTTGCAGTGAATGGCCTGATGGAGGAGGAGAGATTGATGGCGGCTAGTATGTGCTTGGAAGGGGCGGCTTTTGCCTGGTTCAAGTACATGGATAAGTGGGATCCGGTGAGGACTTGGAGGGACTTCAAGGAAGCTATCAGGGAGAGATTCAGGGGGAGCAGCCCATGGGAGATCTCCGAGCAGTTCTATGCCCTCACTCAGGAGGGAACAGTGGAGGAATACAGGAAGAAATTTGAGAGCTTGGTGGGAGACATGGAGGGCCTATCAAACAGTACGTTGGGGGGGAACTTTATGAAGGGCCTCAAACCCGAGATCAGAGATGCAGTGAAGGTCATGAGACCAAGAGATCTGAGGGAGGCAATGGAGTTAGCTCAGTTGGTGGAGAACCAGAAGACCAACGCCCGCTCGTGGAGGAACAACCACTCAGGAGGTCCCACCAGGACCACTACCACTTACTTGGCTCCAAAAGGGCCAAGCCCTAGTGTCCCTAGAGAGAGTGGAAAGGAGAAGAGCGGAGTGACTAGAACTGCGGGAAGTTTCAAGAAATTGACTGAGGAGGAGATGCAGGAGAAGAGGGCCAAGGGCCTTTGTTTCAGATGTGAGGAGAAGTTTGTTCCAGGACATAGATGCAAGGATCGCGCTCTTCGGGCTCTCACCGTCTATATAGACGAGGCGCCTGAAGAGGGTGATGATTCTGATGAGGAGCAGATTGATCCACAGTTGGAGGTAGCCGAAGTCTCCCTCAATTCTGTGATGGGATTCACTCCTAGCCATACAATGAAGGTGAAGGGGGAGATTCGGGGGAGAGAGGTTGTGGTTCTGATTGACAGCGGGGCAACCCACAATTTCATATCCACCCAGGTGGCGGAGGAGCTAGGGATGGAGCCTACTGAGACAGGCAGCTACGGGGTGATGATGGGGACAGGGAAGATTGAGTCCAGCACCGGGATCTGCAAAGGGGTGGAGATGAGATTACAGGAGATCAGGGTGGTAGAGGATTTCCTACCCCTGAAGTTGGGAAGCACAGATGTCATTTTGGGCATGAAGTGGCTACAGACCTTGGGTGAAACCAAGGTGAATTGGGGGACCATGGTGATGGAGCTGAGCGTAGAGGGGAAGCAGGTGAAGCTGAGAGGAGAACCAGGATTGTCCAGAGCTGGAGTGTCACTCCGATCCATGGTGAAAATCATACAGGAGGAAGGAGGAGGATTCCTGGTGGAGCTACAGAGCTTGGAGGAGCAGGAGGAGGGGGAGGGAAGACCCATCCCCGCTTTGGTTCAACCCCTGTTGCAGGAATTTGAGGATGTGTTCCAACCTCCAGTTGGACTACCACCTGACAGAGAGCAGGAGCACCAGATTATCCTGAAAGAAGGAGTATCTCCTATCAGTGTGAGACCTTACAGATATCCTCAGGTGCAGAAAGATGAGATTGAAAGGTTGGTGGGAGAAATGCTAGAAGGAGGGATCATTCAGCCCAGTGTGAGTCCTTTCTCTAGTCCAGTTCTGCTTGTGAAGAAGAAGGATGGGAGTTGGAGGTTCTGTGTAGATTATAGAGCGCTCAACAAGGAAACTGTGCCTGATAAGTTTCCTATCCCTGTGATTGATGAGTTGATGGATGAGCTACATGGAGCCGCCTTGTTCACCAAGGTCGATCTGAAGTCAGGCTATCACCAGATCAGGATGAAGAAGGAAGATGTGCAGAAAACGGCCTTCAGGACTCATGAGGGTCACTACGAGTTTCTGGTGATGCCTTTTGGCCTCACCAACGCTCCGGCAACATTCCAAGCTTTGATGAACCGGATCTTCAAGCCACACCTCCGCAGGTTTGTGTTGGTATTTTTTGATGACATCCTAATTTATAGCAGGACTGAGGAGGAACACCTAGAACACCTGAGAGTGGTGTTGGGTGTACTGAAGGAGCATCAGTTGAAGGCCAACTTCAAGAAGTGTGACTTCGCTCAGGCACGGGTGGAGTACCTGGGGCACGTGATATCCCAGGAGGGAGTGGCTGCAGATCAATCCAAGATAGAGGCAATGCTGGCGTGGCCTCAACCCAAGACTTTGAAGGGACTCAGAGGGTTTTTGGGACTGACAGGCTATTACAGAAGGTTCGTGAGAGGATACAGCACCATAGCATGGCCTCTGACAGAGCAGTTGAAGAAGGACGGATTTTTATGGGGAGAAGCAGCTTCAGAGGCCTTTGAGAAGCTGAAGAAGGCCATGACGACGGTGCCAGTGCTTGCTCTGCCAGACTTCAGTCAGGTGTTTGTGGTAGAGACAGATGCTTCAGGCTATGGATTGGGAGCAGTGTTGATGCAGAGGCACAGGCCCATAGCTTACTTCAGTCAAGTCCTATCATCCCGGGCTAGACTGAAGTCAGTCTACGAGAGAGAGCTGATGGCGATTGTACTGGCCATCCAGAAGTGGAGACCTTACTTATTGGGCAGACACTTTATTGTCAGAACTGATCAGAGGAGCCTGAAGTACTTGTTAGAGCAGAGGATGGTCACAGAGGAGCACCAGAGGTGGTTGTCCAAGCTGTTGGGATATGATTTCGAGATACACTACCGACCAGGGCTAGAGAATAAGGCAGCGGATGCCTTATCACGCTGTATGGGGGAACTCCAGGGGATCGCTGTATCAGTACCAGTATTGATAGATTGGGGAGCCATTAAAGAGGAGAGCATTCAGAATGAGGAGTTGAGGAAGATCAAAGAAGAGGTGTTAGCAGATGAGAACAGCCACCCGGGCTATTCAGTTGTGGGAGAAAGACTGTTCTATCAGGGAAGGAGTGTGATTCCTAGGTCTTCCATCCATATTCCCCAGCTGTTACAGGAGTTTCATGAGAGTGCCATAGGAGGGCATTCAGGAGTGCAGAAAACTTATAGCCGGTTAGCTGCTGAATTGTACTGGAGGGGGATGAGGAAAGACATAGAGGAGATGGTGGCTAAGTGTGATACTTGCCAGCGGAGCAAGTACATGACAATGGCACCAGGGGGATTGCTTCAGCCCCTGGCCCTACCAGAGAAAGTTTGGGAGGAGATTACTATGGACTTCATTGATGGACTCCCAAAATCAGAAGGCTACACAGTTATACTGGTGGTGGTCGACAGGCTGAGCAAATATGCTCATTTCATTCCTTTGAGACACCCGTACACAGCAGTGTCGGTAGCAGCAGCGTTTGTGAGGGAGATAGTCCGCCTGCATGGGGTACCAGAGTCCATTGTTTCTGATAGGGACAAGGTGTTCCTGAGTCATTTTTGGAGGGAACTGTTTAGGATGCAGGGCACCGTATTGAAGAGGAGCACAGCCTATCATCCACAGACTGATGGTCAGACGGAGGTGGTGAATAGGAGCTTGGAGACATACTTGAGGTGCTTCGTGTCAGATACACCAAAGCAGTGGGCCAAATGGCTAGCCTGGGCAGAATACTGGTACAATACCTCGTCTCATTCGGCTACTAAGATGACACCTTTCAAGGTGTTATATGGTAGGGATCCCCCACATCTGGTACACTACAGCCATCAGAGCACTCCAGTATCTGCAGTGGATCAGCATTTGAAGGAAAGAGATCAGGTGTTGGCCGAGCTCAAGAGGCACTTACTTAGAGCCCAACAGATTATGAAGAAGCAGGCCGACAGCAAAAGGAGAGATATACAGTTTGGAGTCGGAGACAAGGTCTATTTGAAGCTCCGACCATACCGACAGAGGACTATGGCCCAAAGGAGAAATGAGAAACTCGCAGCGAGATATTTTGGCCCTTTTGAAGTGGAGGAGAAAATTGGGGAGGTGGCATATAGATTGAGGCTTCCTCCAACAGCCAGAATACACCCCGTTTTTCATGTCTCACAGTTGAGGAAAGTGGTGGGGGAGCATGCAGTAAGCCCAGAGTTGCCCAGCACATTGAGGGAAGACATGGAAGTGACACTGGAGCCTATAGAAGTAGAAGGAGTGCGCATCAATGCGAAGGGGGAAAAGGAAGTGAAGATTAGGTGGAGCGGCCTTCCAGACTATGAGGCCACATGGGAGCCACTGGAGAGGATTGCTGAGCAGTTTCCGACCTTCCACCTTGAGGACAAGGTGGTACTTTGGGAGGGGGGTAATGTTACGCCGGTCCAGCTTGGACCGGCTCATCCTGGACCGGCCCAGCCGGTCCAGTTTTACCGAAGACGGACACCACGCCAGGCGGAAGAGAGAGGGAGCCAGGGAGTGGGGTCCACGTGCAATTCAAACTTGGATTAAGTATTTTTGGAGGGAGAAGGAAGGGTAGAGTAGTCCTTTTGCGTTTAATTTGAATTAGATTGTATTAAGAGGGAGTTATGAGGGAATTAGGTTTTGATCTGGATTTTGAAAAGAGATTTGTCTTCTAGGTTTTCTTGCTTGGGCTCTTGGCGTTGCCGGAGATTGTTGGAGAGTAATTCCTTCCTCTCGGATTGAAGGAAAACTTGTATCTTTATTGTCTTTTGCATCGACTAGTGAGATTTCTATCGTTTGCAATTGTTTCTCTTATTTTCTCTACGATTCTTCTCAGATTTTTCACTGTTTTGTTGTGCGTGGTGGCTGTTTTCCATAGAAAACAGCGGATTATTAGTGATCTGGCTTAGATCCGATAGGAATCACTTGAAATACTCAAGTGGTACCTATCAGAATGTCATCATGATAAGGAGATACTTGAGAAAGAAAGTGAAGAAATGATATTTTTTTTAAGAAGAATTGTCATATTTATTCACTGAAATATAGAAAAGAAATCAATGTGGGTTTATTTTCCATGTATGAAGTTTCATTATTCTATAATAGTGGCGGGGTCCTAATCTATGGATCTATAGACAATTATTGAAGTGTTTCTTTGTGTAAGTGTTTTATAATGGTATAATATAAACATTCGTTTCTGATCGCTTGTACACACTGCAATTTTTGTTCTGATTATAGAGCATGAGAGCTTCCATTACATAAGGGATGGGTGAGTAGCAAAAGAGTTCGTGGTGGAGGGAACAATGCATGACCAATAAATATTTGGTGCTAAGTTGGTAATACAGTGACACAATACTTTTCCAGTTTGATGTTGAAATAAGTACATTTAGGAAGCTGGTAGACAGAGCAATCCTTGCAGGGGAGGGAGGGGTGGAGGGAGTTGTAGAAAGAGACAAAATCATAGAGGAAACAAATCATTGAAGGGAATCTCAAAGAAAGATAGTTGTAGGAGAGTTCAGTCAAAGTGCATATTTATCAGTGCTTGCTTTCCCAATTTAGAACCAAATCAAGTAACTTGATTAAAAAAAAGATTTAGATATGCAAGGGCATTGATAAATAGCCAATAAAGAAAAAGAACATAAAAGAAAACCAATTACAAATGTATAATTAAAGGCATCAAGCAATAATATCATCCCATTGGCACATGATTGACTTGTGTTGATGTATAGTATGAGTTTGGACACTCATATGGATTGACATTACCTACTTGGTTTCACTTAGGCTTTGTTTGGGATGACTTCTTATTGCTTCTTAAATCAGCTTTATAGTCCTTTCCCCAAATTGAGGACAACACTACTTTGGAGATTGGAAGTAATCATTAAATTCTTATTTTCTCTTATTGGTTGCAATAATAGAGAATAAAAGTGAACTCAAATCAATAATATTTTTCAATGAAATATTCCCTAAAAAAATACAGTTTAAGTAACAAAAATGGAGCATAGATATTTCACCAAAAATTGAATAGAAGAAGCCGCATCATTAGTAGTAGGTTCATGAAATGAAATTAAATTAGATATATTGAAGTGCTGAATGGTACAAAAAGCTTTCCAAAATTTTTATTTCACGAGTATCCTAATAAATTGTTTCTTGCAGTTAATTTCAAAATGATCATATAGAAAGCCTTTCAAGATTCAAACCATGTACCGACTTGCAATTGTTAGAATCAACATGTTTATAGTTAAGAATGGATAATATGGATTCAATCTCTATTAGAAGCTTAGGTTTCAAATACAGGAATTTATATTAGAAGTTCAATTTCCGGCTCAGATTATAGTTCTCCTTTCAAAACCAAAATATAAGCTATCGCATCACAGAAATAGAGTCTAACGTCACTGCGAAGAAGTTTAAGTATTAACGTGCTTGGCAGAGAACCAAAAGATTAGGGAAGAATCTAAAAATTTAGGCTAAAAAGAACTTACATTCCACGATCAATAGAAGAGAAAAGAAGTGAGGATGATGCCAGAAAAGAAAGCTATGCATTGGGGAGGTAAGCTCGTTGTCGTTGAGTTCGCAAATCACTAGCAACATCTAGGGCGAGTGGGAGACGAAGGAGACTCACGAGCGAAATGAAGGGGAACAAACGAATGTGAGAACATTTAGGTTATTTTCCAGTTTTCCATAGTAAACTCTGGGCCATTAGATCTAAAATCGATGGCTCAAACCCGCCATCTTTTGAACCGCGCGATTCTTAAGAACCGACGTCAGTTCTACACATTGTTGTTTCGACCAGTCAGGCAGCCAGTTTTGGCCCGGTTTGATGCGAAACCGGTTTTAAGGATAAATCAAACCAGTCAACCGACCAATTTATGGTTCAACCAGTTGAACCTACCAGTCCAATCTGATTTTCAAAACCATGTCAGTAAATGTTATTCCATAAATGCTTCAATTGGGATTCACTACGGCTTCGACCTCTCGTAGCTCTTTGAAGTTTGAATATACCGCAATTCACAACTTTTCAAATAAATCAACAATTGCATCTTCAGTATATGCATGGGCTGAGCCTCATACCTAATTCAATATTTTTTTTTTTTCAATTTTGTCAGATTAGGGGTTGATGGAAAAATAAAAAATGGCCCATTAATTTCTTATCTGGTTTTAGACACTGTAATTTTGTTTTGTTTTCTAATCAAGTTGGCATTAGTATAAGTACAGCTCTGATATCCATCTAATATCTTGTTGTTACTTCATGTAAGTAAATAATTTCTCATTGACTTTATTTGATTGAATAAATTATATTGAATGCATGCTTGCAGATAGGTAATCAAAAGAAAGTCAGAAATAGTTCAATCAATAAAAAATAAAAATCCTGCAAAGTAATATGCAATATTGGCTAATGAAGGTGATAACAATTGTGTGACGTGTGCTTGCAAAATAGCAAAAGGAGAAATTATACATCACAAGCAACACATTGTTGGGGGGTTCAGAATTGTCCCAAACATATGAATAATGAATTATAGGATTCCTTAAGAAAGATGAAAGAATTAAAAAGAACAAAATAATGAAATTCCGCATGCCAATATTGGCAAAGCTAAAGATTTTGATGTGATGTAGATGATGATATTATAAGAGTTGAACCATCCAAAAGACATCCAACAACAAAATCTAATGCTCTAACCAAAGTTTAACATCAACATTTATACTTGAAGCACCATGGGCTAAGGGACCATTAAATTCAACCCCAAATCTTGATGATGTTGGATAAATTAAGGTAAGAGATGGATGTTGGTAAGAAGGAAAAGAGAGAAAGAGCAATTCAAATATTTTGCAGACAGATGTATAATAATGGGGATTCCACAAAATGATGTTAAGTATAATCGTTTCCCATTTATAGTAAGGGCATTTAGAAAATTTTGTCTAAAGGATAAAACCGCCTAGCCGTCATGAGGTACGGATCCCTTGCTTAAAAAAAAAAAGTTGGACACACTCAAAAACTAACAAAACAATATAAAAAAGATTGTGTATTGTATGGTTGTTCTCTCATGGAAAATGAGTGGACATCAAGGAATGGAAAAGTTTAATTAATTTTTTGATAAATTGTTTAAGAGGAAATGCATACATAGAGTAAACTGATGCTAGTTCTTTCTCAAAGAATGCAATGAAGATATTTGAACTATTTTCCAAATTAATTGAGGACATTGGGCCACAAAATGTAGTTCAAGTTGTTATTGACAATGCTTATGAAAACATCCTTACAGGTTTGCCAATCACCATGCCATTTGTGTCGGATATAAAAATTGTTTTTCCATTACTTTTAATGCCATTATAAGCAAATTATTAATGGAAAAATATCCACTCATTGTTTGGACTTAATGATGGAAGATATTTTTAAAATTCAAAGAAAGCGGTGATTGTACACAACTTCATATTCAAGTCCTCACTTAATTGACTTAATGAGCATATATATGAATCAACGATCACTTGCCATTTATCAAGCCTGCTGAAGGCTCATTTTGTAACTACCATATTAACTTAACAACATTATCATCAACGACAATTGAATTTTAAGAAAATGTTTACTTGCGATGAATTTATTTTGGATCCTTACGCAAAATAAGCAAAGGCAAAGCAATCTCAATAAATCATCTTACAACAATCATTTTACGATACTATAGTGTATTCCCTAAAAACATGTGACTTTTTGTTGAAGGTACTTAAATTGGTTGGTGGAGAAAGAAAGCCCCAAATGATTTATGTATATGAAGCAATGGATAGGGCCAAAGAAATAATTGATGCAAGTTTCAACAATAGTGATAAATACAAACAAACTTTTGACATTATTTGATGCATTTAGATTTTTGCATTATTTTTGTTATGAACAATATTAGTTATATTTTCTATTTTTTGTTTTATTTTTATGCTATCCAATGATGGTGGTAAATCCAATGATCATGGTAGGAAAAGGTTTGGGTTATGCTTACCTTGGGTTTGCTGGCTTTGGGGTCCATCTTTGTCCTTTGAGTTGTTTGCTGGTTTCATGTGGGCCTTGGCTGTTTTCGGTTTGAGCTTTAGTTGTTGAAATTCTAGTGGTGCCAGCTCATTAATATCTAGTGGAGGTGTAGCTCATTATGAGCTGATATTTAGCTCTGAAATTATAGAAGTATGCAAGCTTTTGGGTGTGTGGAACTTGCCTTTTCCTCTTCTTGTTGCCTTTTGGGCTGCTGCTGGATTTCTCTCCTACGGACTGCTGCTCTCTTCGGGAATGTTGTTGCCTCTTCGGGTGGCTGCCTGCTTTACAGCTTTGGCACCTTTTTTACCGTGAATTGAACTTACCTTTTGGAACTTGTGAAAAAAAATTGTTGGTTTACTGTGCTTGGCTGTTGGAACCGTGGCCACCTCCTGGAGTTTTGAGGTGCCGTTTGGGGTTTCTTTGCTGCCGTGACTTCCTCCCTCTTCTCCCGAGAAATGTCCCTTGGTTTCCTGTGCTGGAGCCGTGACTTACTGCTGTGACATTTGGAAATTCTGTACTAAATCCTGTTGGCTTTTCAAGTCTCCATTTATGGGAAGAATTAAAGTTAATCTTGGGCTGTTTAGTTCCCCTCTATTGCCTATATATATGAGATGCTTTGAGATGAATTGGTTGGTGAATATTTGAGAGCAAAGTTGATATAACCTGCGGGTTCTTCTTGGAAAAGCTTGAGAGCTTTGTCCACCTTCTTCCACCTCCTCTGGAAATCTTGCGAGCTCTTTCCAACCTTTCGTCTCGGCTTCTAACATCTTTCTTCTCTAAGCAAGTTCCACTCCACCTGTATCTTTCTTATGGTTCCGTTGGTAAGAATTGTTGGTTGTTTTTGGTGGCATTTGCTGGAGGAGTTTGGTAGGACATTGGACCCCTTTGCAGTGGTGGACCCTTGGTTTGCATATCTAAACCTTATTTTAAAATATATTCCTACAATCGGTGCATGTGAGGAGTCCTCTTGTAGGATGTTCTGAGGATAGTGTTTGTTTGTTTTATGTTTGTTTCTTTAGCTAACTTTTCTTGTTGCTTTGGTTTTTTGGATGATCCCTAATTTTCTATTCTGAATTTTAGTGGTTCATTTAGTCTATTGTGTTCTCCAAAAGTTTCTCAAAGTTATATAAAAGTGAGTTTTGATTTACTTGATTTTCTCTTTGAGTTTTGTTCTAAGTTGCTTACATCATTATTGATAGAAGATGAGAAGTACAACTCCATTAACCTTAACATGCAATTGCACATTTCTAAATCCTAAATATTTTTTCAATAACCTCGATATTGCATAGGCAAGGAAATAGCTGATAGACTATATTTATGCATTGGAAGATTAGCTAAGAATGTAGAACAAGAAGACAAAATCAACAATGAATCATCTATATATATATATATATATATATATATATATATATATATATATATATATATATATATATATATATATATATATATATATATATATATTATGGGTAAAGTTTTATTTAGTATTCTTTTAGCTATAAGACAAAGGATCACTCGATTGCCAGGTATCATTGCTTAAGTAAAATTTTAATAAACATTGATATTTTGATATTTGAATGATAAAAAAAATAAATAAATATTTCATTAATGCCAACTGATTGGTGGTTGGCATATTACTAAGGAGTTCCACACTTATAAAGTTTTGTGCTCAAAGTTCTTAGCCTAATCTGTAGTTCATCTAAACAAGTGTGAGAATAGAGTATGTGCTTATTTTTTTCAAGAATATTCATAATATAATAATTGTAATGTTATTTTAATTGCAACTTCATAATAAATTATTTGCAATTACATAATTAATAAATATTTGATTTTAATGAATTTAAATATGCAACTATGTTAGAACATATTCATTAATATAAGCTTATGCTTGAATAAGAGTCAAAATTTGAGCTTAAAATCAAAATTGAGCATAAAATCAATGAATATATTCCTGGCATTCAACATATAATCAACTATGAGACATTATAATTAGGCATAAATGTTCACATATTCTCAGTCATTGAATCGATGCTTACTAATTTTCCACTATGTCATAGCAGAGTTTTTCTTTTCACTCTTTATTAACTACTAGTTTTCTTATATGCTTCTCACTATTCTTATTGCCAGTACTAACAACTTCTCACTCAAAAACTTCTCGAGAATGTTTCTTGATGCCTCATACTATCAATGTCTCATGCTTCACAGTATCTTCACTTTTTCATCTATAATTGTTTGCCCAATCTTACAATTATTCTTAATTTTAAGTATTTTTTTCATAGCTTTATTATTATGCCTTTAATCTTTTTTTACTTATTTTGAATGACTGAAAATTATTGCTATTTAACATATCATTATATTTGTTGAAAATCATTCCCTGATGTGGTTTAAGTTTGGTTGATTAAATGGCCTTTTCGGTACACATAATATAAGTATATATAATATAAGAGTCATGAATGTAGTTTATAAAAACATCACAACCGAATCTTTTGCTCTCACGAATATACGGTTCCCTTTAACTTTTTCAGAGGTAGATTGAGTTTAATATTTAATCAGAATTCCCTTGAGAGTAGTGTTAGGGTTTATTTAGATCTGGGTTCTACTTCCTATGAGCGCAAGTTCATAGTTAATTACCATTGCTAACGCATAAGAAGAGTAGTCTCAATTAAGGATGAAATACACTTAGCTTTGTGCAATGAGTGTGAGTACGTACAACAACATTTTAAATTTAGTTATGGGGGATGAAGGTACACCCGATCAAAATCCCATGGTTTCATCATCCCGAGTATACCGTGGTTCAATCTACCAACACTAATAACCATTGATTGTAGTGCCCAGAGAATCTGATTAACAATCATGAGTTGCCTCCTCTCAAAGATCCCGAATAAACTGAAGTGAAGATGTGTGAATTTTAATTTAGTTTGATTTAGGTTGGGGCTTATTGCTCTATTTAAGAGTTATCCGAGTTGTTGGATTTAGATACATGCTTACGGCTTTCATTTGAAAGTAGCCCTAATAATAGGTCTTACGGCTTCTGTTATAGATAGCCCCAAAGATTTTTGGTTGATTAGGACTTATGGCTTCCTTAGAAGTTGTTTAACGACGGGTCTTACGACCTAGCCCCGTAAGCTAAGTAGCATGTATAGTGGATCTTACAACCTACCTTATAGACCAGGATGCCCTGAGGGGTTTGAATTTTGGATCTGGGATCGTTCATTTAAAAGTTCCTTAACACGCGGGTCTTAGTGCTTTGCTTAGAAGAAACTCAATTAGTTTGTAATTGTGTGTTAATTTCACACTAGACTGTAGATTTAACACTTGCTTGTCAGCAGTTTTGTTTTCTACCCTAGCTTTCAATGGTGTGTTGTTTTACCTTGTTTCCTAACATTTTTGTTTTGCTAGATTTCTAGTACTTAGCTCTACTTGCAATAAATATATTTAATTTTTTTCAGTATCTAATTTTTGCTTATAATTGTGTTAACTTTTGTTTGTTTGCTTGCAGGAGCGTGGTACTTATAATAGTTTAGAGATCCCACTGATAGCTGCAGTTGGGGCTATTGCTGAGGGCTAGAGAGTTTGTGTTTTATTTGGATAGTTCCAAAGATCTCTTTTTTAAGTTGCTTGGAGAGCTCCTTATTCTTGCTCAAAGAGTTGTTAAAGAGTTGCTCAATAGTTTGTACCTGCACTGTACTAGTGGAAACATTGATTTATACTCTTTTGATTTTTATTTGACTTTAATTACTTCAAAATTAACTAACTAATTTAATTAAGTAATTAAATGAATTTTAATTAAAGTTCAATCTTCCATTTATTAGTTTTAAATTTCATATGTATAAATATAAATTATCTGATTATTTACGTTAGAAGAATTTGCTCAATTAATTAAACCTAAGTTTTAAATTTAATTAATTATAATTTAATTTCAATTAATTGAAGTTCTACTCATTTAATAAAATTTAGTTAAAAACAATTAATTGTAAGAATTTTATTTATTTGTTTAGTTATTTGAATTTCTCTCAATTATTATAATTAAGTTTACAAATTTAAATTAAATTAATCAATTAATTTGTTCAATAAATTTTTCTCTCAAACTTTTAATTAAATTTTTTGTGATATAATTGTTAATTTAATTATTTAACCAAATTAGTTGAATTTCTCTTATTAAATTAGTTCAATTAAAATTTTTTGTTTTAAAATTTTAGTAAATATATATATACATAAAGTTATGATGAAAATACTAATTTTCTTAAATCATATTTCAAGTCAATTTTTTTAGTTAGTTTATTTACTTGATTTGGTTAACTCACTTATTAATCATTTATTATCATTTGTTTTGTTTTATTAATTAAAGGTCCTTACTTGATTCAATTTATTTAATTAAAGATTTTAAATTAAATTTTAATTGAATTATTAGATTTATTAATTTATCAAAAGTCACATTAATTTATCATTAATTTAATTAATTGATGTAATTTTATTTAAGTGGTTAATTAAATTAACTAGGAGATTTTAATATTAAAATAAATACTTTACTTAATTTCATATTTTAATAAATTGATTGCATGTGTCTAATCTTTCAATAGTCCAAACAAGTTCAATAGAATGATTCAAAAATTTTCAAAGAAATTTCGACAGCGTTTCGACGTCCCCTTCCCGCGATAGGAGGTAAGGGAGGGCAGTCGCCCTTTTAGTCTGCCCAACCATTAAAAATAATCAACGTCCGAGGGCTTCGGAACATTATCAGGTCCCTGAAATGGTCTTTAAATTGTTGATTATAAACTTTGGTTGATTTTTGTGAGTACATGTCTTCCCTCTTTTTGTAATATTAATATCAATAATAATAATAATAATAACAATAATAAAATATTATTAGTATAGTACTATCATTATAATAATAATATACGCCTCACTAACATTTAATATTTCAAATAAAATATTAAATTGAGGGCATTTGAATAATTTATTGCGGGTCACGCTTAAGAATCGGACAATAAAAACCCTTAAAATTTAAATAAAAGGCGGAGATCTAAAAGGTGGAATTTGGATTTGGATTCACATAGAGAGTTGAAGAGCGATTTTCCCGTGCGACTTAGTGAAGAGAAGAGAAAGGTTTGTGCGACTCGGCGTCTTCGGCAAGTCTAGACGAAGAAACTTCTGTTAGATACAAACACGAGGCTGCTTTGGTTTTGTGGTTTTGCAACTCAGCCATAGACGTTTGATGCCGTGAGTTCGGGACAGATTGGAAAGAGATGTCGTCGAAGGCGGTGGCGGATTGGGACTCATGCAAATTCAGGCTTCGTTCACAAGCAAATATACGCAACAAAGCCTGGCGACGTCTGGCGGAGTCTGGCAGAAGGGAACAATAGGCAACGTCTGGCGGTGTCTGGTTGTTCGACTCCATCTGCTTGCGTTCGTCTGAGTCGAAGGCAGCGTTTGGCGGCGTATGGCAACTATGATCTCTTCTTCTTCTTTTCCTCCGACGATTCTACGATCGTTCTTCAATCGGCAATGAACGTCATTGGCTCTTATATCATATTAAAACTAGGAATTTGAGAGGGAAAAGCTTGATTTTATTGTATACAACTATCCTTATTTATAGATCTATATAAGATGTCTTAATAAAGAAACAAATAATTTCTAATTGATACATAATTGCCTCAATATGATCCTTCCTAATTCAACTACTCTTCTTTGGAAAGAAATCATCGGGAGAATAATTTTGGCGAGATTGAGAGAGCTTCCCACGGATCATGCTTTGTGGCCGTGGGATTTCTTTTAAGTTGAACGACTAGGATTTTAATAGACATCAATTTTAAGGGACAAGAAGTTCAAATTTATCATTCAATACTATTAAAGATAAGGCGATATATGTGTGATAAGTTAAAATATTTGGATCTATCATACCGAAGAATGAAAATGTATACGAGAATATAATTTCCAAAGTTAAGACTAGATTATTAAAATGAAGAAATGACTAAAATTTTGTGTAACAAGAGGGTATTACAAAGGTTTAGAAGTAAACTTCATAAAATCGCATTAGGCTAAATATGTTGTATGGATCTATATATTAAGTAGTTAAAAAGTCATTGATAAATAAGTTGAATGTCATGTTGAGAATGTTAAAATGGATGTTTTACAAATTAAGCGGAAAAATTTAAAGAATTGTTATATTAAAGAAAAGATTGGAATCACATTTATTGCATATAAGTTGACAAAACATAATTAGGTGGTTTGAACAAGCATAATGAAGGATACAAAATGTGCACATTAGATAACTTTATAAATTACTTTCAAATAATTAGGAAGAAAAATAGATAGACCTAAAATTACACATATCAAAGTTGTTCAAAATCATCTATAAGAGGTTTAATACCACAAAGACTCAAACACCCTCAAAAGGAACAAAAAGTGAGTGAGGATTCATAACATAAACCTAAAATTGTTGGGAATAAGACTAAAGATAATGATGGAATCTAAATATTGTTTTAATCACAAGCATTGCCCATTATTCATCAAGTTATGATATGTCATAGGTTGGTGACGTCCTAGTTGATTTTTACATTATTCTCACCACAATCAAGCTATTGCACATCACGTGTGTGTGACATTTTAACTAATCATTTGTCAGTCCTTACTACAATTGAGTTAAATCATAAGCTCTCAACACTAAAAACAATAATTTTGGATTCATCTCATAAATTTTGACACTTGATTTTCTATTGTTGTCAACTTAACATACACCTTCAATCAACTGTTTACATCCAAGTTTGGAATGAGAAAATAGATATTTTAAAGGCAATGAAGTTGTACCAAAATAAATTACAACAACAAAAGCAGAGGGTGTCAGGTGCCAACCATGCAATTGATATTTGTGTATCATTTGAACCAAATAGATTGGAAATGATAAAAAATGTAGGTGAAGCGCATCCAGTAACATCAATTATTGAGTGCAAGATACAAGGGACATGCTATTTATTTCATGAGAGAGAGAGAGAGAGAGAATGGAGATCACGGGTAGGTAGGGTGGTTCAGAAGCACAACCTGACTTGCATAAAAATGTCAGCAATTACCCAGCACAATTATGCATTTATGTGTTTCATGAATCAACATAAGGGCATAGCTATCACAGTTAAAGAGAACTCTTTCAGGCATTTGATCGCCTTTATCAGAAAACAGGAATATCTCAGAATGGTCTTGAACAGAACCTACAGTAAAGCTAAAGAATGCAAGAAATTTTACAGAGTAACTCACAATGCTTCTAATTTAAGCTACCAATAAATTATTTGTACTACTTGCCTCAACGGAAGAGCAAAAGATTGAGATGATAAAACATACTTGAAGATAAAATCAAGCCAACCAAGATATAACTAAACATAAAACCATATTAATAACAAAGTGTTATTGAATATCCGCCTAATTTCTCTCTGAATGGGATTGATTCGCACAAACCCGAGAGAAGGAAGAAAGGGGTAGGCCGCAATCGATATCATGCGGACAAAGGGACAATCAACACGACAAAAAGTAAAATCATCGAGCTATGCGGTTAGCTGAGATTTGCAGGAAAAAATGCTGAACAGGAGTGCGGCTCCAAGAACAGGAGAAGCAACTTACATGGTTGGGCCGTCGGAAGGGACGGCAGCGAGGGCAGCTTCCTTCTCGGAAGACGCCATGGGCGACGGGGACGAGGGGCTTAGGTGATCGCTCAAAACCCTAACTCTGTTACCGGTCATAGAGCCCGCGGACCTTTTATCCACGCCAAGACCGTCATTCCAGTTCATCGGCTCGCGGTTCTTTAGGAGTCAGTATTTTTTTTTTTTTTTTTTGGATTTTTACATACATACCACTTTATAACATATGTATTACATATTTAACACTTAAAACTTAAATATTACATCAATATCATTTAAAAACAATTTTTATCTCAGAAATACCACTCTGTTAACAGCAAGTATCACTCCGTTATTTTCATGTTCCCGCCTTGATTTTTCGCGGTAGCAAATCCCTCTGTATTCTCTTCCTCCGTATTTGCTCTTCCACCGAAGCTGCTCGTCCATGCGAGTTCTGCCATTCGTATTCACCAGGTGAATTTTCTCTAGGTTTTTATTCCCGCCTCGCCTTTGTAGCTTGTCTGCTCTTCCTCCGAAGTTGTTCCTCCACGCTTTTACCGAAACTTCTCTGTTTTCTGATGCCTGGAAAGAAAAAGTGACCCCAAACATTTTCCTTTTAACGAAACTTCTCTGTTTTCTGATGCCTGGAAAGAAAAAGTGACCCCAAACATTTTCCCTTTACCGAAACTTCTCTGTTTTGTGATGCCTGGAAATAAAAAGTGACCCCAAACATTTTCTTATGTTGAGGCTTTTACCAAAACATTTTCTTACGAGTCCAGGAAAAAAATTTTTTGTCAGCTATAATATCTGAAACATTTTCCTATGTATTTGAGTTTATAAAACATTTTCTTATCTTAAGGCTTTTACCGAAACTTTTAAAAAATGAAACATTTTTGTTATTCTTTTATATTTAGATTTTTGGCACTAATTAACGGTTTGATGTTGTATTTATTTCAGCTTGAACCTAATGAAAAATGACAACCTCATGGCATAATTCGGTAATGCAGGATTGTGACGAAGTAATAGATGATGTATGTGGAGATAAAAATGAGCATTTGTTTATTGCTTTTAAATTTGGAGGAATTTGGGTTGACACAAAGGACCAGTCTAGAAAGAGATATATTGACGGAAACAAAGAACTGTGAAGCTTGAGAAAGGACGTATAAATATTTTCAAGATTAGAACAGAGATTGCTAGAATATGTCCTTGGTTGAATGGACATCAATACAACATGCATTATCACATTAATGGAACATCACCCAAGGAGTACAAAATAATCAATTACGATGATGACGTGAGCCTTTTGGTAAACTCACACATTAATGAAAATTCACGTGCCGAAATAGTTATCTCATTGTACGAAGTTGATGAAGATCAATCAAACTCACAGATTATGGGGACTGAAAATTTTGAGCAAATAATAGATGGGTCAATTTCTCAGAACGATGGTGCTTTGAGATTTAAAAAATCTAGTGTTACAGATATCACTGTAGGTACATTTTTTAATGATGCTACAAGTTTCAAAAATGCACTCCGATCATTTGCCATTAGAGAGAACTTTGGGGTGAGGATAAAGGCCAGTGATAAGAAACGAGTTATTGCAACTTGTTCCTTTCAGGGTTGTCAATGGCGAATTCGGGCATCCCTATGTGAAGACACTCAATCTTTTCAAGTTAGGAGAGTTGATGGAGAACACACATGCCCTGGGATTAATCATGCTAGAAATCGGCTAGCTTCATCTATGGGGACATCATCGAAGTACTTGCAAGAATCCTTTGCAAAATGTGAATAACGAGGAGACGATGGCCACGGAAGTAGGACGAAAACGACGGGACAAGTTGCCAAGTAGACGGGTAGCGGATGACGTTGAGCAGCAGGAGTTTAATTATTCATATTTAGATGGCTTCTAAAATGAATATCATGTTTGTTACATTTATTTTTGCTTTTTTTTGTTGCTCCTGATTTTGTTATGTAGTAAAATGGAGATCATAGATTGCTCCTTATTTTGTTATGTTACATTTAGTTTTGCTTTCATATATGCAAGCAATTTTCACTGCAGTTCATATATGCAGATATAGTCCATATATGCAAGCAGGAGTTTAATTTTCACTGCAGTTCATATATGCAAGCAATTTTCACTGCAGTTCAAACTGAGTTATGCAAGCAATTCATATATGCATATATAGTGTCACGACCCGGCCCGAGACGAGACGGATCCCGTTTGCACCGGGCCGCGACGAGAGACACAAGCACTAACCAGGATCTAGCTTTGGAATTTGGTTCGGAACTGAATCTTCCAAATATTTAACTCAAACAAACACAGAGCTACTAAAAACATCAAATGCAGCGGAACAAAACATCTATCATTTCTTTTCCTCAAAACAATCATCTACAAATACAGTACATGGCTTTTAGACAGAAAGAAAGACAGAACAGAAAAGCCATGACTGTACAAAAATCAAAAGGTACAAAACAATACCTATACTGATCAGACTCTGAACTAATCCTGGACTTCCTTCCCTTTCCCAGAACCTGAAAATCACCAGAAAGCAAGGGTGAGCTCAACAGCTCAGCAAAGCAACAAACCTCCAATCAAAATCCTCAGAATCTCAAAACCAACACATCAGACAAATCCGTACAGAAATCGAAACGGAATCGGACAGATATCAAATCAAACAGAACTGTACGGAAACAGAAGTCGTATCAAATCAGAAACAGAACAGATCAGACATATCAGATCAACAGAATCAGAATCGTACAGATCATATCGGAACAGAACAAATCGTATCAGAATCATATCAGAATCACATATCAGATGTTTAATTAATAGCTAAATTCCCTGACACTGACTGAATCTCATAGGATCCAGGCCCCTTATACCTCCCTTTGTGCTCACGGCATCAGAACAGATCAGATGTGCTTATTGCACCAGAATACATAAATAGTGCTTATAGCACCTAAACAGATTTCCTCGGATCCGGAACAGAACAAATATCAAAATGCATATTGAGTTCATTTCAGAATTCCCATTTCACTAACTGAATCTCATAGGATCCAGGCCCCTTATGACTCCCTTTGTATAGCATATACAGATAGCATATCAAATCAGAACAATTCCGGACAAATAAAAAATTACCCAAAAATCGGGCAGCACAACGGCAGTATACAGAATTTACACAATTTTCCTGAAAATCAAAATTCACCAAATTCGCACAGAATATAGAAATCAACATTTCAGAACATTTATTCTACTGCACAGAGAATTTCCAAGTTCACAGAAAAATCCAGTCGACTAAAAACACAGTCGAATCAAAAATACCCGGACAAAAATCTTCAGAAAATAACCAAAATGTGCACACTCGGCACGTCAACAATATACAGAAACTTACGCGGTAAAAACCGAACCAATCAAAAGATACGGACGAAAATCACGAACAAAAATCAATTCCGGACAGATAATACCGCCAAACACGACGGTTCTGAAAATTGAGAAAGGTGGAATGTGCCTTACCTCATGCACAGCAATATCCTCAACAGTCTCTTCGAACGAAAACGGCTCCGCGTCTTCCCGAAATCAACTTTTCCAATTTTCTTTTTTTTATCTTTCTCTCTCCTCAAAATCAGATATTTATTTTTTTTATTTTCTCTCTCTTCAAAACGACTGATTTCCCTTAAATCATACACATATCGGCCTGGCCGATCGTGTAATATCTCGTTCCATTACTGTTTCTCTCTGATTTGGATTTTCCTCCCAGAATCGGCCAGGACGAAGTTTGGATCGTCCAGGCCGATCAGTGCATGGAAAACAGCTAATTTCTGGACAGAATCGTCCAGGACGATATTGAGATCGTCCAGGACGATCTGCACTGTTCCTAAAATCGTCCTGATCATCGCCCTGGAGTATCGGCCAGGACGACCAGAATTGGTCTGATCGTCCGGGACGATAGAGTCGATCGGCCGGGCCGATATGTGTATGATATAAGGAAATGAGCTCGTTTTGAGGAGAGAGAAAAATCAAATTTAAAATCAGAAATATCTGAGGAGAGAGAAAGAGAAAAGGAAAAAGAGAAAAGCTGGTTTTCGGAGACCGCGGAGCGCTTTTCGTCCGACGCTGCTGTTGGAGAAAGTGAAGATCTCGTGGTAAGGACTCCGAACCCTGTTTCTGTTTTCAAAGATGTTGTGTTTTGACCGAGTTGGGATTTGTTTTGTGTTTTCATAGTCGACTTTTCGACATGATTTCGATTTGACACAACTTCCACCGCACAACTTCTGATATGTTATAGATATGATTATTGCACACGATTTGACTGTATTCTACGAAGATTTTATCGGTCGGAATTGATTCTACGTGATTTTAATCGAATAGAAAATAATCGGGACCTGATTTGATTTGGATTCTATAGATCGATAGTCTTGTATTGACGTTATAGATATTCTATTGTAATTTGGAAAGATTTGGATATTGTATCTTTTTGTAGGATTTTTTGTGTAATTTTGACCGACTACCGTTACGCTGCCCGATTTTCATACGATTCCTGAATTGTATGAAATTGATAGATTGAACTGATATGCATTGATTATTGATATGATTGCTTTACTATTGACTATTGAATTGTTTATATATTGAATTGACTACTGATACTGATCGCAAGTGGAACCTGGTTGAACATTGGTTGGAGATTGATATTGATACCTGTACAGGATGGTGGGCCGACGGGCTTTCCTTTAAACATTGATTATTGATTATTGAAGGGAGATATAAGGAGTTTATTGATATGCCGACGGGCGAAAAGAGTGACGACTCTTATTGATTGAACCAATGTAAATTGATATCTACAACAGCAATATGGATTCTACAACAGCAACATAGCCAGTAAATTGTACTTGTTCAGTATATAGTATTGAATTGCATGTTTAATGTATTGATTTACGGATTTATTGCTTTATCGATTTCTGCTCTATTGATTTGATCGGATTTACTGTATCGTACGGATTCTATTGATTTCATCGATCGACTACCGAGCATTGACTACTGAGTATTGTTATGGACATTGATAGATATAGATACTGCATTGATAGCATGGACATGGACATCGTATTTGTACTACTGCTTATAAACTTATAGATTCACTGTTGCTATTGTTCTACACCGTATTGACTGTTTTATAGATTCCTTATCTCGTATCGCTTTTCTCATTTGACTTCATTGATTAGATCGCACTAATTTGACTGTATCGATTTGATTGACGACATTGATTTATTGAATTGATTTACCGAATTGCCTGCCGCTGCATTGACTGGTTTTATTGACTATTGATTTCCGCTGCATTGACTCATTGACCATTGACTGATACGGATTGAATAGATTGACATGCATATTGATAGCATTGCCGTGCTTTGATTTCAGTTATAGGTATTAGGTGACCTGCTGGGCTTTGTAAAGCTCATTATATGTGGTTGATATTTTCAGGTCAGGGATCGGGAGCAGGAGATAGGAGTTGATTCACATTGACAGGTTTTAGTTCTTTTGATCGATAGATGATTCTTTTGTACTCAGGACATGATAGATTTCTCTACTTGTATTGATATTGTAGTTCCTGAGTATTGTACATGATGTTTTGAGATATGAATCGACTTGAATATTGATGTTTTAAATTTTATAGATGTTTGATAGATTGCTTACTGAAGGTTTATAGATAACTCTGGTAAATTATTGCGGAATTGATCGACATTCTTTCCAAGTTAGATCTCGGGGCATGACAAGTTGGTATCAGAGCAGTGTTATTGGAAGAATGAATTGTTACCAGAGTTGTAATATTGGATTGAGAGATTGGGTAGATTGAGTAGCTTTAAGAGCTTCATTGGCATACATCATTGCATATGTGTATTATTGTTTTGAAATGTGCAGGTGAAAAGATATGGATCCTCCAGCAGAATCTAGTGTACCGAATGAACAACACAGCGCAGCTCCAGTGCCTTCAGAGAGTATGATGCAGTTAGCTACTGCGATTGCACATGTTATGGGGGATGCCCAGAGCAAGATGAGTGGGAGCAAAGAGGAAGAAGTTGACAGACACTTGCAAATGTTCCACAAGCTGAAGCCTCCGTTGTTCAAAGGGGCTGTAGGACCACAGGCTGCTGAGGATTGGATTATGAGGGTGGAAAAGATTTTTGACAGCATGCAGTGTCCGGGGAATAGAAAAGTACCATTGGCAGTATTCATGTTGGAGAGTGAGGAAGAGAGATGGTGGATTGGACAACAGAGAGAGAAGTTTCAGGGGAAGACCAATGCTGAGATCACCTGGGATGAGTTCACTGCAGTATTCAGGATGTGGTTTGTACCACCGTCAGCTCAGCGACAGATGCAGGAAGCTTTCATGAGATTGGAGCAAGGCCGCAAGTCAGTGATGCAGTACGAGGCCGAGTTTACTGCACTTGCGAGGTACGCTGCTCATCTGATCCCTACTGCTGAAGACAAATGTTATAGATTTCTGCACGGATTGAACAGAGAGCTGACGCAACCACTAGTACCTTTCCGGATCCATGAGTTTTCTGAGCTAGTGGAGAGGGCCCGATTGATAGAGATTGAGCTGGCGACACCAGTATCGAGGTACGAGGATACCAGGAGGAGAAGAGATGAGGTACGACGAGATGATTCCAGAGATAAAGAGAAGAGAAGCAGGTATGAGGGTTCGAAGGGATCTGCATCGGGATCTGCGTCACGATCAGCATCGATAGTATCATCTGGTGGTTCTGGCACTTGCGTTCACTGTGGTAGACGACATGCAGGTCAGTGCTACCTATTGACGGGTCAGTGTTTTCACTGTGGACAGCAAGGACACAGAGCAGCAGATTGTCCTCAGAAAGGACTGGGTGGAAGGACTGGTTCTGGCACGGGTACAGGACAGCAAAGGACTGTTGGCTCGAGGGCCTACAGTGAGAGATCAGGGAACCGGATGGATGATAGGACTGTCAGAGATCAGAGGGAGACAGTTGCGCCACGACCTTCTGCACTTCCTCCAGTGGTGCCACGCATTTACAGTCTACAGAGTTTACAGCACCAGGATCAGCAACGACCAGAAGATTTTACTGGTAAGATTGATTTGACTAACCGATTGATATTGACATATGAACATTGCATATTGACATGTGATTGATTGCATTGTGTGTTCTGTATGGATTTCGACGAGTTTTGTTTTGACTTTGGATTTGGATCGATTTGTTTTGGTTGTTTTGTTCTTCGTACCTGTAGGGAAATGTCGGGACGACATTTTTCTAAGGTGGGGAGATTGTAATATCTCGTTCCCTTACTGTTCCTCTCTGATTTGGATTTTCCTCCCAGAATCGGCCAGGACGAAGTTTGGATCGTCCAGGCCGATCAGTGCATGGAAAACAGCTGATTTCTGGACAGAATCGTCCAGGACGATATTGAGATCGTCCAGGACGATCTGCACTGTTCCTAAAATCGTCTTGATCATCGCCCTGGAGTATCGGCCAGGACGACCAGAATTGGTCTGATCGTCCGGGACGATAGAGTCGATCGGCCGGGCCGATATGTGTATGATATAAGGAAATGAGCTCGTTTTGAGGAGAGAGAAAAATCAAATTTAAAATCAGAAATATCTGAGGAGAGAGAAAGAGAAAAGGAAAAAGAGAAAAGCTGGTTTTCGGAGACCGCGGAGCGCTTTTCGTCCGACGCTGCTGTTGGAGAAAGTGAAGATCTCGTGGTAAGGACTCCGAACCCTGTTTCTGTTTTCAAAGATGTTGTGTTTTGACCGAGTTGGGATTTGTTTTGTGTTTTCGTAGTCGACTTTTCGACATGATTTCGATTTGACACAACTTCCACCGCACAACTTCTGATATGTTATAGATATGATTATTGCACACGATTTGACTGTATTCTACGAAGATTTTATCGGTCGGAATTGATTCTACGTGATTTTAATCGAATAGAAAATAATCGGGACCTGATTTGATTTGGATTCTATAGATCGATAGTCTTGTATTGACGTTATAGATATTCTATTGTAATTTGGAAAGATTTGGATATTGTATCTTTTTGTAGGATTTTTTGTGTAATTTTGACCGACTACCGTTACGCTGCCCGATTTTCGTACGATTCCTGAATTGTATGAAATTGATAGATTGAACTGATATGCATTGATTATTGATATGATTGCTTTACTATTGACTATTGAATTGTTTATATATTGAATTGACTACTGATACTGATCGCAAGTGGAACCTGGTTGAACATTGGTTGGAGATTGATATTGATACCTGTACAGGATGGTGGGCCGACGGGCTTTCCTTTAAACATTGATTATTGATTATTGAAGGGAGATATAAGGAGTTTATTGATATACCGACGGGCGAAAAGAGTGACGACTCTTATTGATTGAACCAATGTAAATTGATATCTACAACAGCAATATGGATTCTACAACAGCAACATAGCCAGTAAATTGTACTTGTTCAGTATATAGTATTGAATTGCATGTTTACTGTATTGATTTACGGATTTATTGCTTTATCGATTTTTGCTCTATTGATTTGATCGGATTTACTGTATCGTACGGATTCTATTGATTTCATCGATCGACTACCGAGCATTGACTACTGAGTATTGTTATGGACATTGATAGATATAGATACTGCATTGATAGCATGGACATGGACATCGTATTTGTACTACTGCTTATAGACTTATAGATTCACTGTTGCTATTGTTCTACACCGTATTGACTGTTTTATAGATTCCTTGTCTCGTATCGCTTTTCTCATTTGACTTCATTGATTAGATCGCACTGATTTGACCGTATCGATTTGATTGACGACATTGATTTATTGAATTGATTTACCGAATTGCCTGCCGCTGCATTGACTGGTTTTATTGACTATTGATTTCCGCTGCATTGACTCATTGACCATTGACTGATACGGATTGAATAGATTGACATGCATATTGATAGCATTGCCGTGCTTTGATTTCAGTTATAGGTATTAGGTGACCTGCTGGGCTTTGTAAAGCTCATTATATGTGGTTGATATTTTCAGGTCAGGGATCGGGAGCAGGAGATAGGAGTTGATTCACATTGACAGGTTTTAGTTCTTTTGATCGATAGATGATTCTTTTGTACTCAGGACAGGATAGATTTCTCTACTTGTATTGATATTGTAGTTCCTGAGTATTGTACATGATGTTTTGAGATATGAATCGACTTGAATATTGATGTTTTAAATTTTATAGATGTTTGATAGATTGCTTACTGAAGGTTTATAGATAACTCTGGTAAATTGTTGCGGAATTGATCGACATTCTTTCCAAGTTAGATCTCGGGGCATGACAGATCGTCTCGATCGTCCTGGACGATCAGACCAAACAACCTCATCCTGGCCGATGCTCCAGGGCGATGATCCGGTCGATGCTTATGAACAGTGTAATTGGCTTGACCGATGTCCTCAATCGGCCTGGACGATGCCTATAGGAAATCACCTGGAGCAAATCTAGACAAATTCTGGAGCTTCATATCAACTGATCGTCCCAGGACGATCCCAGATCGTCCTGGACGATCCTGGAGCAGGTCATGCTATTACATATAGTCCACTGCAGTTCTTCCATCCGTTATATATCTCTCTATGCAGATAACTCAGTTTTTGCTTTCATATATGCCGGTGATCTTATTTTCTGAAATGAAAAAAAAAACTACAGATATGCAGTAAAATGTATAGGCTTCATCTCGTGGACTGCACTCAAGAAAAACTGCAGTGGACTGCACTCAAGAAAAACTGCAATGGACTGCACTCAAGATAAACTGCATATATGCACAGTGGACTGCATATCTGTATTTGTATTATCTGCATATATGCAGCTGCATTGGAAGAGAGAGATATAGATTTTACCTATATATAAGAAAAACTTCATATATGCACAGCACATGAGTTTAAAGACATAAACAAGCAATTTTCCTCATTTTCCAACAACTCTCGTATCAGACCTTAAAAGAATTTTTTTTTTCATTAATTCGGATAAGCAAACAACATACACTTGATCAACACAAGCAACTAACATAGACGACTTAAAAAAAAAAACAAAAAACCCGTGTTGATACTTCTTAGCAACTAACATTACAAAGCCAAACGCATGGCTACGTCAATAAGAAAAATTGCAATGAAGACTTTCATCAAATATCTGATCCAATCAAGCCTCTTAATAACCTGTGCCTCAAAGACTTTGCGTTCATCATGTGTTCCATAATATGCATCTTCTACTTCATCGATCCATCTAAAGTATCTGCAGACATCATCAGTTCGATTATTCATGCACCTATAAAATTGTCTTCCACTATTAGGACCGCGGTGGCATGTATACAAGACACAATTCAGCCGACAATAACAATAAACTTCAGCTCGTGTGCGCCTCGTGCCAGACGAATTCGTAGAACTCATTTCAAATGTTATAACAATCTGTCAACAAAGATAAAAAAATTTATGAATAAATTGACAAATGAATTTTTAAGAACACTTTGCTTACTCCATTCAAAAGAATTACCATACAAATTCTTTTAGAGATTACAGCCATTATGTAGCAAAAGACAAAGAAATTTACAAAAAGTGACGTGTGGTCACTCCAAACTTAAACACAAGCAGCTTTGAACTAAACCTGAGAAAGATGTGAAGTGTGAAAAATTCTAAACTTTAGACCCAAATTAAGAATTATTTAAGTTCTTTTACAGCGGGGAATTCTTTTACAGTAAAAAATTTCAACTAAACACAAACTGTCAACAAAGACTTAGAAATTTACAAAAACTGAAGTGTGGGAAATTCTTTGAAGTTACGAAAATCTTTGAAGCAAAACCAAACTCTGACCTAAACCTCTACGAATGCAAGAGTGAAGTGTGAAAAATTCTGCGTATAAGATAACCTGAGGAAGATGACCGGAGATAGAGCTTTTCTGAACGAAAATGGAGCGGAGCTAGGGCTTTCGGCAGGGTAGCGATAGGCTTTCCGAACGAAAATAGAGCGGAGCTGCTCGCCACAGCTAGCGGGGAGAAGACATGTCACGCCCCGAGATCTAACTTGGAAAGAATGTCAATCAATTCACAACAATTTACCAGAGTTATCTATAATCCATCAGTAAGCAATCTATCAGACATTTCTAACATTTAAAACATCAATATAACAGTCGATTCATAACTCAAAACATCATGTACAATACTCAGGAACTACACTATCAATACAAGTAGAAAAGCTATCCTGTCCTGAGTACAAAAGAATCATCTATCTATCAAAAGAACTAAAAACCTGCAGATCTGGATCAATGCCTATCTCCTGCTCCCGAGCCCTGACCTGAAAATATCAACCACATATAATGAGCTTTACAAAGCCCAGCAGGTCACCTAATACCTATAACTGAAATCAAAGCACGGCAATACTATCAATATGCATGTCAATCTATCAATCTGAATCAGTCAATGGTCAATGAGTCAATGCAGCGGAAATCAATAATCAATAAAACCAGTCAATGCTAACGGCAAGCAATTCGATAAATCAATTCAATCAATCAACGTCGTCAATCAAATCTATGCTATCAAATCAATACGATCTAATCAATTGAAATCAATCGAGAAAGGCGATACGAAGCAATGAATCTATAAAACAGTCAATACGGTGTAGAACAGTGAATCTATCAAATCTATAGGCAGCAGTACAATAAATCTATAAGCAGTAGTACGATGTCCATGCTATCAATGCAATATCTATATTCATCCAATTCTATATCAATGCTCAATGTCGATGCACAGAAATCAATCAGTGAAATCAATGAAATCGTACGATCTAGTAAATCCAATCAAAGTCGATAAAGCAGGAATCTATAAAACAAAACAGTAAACATGCAATTCAATACTATATACTGAACAAGTACAATCTACTGGTCATGTTGCTGTTGTAGAATCCATATTGCTGTTGTAGATAATACATTGGTTCTATCAAGAAGAGTCGTCACTCTATTGCCCGTCGGCATATTAATAAACTCCTTATAACTCCCAATCGTTATATCAATGATCAATGGTTTAAAGGAAAGCTCGTCGGCCCACCATCCTGTACAGGTATCAATCAATCTTCTACCAATGTTCAACCAGGTTCCACTTGCGATCAGTATCAATAGTCAATTCAATCAATAAGCAATTCAATAGTCGATATTAAAGCAATCATATCAATAGTCATATCCATATCTAATCAATCTATCAATTTCATACAATTCAGGAATCGTACGAAAATCGGGCAGCGTAACGGCAGTCGGTCAAATTTACACAAAAATCCTGCAAAAAGACACAGTTTCCAAATCTTTCCAAATTACAATAGAATATCTATAGCGTCAATACAAGACTATCGATCTATAAAATCCAAATCAAATCAGGTCCCGATTATTTTCTATTCGATTAAAAGCACGTAGAATTCGATTAAAATCTCGTAGAATCAATTCCGACCGGTAAAATCTTCGTAGAATACAATCAAATCGTGTACAATAATCATATCTATAACATACTAAAAGTTGTGCGGTGAAAGTCTTGTCAAATCAAAATCAGGTCGAAAAGTCGACTACGAAAACACAAAACAGATCATATCTCGGTCAAAACACAAAATCTCTGAAAACAGAAACAGGGTTCGGAGTCCTTACCACGAGATCTTCACTTTCTCCAACAGCAGCGTCGGACGAAAAGCGCTCCGCGGTCTCCGAAAACCAGTTTCCTCTTCTCTTCCTTTCTCTTTCTCTCTCTACAAAATATCTGATTTTTAATTTTGATTTTCTCTCTCCTCAAAACGAGCTCATTTCCTTATATCATACATGGATCGGCCTGGCCGATCGTCTCGATCGGCCTGGACGATCAGACCAATTCTGGTCGTCCTGGCCGATACTCCAGGGCGATGATCAGGACGATTTTAGGAACAGTGCAGATCGTCCTGGACGATCTCAATATCGTCCTGGACGATTCTGTCCAGAATTTGCTCCAGAAATCAGCTGTTTTCAATGCACTGATCGGCCTGGACGATCCAAACTTCGTCCTGGCCGATTCTGGGAGGAAAATCCAAATCAGAGAGGAACAGTAAGGAAACGAGATATTACAATCTCCCCACCTTAGAAAAATGTCGTCCCGACATTTCCCTACAGGTGCGAAGCAGAAACGACGATGCAAAACAAATCGATCAAAATCCAAATCCAAAACAAAACTCGTCGAAATCCATACAGAACACACAATGCAATCAATCAAATGTCAATATGCGATGTTCATATGTCAATATCAATCGGTTAGTCAAATCAATCTTACCAGTAGAATCTTCTGGTCGTTGCTGATCCTGATGCTGTAAACTCTGTAGACTGTAGATGCGTGGCACCACTGGAGGTCGTGGCGCAACCGTCTCCCTCTGATCTCTGACAGTCCTATCATCAATCCTGTTTGCTGATCTCTCACTGTAGGCCCTCGAGGCAATAGTCCTCTGCTGTCCTGTACCCGTGCCAGAATCAGTCTTTCCATCCAGTCCTTTCTGAGGACAATTTGCTGCTCTGTGCCCTTGTTGTCCACAATGAAAACACTGTCCGTCAATAGGTAACACTGACCTGCATGTCGTTTGCCACAATGACTGCACGTGCCAGAACCACCAGACGACACTATCGATGCTGATCGTGACGCAGATCCCGATGCAGATCCCTTCGAACCCTCATACCTGCTTCTCTTCTCTCTATCTCTGGAATCATCTCGTCGTACGTCATCTCTCCTCCTCCTGGTATCCTCGTACCTCGATACCGGTGTCGCCAAATCAATCTCTATCAGTCGAGCCCGCTCCACTAGCTCAGAAAACTCATGGATCCGGAAAGGTACAAGTGGTTGCCTCAGCTCTCTATTCAATCCGTGCAGAAATCTATAACACTTGTCTTCAGAAGTAGGAATCAAGTGAGCAGCGTACCTCGCAAGTGCAGTAAATTCGGACTCGTACTGCATCACTGACTTGCGGCCTTGCTCCAATCTCATGAATGCTTCCTGCATCTGCCGCTGAGCTGACGGTGGTACAAACCACATCCTGAACACTGTAGTGAACTCATCCCAGGTGATCTCAGCATTGGTCTTCCCCTGGAATTTCTCTCTCTGCTGTCCAATCCACCATCTCTCTGCCTCGCTCTCCAACATGAATACTGCCAAAGGTACTTTCCTGTTCCCCGGACACTGCATGCTATCAAAAATCTTTTCTATCCTCATTATCCAATCCTCAGCAGCCTGTGGTCCTACAGCCCCTTTGAACAACGGAGGCTTCAGCTTGTGGAACATCTGTAAATGTCTGTCAACTTCTTCCTCTTTGCTCCCACTCATCTTACTCTGGGCATCCCCCATAACATGTGCAATCGCAGTAGCTAACTGCATCATACTCTCTGACGGTACTGGAGATGCGCTGTGTTGCTCATTCGGTACACTGGATTCTGCCGGAGGATCCATATCTTTTCACCTGCACAATTCAGAACAAATGATACACATATGCAATGATGTATGCCAATGAAGCTCTTAAAGCTACCCAATCTACCCAATCTCTCAATCCAAACCTACAACTCTGGTAACAATTCATTCTTCCAATAACATTGCTCTGATACCAACTTTGTCACGCCCCGAGATCTAACTTGGAAAGAATGCCAATCAATTCACAACAATTTACCAGAGTTATCTATAATCCATCAGTAAGCAATCTATCAGACATTTCTAACATTTAAAACATCAATATAACAGTCGATTCATAACTCAAAACATCATGTACAATACTCAGGAACTACACTATCAATACAAGTAGAAAAGCTATCCTGTCCTGAGTACAAAAGAATCATCTATCTATCAAAAGAACTAAAAACCTGCAGATCTGGATCAATGCCTATCTCCTGCTCCCGAGCCCTGACCTGAAAATATCAACCACATATAATGAGCTTTACAAAGCCCAGCAGGTCACCTAATACCTATAACTGAAATCAAAGCACGGCAATACTATCAATATGCATGTCAATCTATCAATCTGAATCAGTCAATGGTCAATGAGTCAATGCAGCGGAAATCAATAATCAATAAAACCAGTCAATGCTAACGGCAAGCAATTCGATAAATCAATTCAATCAATCAACGTCGTCAATCAAATCTATGCTATCAAATCAATACGATCTAATCAATTGAAATCAATCGAGAAAGGCGATACGAAGCAATGAATCTATAAAACAGTCAATACGGTGTAGAACAGTGAATCTATCAAATCTATAGGCAGCAGTACAATAAATCTATAAGCAGTAGTACGATGTCCATGCTATCAATGCAATATCTATATTCATCCAATTCTATATCAATGCTCAATGTCGATGCACAGAAATCAATCAGTGAAATCAATGAAATCGTACGATCTAGTAAATCCAATCAAAGTCGATAAAGCAGGAATCTATAAAACAAAACAGTAAACATGCAATTCAATACTATATACTGAACAAGTACAATCTACTGGTCATGTTGCTGTTGTAGAATCCATATTGCTGTTGTAGATAATACATTGGTTCTATCAAGAAGAGTCGTCACTCTATTGCCCGTCGGCATATTAATAAACTCCTTATAACTCCCAATCGTTATATCAATGATCAATGGTTTAAAGGAAAGCTCGTCGGCCCACCATCCTGTACAGGTATCAATCAATCTTCTACCAATGTTCAACCAGGTTCCACTTGCGATCAGTATCAATAGTCAATTCAATCAATAAGCAATTCAATAGTCGATATTAAAGCAATCATATCAATAGTCATATCCATATCTAATCAATCTATCAATTTCATACAATTCAGGAATCGTACGAAAATCGGGCAGCGTAACGGCAGTCGGTCAAATTTACACAAAAATCCTGCAAAAAGACACAGTTTCCAAATCTTTCCAAATTACAATAGAATATCTATAGCGTCAATACAAGACTATCGATCTATAAAATCCAAATCAAATCAGGTCCCGATTATTTTCTATTCGATTAAAAGCACGTAGAATTCGATTAAAATCTCGTAGAATCAATTCCGACCGGTAAAATCTTCGTAGAATACAATCAAATCGTGTACAATAATCATATCTATAACATACTAAAAGTTGTGCGGTGAAAGTCTTGTCAAATCAAAATCAGGTCGAAAAGTCGACTACGAAAACACAAAACAGATCATATCTCGGTCAAAACACAAAATCTCTGAAAACAGAAACAGGGTTCGGAGTCCTTACCACGAGATCTTCACTTTCTCCAACAGCAGCGTCGGACGAAAAGCGCTCCGCGGTCTCCGAAAACCAGTTTCCTCTTCTCTTTCCTTTCTCTTTCTCTCTCTACAAAATATCTGATTTTTAATTTTGATTTTCTCTCTCCTCAAAACGAGCTCATTTCCTTATATCATACATGGATCGGCCTGGCCGATCGTCTCGATCGGCCTGGACGATCAGACCAATTCTGGTCGTCCTGGCCGATACTCCAGGGCGATGATCAGGACGATTTTAGGAACAGTGCAGATCGTCCTGGACGATCTCAATATCGTCCTGGACGATTCTGTCCAGAATTTGCTCCAGAAATCAGCTGTTTTCAATGCACTGATCGGCCTGGACGATCCAAACTTCGTCCTGGCCGATTCTGGGAGGAAAATCCAAATCAGAGAGGAACAGTAAGGAAACGAGATATTACAAGATATTCCGGCTTTCCGAACGAAAATGGAGCGGAGCTGCTCGCCACAGCTAGCGGGGAGAAGACATTTCGGCGGGTCGCTAGGGCTTTGCTAACGAAAATGGATGGGGACTAACGGAGTGGTATTTTTGTTATGAGAATAGTATTTAGGTGATATTGATGTAATATTTAAGTTTTAAGTGTTAAATATGTAATATATATGTTATAAAGTGGTATGTATGTAAAAATCCCTTCTTCTTTTTTTAAATGCATATTATGGTATGTATTCTTTATCAAGCAATTTTTTTGGTCCTATAATACTGTGAGTCGCATTCTTGAGAATAATCATGATAGATTTTTTTTTAAAAAGTGATTAAATAATAAAAAATAAAAAAAGATCATATTTGTTGCGTCATGTAGTATTTTTGGCAGTAGAGAAATATAAATTTTAACGTCTTAACTTTGTGCGAAAATTCGGCATGCAATCAAATAAGAGAGAGGGTGTAGCATTTATGAGACACCAAAATTTTTACGTGGAAAACCCTTGAAAATTGGGAAAAACCACCGAGCATAGCCCATTTTAAATGAATCCACTATTATTTGCAATTGATTACAAATGAGGCCCTTCTTTAGGGGGAAGACATTGGCTTGATGTACATTATATGAAGTACATGATGGGAATACAAAGAGTCACTATTGACATGTTCATTTGGTCGTAATGACCATAGTTGACGAGCGACATAAGTCGGAAGGATCGTAGTTAGCGAGCGATGAAGGTCATAAAGACCGTTGTTTGGCGACAGAGGTCGGAAGGATTGTAGTCGATGGGCAACGTAAGTCGGAAGGACTGTAGTCAGCGGGTGATTGAGGTCATAAAGATTGTTGTCTGGCGAAGGATGTTGGAAGGAATATAGCCGGTAGGCGACATAAGTCGGAAGGACCGTAGTCGGCGGGCGACGGAGGTCATAAAGACTGTTGTATGACGACGGAGGTCAAAAGAACCATAGTCGGTGGCGCGACGTAAGTCGGAAGAACCGTACTCGGCGAGCGACGGAGCTCATAAAGACCGTTGTCTAATGACGGAGGTTGGAAGGACCGTAGTGGTTGGACGATGTAAGTCGGAAGAATCGTAGTCGACGGATGACGGTGGTCAAAAGGACCTTTGTCTAACGACAAATGTCAGAATAACATCGTCAGGTAGAAGTCCAGCAATAGACCAAAATCAGCATCGGATAGATGTCCACTGAAAGTCTGACGTCAAACAGAAGTTCGGCATCATATAGAACTCTAACAACGAGTGGAGGTTCTGCGTCGAGTAGAAGTTCGACGTCAGCTGGCGGCCAGGGAGAATTCCGGCGTTATATGGTATTCGAGCAAAACTCCCAAGTCACTTGAAGATCAGACATAATTCTGGCGTCACATGGAGATCGGGTGGAATTTCGACGTCACTTGGAGATCGGGCGGAATTTCGACGTCACTTGGAGATAAGGCGGAACTCCGGCGTCACTTGGAAGTCAGACGGAACTCCGACGTCACTTGGAAGTCGAGTAGAATTCCAGTGGAAGTCAAGGAGGAGCTTCTTCCCTATTCTCTTCATGCTTCCTTAGGTCCCCTTTTAAAAGAAATGAGGGACTATTTATAGTTTTCTGAGAGTGACATGACCTGTAAATAGGAGGATCAAGGACAAATGTGGAGTGGTTTGGATTGACGGCCGATATTGAATCCCTTTATCGTGAACCATTTGTCAGACATTTGAAGGTCTTAATTATATCAAAAGTTTGTGATCTTGGGCTCGTTGGATTCGCCTCGTCGAGCCGCTCGATTTGACTATAAGCTTGTTATATTTAAAAACTGTTTGGTAATCCAAATTATGGATTGAACCTTCCGAATGTGCTTCGGGTCTTCGATTTGGACCCATTTGGGCTCGGATCGAGTTGAATTTGGTGTCGTTGGGTTTGTATTTATGAGACGCTCAGTTCAACTATAAGTTTGCTGAAATCAGGGTTCAGATGTCTTCCGGATTAATTTTTGAAGCTTCCAACTTGATTTTTGCCTTGAGATTTGTGCCTGATCAAAATAACTTTTTAGTGATATATCAATATTTAACCAATATTATTCATTCATCCATCACTAAAAATAATCTTGATAGGACATGAATTTATTTTTATACAAAAATTTTCCAAAATTAGATGCAGGAGTGCGGAACCATCTTTATTCCGATTATAGCCAATTTATGGTCAAATTTAAAGTCTCTATGAGCAGAGATTATTGTGTGCTGTGTCCAGACCGTTCGGAGGTGAATTTGGACGTGCCACGTCACCCGGATGCACTGGGCCCGAGTGACGTGGCGCATTCGGATTCGCCTCTAAGAGAATCTGAATGCCACACGTAATAATTTTCCCTCTATGAGATGGATTCAATGAGGTCAAAATTGATCTAATTCGAGCCCAAATAAGCACAAATCTAAGAACGAATATATATTAGAAATTTCAAGGCATTAATTGAAAGATCAAATGATCTCCAATTTTGACAAGATTATAATCGAATCAAGCGGCTCAATGAGACAAATCAAATGAGCTCAATATTGCTTAATTTCAACATCGATAAGGCACTTAAAATGTTGAACAAATATTTTATGATCAATATAATCAATATGGGCTATCCAATAGAATGTTTTGGATTTTCTCTATATTTATAGACATGTCGCTATCAAAAAACTATGAATATGTTATGCTGTCTATATTAAGAGGGGATAAGCTCGAAGCTTAAGTTTGAACTTTAACTTGAGATTCAAGAGAGTCATGAGATTCTACAGATCCCAAAGCACCATTATCAGACCACCATTATCAGGCCACTACAAAACCATCACCATCAACCTTTGATAATCACTAACTAAGGTTTTTCCAAACATTGTCGCCTCACTATAGTTCCTTGATCATCATCGTTTGACTATGATAGGGGGTGCAACCGAGTCAAGCCGGTTCGTGAGACGGCTCTGGCTCGACTCGTTAATGGCTTGACGAGCCGAACTTATCGAGCTTGTGAGTCAAGCTCGAACACGAGTTCGAGCTCGAACGCTAAACGAGCTCGAGCTCGAACACTGGGCTGATCGACTCGATGGCTCATCGAGTAGCTCCTGTAAGAGGAGCGGGCTTCGCAAGAGCGGGAGCGGGTCGCGTCTACAGGAGCTGGACAACGAGCGGGAGTGGGTCGCGTCTGCGGGAGCGGGAGCGAGACAGCGAGCGGGACCAAGACAGCGAGCGGGAGCGGGATTCGCGAGAGCGGGAGAGGGATTCGCGTACGAGGCAGCTGCTTGACAAGCTGCTCGACTCGACTCATTTCGTGAGACGAGTCGACCTCGAGCTCAATATTTGGCAGTCGAGCTCGACTCGAACATCCTCTGGCTCGAGCTCGACTCGACTCGTTTTTGCACCCGTAGAGTATGATCTTCCAACCATGGTCGCCCAACCACAATCCGACCATCATCCCTTAACTATCACATTTAGCCATCATTATCATACTACTGTCCTTGTACCACCATTGCCTAGCTATGGTCCTTGGTCACCTTCGTTGAACTACGGACCTCCGACTATTATCACCCAACTATGATTCTTCTGACCAATGCCGCCCAACTATGGCCTTTGAACTATCATTTCCAAACTGGCCATGATCATTTGGCTTCCATGTCCCTAACTATGGCCCACCAATCTACAATATCATCATCTACCATCAACAATAATGCTAATGCAAATCACTTTTCGAATTTTTCTTGAGTCTCGGACTCAAGCTTAGTATCTACTTCTCATTATTTTCATTTCTTTCCAATGTGACCTTTGCATTATTGGCTGTTGGTTGGAAAATTGGCTGAGGCGATGGAAAATTTCGGTTACTCACTTTGTATTGGAAATATGACCTGGGTGTTGGAAATTTTTGGTTGCTCGTTTACTTAATTGGTGTTGGGAAATTGGCTTTGATGTTTGGCCTGTTGGTTGCTGGCCTGGGAAGTGTGGAAACTAGTTGCCTCCTATTGAAAAAATTGGCTTGGATAATCCCCGCATCATCTCGGTTTTTCCAAAAGCTTAAGTTTGGTTCAGGCTTCGTTTTATTTTTATAATATAAAATTACTTTTAGAAGCAGTAAAAAAGCCGTCTCAAACGAAACCTCAATACAGCTTAACAGCCATAACTCACTTTTTTTTTTTTGAACGGGGGTATTTACCCATTGCTATTGAGGAAGTGCTTGGCGGCGTAACTAATCCCTCGGCAAAACTTAGCGAGGTCACTCACCAGCATCGGGTCCAAAATTGCTTTGCCTCACTGAAGATGTGAGGCCGTAGTATGGGATATTTGGTCCGGTGACCGGACGTAGAGCTACGTTTGGCGAGCGCTGAGAACACGCCACGTAGCAGGCACAAAACCGCGGACCTGACCCGGCGAATAGTGGGTATGTCGCACGTGCTTTTTTTAAATCCATGACAACCCAGTATTGCTAGGTATTGCTCGGTATTTGTCGATTTTGCTCGGCAATAACGAGAAATACTATTATGTGAAGACAAATACCGAGCAATACCTAGAAAAACTCGGTATTATTCGGTATTGGTCTTCACAGAGCGGTATTTCTTGTTATTGTCAATCAATACCTAACAATACCTAGTAATACCTAGCAATAAGCGAACATAGCATTCCCGGGTTCCGGTACGGGTCAAGTCGTCGGGCCGCTCGGTAAAGAGTAAGAGCACGTGGCGCGATCTCAGTGGTGACCACACGTAGAGCTACGTCTGATCACCTAAGCCTTAATTTGGGATTCGACCTAGGATGCCACAACTCACTTTAGTATTTTGGTTTAGGAGCTTTGGCTACTAATTAAGATGCCTTGAGTTCAAAAATTACGTATGTTATGTATATGTGAGTTTGACTTAATGACTCAAATGCCCTTCAAAAAGTACAGCCTAACAGAATTATCGAGTGGAGCGACACCTAAAGGCTAAGGCGATATCTGAAGCGTGCATTTAAAAAATATATAAATTGTGTAATGAATTGTAAGAAGAAAGGTCATTTCAATATAACATATTTGAAATTATATATATTTTTAGATGTTGCAGTCAAATTAAACTTTTGGTATTACTTTTTTAATGAATTTTATTTATTGATTTGGAGTTAGGTCAAAATGTGAACTAAAAGCTCCATTTGAGCCCGTTCGATAACTAAACAAGCCAGATCAAGATTAATCTAAAGAATACAGCTCATCTTGGCTTATTGGTCGAGAGCTTAGGCTATCAACTAAGAGGTTTTGGATTCGAGTCTTTGTGTATGCGATGTGTGTGAATTTGCCTTAATTGACCTAAATGTAAAAAAAAAAGATTAATCTAAAAATGTGCTTAGCCTAAGCAAAACGAGATCAAAAAGCTACATTTGAGTCAACTCGATATCAAAACAAGTTCGATCGAGATTGATCTAAAAATGAGCTTAGCTCAGGCAAAATGAGACCTAAAAGCTCCATTTGAGCCAACTCGATATCAAAACAAGCTGGATCAAGATTTATCTGAAAATGAGCTGAGTTAAGCTAGCTCGAACTCAATTTAAGCAAAACACAATTTAATATTCCATCGAGCTGATTTAGAGGCGTCATGAAATCAGTCACTCCCCAAAATAAATATAAATAAGAAGTAAATTGAGTTCCTCTTTATTTACACAATTTAATTGGCAATCATTGCAAATGAAAATATATTATACAAGTGATGGGACAAAACACATTTTAAGTAATTATTCACAGAAATTTTCGTGAGGAAGCAGCTTCGTTTGGGACGGCTTTTTTACTGCTTTCTAAAACGGAGTTTTAATAAAAAAAATAAAAAATTTTGTACTAAAATTCTGTTTTAGAAAGCAATAAAAAAGTCGTCCCAAACGAAGCCTAAGATTTTATTTAGGACGGCTTTCTTACTCTTTCTTAAACCTTTTTTTAGTACAACATTAATTTTTTGTGCTAAAAAAATATTTTAAGAAGCATAAGCAGTAGAAAAGACATCCCAAACGAAGCCTAAGCCTATTACTTTGTTTGTGACGGTTTTCTTACTGTTTCTTAAAACAACTTTTTAGTAGTACTAAAAAGTTGTTTTAAGAAGCAGTAAGAAAGTCGTCTCAAACGAAACTTAAGGCCTCTTTTGGGACGACTTTTTTACTGTTTTCAACACAATTTTGTAATATCAAAAATTTCATTTTTGTACTAATAAATTGTTTTAAGAAGCAATAAGAAAATTATCTGAAATGAAATCTTATATTTATTGGGATTGGTATCATATTTCTAGATTTGTTCTCCATCAATGGAGCACAAATCTCCATTTATGAAACCTTATATTTGTTTTCTTTCTGCCATGGCAATACAATAACAAATTGGAAAGATTGGCATTTTCTGCATGGGCCTCATTATTTTAACTGCAAGGATCTTTCATATTTCTCTAAAATAAAAATTGCACCTTATAAAATCTTAATGTAATTGGTACTTCATAGATTAAGGCACACCATAGCATTAATAATTTAAAATAAAACATATAATGTTCTTGAAAATTTGCAACAGTGGGATGCATGTTTTATATTTTAATTTTGTACAAAAATTTAACATGTAAAAAAAAAAGTTATAAGTGATCAAAATTTTTTACATATAAAACTCAAAAAGAGGAAAAACTATAGGGCAAGACCTAGTTAATTGAATATACTAAATAATGAAAGATACAAAAATTAAATAAAATGATATTGTATACAATTGATAATAATGATTTGATCAAAAATCAAGGGTCAACAAATAGACATTTAAAACCCAACAATAGATTTGTCAAATGATGTAAGTCAAGGAATGGTGGAGGTGATTGTTGTTGGTGATCGTCGAAGGTGATCCAACAATAGAGTTGTCAAATGATGTAAGTCAAGGAAGGGTGGAGATGATTGATGTTGGTTATCGTCGAAGGTGATTGCTGGAAAATATGATAGAATTCTTTAATTTTCTCATCTCACAAATCACCATTCAAATAGAAAATAGAAACCTATTTATACTTTTTTTTAGAAAGACAATGGTAAAATTGCCCAGAGTCCAAAACACACTATTGACTAGTTTATATTGAATCCCTCAATAACAGATTGCTTATCTATAATTTGAGTACCTTAATGATGTCATAATCAAATCATCTTTGGCTCATTGGATTCATCCTGTTAAGCTACCCAATTTGATTATAAGCACGGAAGATTTGAAAATCATTTTGTCTTTAAGTACTTATTAAGATTATTTTGAACCGAAATTAGAACATTTGTGATGTTGATGAGTCTGAATTAAATTTTGAAAGTTTTATCGGAGTTCATGAATTAAATTTTGAAAGTTTGTCATTAAAAAATTACCTCAAATTTTGTATTGATTGAGCGAAATTTGTAGACTACTTTATTATACGCAAAAGAATGATGCCACTCACCTCAAAGAAGACAAATAAAAAAAATTCTCTCAAGTCACAAAGGGGAGAAATACCACAGCTCTCCTAGGCCTATTGGTTGAGAGCTTAGGCTTTCAACTAAGAGGTCTAGGGTTCGAGTCTATGTGTATGTGTGTGAGTTTGTCTTAAATGACCTAAATAACCAAAAAAAAAAAAAAAAAAAAAACAAAGGGGAGAAATTATTCCGTGCGGAGTCCGGATGGTAAAGAATTATCTGGATGTGTGTGTACACAGTATTTGTACACACTATATATAGAAAAAATTAAATTATGTATAAAATTATATTCAATGTATACACTTCGTGCACTCACATCTAACCAGTTCTTTACCTTACCAGCTCCAAGGAATAATTTCTCCACAAAGGGAGCACAAGCTACGCCTAGTCCTCTAAAATCAGAGGAGACAGAAGCTTTGGTTCTGACATAGCAATAAAATGGAGAGGGAATAGAACCCTAAACCCGAAAAGAGAATTGTATCAGTTTTGCTGGTTTGAATACACCAATTATCTTATCCTCTGCTTTATTTCCCGTTAATCCTCTCCCCTGCCATGTAATTGTTAATATGCTAGATCTAATAATTTGAAGTAAGAAATTAGGATTTAGTTAATGTAACATAATTGTATTAGAATATCCTAATATAATCTTTATATAATTATATTAAAATGGACTTAGAAATTTATAACATTTTTCTTACTGCTTTCTGAAACAGCTTTTTAGTATAAAATTTTTTAGTTAATTTTTTTTTTAATGACTTTAAAGAACAAGAAAAAAGATGTCCCAAATGATACCTAAATCTCAGCTAGCCATCAAAAGAGTCATGCAATTGAAAGATTTTGTCAATTTAATTGGTTTATGTGCTTGTTGAGCATTTGCTATGAACTGAAATTTAACATGCAGGTTGCCTGAATTTATATTCGCAAAGGCTTCATTGCTAGAAAGCCTTTTTGAAGAGCAAATCACGCAAAATATCATTAGCAACTGGCCAAACATATAGAGGAAAAATTACAAACCTGTAAGCTTGCCAGCTGATGCCATAATTATCAATACGATTCAAAATATACCCTATAGGGATTAGGGAAGCTCTAGTTTACAAGATTCATGGACAAATGATTAATTAGTGCCATTAAACTACAGCACATTTCAGCCAGACAAGCTTTAGACTTCATTTGGAACGGATTTCTAATTATTTCTTAAAACAACTTTTTAGTGTAATAAGTAAAAAAATTATACTAAAAAAACTGCTTTTTAAAGCAGTCCCAAACAAAGCCTTAGTTTATAAGGGACAACATGATCGGAAAAGCAGCGAGAATAGATTTTATGTCTGGCTCATGCAAAATGAACAATAGGCTTAAAGTTGCTAAATTTTGTAATGATTTATTGGAAGTTACAGTAAAATCTCTCTTAAAATCAAATCAAACAAGAAAATTGCATAGGAAAAAAAGAACATGCAATAAACAAAACAAAACAATGCCATCAAGCTTCAAATTGCATCTTCAAAAACTGGCCAAAACCATTTAGTTGTTCTCTTAGAAAACAACTCGAGAGAATCAGAACCATAGATCAGGAAAAACTAAACCTTTAGAATCCACTGTTTGAAATTACACAAAAAATAATTAAATTTCAAATAAAATATAGCAATCTTCATCTTCCCTAAAAACATCATCTTCCATCAAATCTACAGCAGCCAAATTTACCTAATAGAAAAAAATTTTGCCCAAACCTCTGATAATCTATATAACTAGCAAGCTTTTCAGAACAATGAACAGAGCTTTAAACAGAGCTACAAAAGCAAGCTGCTTCTACAGCATTCAGATTTACATAAACAAAACCTAAAGCATAAATAACCAGAAGGAGAATACTGTATAAAATTATTCTTACCAACATAACATTAATATTTATATCAATATAGGTTCATAAAGGAGTAGATTCACCGAGTCAAAGCAAAGCAGAGAAGAAAAATGGGAGCCAAAACCTGCTCATTATTACAAGTGCAAATAAAGAAAACATAAAATACTTCCAAAAGAACACATTCAATCCTCTTTCCTTTTTCCCCCACTTCCCAGCGAGAAAACAAAATATCACATCAGTTTTCTTCATTTACATTAGATTCAGCCAAACAAAACAACTTAACACTTACTTGCAATGAGAATCGCTCCTCTGCAACTCCTCATCTCCAGACTCTACGACCGTCGATCCATCAGTAATCAAGCTCACCTTGGCTTCCTCAGTTCCTACCTTCTGCGACCCTGTTAGTCTAGCTAACATTACAAAAGACATGCCACCCACTACATTGTTCAAGCAACGGAGCACCACCACCGACGCCTTGAAACCCACCGGTGGAAGCGCTTTCTCCATCACAAACTCCACACCGTTCAGTGTTTGGTACCTAATGTTGCTACTCAATCCCATATGCAGCGCCCAAGTGATCGCGTTAAGAACCGTCGGTGGGGCCTTGTTAGGCGTCTCGAACTCCGGATCCATTTTCTTCCTCAGTGAAATAAGCCCATTAGAGATCGCCGTACCAGCAAGTCCGGCGGCAAAGCCAACTGCCGCAAACGTAGCGCCCTTATAAGCAAACGTTCCAATCCGGTCAAGGAGCGAGAAAGGCCCTGGCTCGAACATGTAGCTCGGAAGAGAGGCGGCGGCCGCAGATGAGACAGCGGTGGTAGGGGCAAGAAGGTACATGAGGACGAAGTTAACGATGGAGCCGACAACAAGCGTGCAGAAAACAAAATCAAGCTCGTTGAGGCCGAAGTTAGTGCGTGAGGCCATGTCGCCAAGGACGCAAGCGGTGACGCCAACGACTTCCTCCATAAGAACCTTGAAGGGAAACTGAGGGTCAGCCAAAACCCTAGCTCGCCATCCATTGACAAAAAGCCCGATCGGACCCACCAGATCAGATCTCTCCCGGTTGTCACCGGAGTGTCCATCGTTCTCGTCTCCTCCGCCACCAGATCCTCGGTGTCCGGACCCTCCGATGCCACCGCCACCAGCGGTGAAAGCCTGGGAGAGCTTGGGATTTGATGATCTGAGAAGGAACGAGAGAGAGGCAGAGGAGGATAGAGGAGAGGTCGTCGGGAGAACGATCGATGTCTTGAGAAGGTTTCCGGCAAAGGGGCGGCGGTTTCCGGCAAAGGATGCGGCGGGGTAGTGGAGCGGGGAGAAGCGGAGCTGGGCGGCCATGGTGTCAACGCCGCCGGGCTAATTGGATCCAAGAATCGCAAATGGAGGAAAGTGACAGGCTAGTAATGGTGGAAGGAGAGGGTTGGTAGGTAAACGACGAGAAATCGTTCAAGGCTTAAAGCCTTTGCAAACCGCTTTAAGGTTTGTACAGACGGGCATGTGCCTAATTACGGAAAATCCCAGGACGGAAAATAAAATGAATCATTTTATTTATTTATAAAAATACATAGAAAATAAATTTTAATAAAATTTTGAAAAATACCACCAACCAACTTCTATACTTAAATTAACTAATAAAGTTTTATTTTTATGAACGATATAACTAAATTATTAAAATATAATAAATATTTAGAAAAAAAAATGAAAGTTTTATTTTATTTTTGAAATTTTGAGTAACATTATTATTTGTTCAAGTATTTATATTCGGACCAGCAATCCAATAAGAAAGAAATTATTATATGTGTTCATCGGTCGATTCAGAGAGAATCAGGATGCACCACGTCACTTCTATATATAACAGTACACAGACACATAGATAATGATGATGTGGTGTGTCCTGATTCACCTATAGTCATTCAATTAGGGAGATAATACTTTAATTATAGATGTATATTATTTAATTTATTTTAATATTTTGGATTATATATATATATATATATATAAAATAAATTTTTTATATATGATAAATCCTCATATTTTTGCTTTTTAGTTTAGTTAATAAAATAAAAATAAAAAATATGGCATATTTCTCTAAAGGTGGTAAAGCCGTCCGCAATTAGAGCACTAAGCGCTTAGAAAACTCCATATGGTGGTGGGAAAAGCAAACTGATATTAAAATCCTGGGAAATTGACGGCTCCGTAGTGGCTTATTCCGGCTGCAGAACGACGAACATCCACAGCAAACAGAAGCAGTTAGATAACGCCACGCGAGATTAATAGCGTTCTTCTGCTGTCTCGGTGAAAATTATGCGTCGTTGGTGGCTAATACTTGTGTTCGTGCACATATGCATAACACTTGATTTGAAAATGGAAAGTGTTAGTTGGTGCGAAAGCTGAATGCATTATGGCTTATGGATGTTATGATTTTCATAATATTAAATGATTAATACACAAATGATATTTATATAGCTAATACCTTATGAGCACCAACAACGTACATCATAATATTCATTTATGAATATTAACCCTAAATCCACGAGCAACATATTTAATTATTGTTTAGGAAAAATTATGATTTTTTTTCCTTATGTGAGAGCCTCTTCATCAAGCATGCTCTTCTAACTATATCTCTCTTATTGACATCATAACTCCAAGTTAAAGGTTGAAGACAAAAACCAGCTTGAAGATTATCAATATCAATCTCTACACGTTCTTTTCTCTTCAAATATTGATCCATTAATCAAAACCCAAACTCAATACATTTATCTATTTAGTAGTTAGCCAGAAACCTATCCAGCTGATAAATGGTCTTTTCCAAGTCAATAAAACCTTTAAGGTTGATCTAGGCCAAATAAACCCAATTAGATTAGGTAAATTTAATTATTTTAGCTCAAGCTTCAAGGCAAGGCATAAATTTTCTAAGCACTTGGTATTAGAAATTTTGGATCTTTGAAATATCAAAGAATACTTTTTTATCCAATAATATATAAGTTTAATATCAATATATGAAGACAAGGAGTTGGGCTTGATTTTGCTTCTCTAACACTTAATTATGGCTTCAATTAAAACGATTTTTTTTTTAATGTTTCTTAAAGCAATTTTTTTATACAAATATTAATTTTTTTTTACAAAAAATTAATTTAAGAAGCAGTAAGAAAGCTATCCCAAATAAAACCTATATTACCACAAATAATATCCAACCCAACATTACTAAAACAAAAACCATATATTGTTTTATGTTTTCACTGCAAAAACAACATTTACATAGTCATATCATTACATTGTATTTGTTATTTTATAATGATATATAAGATTTTTTGTCTGATAGCATAATATATTGTTGTGTCCTGGAATATTCGATTACAAATGAACCCCTGAAAAAGGGGAAAAATCACAGGGTCTGACCCAGTTTAAATGAATCCACTAGTATTTATAGTCGATTACAAATGAGGCCCTTCCTTGGGAGAAGGCTTTGGCTCGATGGTACAAATGTACATCGTATAGAGCGCATTACATGGTGGGAGTTACAATATCAACATGGATATGTTTGTTTGGTCAACATGATCATAGTTGATAAGATAGAGGTCGAAAAAGACCGTAGGAAGCAGGAGACCGGGGTCAGAAAGATCATTGTCTGGTGATGGAGGTTGGAACAACCGTAGTAGGTGATGGAGGTCATAAGGATCATAGTCGGCAAGAGACATGAGCACGAAAGACCGTAGCTGGTAGGAGGTCAGGGTCTGAAAGACCGTAGCAGGAGGGCTGTTTTTCAGGAGAACTCTCGGCATCAAGTGGTGGTCCGAAAGAAGTCCAAGAGTCAGGTTGTGGCCTAATGGAGCTCCGGGCCTCAAATGACGGTTCGGCGGAAGTCCGAGCCTTAGGTGGTGTTCTGGTGGAGCACATGGCCTCAAGTGACAGTTCGGTGGAAGTCCGAGCCTTAGGTGGTGGCCTGGTGAAGCACATGGCCTCAAGTAGTGGTTCGGTGGAAGTCCGGGCGTCAAGTGGTGGTCCTGTGGAAGTCCGAGCCTCAGGTGGTGGTCCAGCGGAGTTCGGGACTCAGGTGGTGGTCCGGTGGAAGTCCGGGCCTCAGGTGGTGGCCTAGTGGAGCACAAGGCCTTAAGTGGTGGTCCGGAGGAAGTCCGGGCCTCAAGTGATGGTCCGACGGAGCAACGACATTAGGCTGTGGTCCGGTGGAGGTGAGGGCCTAGAGTGGTGGTCCGACAGAGCAATAGAGTCAGGCGGTGGTCCGGTGGAGGCGAGGCCCTTAAGTGGTGGTCCGGCGAAGCAACGACGTCAGGTAGTGGTCCGACGGAGGTGAGGGCCTTAAGTGGTGGTATGGCGGAGCAACAGTGTCAGGCGTTGGTCCAGCGGAGGTGAGGGCCTCAATTGGCGGTACGACGGAGCAACGACGTTAGGCGGTGGTCCAGCGGAGGTTAGGGCCTTAAGTGGAGGTACAATGGAGCAACGGCGTCAAGCGGTGGTCTAGCGGAGGTGAGGGCCTTAAATGGTGGTACGCCGGAGCAACGGCGTCAGGCGGTGGTTCGGCGGAGGTGAGGGCCTCAAGTGGTGGTCCGGCGGAAGTCCGGCGGTGGTCGAGGAGGAGCTTATTCCTTCTCTTCCTTCTCTTCTTCTTTCTTCTCTTCTTGTTTCCCTCTCTTCTCAAGAGAAATAAGGGGTCTATTTATAGATTTTATGGAGTGGCATGCCCGTAAATAGGTGAGAGATCAGGGTAAATGTGGAGTGGTTGGATGGACGGCTGATATTGAATCCATTGATCATACACCGTTTATCAAACATTTGAAGGCCTTAATGATGTCGGAATTCAGCGATTCTAGGCTCGTTGGATTTGTCTCGTTGAGCCGCTCGATTCGACTATAAGCACATTGTGTTTGTAAACCGTTTGGTTACCCAAATTGTGGTTTGAATCTTCCAACAATGCTTTGGGTACTTGATTTTGACTCATTTGGGCTCAGATTGAGTTGAATTTGGTGTCCTTTGGTTCATATTTCCGAGACGCTTAGTTTGGCTGTAAGTTTGCTAAAATCAAAGTTCGGATGGTCCCAATTTTAATTTTGAAAGTTTCCAACTTGATTTTGCATTGTTCGGATGGTCCCGATCAATATAATTTTTTGATGACGTATCATATAAAAAAATCAATTTTTTATTTTATATAATTCCAATTTGTAGAGGATAAAAAATTATCTTCTAGCCGCATTGAAGTTGTCCACTCATTAATCGATCATACAAAGTGTAGTGTGATTTCCACCTATGCGATATTCCTCACTTGACACATCATAACGTTCAAATTATATATCTCACAATTCACATCATTACATTATATCATCAGCTCATGATATCTCATCTGAAATAAGTTAATTTCGATTGAATGGCAACCTATCTTTGTAAATCTGTCTTTACTTACGACCCTCTATATCTAGTTATAAACACTCCTACAAAGTTTGTAATATATTCTCATGACCACATGCAATCTTAATAAGGAGTGAAAATAAGTAGAGTCAAGTCGAGTTTGAGTCATACTTAACTTGAGTTTGTCTCATAGGCCAAATTGAGAGCTTGAATTGGAGCTTGACCTTAACTCGAGCTCAAACTTCAAAGGGTATGCTCGAGTTCGACTCGTGGCAATAGATGGAGACTCGTGAGGTGTGAGAACAATAGGAAGTGACTGAAGTTCTTTTCTGATTCTAGATTGAAGAGCATGCTTCTACTCGGTGATAGACTGGTGGAGGACGAGGCTGAAGATGGACATGGCGGCGATAGGATTGAGGGAGCCGAAGAATATGCAAGAAGAAGAAAAGACCAACGCATGTGAGGCCAAAAGGCAGCACCAAATTAATAAAATATGTTGTACAACTTCCTTGCTCCTCCTTGATCATGTTTCACGAACCACAACAGAAGCCCTAGCTCGCACTTCACACGCAACAACGAAGAGAATCATATTTGATTTGGTTCGACCAAAAGTAAATGGATATTTGGGTTTTTCGCTTCTGGTTCTGCCTTCCACAATTCCGTCTTCCTCTATTCCACCTTCCACCTATTCAACTCGCTCGACAAATCAACTAGTTGACACGCAACTCAATCGAACTCGAGCTCAAAACTCAATAAGCTCAGCTCGTGAGCTTGTTATCGAGTTGAGCTCGAGTAGGACCGCAAGTCTGCTTGACTCATTTTCATCCCTAATCTTGATAACATATTATTACAAGAAAATACTTAAAAATGCATACAACAATGATATGCCTCGTTGGTCTACACTGACAAATATTTTTGAATGTCAGAATTATTATCAATGACATACATCGGCCTTAAATGTGATTACATACGTTGATGTTATTTGTTAAATTGTTCTCATGTGAAAGTTTTTAAGTTTTGTCAGAGCTTTTTTTTCTTTCTTGTTGTGTTAGGGTTTGTTTGGGGTCTATTTTTGCTTTGATTTTTTATAAAAAATGTTTGCTTTTTTGTTTTTTTAATTAACTGAGTTGTTTTTAAAACCCTAAAAATAACTTGGGATTATTTATTTAAAGATTTTCTAAGGATTTTTTATTTAAGTAATAATTACAATTACTGAATATAAACGCTTGAGAAAAAATGATTTACAATGTTCATAACACAAAATATTTAAGGGATTTTTATGTTATGAACTATCCTAAATACATATTCAACATTCAATTAAATTATTGTATTTACTGATATACCACATAAAATCTCACTTTTCCTCAATTCTCCACTCTGTTAAGGCTTGTCAGAAATCCCGTCAGTCGCCGCCGTCGTCGATTCTTTGTCTTCGTCATCAAATCCTTCTCCACCAGTGATTGTCGCCATCCTTGTACCTCACCGTTGTGAAGACGATTGGGTATTCTCCACCGCTGTCGCCCAGTTCCAGCTCTTTTTTTGGTCATCTCATAAACTTACCATCTCCCGCCGATGAGCATTTAATATGCCTGGAGCTCCATAAATCTTCCTTCCAATAGAGCTGCAAGTGAACCAAACGTTCGACGGGCTACTCGTTGTTCGGTTCAATTAAATAAGTAAACAAACAAACTTGAACAATATTTTAAATTCTCGATTCTTAAATAAACAAACTTGAACACTAATGTGTTCGGCTCATTTATGTTCGTGAACAACATCATTTGAAGTTCGTGAACAAGCTCGACATTAAGCTCGATAAGAAGCTCGATTCGTGTTCTATTTTGAACAAGTGAATAAGCTCGATACAAATAATTAATATTTGACTATAGACTTAATAAATGTAAATAATCATTGCATTTGTTACAATTTACATAGACAATTGCTTTTATTATAAATGTGTTTGTCATAAATATGTTAATGAACGTGTTTGTTTGATAATTAGAAAAAATTTGTTAAATATGTTCGCGAACAAGCTCGATAAATATTAAACGAACGAACATGAACTGAACATGAACCGAACATGAACCGAACATGAACACTCATTAATTTAAATGAACCAAACATGAACACAAACAATAAAGCTCGAACAAACATGAACCAAACTTGAACAAGCTGATATTAAATGAACACAAACATGAACCCTCACATACTCAGCTCGGCTCGGTTTGTTTGTAGCCCTACCTTCCAATGAGCTTACATCAGCGCTCCAAGAGAGCCGCAGTCCTCTGAGAGAAGAAACACTCTTATAGATAGAATGCGTATCTGATGTGTGTATGAATTTGTCTTAATTGATCTAATAATCGATCATCTTAATTTTAGCTCATAATAAATATAGTCATGATAAAGAAACTCTCTTTGGTCTACTGGTTGGGAACTTTTTACGAACTAAGAGGTTTTGAGACCAAATCATCCAAGGCTTTGTTTGAGACGGCTTTTTTACTGTTTCTTAAAGTAGCTTTTCAATATAAAATTTTAATTTTTTATAAAAAAGTTACTTTAATAAGCAATAAGAAAATCGTCCCAAACTAAACCTGAGATGACTATCTAATCTTATTTCCAACCATTTCTCCTTTTATTTTTTATCGCTAAATATAAAATCAGGTATCCTCCTAAGCATCCTCATATCTGCAATAGTTAATTTTAATTTTACATTGCACTGTTTTAAAACGTACAAATAAATAACGTAATAAATATTTCCTTAATTTCTCCTACATTTGGGTCGGGCCTGATTTCAAATTTAGAGGGTCGAAAAAAATGTGAAATTACTCTACAACGGTCTAATGTTAACCGGCACCAACCTGTTATTCGGTCAACAACAACCGGCTCACAAACTCTCAGTTCCTTTTACAAAAATGTCCCTCACTAGTCACTATCAATCATCAAATCGCTCTACACTAAATTAGCCAAAACTATTGTAATAATCAGTAACACGAAGGGCATTACTAGGAGAGAATAAAATTTCTATATTTCTTCTTAATTACGATGACGGCCATGGCTTATGAGTTATGACACTAATAAATCTATTACGCGTCACAATAAATTCCTATTTATAATAAAGATTTAAAATAAGTTCAAAAATAATTTAATTAAAATGTTTAATTAAAAAAAAATAAATTCTAATTTAACTAACTTTACAATATAAATACCACATAGTAATGGATGATTAGCTATAATTAAAATCCCTCCGTCAAATCTAACTTTGTCAAAATTGATAAATTTGAATTTTGAAATTTAAACAGTTCATGTTGTACAAATCCTTTTGTGATGTATGATCTTTTAAATTATTGCATAATTAGATTAGTTAATTGAAGAATCAAATCAGATTTGAATTGATTACATAGCATATTGTATGGTCATAAATCATACTACACGACTCACCAAAGGATTCTCTGGATGAAGTTCAGTTCATCAAGTATAACCATAAGATGGTACTATATTGATTCGTCCTGAACAATTTGAATTTGAATTTGAACATTATTGTGATACGAATATGGTTGAAAAAGAAGCAAAAAATTTGAATTCTATAAAAAATAAAAATAAATAAATAAATAAGAAAAAAATATATACATCATTAAGTTAAAATACACATTTATATTTTATTAAATATATATATGTTGAATTTTATTTAAAATAGTAAAAAAATTAAAATTTATGGCATGTTGGATACCGCGGGCTCCGTCCAGCTCGACCCAGATCCCCAGGTCAGGTTATCATGTGGTGGGCGGGTTGATTATTTGAGAGAGGGAGCGACCGAGGCGAGACTAGAGAGTGACAGTGGCGGCCGCGGAGTGTCTCAAATACGTCGGGGTAGACGCGCAGGCAAGGCGTTCGTTGCCGGTAGCGGTCGACAAGCTGAAGAGGAGATCCATGGTAATGTTTTGCCCTAGAAATTTCGCCGAGCTTGGGCGAGAGGACATATAATTGCTCTTGATTTATTTCCCTTTTGCCGATATTCATGGCAAGTTAGGATATCTTAGGTTAACGATAAGTTTTACCGTTTTAATCATGTGGAAAATTTGAAATATGACTGTTAATGTCCGGCGGTGGTGAGTTTACTGGTTATGATTGAATCTTGCAAATAGTTGTATTTTGTTAGGTTTTATTTTGTCTTGATTTCTTTATCCCTTCTTGGATCAATGGAAAGAATAACTCTGTCCCTATCGATTGTGGATCTTATTGTTCTAACTAAAATTTTGACATCTTATGTTTGCAGTAGTTGATAGCCTAAGTTAAATATTAATTTAGGAAAATTCCTTTGCGCTGGAGCTTAGCTTGAAGGGATTATGATTTATGTTCATTTTATTGGTTAGCCACTTAGCCATATTGGTCGAAGTTATGGTTTGATTATTGGATGAGAGATTTGCTTTAATTGGCTTAATTGTGGGCTCCAGTGTTATGATTTTTAGGAATGACTTAGTGCAGGGTTATGACTTAATTATGTGTGTCTTAAGGCTTGAATATTGATACATCACCAGAAACTCATTAGATCAAGCATTTATCTTGACTTGAGCGTTAGACTACAAAATTTTTTAAGTTGACTTTAAGACCATCAAAATTCTATTTTAATAAGTTTATAATTGAAATGAATGCTTTGATGAGAAGAGTGTAACGATATCAAAAGCGTGTCAGTTTGAATCCAAATGGAGCCAAATCAAGCACTCGAAAGTATAGTTGAGAACCTTAAGACATGGTTTGAGTTTTTGAGAGACTAAATGGTATTAGAAGCTTGCTTTCTTCTAGCAAAAAAAAAAAAAAAAGAAGGATGAGAGGAATCTAATGAGCTCAAGATCATTCAATTTCGATAGAATTAAGGAATGCCTAAAGATTGTTGTATGATCTAATGGATCAGTAAGGATATTCTAATTTAGTATTCTAATTTTTGATCAAAATGAACATAATGTGCATTCAAAAAAATCTATAAATAGACTCATATTTTACATAGAATTAAGGAATGCCATTGGTCTGCTTGCGAAGAGTGCAAATGCCTTCGACCATTAAGTCCTACGGGATGGTGCGATCGTACCCTTTGCATTCTGTCCCCCGTGGAGCGGTGTCCTTTCGGAGGCTCATAGTGGTAGCCTCTTGTACTCTCCTTCCTCTTTTCTAATTTCTTTAACCTCCGACAACAACACATCATTATTGGCCCTCTCTTTCCTTTCATTATTGTTTGCATTTTTCTCTCTTGTAGTGGACAACTACACAACATCTAATATGTTTTAGTCTGACAAGTGTCAATTGTTCATTGTCAGCAGCTTCCCTTGCCATATTATATTTCCAATAGTAGAACTTATGGTAGCTAGAGTTTGATGTATTGCGCTCAGGCCTGTTATTTTGACTCGATCCAAGCTCAAGCTTGACTAGTATAAGTAAAATTTGAGCTTGTTTTAGGACTAATTGTAGTTCAACTCAACTTGAGATAGCCCTTCCTCTCTAAAAAATTATATAGTTTTCATGTAATGGGAGATGTGATTTTCTAATGCCCAAAATTTTATTGATAATCTTTTATACCCGTTAACACAATATATTAAAGGATTTGTGTCATGATTGTTCGACATGTTTTAAATGGGTTGTTGGCTACCTAATGCAACCCTTAACTTTTCTCATATAGGGCTTAGGATCCGTTAATGGCAGTGTTTAGAGAGAGTCTCGCCTTAGATGATTTGGACCCATAAAATATCGGCCTTCCGATGACGAACTTGTTAGGAGATTAGATGTATTATATCCGGCCTATGTTGAAAAAGGTAGTGGTAGACCTATAATACTTGATTAGAAAGTATTAGAAATTAGATTTTTTATTAGATTTAAATGAGAATTTGACTCTTAATAGGACAAAATGAAGAAAAAGTATTCTTATAGCCAATCCTACTTGTTATTACTGTTGTTGTTGTTGTACTCTTATACCCCTATTATTGGGTTGGGCAGTGTGACCTAGAAAGATAAAGCAAATATTGAGGTAGTTTTTTCCTTGTTTTTCCTTGTTGATGTCAAATTTTCTTGCTATTTGTAATTCTTTAAATCAAATGTTTCACATATTTTGGCTTTTAGCACTTAGATTCTCGTGAATGTTTCATTTCTTTTGTGTTCGTTCTTGGAAATGGTCCATGTAGAGCTTTATTGAGGGATTAATTATTACAAGCCAGCTGATTTTCCTTGTTATTTTAGCATAAATAGTTTTAATGTGTCATGTGGTAGTCCTGGTAACTTCTTAGCGAATATAGTGGGTGGCAAAGTAGTTTTGTTTAGAATAAATTATTTGTTGGAGAGAGATGGATTAGTGGCTTGCTTTGCTTGTGCCAGCTCAATGTTAGTTTCTATGTTGTTGTTCTTATGTAATGGGGGTAAGAGAGGAAATAGTGTCTGTGGTTTTTCTTTGAGGAAAATGTTGCAATACTGAGAGGGAAATTGTTGCTTATGTATGGCTAAAAAAATTGAGAAATACCTGGGGAAACGAAGAGCTAGGAGGGAAAACCGAAGTCCAGCTTGGGGAAGACCAACATCTAATATGGGAAGATAAAACAACCACTTAGGGAAGACCAAACAATAGCAAGAATATGAGAAGACAACAAAACAAGGAAAAGACTGCAGGGAATTTCAACAAACAATAGGAAAATTCAGCAAACATCAGGGAAAATTTATAAGTCACAGGAAAAAATAGCTAGAAACATAAGAAAAAAATAAAGAAAATATAAAATAGGAAATCTTGACTGCATCCAAAATACTTCATACAACTTCATATAACATTAACACCATTCAACATCTCATAAAAGCTTATAAAATTCCACTACAATGCTCTTTCACTAGTGTTATTTACTACTTGGCACTTTATGTCTATTTTGTCTTCTCTTTTACCATCACTCTGTAGCGATGACAATGTTATTTTGGTCATTCCATGATAAAAGTTTCTGGAGTTTGTTCCCATCTCCTCCTCTCTATTCAAATTTGAATATAATGCCTGTGAGCTAGGTAAATATCATCGAGTTTCGTTTCTATCCTCTATGTTGAGTCTATATTGTCTTACATTTGAGTAAGTTAATTTTAATATTTGGGGATTGAGTCTTGTTGTTACCCATTAGAATTAAGATTTTTTATTTCTTTTTGTTGATGTTCACTCTTGAGACATAGGTATAGCTAGTCATGTGGATGTGTGTGCTCCGAAAATTTGCGCCCCCTACCTCTCCACGTTTTGAGAGAGTTTTAACAGACATGCTCCATGTTAAATTTTCAGAAGGCATTAAATTAAACATATGCACTACCCATAGACTTCACCCTCATTTTATGATGACTTTAAGATCTGAGTTCAGGTTTCCCTATAAGCACTTTCCCCTATAGTTAATTATCCCATCCAATGATGCCATAATACTTTCGATTATGGTTAGTCATTAGGTAGATATTAAATACCTGACATGTAATAATAATGAATTTATTATCATAATTTAAATATATCACCTTGTACTTAAAGTCAGTGGTTGGGGAAATGATGACGAACCCGATCAAAATTTTATGATTCTGTCATCTTGGGTTGTCATGATCCCTAATCTATTTAGGCAGGGAAGGTAGCTGACCCAATATGACTAAAGATTCTTTTTGACATTTATGAGTTGTTTCGTTTAAGGATACCTTATAGACTTGGGATGAATGTTTATCTAAGGTGATGAATTCAAGTGATCTTTGTTAATAGAGGATTTTATGTCCTATCGAGCATATCTTATGATTCATTATTCAAGAGTATTAGCCATTGGGGAATATATGAGCTCCGGCCATGATTGCAATATAATTGGGCCTATTGGTGTAGCTTGATGGAGATGCCACTTGGTGAGGGTCAAGTTGGTTCGTAACCTTCACAAGAAACTTAGATAGATGAGGAATCTATAGGTGTATTTAATTTGATGGTGGATTGAAGGTTTGGAGAGTCATATGGGACAAATTTCAGACATCATCAGGCTGACTTCAAATAATTAGATCCTTGAATACTTATAAAAAATCATGAGATTACTTGCAAATGTTAGTGGTAATTGTCTTGTTTGGAAAGTTTCACAAAATTTTGGAAAGATATAAATAATTTTTGGGAATTTAGAATTGACTAAGTCCCAAAAAATCCTAGTATGGCCTAATTGACTACTTAGGATTTAGGCTTATAGTGGAATGGTTTTGGCTCAATGAAAATTAGGGAAATGACTTGGAAGTGATAATGGGATGTCTTAATTGGGGTTATAGAGCTCTTACAAAATTTAGAGAGGTTTTGTCATGCCCCATAATCTAATGAAAGAATTAAAACTTGAACATAATTACCTTATCTTCAATTTTCACATACACTAAATCCACTAAAAATCCAAAATTGTAATAAAATGCAATACACAAAAATCATAACTTTTTATTTCTTCCAAAATAATTATTTACAATATTCTAAAATATTCGTGAAACATTAAAATATTTAAATAAAAATTGGACAATAAAAAATACATTAAACTATGTTTGCACCTGACAACTATGATATGATCAACTCCTACTCAGCCGATTCTTTTCTTTTTCTTGAAATAATAGACACTTTACAGAGTGAGCAACAAGATGCTCAATCGCCTATCCCAAAAATCCTATTACAAAATTAGTACCCATATTTGCTGTATACAAATAAAAAGTTTAAATAACCTTTATGGAATGGCAGAAAATGATTTTATACTTTGAAAATATTATCACGGGATTACTTATGCTTATTTGCTTATATTTTTAGAAGAACAACATATGTATAACTTGAACTTGAACTTGCATCAGAAATAACTTATTAGGGACTCATCACTTAGACTTGAATATTATAAATATTAACATATACTTGCACTTGTACTTTACATGAATATCAAAGTATGCTTGTTAACATAATATCACTTATATTTGAACTTATTTCATTTAAAAGAATATGCAACAAATGAATTATGATATATACATATACGAATGTCTGCTTTTAACTTCACTTTCACTAATGCCTCCTAGGACAACTCACTATGCCCACAATAGATGGAGACCTAGCCTGATTCCACTTATAACTTTCTTGAACCTCCCACATTTGCACAAGACAAATGAGGCTTAAAATAAAATAGAGCATAATAGAACAAAATAGGGAGGGCCTTTATAACATTATTCATAGTGCACTTTAACATTTTTCACATTAGAACGCTCGCCATGACATGATATACACATGAAGAAGTTGCATATGTGACATCTAATTGTAACATTTAACATGAACATGCATAACATGTCACATTTATGACACTTTAAGGGGTAAAGCATGTATAATTTGTATAAAAAGTTGACATTTGTGAGTTGAAAAATCATTCAAAAGTAACCTTTAAAACATCATTTTAAGCCTTTCAATGAATTATAACTAATGCCAAAAATATCATATTCAATATGAAGTAGTCAAAAATTTGTACAAATAAAAATAACTAGTGAAAATTTGATTTCTTATAGTTAAAATGATCTGAATGAGATATTCTATAATATATAAACAATTACATGGTGAAAAATTTATTAAACCCATTAAAATCACATTTTATCTCGTAACTTTTTGTACAAACATCGGAATTGAAATAAAAAATAGGGAATTGGGAACCTATCTCGTGCTCGATAAATTTCTTAACTAGCTCGACATACGAATCTGACTTTATGGCCTCCGAAATCATCTGTTCCTTTTCTCTCATCTTTTTCTCCTCTCTTATGTGATAGTTTAATAGTGAAAATGAGAAATGGAAATGGTTTTGAATATTTATAGAAAAACTCATTTTTGTGCCCAGTGCCGCAACACCACCTTTTACAGCATCGTAACGCTCCATCGAATATTTTGGATGCTCCCAAGTAGAGTACAATCTATGATGCACCGACACTTCTCCTTAAAGAGGCGTGCAGTGTCCGACACGACACTCGTCCGACACTCCTCCGACACGTGTTGGACACGCCGAAAACGTGTTCGATTAAAAAAAATATTAAAAATAAATTGGACACGCGTGTCGGACACGCGTATCTTAAATATTTTATAATTTTTTAAAGTATAATTTCTTATATTTGGCGAGATTTAAACTAAATTTCTTATTTCATATCCACAACACCAAATCAACGTCTGCATTTAATACCCATTCATCGAATATTCTCATTTTCATTTCTCTTTGGCAGTGAAGGTATTTTCATCTCCTCTCTTTTTGCACAATTATAAATCTTTCTTTTGTTGAACCAGAGTTGAAAGTAGTGATATTCAATGATGATGATATTGAAGGTCAAAAACAAACATCTAAAGCTAATCCTAGTAGTTGAAGCTTGAATGCTTGATGTTGTAGTAAGTGATTATTTGCTTATATTTTTGTGATTGTACTAGATATTTTATACTAAATATTTTATATTATAAGCTAAACAAATTATCATGTCATTCATTTATTATTGTTTGTCATTTTTAATATGATATTACGTTAATATATATACACTATATAAAAAAATGTATTGTCGTGTCCGCGACGTACCCGTGTCCTATATTTTCAAAAAAAACCGTGTCCTGTGTCGTGTCGTGTCCGTGTCGCCGTGTCCATATCCGTGCATCATAGAGTACAATGTTGCAACACTCCCTATCCAACATCATTGTGCTCCTAGTGTCTGAGATTTTCCTTTTCTCCAAGCATACAACTTAACGCCACAGTGATGTCTAGACCAGCACAGTAGTACCCCAAGGCCTCTTGGACACTTGACATTTCTTTCAATTCTAGACTTCGAATTGCATTTAAATTTGTAATAACTCTAAATTAAACATAAACAGGGAGGTTATGAATTTCTTATCCGTTGTAGCAATGGATATTACAAGTTTAGGGTACCTAATTCACACATAGAACTACACAAGACTTGTTTTCAGAATATGTTGGCCGACCACTACAAATGGGTTTGGGAAGGGATTTTAAGAAGATTTTTTATGGAATCATTTTTTAAACACAGTGGGGAGAAAGATGGAACATGATTACAACAAAAGATCATAACAAACTTCACATATACAAAGCCAATTAACTAACCTAAGAAGATTGGTTGAGAGATATCACCAAATCTCCTTCTATGTTCGACTACTAAACCTTGCCATTTCTGGATTTTACTTCAAAATATGTTCAAGAGACCAAAACCCTTATATTCCACAGAGAAATACAATTTTTATAGATTTGCAACAATAAGGGATTTTGAAAATTTGAAAAGGGGATGGAGGGTGTGGGGCATGCTAGTGTAACCGCTCCATCCTTGCCTTGGCCAGCCACTACACACTAGTCTCCATTCCAAGCTTAGCCACTTATTTAATTTAATTAAGTGCTTCCAAACATACCTTTAACACATAAAACTTCTCAACACAAATAAAAGTTGCACACAATTGCAACCACACTGATACATAGGGTTCTGCATATACGTAGTCTCCTCATAGCAATAATGTAAAATGACTAAAAGAAATTCTCTAAGTTATGGTCTTCTAATTTTCTCCTGATGGTTTGTTCTCTATGCTCAGTTGCAATTTTTTTAGATTGAGCCTTATAAGTTGGACCCTTTCTGCCATCTTGTGCTCTAGTGCTATACCACTTATTTGCGACAATATTACTAGCTCAGAGAGCCCCGTTCATAACCAATTACATTTGGTGCTATTTTGGGGTAAAATTAATTGTTAGAGGATGTGCCATGTCCCTACTGGTGGGAAATTATTTAAGAATTAATCTTTGTGATATTCTCAACTGGACATTAAATTTTTGTGGCTGAGATTATTCTTAAATTTATCACCTCTTATAATTAGTTGTAGATGGTGGATGAATCTTTTGCTTTAAATTATTAGAAGTAGATTTTGCTCGAGCATTTAAATTCTTAGTAAACCTCAAAATTTGAATTTGTATTGAAATTTAAGCCTCGAGTGAGAATTTTGGAATTTGAGGGCATTTTAAAAGATAGTTCCTTCCAGGTGAGGTCCACTTTCAGCACGGCCATCATTAGGGAGGATTTGACCCTTTTTTATTTTGCTATTTAAATCTTGTTAATTCTACCCATTTGCTAGCAAAGAATTGGGTTCGATCGAATTTCAAGTGAAATTTCAATTATAGAATCTCCTCCGGTTGAGATTCATTTCTAACATGATGATCGTCGAGGATTTCAATAATTTATTTTACTGTTTGATTCTTATCAACTTCACTTGCCTGCCAACGAAGGTTCGGGTTCAACTTTGTGAATTATTATATGAACATTTAAATAGAGAGTTTGTGTTTGATAATGAATTAAAAATAAAATAAAATTTGGAGGCCTAATGTGAATGTAGAAAAAAATATTTTCATGTATTTTATGGTTGTATATTCACTTATTAATCCAAGTTTTGTCATCTTCAATCGTTTAGAGGATCGGACTTAAAGTTGTAGTTTACATTTAACCCACACAATATTTTTGGATTTACGAATTAGATGCTACTCAGTTTAAACAAAATGAAATATCTTTATCATTTCATTCACTCTGTTCTTTCACAAATGGATCCAAATAGAAATACTCGTATCTTCTTCCAATCCAATCTCATTTGTTTTGTATAGTACGATATGAACATATATGTTCAAGGAATCTCCGTTATTGAATCATTCATAGTCCATATTTTTTTCCTTACATTTACAAAAAATGTCTTCTTTTGGAAGATCTATGCTTAGATCACATGCAATTGTTTAATTTTAAAAGAGATTTTTTTAGTTCACTTTTAACCCTGAGCAACATTCTCATACTTCTGTGTTTGCATGTTAAGCACATTTGTCAGAGCACATATAGGTGTTAAATTTGAAAATAGAAAATTTTCACTCATTTTTTAACCCCATGCTGAATTCTCAGACTTATGTGCTTTCGTGTTAAGCATATTTATTAGAGCAAATGAGAGTGATTTAATTTGATAAGGGAATTTTATTCGGCTTGCTTTTAAACTTGTGCAACATTGTTCAAATTTTTTGTGTTCAAGTGTTAAGCATGTTTATCTGAGTAGATGTGGAGAATCGCTAATATATATATATATATATATATATATATATATATATATATATATATATATATATATATATATATATATATGATTGTAATGAAATGATAAACTTTATAAAAATAATTTCGATGATTTTTAGAATGTGCGAACAAGAAGATATAGTTTTATGAGAAATTTTCATCTCACCTTTTAATTTTTTTTTAGTTATTGTAGTCTTTCTTTTTAATTAATTATTTGTTTTGTGTAAATTTTATTTATATTTTTTTATATGTAATAATCTTTGGATTGACTTATAAATAATTCCAGTTTCTGTTAGTAAAAAAATAAAATTCTAAATGATTTTTTTCATATTTCTACTAATCTACTGTTAGAATTTGTGGAATATAATTGATTGATCATAATACCTCATTAGTGTAGAGCACTGCGGCGTTGTACACTTGAGCGCTATGGCATTACAATCTCAGGTTGGAGATAGAGAGTAGAGCATTATGCGTTGCAGTGTGGACTTAGGGACAATGAGTGAAGTGTTGTGGTGCTTCAGATCCTAGTGTTGCAAGTCAGACTGAGCAGTTTTTCTTTCTTATTTTTTTTCAATTTCACTTGAATGGTTGCGTCCTTTGGTGATGATGATGTGTTTTGCTTTGTTAGTTCTGAGTGTAGAACAATTTGAGAGTGAAGTGAGACAAGGAGAGTTGAAGATTGCATTTGCATTAATAAAAGTAAAAGGAGTACATTGCAAGTATGGAAAAGTTAGCTGCCTTCCCTAGGCAAAAAACAAAAGTGGGAAGGTCCAAGACTGTAAAGACAACCATACAAGTTTGACACAACAAAAGGAAAACAACAAAAGTAAGGAGAAGAAGCCCCTTTGATTCACAAGGAGGCCCATCCCGATTGCATGTCTGAGAAGGACCAAGAGTGCACAGAGAACAACTCTAGAGGGGGGAGATACCTGAGAAAGGGGTCAACCTGCCCGAGGGCAGAAGGATATCCCATTGCTCTGGCAGCCGTTTGCGCACCACTGTCCCCCTAAGACATGTATACAGGTTGGGTCTCATTGTTCCTCAAAGGGGACAAAGTCCCCGCTAGTGTCATCTTGTAAGTTCTTCCTCCTTTTCCTGGGAAGTGTGGTAATCGGCCCAAGCTGGAGCAGTTGCTTCTCCATGAACGACTTAGGGGTCTTATGCTGTCGCTTTGAGAGATTGATCGTCGACGGAGAAGCATCTTGGGCCGGTTTTGAAGCATTAAAAGCTACCTTTTGATTCTTGGAGGGAGAGTTGCTCGGGTTGACAATTCTATTGGAGATCTCCTCCATTTGCTGTTGAATTTCCTTGGTAGCTCAGGAGAGAGAGCCCTGATCGGTTTCTTTATTCTGTCCAGTAGTTGGGAGCACCAAAGAAGCCTTCTTCTTGCCTTTCTTCTTGCGAGTGACCAGATTCCACTCTCCAAGGGAGTCCTTCTCTTGCTCCTCACGGTCAAGGGGACCGTTCCTAGCAGGTTGTTCCGATCCAAAAGGGTGGCCGCTCGCGGGTAGGTCCCTTGATTGGGCTTTGTTGGGGTGTTGAGCTCGAGCACTAGTGGGGGTCGCCCCTCCACCATTAATCTTCGGCGAGCACTTTCCGGTAGCATGACCGATTTGCCCACAATCAAAGCAGAAGTTTGTAAGCCCTTCGTATTCAATTCTTTGGAAGAATCGCCCATGAATACCATTGATCCAAACTCCCGGGATTAGTTTTTGGGAAAGATCAATCCTTACACAAATGCGTGCAAACGATGATCTACCCCATGTGCTCGTATGTGAATCCATCCAAAGAGGCTCCCCAATCCCATTAGCAATGCGTGTGATGTTGTTAACATCCCAATAGATCAACGGTAATTGCGGCAAACGAACCCAGATTGGGGAATGGAGACAAGGAGAGAGCGAGTGCAAAAGAGATATTTACAATTTATCCCATTTTCATAGTAAATTTTTTGGTGTGTTGTGGCCCTGTGCTTTTTTCTTTATTTAAAATATTTTCATGTTAAATCCTAATGTTTTTCTTATTCATTTTATTCTTTTTCTTGTCTGTTTTTCTTATTCATTGTATTCTCTAGATTGAATCACTAAGAAACCATAATTGATGATTATATACTATAGAGCTCTGATGCACAGACACGGACACGAGACACGTCAATTATTGAAAATATAGGATACTGACACGAGTTGGACACAGTATTATAGTTTTTATATTTAAAAAATAGTGTATTAAAATTAAATAAGTATAATTTTAAAAAAATTTTGAAAATAATAAGTCATTTAACTTAATTTTGTGCTTAAAATGATTAGTATTAGGATGTCGAGAGTCAAATGTCGATACCATTTATCAGTCATCGTGAGAGGAGATGAAAATACTTTCACTGCCAAAAAGAAAAGAAATTGAGAATATTCGATGATTGGGTATTAAGTGCCGACGTTGATTTTGTGTTGTGGATATAAAATAAGAAATTTAGTTTAAATCAAGCAAAAAACAATAAATTATATTTAAAAAAATTCATAAAATATTTAAAATATATCCTCCGAGTATTGCACTAATACCACTAGTGACTCTCCTTTTGCACCCACAGCAAGGCGGAGAAGCCTTTACAAAACTCTCTTCCACCACTACCCGGTGCGGCAAAGAACCGTCGTCCTTTTACACTCTCCAAGTGTTGGCTGAGAACCGTCCGTCCTTTCACACTCTCCCAGTGTAGGCAGAGAACCCTTCGGCTGTTCACACTCTCCAAGTGTCGGCAGAGAACCCTTCGGCTGTTCACACTCTCCAAGTGTCGGCAGAGAACCAGATCCCCTTGACAGATCTTCTCACAAGATATATAGAAGGACGAGAGAAAAGAGTGAAGTAATCACAAATCACAAGTGGAGATTCTTACCTTTGAGTACCAAGTGAATCCTTCACGCTCTCAGTAAGAATCCTCCTTCAAACACTCTCTCATACTCTGTCATTCACTCTCCCTTCAGTTAACACTAAGATCAGTAGGCAAAAAGATTACAAGACAGTTTTAAGTGGACCTTATATAGGAAAGACACAAAAAACCGTCAAAAAACTGCAAATTTCAATTTTGCACACACTCGATCGTCCCGTACGATCGTGATTTCGTCCTGGACGAATAGTGTAAAAATGTTGCGTACGATCTCTTATGTGCATTGGGACGAGTTGACTTTGTACACGGTCATTGTCCCGTACAAACTATGTTCTTCCGGTACGAACATTTATTTTAAAGCCATAATAAAACATACCTGCAAACGGTCCATATATCAACAGAATAGAGAACATCGTCTTGGGACGTTTCGTCTGGACGAACAACACAAACTTTGAAACTCGAGGACAGCGTCCTGGAACTAACTGTCCATTTCGTCTAGACGAACAGTACAGACTGAGAATCCAGAGGAGATCGTCCAGGGACGAACTAGCAATTTCGTCTGGACGAATAGTTCAATCTCAAAATCCAGAGAAGATCGTCCTGGGACGAACTATCAATTTCGTCTAGACGAACAGTTCAATCTCAGAATCCAGAGAAGATCGTCCTGGGACGAACCGTCCATTTCGTCCGGACGAACAGTTCATTGTGAGAATCCAGAGAGCATTGTCCAGGGAAGAATAGGGAAATTCGTCTGGACGATCAGGACTTAGAAAAATTTTCTCACTTCCTGTTCGTTCCATTGCTCTTTCGAGGAGATAACTGACTTGATCATCCCGTACGAACTTGGTTCGTCCCGTATGATCAGTATGATTTTTTAAAGATCTCCCTAAGTGTGTGTGCTAAGCTACTCAATTACAATCATTCTCTCTCAAACTCAATACAATGAAAAATACAAGTTTCAATTTACAAACTATCTCATGCTGAATTTGATTTGAAGTCTTCATTAGTCTGGAGTTCGATTATCTTGAAATGTTAGTCCACACAAGAGCAAAAATATTTCTTCCAAAAAGTGTCAGGAGAAAATAAAACTTAAAATAATAATATTTGGAATCATCAAAACTATACAAGTTGCAAGAAGGTAAAACATGCAAATAACAACTTTCTTAACACTTATAACTGTACTAACCAAGATGTATGAGAAGTCATTGGCTTAAATTTTTTTTTTGCTTAATAAACAAATTATTTAATGTGAAGATGCTAGACAATAGCTCAATGGAAAAACATTTGAATAATTTAAACATAGCTATGAGTCATTTTTTATCTGTTGGCATTAAGTTTAATGACGAGGTGAGAGCTTTGTTGTCGTTATCTTCATTGCTAGAGAGCTGGAATGGGTTAGTTATTGCGGTGAGTAATTTTTCAATGAGTATAAAGTTGAACTTTGAGGATATCATTGGTTTAGTGTTGCATGAAGAAGTTTGTAAGAAGGCGAAATGCGAACCTTCAAATACTACTTTGAATGTTGAAACTAGAGGAAGAACTTCAGATAAAAATTCAAGTAGAAGATCTGAATTCATGAGAAGAAAATTTGAATCATGAAGAGGGAAGATTGATTGTTGGAACTACGAAAAAAGACATCACTTTAAGAAGGATTGCAGTGTTCCAAAGAAGACTGATGGTGGATGTCAAGATAAGTTACTCTGCAAGTGTATATGTCGAAGAATTTTAGAGTGATTATTTGATTTTATTTTTGGATAATTTTGAATATTGGGTTATAGATTCATGTGCTTTATTTCATACAAATTCAAATAAGAAAGTGTTTAAACTACACTCAAGGTGATCCGGGAAAAGTGTATATGAGAGACAATAAGCCCTACAACATAGTAGGATGGGACATGTTGATATCAGATTGCCAGACGAATCTACTTGGAACTAAAGAATGTTAGACATGTTCATTGTCTAAAAAGAAATTTAATTTTTGTGAATCAGCTTGCACACTCAGGTTATATGACATCATTCATAGGGGATTCATGAAAGATGATAAAAGGGGTTATAGTTATAGCTTGTGGCTACATTGAAAGCGCCCTATATGTTATCAACAAAAATTAGATTCTATTGCAGAAGCTTATGATGTTGATGGAGGTCTTTGCTTCATAGACTTGGCTATATTAGTAAGAATGCTATGCATTCACTTCTTTTTAGATAAAAGTTTCTTGGTTTAAAATCTAGGTTTAGATTTCTGTGGAGATTGTACATGACAAGTAACAGAAGGTGACCTTTTCAAGGGATGGTTTAAAGGTGAAGTCAAAGAAGCTGAAGTTGGTGTATACAAATGTATGAGATCTTGCTTCAATTCTTTTTATAGGAGGGTCTTCATGTTTTGCTACCTTTATTGATGATTACAATAAAAAAGCGTGGGTGTACTTCTTAAAACACATGTTAGATGTGTTTAAGTGCTCAAGCAATGGAAAACCATGTTTGAAAATGAGCATGTTTAAAATTAGAGTGTCTCGGATCAGATAATGATGATGAGTATCATGATAAGATGTTTAAGGAATTTTGTGCTTTGAATGAGATCATGCAGGAGTTCACTGTTCCAAGGATACCATAATAAAATGGTGTTGAAGAGCTTATGATTGAACTATCATTAAGTGTGCCAAGAGCATGAGGTTGCATGCTTGTCTAACTAGATAGTTATGGGCAGAAGTAGTGAATACTGCTATGTATCTAGTCAATTATGGTCTATCAATTCCCCTAAATGAGATTACGTGAGGAAATGTGGAGCGACAAGGTAGTAAGTTTATCTCATTCTAGAGTCTTTCATTGTTTCTTTTATGTTCATATTGATGCATAATCTAAGAGTAAACTTGATTCAAAGTTTATCAAATGTATATTTATTGGATATGACTCATCAATTTGATTAAATATTTTGAGATTATTAGAATCATAAATTTATCTGGAGTAGAGAAATCACATTCAATGAAATGTAAAAGGATATTTCAAGTATGTTGAAATAGAGGATAATGATGATGATCATAAAGATAAAGATGAGGTTTGATTAAGCTGATGTAGCATAGAGAGTTTCTCCAACACCTGCTATTGAAGTTAAGAGATCCTGTGGAATCTCATGGCTAGCACAAAGGTTTTCTCCTTCATTATACTATCTATTGCTGACAAATCCCAGTGAATCAAAGTGTTATGACGAGGCCATTCAAGTTGATTTAAAGAAGTGGGAGCAAATCATGGATGATGAGCTATTTTCACTTAAGTTGAATCAGACTTAGGAGTTGATTGAGCTACCATATGGCAAGAAAATATTGCAGAATAAATGGATTTGCCAACTAAAAGCACCTGATGCTACAAAGTTAGGTTTGCAGTTAAAAGTTTCAGTAAAAGAAATGGGTGAATTATATTAAATTTTTCTCTCTAGTGGTAAAGATGACAACAATCAGAGTTGTGTTGAGCATAGTAGTAATAGAGGATTTACATCTAAAACAGATACATGTGAAGACAACATTTCGTTATGGTGATTTAGAAGAAGTGTTGTATATACTACAATCTCAGTGATACGTGGTCATAGGTAAATAATATTTAGTGTGTAGGCTCAAAAAGAGCTTGTATGGGTTGAAATAGATACCAAGATAATGGTACAAGAGATTTGACCGGTTTAGGCTAGACAAATAATACACAAAGTGCCAAGTAGATCATTATTATTATTTTTTAAGTTTTGATAATTGTTATGTGTTACTGCTCTTGTACGTGGATAATATGTTGTTTGTCGGATTATATATGGAAAATATAAGAGAATTGAAGGAGCAATTATTGAGAGTTTAAAATAAAAGATTTAAGTTCATTAAAGAAAATTCTCGTTATGAGTAGGGATGAAAGTTGTAACAGCTCCAAACTCTTAATTATCGATATATTGTCCGCTTTGACATAAGGGCCTCACGATTTTGTCATGTTGGTATAATTTCCCGGGAGGTCATCTATCTCAAGATTTCTCTGGGATGAGCACCCATAACTGCGTAGTTTTTTTAATGAAATTTCAATAGTTACACAAAAAAGGTTTGGAATTTCATTAAGAAAATCTGCAGTTAAGGGTTCCTATCTTAGAGAAATCATGGGATGGGTGACCTTCTGAGAAGTTATCAACATGAAAAAATCGTGAGGCCCTTAAGCCAAAGCGGACAATATCTCGATAGTTAAGTGCATGTCTTCTTTTTATTTAAGGGACTTCACAAAAGTGCAGTTATACTAAAGTTATCTCAGTCTGAGTATATTGAAAATGTGTCACAGAGATTCAATATGAGTAAGATAAAGTCAGTTTACACTCCCGTAGATAGTCACTTTTAACTATCTAAGGAACAATTGCCTAAATCTTAAGTAGAGCAAGAGTAAATGGAGAGAGCTTCGTATGTTTTAGCAATTGAAAATTTTAAGTATGCTATAATCTATATAAGACCGGATATAACATATACAGTGGGAGTAGTAAGGAGATTCATGACTAATCCAAACAAACTTTATTGGGAGGCGATTAAGTGGATTCTCAGGTATTTGAGAGGATTAGTTGATAGAGCTCTTTGCTTTGAACTTATATGGATTGAATTATAGAGTTATGTAGATTCTGATTTTGTTGGAGGTATTGATGGTAGGAGGAGCACGATTAGGTATATCTTCAAGCTAGGAAATACAATAGTGGGTTGGATTTCCAAATTACAGAAGATTGTTGTGCTATCAACCATAGAAACTAAGTACGTTATTATCACTGAGCTAGCAAGGAAATGATACAGTTGCAAAGTTTTATGCAGAACCTTCCAAAGGGTAAATGAATGAAAAGTTGTATAGTGACATCATGAGTGCTATTCATCTAGTCAAAAATATTGCATTCTATGCCAGAAGAAAGCATATCCAACTTGAGTATCATTTTATTAAATCACTTATAGAAGATGGTCAATTGGTCATTTATCTTTGGAGAAGATACACATGGTTTATAATCATGCAAATATGCTGATGAAGACAATGACAATTCTTAAATTGAAGTTATGTGTAGGATCAGTTCGTCTTCATGAAGGCCGAGGGCAAGGGTAAGTAGATTAGGAGAAGATTTGATCACAATTAGTTTCATGTGGGAGGTTGTTAGAATTTGCAGAATTTGATTAAAATACATCATTTGTGTATAGCATCGTGGCACTGCACTCTCAAGCGTTGGAGACAAAGAGCTGGGCGTCACGACGCTGCAGGGTGGACTCATGGACAGAAAGTTGAGTAAGGCGGCATTCCAGACGCCAACACTATGTTGCTGCTAGTTGGGCTGAGCAGTTATTCTTTCTTGTTTCTCTTATTCTACTTGAAGGGTTGAGTCCTTTGTTGATGTTGAAGTGCGTCTCTTTGTTAGTGCTGAGTGTAGAACGATGTAAGAGTGAAATGAAACAAGTAGACAATGTGTGAGAGAGAGATCCTCCCATTTTTATAGTGAATTTCTTGGTGTGACTTCATGATTTTTTTTCTAATTTAAAGTCAAATCCTAGTGTTTTTTCTTCTTCTCTGCATATTCTTTTTCTTGTTTGTTTTTCGTTGTGTGGTTTTACTTCCCAACAATTACATGGAGCATATTAATACAAATAGGTTCTGCATCACTGAAATGCTGAGAGTTAGTTGCATGAAAATAGGTAGAAACACCATACAATGCAAATGGCTTGGACAACCTTTAAAATACATTAATTTCTTTACGGACTTTTTTCTTGGATGTTGAACCTGTCCGCACACTCGCTTAACCTTGTTGATTGCGATGGCTTTCCATCACGCTTCAGGTATATGATCATTTTTTTCCTTGTATTGCTGACTTCAATTGTTTTCAAGCTTTCTAATCTAACGGCATGCTGTATGGTTTCTTTTTTGTTAACTGTTTATCTTGTTCTTAAGTGTCTTAAGCTAGAATTTATAAATCATCAGGTCGACGGCAGCTTTCTTGAAGTTTGAATTCATGAATGAATTTTAGTAGCTTGTGAGCTCAACATCTTGATGGTTTAATAAATTTATACAAGAAGTCAAGGATGAGGAAGTTATTTTCTTTCAGATCTTCATATAGTAGTGGAAACGACAAACTTGCTCCTTCAGAACTGAACAAGAGCAGGAAGAAGGTCAGTTCACGGGCAACTGAGGAGATCAATTCTAAAACTTCAACTCAGGAGAGGATTCTTGATGGTTTTCAGACTCCAGAAGATTGTGTTCTCAAGCCGCGAAATCAAAATTTGGAAGATGATAGTTCATCTAATCCGTATCTACGAAGGAGCCTGTCTCTTACATCTGCAGCTATTTGCAATCATTTGAATGAGGGAAGTTTTAGTTCTTCAAGTGATCAGAGCAGAATGACTTCCTGCCGTGATAATGATCAACATGTGGGACGATATCCTCTAAAGTGAGCCCCATTATCCTCTAAAATCTACATTTTTTTTTTGTTTATCTTTTCTTTCTTCAGCAGAAGTCCTTTTCGCTCGTTTTTTGTTTCTTCCTTTTATCCATGGATGGATGTATAATATATCGGCTCTCCATGCGCTCTTATTGACAGAATATTTCATTTTTTTTAAGTGTAAGAGCTGTTATACTGGTGAACTATTTTTTTTGTTTCATGCTTCTTCGAGTGTCAAAGTTTTTATATGGTGATTTCTCTGTAATTTCTTTCTCAATAAAGAAATCTATTTAAATATTTCCTCTAAAATCAGTAAGAAAAACTCATGCTTCTTTCATGCGCCTAATATTTCTTGTTAGAATAAGTTTTTTTATTATGAAGAATCAGAATCAGAGGACTTGAACTTTCTCTTACAATGGATTCTTTATTCTCACAGCAGCCACGGCTCCTTCACTCCTGATAGATATGGAAGAGCAGGAAGAGAGAATCTTCTGTTCAATGCTATTGAGAAACCACGTTCTCCTGGCTCCTTTGGTGTTAATCAAAATTCATCAGATTCCAACTCAGCTTGCAGTACTCCAATCCCTCTAAAATGTAGAACAACTCGCACATCCAAGATTTCTTCTCAGAACAATATTCTTGACCTCTACATTGATGGAGAACATAAGATTACCAAAGTAAAAAAAGATTCTAAAAAATGTGCTTCTGAAACTGAAGATGGTAATTTGGTTGAAAGCAATAAAATTCCTACTTTAGGAAGGCCACCAAGAGCTTTGTGTACAGCACCAATGTCACCTCATTATAATATCGAGAATCATCGATCATACTCATTTCGGGAGATCAGAGATAAGCGTCCTGACCTCTCTAGCAGAGAATGGACAAGTGATGATCTCAATCCTGCATTCCAACATAAATACTTGGGAAAAAACATTGAGAGCACATGTGCATTGCTTGGGAAATCTATTTCTGGCAATCTAGAATGCGACTCTAGAATAAATGCTTCAGTTGAAGACATTTCCGAGGACTCGTCAGGGAACCCAGATAGCACAGCTCAAGGTTGCTCCTTTGATCTTATTCTGCTTGACAAAAAGTTTAATGGTAATTTGTTGTATGAACCTTTTGACCACAAGACGGTTTGTTTCTCAAGGAGAGGGGCTAAGACCTCTGAGCATGATGAACTTGTAAACTCTAAGCTTCAAGAGCATGGAAGCAATGAAGAGTTGCTTAAAAAGTTGAAAGAGTTGGACGAAAGATACCATTTATTGACCGAAGAGGATCCCGAGTCTGATAAGCTTTCTTATGGAGAATTGCTTCAGAAAATAATGAAGATCAAAGAAAATAGGAAACATTTGGCCATTGAACTTTCTTCACAAATAAGAAGTCGACTTGCAGAGAGGTCTTTTGTAAATGAACGTTTGAAGCAGTCAAAGTTGGAGCTGAATACCCGAACAAGGAGGCTGGAGAATGAAAAGAATGAACTGAAGTTGAGCTTGGAGAATGAGCTTGATAGAAGGTCAAATGAATGGTCATTAAACCGTTCTAAATTCCAGGCTGAGGAACAGAGGCTGCGTGAGCGGGTAAGAGAACTAGCAGAGCAGAATGTATCACTTCAAAGAGAAAATTTTTCCCTTCAAGGGAGTGAACTGGAGATCAGAAATAGTGTTGTGAATATAGAGAGGCAGTTGAATGAGAGCAGAGCAAGCCAAGACGAACTAAAAGCAGAAAACCTCAATCTTCGTCAAGCATTGTTGGAGTTGCAGGAGCGTTGCAATGGGGCAGAGGAACAACGTGACCATGTTAAAATGAGCTCCAAGGAGATTGAAAGGGAGAACATGGAGTTGCAGAAGTTGGTGGGTAGATTACAAAGAACATGTAATGAACAAGACAAAACAATCAGTGGCCTTAGACAGAGTTATAGTACTGATCTTGAAAAGAAATTCTTAGAGGGAGATGCTGATGTTATTCAGCTACAGACAGAGAAAATGCGGTTGACTGGTGTCGAGCAGAAGCTCAGGAGGGAGCTGGAGTGTTGCAGAATTGAAACAGAATCACTGCGGCATGAGAATATCCGTCTTCTGAACCGCTTACAAGGAACTGAAAATAGATATGGCCTCTCGTTGGTAAGGCTTAATGTAGAGCTTCATGCATGGTTAGAATGCTTAAAGAAGCAGAGTTTGTCATTACTTGATGAAAGTAGCCACTTCTGTGGTCAGTTGCTAGATTTTATTTCATGCAGGCGCTCTGAGAATCGTGAAAATGCAAATTGTGATACTGATAAATATTGTGTTGTCGATTTGACTTACAAGCATCAGAATTTAACAAGAGCAATAGGAAGTTTTAGAAGAAGTTTGAAAGTAGTGTCAACAACACTTGAGGAAAAATCAAGCATCCAAGCATCAAAATGCGTATGTCAGAATGCAGAAATTAATTCATCAAAGCATCAGAAGGGCCACGGATCTGAGGTAAGATTTATTTTCTAAAATGAAGGTAAGATTGGCCATAATAATCTCTTGTTCAGAGTTAAGCTTTGAAGATTACCTAATTGTTTAAGAAATAATTATAATACCTGTAATCTGCTATTCTTACTAATCTCAAATTAAATTAACCTTTTGATGATGTACCTTCACTTGCTATCTTTGGATATACACAATTTTTTACTAGTAGTATTTGTTAGCTTTTAGTCTATAGCACTTCTTGGTCAGATTATTTTCAATAGTTAAGTCTCATTCTGTTTCTCTGATCCAAATCTAGATCTCTTAATTAGTGATAACCTACATTATTTCAACATTTTACCAACAGCTAAATAAATGTACTTCGTTGTATATTCTGCATTCTAGCTTGCCCTTTGCAAATTTTTTGCCTTATGTTGATAGGATTGAGATTTGCCAATAATTTCTTCAGGATGACATGGAAGTGGAACTAAAGGCTGAAGCTATATTAACTAGACTATTGAGAGAAAATATTTGTTCCAGAGAACTGGAAATTGAGCAATTACGAAGAGATTTGACATCTTCAATTAGGAAATGTGATCAGCTTAGCACTGATATCCAGACGCTGAAGGATGAAGTCTCCTGCCTCAACCACAAGAAAAGGGATATAGAGATCCAGGTGACAAAACTCATTGATTTCTTGGAACATAAAATTTATTTCAATCATGATTAAGTTATATATTTGCCCCAGGAATCTATAGTTTTAAACTGAGTTCAAATTACTAAATGTTAGAAAGGAATTGCATTTATCAATAGATATCACCAAATATTTCAATTACTCAAACAATCTTGTGCTGCTTTTGTTGTTATTTTCAAATATGTTTTTCTTCTGCTTAATTGTATGAAAGAGATTATCTTCTGATGTACAAAATTAATTGCCTATCTAAGCATGAAGAATCTTTTGGTAAAGCTAAGTAAAAAATTGATGATGAATACAGATGCAGAAGAAAGATGAAAACTTCCTGCTGCTGCAGCAAGATCTTCAACAATGCACAAGAGACTTGATTGCTACGAGGAGCAATTTGACAAATGTGTCTGAGGAGAGGGATCACATTTGGGAAGAGATGAAGCAGCTAAGGGAGAACAACACGATAATGGATTGGGAGCTTAAATCTCTAAACAAGAAGATTGAATTGCTCGATGAAGATATACTCTACAAAGAAGGACAAATATCCATTTTAAAGGACAGCTTGGATAGAAAGGCTTTTGACATCATCTGCAGTCCTGACACAATGAAAGAATTCAATATGCAATGAGCAGCGTAGGAATCTGATTTTTTTAAAAGTTTACGGCTTTATATTGCATTTAGCTTTTTTTACATATTCTAATGACTTTATGCTTTTTTTTTTCCATACAAAAAACCTTTAGCCTTCGATAATAACAATTTCCTTCAAGCAATTTCATAGCTTTAGACAACCAGTTTGATTGTTTAGACTATCGTTGTGTTTAGGGGTGCAAACGAGTTGAGTCGAGCTTGAGTCAGGGGTTGTTCGAGTCGAGCTCGACTGCCATATACCGAGCTCGCGCTCGACTCGTCCCATGTCAAGCTGCTCGTCGAGCTCAATCCGAGCTCAAAATGTCATCGCGTCCGCTGTTGTGCCGAAGTCCGTCGTCATACAGCTTTATTATTTACTTTTTTGTGGAAAGAAATTGAATTGGAATATTCTTAGTAGCTAATCATAAAATTTATTTGAGTTAAAGTTGATCATAATAAATAATTTGATCAGATCTTAAATTTTTTTTCCTTCTCTGATTAGTTACTCTTCTGATCAATCTAAAAGTTTGTTCTCTTTTTTTGCAGGTTGCACTCATCAGGATTATGGCTTTAAGTTCACCTATGAATGAACAGGTGATTAAGCTGTTAATAATTCTTTCATTGGCTGTTCATAGTCTGTTACTCTCATAGTTTCTTTTTTATACTTTTTTTTTTCCTTCAGTTTCCATGAATTTTGGGATTTTTTTGCATTCAGTTTTTTTATTTCCTTTTTTGTTCTAAAGATAATTGAAATTTCTTCATGAATATATCCAACAGTATAGATCATCAAACTCCATTTTATTTATGGGATCATTTGTTTGCTTGGGTTAGAAATTATGATGAAATTTATTTAAATTATCACAATTAATTTTAAATTTAATAAATATTCTCAATTCTTTTCTAAAAAATGATGATTTAATTTTCTCAATTAGAAAAATCAAAATTTTCTTACAAGATTTATGGTACTTGTGGACAACGAACTTTTATTTGGTCCGGTCACTTGACGTAGCTCTACGTTCAGACGCCAGTAAAATAGTGCCACGTGTTCTCACTATTTACCGCTCGGCTCGACAACCCCGACCCGGAATGGAGACGGGATTGCTATGTTCGCGTGTTGCTAGGTATTGTTCGGTATTTGCTCGGTATTGGTCGATTTTGCTCGGCAATAAAGATAAATACCATTCTGTGAAGACCAATTCCGAGCAATACCGAGAAATACCGAGCAATATTGAGTTTTTGTTTTCCTCAATGATGAGCAATAAATTATGTAGTATGTGACTCAAAAAGTATATAATCTTGAGTGGCCAAAGAAATTAAATATAGAGATAGACCTCTCTTTCAATTAAATAAGGATTTATTTGGGATGACAATAACTTTATTTTAATCACACTCTAAGATTTGGTTAGGACAAATTTTTTTGTTGCTATTTTAAAACAGGTTTTTAATAAAAAAATTTCTACTAAAAGCCTATTTTAGAAAGAATAAAAAAATCTGTCCCTTACGAAGCCTAAATATCTGTGGTGATAATTTGAAGAAAAGTATATGACTAAGGTTTCGTTTGGGATGATTTTTTTACTGTTTTATAAAATAATTTTTTAATATAAAAATTATTAAAAAATTATTTTAGGAAGCAATAAAAAAGCCATCTCCAAACGAAGTCTAAGGCTCTGTTTGGGACGGCTTTTTTACAGCTTCTTGAAGCAGCTTTTTAGTACAAAATTTTGAATTTTTATACTAAAAAGCTGCTTCAAGAAGGAATAAAAAAGCTGTCCCAAACGAATCCTAAGATTTCTCTTGGGATGACTTTTTTATTTTTTATTTTTACATAACTTCTTAGTATAAAAAATTCTTGAACTGAAAATTATTGTACTAAAAAGCTGCATTAGAAATCATTAAGAAAGTCATCTCAAATGAAATCTAAGTAATGATGATGATATGAAGCTTCATGATGGGAGTTTGAGGAGGTGTTTTTAAAAGAGATTGAGAATATTTATGAAATTGTTTGTATCCTAGTCAAGTGAAGGTTAGAGTTCAATGCATTAGCAAATAATACCAAGGTTGGAAAACAGAAAGAACTGAGAATTTAAAGGGAGGAATTGAAAATAAACATGTTATTGAAATGAGATAATCTTCCTTCTTTTGTTTGGTTGAGGAAATATATTCTTATTGTTTGCTTGGTTATGAGAAATTGAGTTTTTGTTTGTTGGGAGGAGATAATTGAATTACAATGATATTTTAATACAAATTTATTCTTATTTTTTAGTAGGATTGGGTAGAGAGGTTTCCATAAGAAAAATGCATTTAGTATATTTTTTAAATAAATCAAATTTATCTCTTAGTTATAATGAAATCAAATTAAAAAATAAAATAAAATGCATTAATCTCTGATTAGTGTTTGTTCAACCTATTATTATGTTTTTTTTTTTTTTTTGGTATTTTTTGATAGATTAAGCATATGCTAAACTGATTACTATAACTTTGACTTGTGATTATTCATTAGGATTGAGCCATAGGTGCATTTGCGCGTTCTTCTTTTTATTTTCAGCCGACCCAAACTGACCCAACCAGTATACGAGCTTGGGCTAAAAATTGATGTTTAGGGTTGCAATTGAGTCAAGTCGGCTCACAAGCTGGCTCAAGCTCAACTCAATAAATAGCAAGCGAAATGAGCTCAACGAGCTTATGAGCTAAGTTTGAGACAATATTAATAACTTGACTCTTTAGAACATGAGCTAGTTCATTCAATATTTATTAATATAAAGTATATTTAAAATATATTAAAATTTAATGGTTTTAATATAAAATTATTGAAAATATTTAAAAATTATATCTATTTTTCTTATTCCAAGTGACTTAGTACTATGTATCATTTTATATTTTATTATTTTTATCATGTAATTCCAATAATATATATATATACTCGACTAATTTAGACCTCAAAATCCTTCACTAAAATGATATAAAACAAATTAATCTAATCATAATTAGATTTAGATTTGTTTAGATTCCAAACCCAATTGATCCCACCCAACCAAATTCAATAAGCTTTAGCCAAACAAAATTTCTAACCTAGCCATTATTTAAGTCACATCAGATCAATCTAGCCATGTGCTTCAAGTTTTTCAAGATTCCAAAGATAATGATCATGATTTTGAGGATCTATCAAGAGAGCTTTATTGATATAAATATTAAAATAAATGTCTAATAGTTATATTACAAATTTATAATATATGTTCATCATTAGGAATATTTTTACTTCTTTTTTTTTAATATTACTCTCTTTTATTATCAATATATAAATGCTCTTCTAATAAAGTATTATTCAATTCAAAAAAAAATCTTAATGCACCAATTTGAATAATATAATGGCACAATTATTAGTAATCCATTGACATTTATTTCAACAAATTTCTTTAGTCTTTTGATTGGTTGAGCAGTTGAAATATGGATTAAGGATTAGGTATGTGACATATTTCATCCAACAATCAAGATTTTATTATATTTTTTTTATTTCATAATTATTTCTTATAATTATAAAATCATATTATAAATTATTAAAAATTAGTAGGTTAGCATGTTTAAGTATGATGTTAGTTTCAAAATCATCTGAAAAATATTTTAATTTATTTTACTCTTAATTAAATACTTAAAAATTGAAAAAAAAAAATTTATATTTAAATAAAATGCATACGTTCAAAATCAGAGCTGCAAACAAATTGAGTCAGACTCAATTATGATTTATCGGTAACCGTTTGACTGAGTAATCAAATAAGTTTGAACATTTCTTTAAATACTCAATGGTTAAATAAACATGCCTGAACAATTATTTATTTGACTTGTTTATATTCATGAACAAGAACAATATCGTTTAAGACTCATGAATAAGCTCGATTCAAAGCTCGTTAAGAAGCTTAATTCATTCGCGATTTAGAGATATTGAACAAGCTTGTTTATAAGAAATGTTTGGAGTTAAATATATTTCTTAAGATTAGTTTAAATTTTTATTTGATATATTTCCACATAATTTTTAGCTCATGAACAAGCCTTTTGATAATTGTTTGTTATTAGTAGGCTCGAAATGCTCGTTTGTTAAGCTAATAGTCATTTAGAACATAAAGCTCTTTAATAGCACAATAAGGTGTGTTTGTTTAAAGCTCGATAAGCTCAAAATGAACTGAATATAAAGCAAATATGAACATCTATCATTTTAAGCAAATCAAACTTTAACACATAAAAAAAGTTCGAATCGAAATCAAATTGATAATAAAAAGGCTCAAATATGAATAAATACCTACTCAACTCGGCTCAATCGGGTTGCAACCCTATCCAAAATCCCTCAAATAATAATTAAAAAGTCTTATAGGTATTTTTATTTTTGGAAAAATGTATTATATTTTCAGAAGGTGATAAAACAACCATCGATGCTTAGGGTGGTTGGTGGGCGAGCACGGTTGGGAACTTCTATCCCGAGTTCGAATCCCCTCTACTATGGCTGCGCTGCCCCTCTGAAGTGGGGCAAAGTAAGTATGTGTCCGATGCTGGTGGGTGACCTCATTAGGTTTCACTGAGAAATTTGTTAAACCGTTCTTTTTAGAGCGGCAACGGGTAGATGAAAAAAAAAAAAAAAAAAAGTTGATAAGACAAAGCACATGCTGATGCTTCTACCTGCCAACGTTTGTGCTCTATGTACCTACTTACTCCTCCCATTGTCCACTACCACACTTCTTGGAGTTAATATTTCTTCTGCTGTGATATTCTTTCAAAGAAGATTTGTTGTTTTTGTAATGTTTCAGGCTGCTTGACTTTGTAATTACAGTTATTACATAATTTGATATAAATATAATTTATGAATGAATGAATCAATTAATAATTATATTTTTCTAAAAATAAATTTGATGACAATTAGAATTTTTGTAATGAGAACTTTGTAGAAGATTTTAATTACTACATGGAGGATAACATATGCAATTTTATTTGTTTGTTCTGCAAATGAATTTTTTGTATAATTTTTTAGGGGTGAATTATTTTTGTAAATGGGTCATAAAATTCAACTCGGATCGGATCAGTCGGGTTTTAGGGTTGACCCGACCCGACATGATTATGGCCGAAGACACATCCAAAGTCACGAGGCGCGAATCGGAGGAAGGGCAGCCGCTCATTCGTCAACGCGTCAAAGTCGGACAAGGGGAAGGAGGCGTCTGCGGATGGCGGGATGGCAGGATGGCGAGTGACGTCAAACTGTAGAAGGAGGCGACTGCAGATGGCAAGGCCTTGGGACGGTGAGTAACATCAAACTGTCAAAGGAGGTGATTGCGGACGGTGGGGTCGCGGGGCAGCGAGTAACGTCGAATTGTTAAAGGAGGTGACGCCGGCTTGACTCGGGTCTGACGGTCAGGGGCCTCAGGGCCTGTGGCACTCACACATCGTCATTGCACTCACGAGTCACGCGGTTGGACAACTTGGACTTGACGAGACGACAGATGCGGGTCAACCCGGGTGGTTTAGGATTTTTGGGTCAACTTGAACCCAATCCGATTTATAATTGGGTCGGAATCTTAAATACAAACTTGACCTATTTCTCAGACGGGTTGACCTTAACCCGAATTTTTTTGGTCAGGTTAGGGTCAGGTTTTCGAGTCGTGTCAAGTATTGACACCCTTACACTTTGCATGAAGAGTGAGTTCAATTCCTATATGTAGCTCACATTGATTTGTTGGTTGAGAGTTTTTGCTAACAACCAGTGGCAGAGCCAGAAATTTTATTCAGTGGGGGCCTAAATTAAAATAGTTATGTTTGTCTTCTCATTATCGGTGTCAAGAGAGCTATAAGATTAAAATTAAAAAAGGCAAATAACATGACCCTTAGAGCTTAGAAGGCATAAATATCTGACATATGTAGGGGTGCAATCGCCGGCTCGCGAGCTGGCTTGGGCTCGATGAGTCGAACTCAAACACAAGTTCTAGCTCAACGACTAATCTAGATCGAGCTCGAACACTCGACTGCTCGACTTGATAGCTCGTCGAGTAGCCCGAACACGAGAGCGGGAGCGGACTTCGCCGTGAGAGCGGGTCGGGGTTGCAGGCTTCGCTGCAAGAGCAGGAGTGTGAACGGGCTTCGCCATGAAAGCGAGATGCGGCAGTGGGCTTCGCCGGGAGAGCGGGTCGCGGCAGCGGGCTTTGCCGCAAGAGCGGAAGAGGGCTTCGCTGCGAAAGCGAGTCGCGGCACTGGGCTTTGCCATGAGAGTGGGTCGCAGCAACGGGCTTCGCCGCGAAAGCGGGTCGCGGGTCATGACAGTGGGCTTCGCCGCGAGAGCAAGAGGGGGTTTTACCATGAGAGTAATTAATTAGATCATTAGCATTGCAAAAATAATTAAATAATTGTGTGATAATTTAATATTTAATAATTATTATTAGAAAATAAATAGTTAATTAACTGATTAATTTGGTAATAAAATCATATTTAAATAATTAAATATTTTAAATAATAATGAATAAAATACCACAACAACTATGGATCAAAATCTATTTTCATCATTCCATTCACAAAAGTCATTCCTTTATCCCTCTTTCTCTCTCTCTCAATATTTTATCCCATAAGTCTTTCTCTCTCTATACCTGAAGCATTGCATTGGCCGGGTGAAGTTGGATTGAAGACTTAATAAAATGGAAAAACCTGTAATGAATAAAATGACGCAGCACGTGTCCCCCCTCCCTCCGCCGATGCTAACAACCAAGAGGTATCGAATTCGAGTCTTGTATACATGATGTGTGTATAAATTTATTGTAATCGATCAAAATGTCCCAAAAAAAGTTATGTACATGCTGAATTAAGGTCTTTATAAAAAATAAATAGCCTTTATAAAAAAATAAATGGTGTTAATATTTTCATACTTAGTAGAATCTTTAACATTATTACATAACAAACCTTTGAAAGCTTGAAGAGATATTGTGGAATTCATATAAAAAAAAATGTTTGGAAATCAGGAATCTCATGCCAATGGTATTTTCTTATGGATTTAATTGCAAAAAGCTGTGGAAAAAAAAAAAAGTTGTGCTTTGAATGCCGTTTAGGACACTTGTTGTCCCCTGTCATTTTGGTTGTAAGGTCTTTTCTCCTTAAGGAGGAGTACATTAATCACCTTAAGTCATTCAAGTTTGAAATAAATGTATGGTAATACTCCATATTTGAAAAATGTCATTAATTAACATTTGTTGCTCTTCATAGAATCAAATATTTTAGTTTCAGCTTTTATAAAAATACTCATTCGAAGTTATTTTCGATCCAATTTCGAACTATTAAGGATAAACTCAAAATCAACTCAAGTTCATCGCGAGTTGAGTTAATCAAATTCTTTTTAGCACAACCACAAAATGAGGAGAGATTATTACGTGCGGCGTTCAGACACAGAGAACCGTTCGATTTCGTAACTGTGAACAGTAAAAACACAGTAGTGAATAGTAAAAGCGCAGCGGTGAACATTAATTGCAACAGTAAAAGCGCAGTAGTGAATAGTAAAAGCGCAGTTGTGAAAATTAATTGCGATTTTATTGCGCTTTTACTGTTCACAATCATAAAACCGAACGATTCTCTGCATCCGGACTCTGCAAGTAATAATCTCTCCGAAATGAGAGCCACTTAGATCCAATTTTTATAGATTTTTTTTTCTCTATAATTGCCTTCAACAACCATTTAAAAAAAGTCCATAATCAGGTGTGCTTAGTTGTTTTTAATATCAATTAAAATATTATCAAAATAATTAAACACAATAGAATATTATTTTATATTTAAGCAGACCCACATGCATTCAATGACCCAACAAACCCCATTTAAAATTTGTGATTAGATAGTCCAACTTATACCAACTTCACCCAATTTGGGGAAAAAATGATCTTAATTAGTTTAATTAAGCATCATAATCTTTTTTGATTTACTTAACAACTTTCAATTATTTCTCAATGAAATTAATTATATGATTAATCATTGACCAAAGTTTCCGTTAGCATTTTTTTTAAATTATTATTAGGGATGAATTTGCTGTTATCAGAGGGGGTTGTTGTATAATTTGTTATTGTTTTGGAACTTATAATAATTAATGGATAAGATATCAAGCAAGAGACTAATTAGATATTTTAGAGTTGAAATAAAAAAAAAAATTTATTTTCAACTTTTTATAAATGAAAACTTTTATAAACTACATAAAAAAATTGAAAATATTCTATGCATTTTATTTAAAGATAAGAGAGATTCTATTGAACAAATTCCCGAGTGGGACGAGGATTTTCAGGAAGAATCCGTCGCCGAAAGGGCCTAGGGGAAGGCCTGTTTAGGATTGCTTTCTAACTGCTTAGCATTTCAGATCACAATCATACTTCTCTTTGACTGCTTCCTTTTAAAAAAAATTTGGTGATTGAAAACTATTTTTTACAATCAAATCTATTAATAGATGAGAGCTATAAGAAACTGTTATCCAACCTTTCAAAAAATATATATTTATAATACTCATACTAATCCAATTGAATAGAAATTTTTTTTTTTAAGAAGGTGAGTCAAAGACAAATAAAAGCAAGTACGCTCGAATACGGGTAACAGAGAGAGAAAGGGAGCTCTCTCTAGGGGGGAGAGATTATTCCGTGCAGAGTCCTAACCAGAACTGTATCGGGATTCTGTGAGTGCACAGTAAAAGCACAATAAAAACGCAGTGTGCACAAAAATTCTGCTTTTACTATATTTTTACTGTGCAAACTCACAATTTTCTTGTCTAGACTTCGCATGTAACAATCTCTCCCCAACGGGACAAACAGTTTAGCAAACCCCAATAGATCTTAAGATAGTCCTGTAATAGACCTTAAGATATTCATGTATGACTCGAACTCATATGAAGCAATGCTAACATAAATCCAAAGATAAAAACAGATTGAACTCTGAACAGAAGGCAACAAAAGAAGATCAAATGAAGTCTTCAAGCAGAGATTCATCAAGATAAACAAGCTCTTTAGATAGTCCCACAAAAGATAAAAGACAAGAATTGCAATTCACATGGCTCCAGTTTGTACAGAAACAGCCAAAGTAAAGCATTGAAAGCCAACCACATCCCATCTCTAGAAATTTAATGATCCATTCATATCACCAAAAGATTTAACCAACTGTTATTATTGTACTATACACATACAAGTGAAAAAAGTTCAGAACAACTACTACAGCTCAATGCAGAGAGAGAAAGAGAGGATGGTCAACTTTGTGAGGAACGAAAAATTATTTGGTGTGGAGTCCGGACGTAGAGTTATGTCCAGACTCTAATTCATAGTCGACACATATTCTTTAGTTTAAGTTACTTTATACAACAACGTGAATTTTTTTACAAACGCGCGGCCCGACAGTTCATAGTTAATTGGGCCGGATCGTCGGGTTGCGCGTTAGTAAAAAACCCTACGTGACTGCACAAAATTACTTAATCCAAAAAATACATGTCGACTATGGATTGGAGTACAGACATAGAGCTACGTCCAGACTCCGCACCAAATAATTTCTCATGCGGAACTTACAATCTCTCACCTTTTTGATCCTAAAACAAAAAGAAAATCAAAGAGGCATCTTTGAGCTGCAAAAACTATGTTGAAGTTGGCTAACTGGAAGATTTAGAACCCATTCATCTCCAGCAAGTAAGTCTTGCGCTTCAATAGAGCCTTCACAGCTGCCCTGAAAGGTCCATCGAACGCATTGCACACAAAGGCTTCGATCTCCTTCCGACTACTACCATGACAGCCACTGCCACCCCCAACAAATCCCTCACTAGATGGTCTGATTGCGACCAAAGTAGCTCCTTGCATCCCCATCCCCTCGGGCAGCTCAAGGTATGAAGCATACCTCAGCTTCATGTTAGATGCAGGAACCTGTGTTCTATTAGCTGATGCTGAAGCTGCCAATGGCTTCTCCCTGAACTCCCTCAGCTGCTCCACACCCATGCTCAGTGTCCCCTGCCCGTCGGCATCAGTCAGAACCAAGCTTCTCAGTGTAGGGTGATCCTTAATTATTGGCTTTAGAAGGTAATGCCTGGTTGAAGCAGCAATCAGGGAGCTGATCGTCCACACAACACGCAATTTCAGCCCACCGTTCGTATAAAATGACTCTGGTATGCTCCCATTGTCCTCACCTGAAGGAGAAGAAGAATCCTGATCACTCAAATTTGGCTTACGATCAATCCTCGTTCCTCCAAGTATCACACAATTCTCAAGTGTGCTGCCAAATTCAGCTCGCCATTTGAGGACCACACCATCCTCGGTGCCAACATCACCTGCAGGAAGCTCAATTCGGAGATTGCGAACGTGGGTGAAGTTCTTGAGGACTTGGGCTGGGGAGTGGTGAGATAGCTGGGGGAGGAGGGGCTTGTTTGAGCTTCCTGGGTTTTGGAGATTGTGGAATGGTTTGAGGATGGTAAGAAATAAGAACTTGAGGAGGTGGGAGAAAAGGTTTCGAGGCTTTGAGGAGGAGAGGTTTAGAGGGTCGTCAGAGGAGTCACCATCCACCGTTACAACACGATCGATCTTGACATATACATCATGGACAAGGGGAACAAGGGAGTTGAACCTTTTGGAAACCACCGCGCAGCGGCCCAGAGCACGGATATCAGCAACATTGTTGAGAATTTGAAGGATAAGGGGGTCAGGAATTCGATCGAATTGGTCCTCATGGAAGGGTGAGTCAGCATGGATTTTGGATTTCGATTGCATTTTGTGTCTCAAAGGTAAAATTTGTAGCTTTCAGTGGTTGAAATGGATAACTGGAATCCTGTGGGAGTAGTGTTTTATTTGATATATAGAAATGTAGACTTTTCTTTCTTACAATTTAGCACGTCAAAGAGAGATGAGCAAATGCACTACTGAAAGATCAGAAGCCGAAAGTCAGTCCAATTACGCAATCTGGAACAAGTAGGAAAAATATGAACTCTTACACATCAGAGAAAAACCAAAAGCACAAAGCAATTTCATTTCCAAACATATTTATATTGAATAATAAAAAAAAATCCTTGTTTCAGGTCTTTAAAAAGTGAACGCTATGGATCACAAGAAAAAAATAAATTAATCTGTGAGCATGCAAAATCTCCTAGGATTGCATTTTTGTGGTCTTTTGCTGATTTTGAAGATTCTTAAAATTAACAAGTTAAAGAGAACAAAAAGTTCTAACGAAAGCCCAAAAAACAAAAAAGCCAGTTCAATTAATCAATCTGAAACAAATAAGATAAACACCTATACACATCAGAGCTAATCCGAGCATAAAGATCCTTCATTTCCGAGCATTTTACATTGAAAATGAAGAAAAAAAAAAGGATTTTCTTTTTTAACTTTGATTTTGGACTTGCAAAGAGAAAGATTTTGATAATACGAAGAACAAAAATCCCCAAATGCCAAAAAGTCTGATCCTCAAATCCACAGAACAAGAAATCAAAACATCAGAAAAATTTTACCCTTAATTGGCACCTCACCTCTTCCAATATCACATCTTAGACAGAAAAACCATCATCAATCGCCAGAAATTCACTTCCATTCCTCAAATTTCACCGGAAAAACTTCAGAATCAGTCGATCTGAGCCGGCTCAAGAATCTATTCGACAGCCAAGCTTCAGGAGGAGAAGAAGGTCGAAGACGAAAGCTCGAGAAGAAGGGATCGGTGAAGAAAAGGTAGGGATTTGGATGGGAATCTGAGCCTTAGCTCCTTCTCCGCCTGGCGGTCTTCTTTATGAGAGCTTTCTGATATTCTACTTCGCAATTTAGACTTCGACCCATCCTGTAAAAAGGGCGATCAAACGGTGCCGTTAGGTTCCCGTCGTCTCTTTCTGGAGGACTCTATGTGAGATTAACGCCGTTTAGTCTGCTAAAATTGGGTGAACTGTGGGCAGACGGAGAGCAGCTAGTGGCCAAAGAAACAAATTTATCAGCAACTTTTTTTACATTATTCCCCAATTTTTCCAAAAAAACAAACATTATTCCCCAAATAACTTATTTACGTTATTTATGTATTAAAAAATTCATTTTTTTTATTTTTTTATTTAAAAAATTCATTTCTTATTTAAGCTTTGTATGAGAATAAAGATATTTATAATTCTTTTGAATATAATATATTTATTTTTAATATTTGTATATGTTGGGATGCAAAGAAATACATCACATAACGAAATAAATAAGAAAGTAAAAGCAATAGAAATAAAATGACAACAGGATTTAACAGGGAAAAATCTGAAATCAAGAAAAAGAGAAAACTATGAGCCACACCACATCAATAAATCTAATATGAAAATCAAGTGAAATAAGTAGAGATCTCTCTTCTCTGTTGCTCTCTCATTGCTTTACTTCACTCTTACAATGTTCACAAGGTCAAAATACAAGAGAAAGTTAAGTAAACCCAACAGACGCCACCGTTAAGAAAACTGTCTAGTTTGCCTCGCAACATTGCGACACAAATTTGGAGCGTTGTAACGTTCGAGTCTCTATTTCTATAGTAATTCTAAATTCTGCATGCTGCGCTGTGGAGCTTGATTTGAGCACTACGACGCTATGCCATTATATATATATATATATATATATATATATATATATATATATATATATATATATATATATATATATATATATATATATATAATTCCTCTCTTATTGCCTCACTCTCGCTAGGCTTGATCGAGAATGATTTGAGGAAGAGGAAGAGAAAAAAGGAGAGAAAGTTTGTCGGGTCATTTTAGTCCATTGTTCCTTTAATGAAATTGTTTTAAGCATTGTAAGTAACTATTATCTTACTTTTGTTTTTGAGGATTTTGATTTGTACGAATATATCTCAATTAAATCTGTCAAAAATATATTATCTCCTAATTTTATAAGCTTTCACGGTATAAATTTTGATATATTATAGATTTAATTATTCCAAATAATATGATATGTTTTTATTGCATTTTCATCGATTAAATACATGTATAAAAATTTCTTTGTGAAATGAGTAGGAATTAAAAAGTATATTGAAAATGGGTTGAAAAGCGATGTGTTATGATTTAATATGATAATCTCAAATGTATTATGTGTTGAGGTGATGTGATATTGATTTGACTAAAATGATGTACTGTATAGATACTGCGCTCACAGAAAATAATATATTAAATGATATCGGATATATGATATGATAATCTTATGTGATACCATCAAGATCAGCATGGTCTACTAAAGGGAGTCAGTGGATGGGAATTAGAAGGGGTTGGAAATTGATTGAGAGATATGAGGAGTCGGGACAACTGATTCATGTGATTTAAGGGGAGTTATATAAAGTACACTGATTGGGAGTTAAGGGGCGACTGATTGGGTACGTCCCATAATCAAAATTCAAAGAATTATTTATTTATTATTTTAAGAATATATAGAGCTTCTAAAAATCATCAATATAAACAATAACTAGCGAAATCAACTAAAATCATATACATCATAATAGTATAGATAGTATTGTCAAAAAGTTTTAATTTTAACATTAAATATTAAACAAAAAAATAAATATTCATATTTATTTGAATATAACATAGTCAATTAAAAAATATTTATTTTGTAAGAAAAGAGCTCTCTAACTCAAACAATAAATATTTTTTATTTTATTTTCAGAATTAACGTTATAAATCAAAATCTAACACATGATTTTCTTACAAAATATACTGACTTTTTTATCATATTTATTTATAAATATCAATTTATAACTATTTTATATTTTATTTTCACTTAATAGAATGATCAGAATTAATTTGTTTTTAAAAAAATTAAATTTAGCTTTTATATTCTTTTGGATGTTATTTCAGTTGATTGTTCCTTTGATTATAATAAAACATTTATTTATGGACATTAATTTCAAGGTATAACCATATTTTAACTCTTAAACTATTATTATCATTAGCCAATTTAGATATTATCATTTAATTTAAATCTCCAACAATATTAATTTGGAAAGTTCAAATTTTTCATAAATCCATCTATCATTATTAGATTAAGTCTTATTACTTTATGAAACAATTTTTTAGTATAAAAATTTTTTATTCAAAAAAATTTTGTACTAAAAAATTACTTCATAAAGTAATACAAAAGCTGTCTCAAACAAAGTCTAAGGCTTCATTTGGGACGGCTTTACTGCTTAAAGCAATTTTTAAGCATAAAAATTAAAATTTTTGTACTAAAAAATTGATTTAAAAAGTAATAAGAAAGCCGTCCCAAATGAAGCTTAAGAGACAATGAATTATTCTGGCAGATGCTGAACGCCATCCGGAGACCAACTAGAATGTGCCACATCATCATTTTGCCCGGTTCCGCGGCTCGGTTCTGCTCGGTATTGGGGCTCGGTATTACTGATGTGCGCATTCTAGTTGGTCTCCGGACGCGTTCTGTGTCCGATCTCCGCACAGAATAATTTCTTCTAAGAGACAAGCACAATAGTTCACCTGACAACATCCAGAAAGGTCTTATGCCTATATTTATAGCCAAAATTTAAAAAATGGCTCATTCTTCTGACATTTTCACTTAGCAAAGACCTCAACCATTGAGACATAAAAACATCATTTATTCAAGCATCTATAAATACGTCATTAAAGAGAATCCCACTTCTCTTTGAGTTCACATTCTTTCAACTTAAAAGAGTGGAAACTCAACAAAATTGATTTCAAATGTTACAAAACTCAGCATTAAAGCATCTTTCCGATGATAAAGGCTTCTTAAAGCGGCTTTTTAGTAAAAAAATCAAATTTATATAATAAAAAATTGCTTTAAAAAGCGGTAAAAAAACCGTCCCAAATGAAACCAAAATATTTAGGTTGGCATATTAGCCTCCTATTTAACTAATGCAGAATATAATATCAAGCTTAAGGGCACCCACATCTCAAATTCTACTAACTTTGAAGGCTAATTTTAGCATGCAACAATTATATCATAATATATTTTAAATAGAGAAAAATAAAATGTATCATAAAATAAAAAATAAAGAATAAAAAAAAAAAATGCCTCCACCTAACAATTTCAATAAAATCTTATCAGCTAAAGTAGATAAACATAAGACAAAAAAACGTCATTCTTTCAAGAAAATCTCATGCTTTATACATCACCAAACCAGCTGGTTTAAATCATTTAAAAAAAATGTATTAATAGCCTAATTTCAACAATGAATAGAAAATCTCAAGATGAAAGTTCTTTCAAATTCTTAAAAAATTAACAAATTACAACAACAACAACATCATCAAATTTTTATCCCACTATATGAGGTTGACAACTGAATCCTGCCAGCCCCATATAATCGAGAGATTATTAGGTGCGGAGTGCGGACGGGGAGAACTGTCCGCACAAGCACTTTACCTAGCTAGGTACCGGCACTCGGTACCGCTGGGTACCGCTAGGTATCCAGTGCTTGTGCGGACGGTGCACACTCTGCACCTAATAATTTTTCACATAATGACCCTAAAGATTTGATGTTATTGTTGTTGTTGTAATTTGTCAGATTCCTAAATATTTGAAGTAACTTTCAACTTCAGATACTCTTTTCATCACTGAAATTAGGCTATTAATACAGACTTGGGGAATTGGCAAATTAGAAAAGAATAATTTAGTGTTCATTAATGTAATTATACCCCCTAAGTCAAAGAAATTACAAGACAGAACATCTAAAAAATTCAATGCTGTTGAACAACTTATGATTATAAGATTGCAATTATTTGTTCTAGTCGTTATTGTAGACTTTAGACTTGGGAAACTCTTTAGTACTGCTGTCATGAATGTTGAATGCCGAGTCTTCTTCTTATTATTCCTTTTTGAAGAGTTCTGTTCTGCTTTAGCTTCTGATTTCCAAGCAGAGAATTCTTGATGGGGATAATTTCCATACTAAACAGTCAAATTTTTCTCTATTAATGTACCTAAAATTGGCTTATTGTTGCGTCATGGATGACATTTAGAACTGTGACCAATATTCCATTAATCAGTTGGTGCAGAAGGAGATTCTACAGCAATCATATAAGGATAAATTAATAATTCTCTCTCTCTCTCTCTCTCTCTCTCTCTCTCTCTCTCTCTCTCTCTCTCTCTCTCTCTCTTCAACTGAAATAGAGAAAGGCATTCAAATTATTTGATAGACAAAGCAATGCAAAATTAGGATTGATCATCATTATTTTTTCATATTTTTAAGAATTTTTTAAGAAATTTTTCTATTAAAAAGGAGCTTTATAAAGCTGTAAGAAAGCCGTCCCAAATGAGAGAAATTATTCTATGCGGACGCCGAACGCTGTCCAGAGACCAACTAGAATGCCCCACGTCACCACCGTTATGTACCGTGACTCAGTACCGAGCTCGGTACTGTTGACGTAGCGCATTCTGATTGATCTCCGGACGGTGAACTGTGTTCAGCATCCGCACAACAGAATAATTTATCCACAAATGAAACATAAAATTATTATCATTACCTATACCATAAACTTTTTGCAATAATTTTTTTTTAATAGTAAGTGCACATCTCCTGCGATATTATGGTTGTGGTGTTGCTATCTGCCAACTAGGCTTTGCAATTCTTTCTAAGTGCCGGTCTTTTCGAAAGTCAAAAAGGTAATGGATGTGATGACAATGATAAGCTGCGAAATTCTTGTTGGAGCTTATGAAACTCTTTGAGATTGTAAAGCTTTCTTAAGAGAATCAGATGCATCCTCCTCGCCTTCGAAGAGGTGGGTGCAGCAGAAACTTTTACTTGGTGATTAGTGGAAATGGAATCTTAAGATTTCCATATCATTTTTTGTAAGGTCATCACATGTTTCTTCATCAACAAACTTGTTTTTGTTTTTTCTTCCAATGTGGAGGTCATTTTCATGGAATGTGACCTTTATAAGCTTTTTCCTTTATGAAATTATTCTGTGCGGGCACCGGATCATCCGAAGTCGAATCAGAATACGCTACGTCAACTGGTACACAGCAAACAGGTGATATGAAACATTCTAATTCGCCTCCGGACGACGTATTTATCCGCACATAATTATTTCACTGAAATGTGAACTTTTTATACGGCCGGTGCCAATTTTTTTTGGAAATAAGAAAAGTCATTGCTAAAATTTTGAGATCGAATTTTACCTGTATCAGATTTTGGAGCAATTATTACGTCCGGTCACCGGACGCGGCCGGACGCATCTAGAGACCAATAACCACGCGCCACATCACCTAGAGCTCGATACCGAGCACTCGGTATTGCTCGGTATATGTCCGGATTTCCTATTTTTTGTCCGGACGTAATAATTATTCCAGATTTTGACACTTAAATTAAAAGAAAAAAAGTCACAGGTGCATAACTCTTTTGTGGCCTTCTCATAATATGACTTCTTTAGCTTTCAATCCATCTAGAAAGGAAATTCAAGATGAGTCATGTCCCACTCTATTGCCCATCTACTCTCTCCTTAAATTAGCCCACCACTTCTTCATTACCTAATGGAAAAAACTTTTTCCAAAAGAGTGAGAATGGAGTAAAAGGAGTAATGAGAGGGATAGAATTATTGGTTCTGCAATTAGTGCTGCATGTGGGTAGAGGTAGAAGATAATAAGATTTCAATGAGCAAAGAAAGGAGAATAGGGATGAAAAAGGGAATAAATAAATGAGGAATTAAAGAATGCTGTTCTCATGCACTTATGCCTGCATTAAAATATACCAATCCTTGAGCTGAATGTACAAAGTTGAATTAGACATAACAGAACCAAGAATGGAAATCTGATTGATATTTTCTGTACAGAGTAGGCTGATTGTAGGCGATTGGGTTTCACATTTATTGGCATGCTCTGTTACTACTAATAAGAAACAAATAGTGTTGCGTTGGGCATTGGCTTTCCTTTATGTTGGTTTGGCATAAATTTTGGCATTTCGGTTTTCTGTCGGTTTTGGTTTTCGTTGGTTTGGATGTTGCTGCTGGGGGTAATTGGACAATGATGAGGCGGTTCTGCTTTCCACCTGGACAGTTTGGCTTGTTGGCAATCATTGGTGAGTCTGCTTGGTGGTTGTTATTTGGGGACGTGGCTATGCTTAGCCTTTCTGGGACTTCATCTTTGTGACCTGATGCTTACCTCCTCCTCTGGAAGGCCCCCTCCCCCCACTACCGTTTGGTGGTTACATAATGTTCGCCATTACTTGAACCCGGTGTCATTGTGTTCTCTATTTTGCTATTTTTTCTTTAAGGCTATCTTTTAACTTGTTTGCATTGTACTGTTCTTTGTTGGACTTGATTGCATCTTACTTTTTTTGCTGAATAAAATAAAATTAAAAAAAAAAAAATATTGACCCACGCTAAACAGCACAGCGCAGCAAGAGGAAAACTTTGAAAATTTCAATTACAAACTAATTAGAGCTTGAAAGGATTTCAAAATGTCTAAGATAGCAACTAGCCAAGCCAAAAATCATTACAATGCTACTAATTGAGACAGTGTAATACATAAAAGCTTACAAATCCAACACTAAATTAAGGGAATGGCTAAGGGAAATGTTATGGGGTACCATAAAATCTAGAATAACATAGATTAATGTAACAGCTTACATGCAGCAGCACTAGAGAGAAACATAGCAACTCAAGCCTCATAAGAACATCAGAAAGCCCATACAAAATCTAAGCCCAGATTACTGATCTAGAGTGTCTCTTTCATTTCCTTTAGTTCCCAGGTTTTCAACTTGGTTATCTATCTCAGTCCTCGGCTCCTGCAGTGCTTCAAGCTTCTCATTCTTTTGATTGTTATCTGTTGTTCTTGTCCTTTCAGAAACGAGGTGTCCAACCTTAACATATTTCTCCATGAATTTTTCTTCCCAATCTTGCAAGACTTCCAGTTCAGAAGCACTGAGGCCATCAAGGTTGCCAGTGAGGTCATTTTGGTCAAAGGACATGAGAGCCAAGGCTCGGCTAGATTCCCTACCCGCAAATAAAGCGTAAGGGCCACCAGGTCCGTAGAATATTCTGCATCAATAAAGAAAACGAGTCTCATATCAATTACAAGTTTTTAAGTTTAATTTCTTAAGAGATTATGATTTTCTTTTGCCCTATATATTATGTAAGATTTAGATTTCATTAGGTAAGGTTTTTTTACTGCTTCTAAAAGTAGATTTTTAGTATAAAAATTAAATTTTTATACTAAAAATCTGCTTTAAGAAGCAGTAAAAAAGCCATCGGGACCTTATCATAGAAGCTATGAATAAATGCGTGTGGCATCTACTACGAGAGTTGTGGTTCAACATGCATATTCTCTAGGATGGGTTTTTATGTATTATGGAACCTTATCATGGGATTGTTAATCAGTTTAGCTATTTCAGATAAGAATTATGGAGTTTTAATTTGGATTGAAATTAATTTTATCTTTTTGAACTTTAATTTAAACATACATTAATTACATTCTATCCTAACCATATTTACAAATTAACATATGAGAAATCTATAAATAAATATTTTGAGGCATGTAATGATTAACTTTTGGCTTGAATAAAATGCCTCTTCGTATGAGCGCAAGCTGAATGTGCCTCAATTAATTTAAATAATTTTTTTATGGCTTTAAATATTTATTTCTCCAAGATTTGTCATAGTGTAAATTTTCTAGACCAAACAAACTTATGGTTAAAGTTTAAAACCTTTTAGACCATAATGAGCATTTAAAGCCCTCACTTAAGAAATTTTAATATATAAAAATTTGATAAAATAATAAAATAAAATTTTAATGGCCCCTTGTTGCCCCTAGATTGGACTTAACCCAATTTGGTGGCCTTGGAGGTTTAACACCTCCAATGTTGACCAATCCTAAACTAGGGTTAGGGTTGGACTTATTTGACCATTAGGTCATGGGCTATTCAATTGCCTACTGACCCTGAGTTTAGGCCACTTCGAGTTATATTAAGTGGTTCAGTGAGTTCTATCATGATCAACTTTAGCTTAATCATAAGTTGACCATTATTTAACTTATGTTGACATAGTTAACTGTAGCCTTGGTATTGATTCTCCCTTGTGGATGATCCACCAAGGTGGGCTTGTGACCCCCATATAGGTTAGTTCTTGTGACTACCCGGTAGAATCTTATCTAGACTGGTTTGGCTTTAAGTGATCCAATGGTTCCTTTAGCCACCAGGCTAGCTAAGAGATTGCCCTATGCATTTTCAAATGATTCTCAGTTACCAAGTGATTTTGCTGCCTAACCATAGTTTCCCCTTAAATGATCCTAAATGGACTATCATCATGATTCTTAAGAATATTCTAGTAATCAGACTATATAAGTGAGTAGTTACTCAATTTCTTATCTTGTCTTATGTGAGCCTAGCTGGTCTAATAGTCCAGCCTAGTTTGTTTTAGTAGGCTCTAAACTAACTAGTGACTTGTCTTAAGTAATCTATAGTCTTAGATGATCCAAAGTTTGCTTGGTAGCTAGGTTGGTATTAGGCTAACCCCCCTAAGAGCTCCGATGTAACATTTTACCTTAAAGTGAAGTGTCTATATCGTTGAACCTTTAGACCTTAACATAACATGGCCCACCTCAAGGTGAATTGAGCCCATCTTTAAGATCTCTCAAAATATTTAAGTACCTTAAAACATGAGTAGGGACTTTGTAAGAGAGTCCCTCTCATTCCCCTAGTCTAGATTGCTTGACCCTTATAATAGGATCTAAGATTATGGAATAAATTAACCTTCACTTCATTAGCATCCTATCACATATCCTACTCCTTAAATCTAGGACTTGAGATTTAACAATGGGTTATCATATCTCCGTGTTCTTTAAAACATTATACCATCTCTATAACATAGGTTCTAGGTCCATGTGATGCATGGCCTAGCTTCTGGTAGGTTGTGTTCATCAATAGGGCTGCAAATGAACCGAGCCAAATATGTAAGTGTTCATGTTTGAATTCATTTATTATCAACTTGTCCAAGTTTGGTTCGTGTTTGATTTGAGCTTTATTGTTTGTGTTCATGTTTGTTCGTTTAAATTAATGTCTGTTCATGTTCGATTCATGTTCATTTTGTTCACTGCTTATCGAGCTTTAAACAAACAAGCATTAACGAGCTCTACTTCTAGATGTTCATTAACTTAATAAACAAGCTTTATCGAGCCTCCTAACAAACAATTACATCGAGCATGTTCGTGAACATAATTTTTTTTAACAAGTACGTTTATGAACATATCTAACGATTATTCTTGATCTATTAAATAAGCAAGTCCATGAACATATATAAATAGTTTTTTCAAGCTACCAAAAAAGCTCATTCACAAACAAGTGATCTATGATTCATCTCATATTTATTCATGAACATTTTAAACAAATAATCTAACAAATATGGACAAATGTGAAATGTCTCTTTTTCATGAACAAATTCATTCCATTGAAGGTATAAAATAAAATGAAACTAAATTTATAATAAAAACAGTTGTCTATGTAAAATAAAATTAAGATTAATTTATATGAATATATTTTCAAATGAAGCTTACATGTTGTGTTTCTCTCCAATTGGTGCAATGGCTGAAAGATTATCTTCTGCATTCATAGAAAGACTTCAATGGTTATGTTAGCATATATTATAATATTTAATTACTTTAAATTTTATTATTTAACAATAATTATATAGTTATAATAAATATAAATGATTTATATTATGTATATTTATCAATTTTATAATCAAATATTAATTGAATTTTTATCAGGCTTATTCACGAGTTCTGAATCAAACATGAATCAGTTTTTATCTTCTTATCGAGCTTAATGTCGAGCTTATTCATGAGCTTCAAATGATTTTGTTTATGAACATAAATGAACCAAACACATTAGTGTTCAAACTTGTTTATTTAATGATCGAATATTTAAAATTTTGTTCAAGTTTGTTTGTTTAATTAATTGAATGATCAACAACAAGCTTTAATCGAACCGAACAACGAGTAGCTCGTCAAATGTTTGGATGTTGAGCAACTTCAAGCTTCCTATCTACACAATTGGTCCCAATACAAAAATCCATGCGGTGAATTGGTGGTCCGTCTGCCAACCCGGAGGGAGGTGCAACCCTATTCATCCATTTTAGGTTCTTTATAATTCTTAATGGCAAAGCCTCTAAAATCATAAACTTTGTTATGAAATAATTCAAGTCATTAATGATTTAAATTGAAACCATGCTCTGGTTAATTAACTTGAATATATTCTAATAAACCTTATAACTTAAAGGTCACGTGTTGATTAGATTAGAAGCTTAAACATCACACCATAAATACCCACTTATCAGTCATAAGCTTCTAAGTAAATGTTATGCTTAAGACTTAATTGTTACTTTAATATTGACAATACATTTTATAAAATGATCACTTTGGTTTCAATCATTTTTTTAATGAAAAATGAAATAATTTCATTTGTTGGATTTAAAATTGATGGGGACATCAGTTGGAAAGTCTACCGTCGACGTGGCCGTAGATCTACGGCTACGATTTACCCGATGTATTTTTGATTTTAGTGTGATCATTTTATTTTGATGTATTTTTATTTCTGCACTTTTCCCTTTTTACCCTTGCTTGAGGGATTGAGTCTTGTAGCCCCTCGAGGGTATTTTAGTCTTTCATGTTGTGTCTTTGTAGTAGGCTATTTATAGCCCTTTTCTTGTACTTGTGATGGTTAATGAATGAATGATGAGAAATTTTCTGCATTTTCTTCTTCTTCTTGGAGCTTTTGTGAAGGCTTGAGAGAGAGAGTTGAGAGCTTGGTGGAGCCTAGGAGAGGCCACCCGTCGTACCCAACAGTCACCGCCGGTGGCTCTTGGTTTCCCCTCCCTTTTCCCTACCTCCTCTTGCGTATACCGCCGGCCAACTCCCCTCCTCACCCGAACCCACACCCCATTCAAAACCCAGCCGCCATTGCTCCACCCGAACCCCACCTTGGTTCCTCCTACCACCCACGGCCTCATCAAACCGCCGGCCCAATCCCATTGAGCCGCCGGATCTTGCATGCCGCCCACCCCTTAAGGTTTCCTATTTTGGTTGGAATTAATTTATGAATTGATTGATTTTGAATTATTCAATTTCAATTTCAAATTCTTGCATGAATTATTTAGTCCAATTAAGGAAAGTTCCAATTTTGAATCCATTTGAATTTGAAATTCAAATTGGATGAATTTATTTACTTTCCTAATTCTTTAAACCCAATTAAGGAACCTTAATTAGCCTCATTGAATCCCCTCCCCCTTCTCCATGCCGCCGGCCCCTTGATTGGGCTCATCTCCTTTAATGCTTCATGAAGGGAATTAATTGCAAGGCATTCAAAATTTCAAACCCATTGATTTTCCCTCCAAACTCACTCAAATCTGAAAATAATTTCAGATTTATGAGTTAAAAATAATTTCTATCCCCCCCTCCTAACCCTAGCCGTCTCCCCCTCTTCCTCACACCCGCCGGCCATTTTCTCCCCACCGCCCCTCTCTCTTTCTCTTTTCATCCTCCTCTCAAGGCATAGCTCCTACTTTGATTGAAGATGGAAGATCAATCCGGAGCTTGAAGATTAACCTTACATCTCATGACGCTTCTTCGATAAAACTTCGCCTAGCCTTGGACAGAACAATCATTGGAAGGTACGTGGGATTTCTACGACGTCTCTCCGTGAAGGTGATCCTTTTTCTTCCTTGATTCTTCTACTTTTGAATTCCAAGTTCTTCGTGAGAGTTTGTTCAAAACAAGAAAGTGTGTCTACTTATTGCCATCCACTAGTATTCGTAGGATTTGTTACTTCATTGCTTTTAGATCTCATTGTTAAACAAGGATTATGTTGGAAGCTACTTCGCATGCACTACTTTGATTTTCCTTCGTATTTTGACGCCGCTTAGCATTTTGTGTAGTTTGGCCTAAACGAAAGTGACCATTCATTAGTTTTATTTTGTTGTTCTAATCACTTATAACGAGAATCTAAATTGCTCTTAAATATTTTGTGCAAATCTCCATATCGCATATAGTTCTACATCAAAAATGGTTTTAGAGTTTAAAATCAAATAATTCTAATTTCATCTAAATCAAATAATGCAATCAAATAAATTTCAAATCTCCGAAGCTATAGTGCTTACTAAAATTCGAATAAAACACAAGATCTCATTTCCTAAGCTTTTAGCACTTACTAATAACATAATAGGATAGAGGAAGACAGAATCTAATCATATAATTAGCTTTATATTCTCTTCCTTGTAATATGGGCTACACCGCTTTAGGAGGTCATTCAAAATCAAAACTCCAATGATTGGAATAATGAGAAGAATCGAGACATATGTCATGCCTCGGGATATATGCGTGAGGGTTTGTAGATTCACCACATCATCAATTATGAGCATAACAATTCCCTCTTCATATTATTTGTGGCTATAAGAAGAGGTGTTCTAGGTTTTTTAAAAATTCATGATTGTAACGATCTCTTGTTCTTGGAGAATGTCAGATACTTGATGGTCTACATGAGAAAAATGTTTCATATGTAAGGTAGTCTTCGTGTTGGAATTTTTGGGAAGGGCTTAAAAGTGCTCTTAATTGGTACATTACAACTATGTATGTGTGAGTTTTTAGGTTGATGGAATAGATTCTTTTTCTTCGCAAGTGGATGTAGACTTGGTTGTAACTTAACCACATAAAACTTAGTGTCTTTTTTGTGGTGTTTCTTTCTCACTATTATGTTTCTTTGTAGCACATTGATCACAATCCAAGTTAATGACTTTGCTTCAAGTGTTTTTGATGTGGTTTCCTTAGTTGGTGGGAGACCTTTTCTGTTTGATTGAAGTTCTCGCTTTTCCTTTCTTTTCAGCAGTGGGCTTTGAAATTATTTGTTTGACATGATTTGTTGGTTGGGAATTAGGATGGTAGTTGTAGTTTATAAGGATTATGGTATTCTTCAGCCCTGCGTTTTGTGATAGATCTATTATAAGAGCTAAGGTTCAAGATGTGTGGCATCTGTTACAAGAGTTTTGGTTTAAAGTGCATATTATCTAGGATAGATTAATGTGCATTGCGGAACGCCATCCCTAGGTTGTTTATTTGTTAAAGAATTATTGTGTTTTAATTGAATTTAGACATATGCTAAGTTGATCATATACAAACGATATATACAAGCTTAGTGGATAAATAAGTATTTTGAAGCATGTAACTATTAACTTTTTGGCCTTAATAGAATTTTTATACTAAGTTTCAATCTTGTGAGTACAGATCGAATGTGTCTCCATTAATTTACATAATTTTTCTAAGATTTTAAATACTTATTTCTTTTAGATTTATGGTCCAAAAATTTTAGAGGTTTTAAAAACTTAACTATTAGGCTGGTTAGGAGATTGACTAAGCAAGCTTAGATGATCAAGAGTTGATGACTTTCCTACCTAGTCATTGATCGTGGAATATCAAAATGATCTTGAGACCTTTCTAGTGATCCTAAACTTTCTAAGTGGACCCATCTCTTATAGATTCGAATTTGACTTATTTGAGCCTAAATAAACTAATTGTAAATCCTAGTATGTTGTAGATGAACATAGATTGATTAATGGCTTGGCTTGAGTGATCTTAGATAAGGTTACTTAATAGCTAGGTTACTATTAGGCTAATCCCCTTAGAACAGTAATGTGACATTCCACCTTAACGTGAAGTATCTACATCAATGGACCTTTCAACCTTAGAATGCCATGGCCCACCTCAAGAGTCTATCTTTAAGATCTCTTAAATCCTTAATTACCTTAACCATAGAATAAGGACTTTGGGAATGAGTCCCCCTTAATCCCCTAGTCTAAAATCCTTGACCCTTTGCTTTGGGTTTTAGGATCTTAGAATAAATTACCCTTCATTCCGTGAATAAATTATCATAACCCTTAGATCTAGAATATAGAACTAAAAGATGGGTTCTCCCATCTCCATGTTCTTGAAGACATTATACACTCTCTAGAACATATGTTATGAGACCTGTGATGACATGGCCTATCTTAGAGTGGTTGTGATCATCACTCTTTGATTTTTGTAATTATTAATGGTGGAACCCATAAATTATAGAATATATTAACAAACAATTCAAATTATTAATAAATTAAATTGAAATAATTCTTTTGATAATAAACTTAAATGCATTATGATCAAACTTATAACTTAAACATCACATTTAGATTAAACTAACCATATTAACATGATGCGGACATCGGAACGAAGATCTGGCGCATCTATCATAGGAGGCGTCGTAAATCGACGGTTCTAATTTAAGTTGTCATTTATGAATTATTTTCTGCATTTTAGTTTCTATTTTATGTTATTTCTTATTTTACCCCTAGGTTAATTTATTTGAGTGTTGTGGCCCAAGGGGCAATTTTGTAATTTTTTATTTTCTCATGTTATGGCCTATATATAGGGTCTTTAGCTATTGTAATATGATGGTTGATTAATATGAAAATTTTTTGTTTTTCACACTTGTGTTCTTCTTGTGAGAGAGCGTTAGTGAGATTCCTATGAGAGGAATCAAAGTTGTCACCAGCCGCAGGATGGGTCCGGGCTCATGATTTGAGATCCCTTGTAGAGGGAAATCGTATCACCCACCAACCTTGGAGACGGCCGGGTTCGTGGTTTGTTGACCTGCTGTAAAAAAAAAAGAGAGAAGAAATAAAAAAAATCCCTTACCTGCTGCAGCACGCCGCACGATCTCGCATGTCGAGACCATGTCGACGTCGCCTCGCGCACGTCGCTCCCACGTCGCTCGCACGACTCGCTCGAGTCGTTAAAAGGCCAAAGAGACGAGGCCTTCGGCCTCCTCTCGCGATCCCGCTCCAGCTCTCTCTCCCGCGATCCTTTCTCCGATCCTTCGGCGCCTTCGTGGCTGTGCAACTTTGCCCCTTCGACGACTGCTTCTTCCAGTCGGGTCGGAAGCCACGATCTTTCCGATCGGAAGTAAGAGAGCTCGCTGGCTGTGCAGACAACTTTCTCCCTACCGCACGCTTCTTCGGCCAACTCCCGTTTAGAGAAACCGAGAAAGAGAGAGAGAGGGAGGGAGGAACAAACCTCTGCCCGACGCCTCCTTCGACGTTTGACTTCGCTCCATTCACAACTTTCCCTACCGCTTGGATCGGAAGTTAAGACGTTTTGATCGGAAGCAAGCCGAGGAGCTCGCTTGCTGTGTGGGTAACTTTCTCCCTTCGGCCAGCTTCTTCAGCCAAATCCAGTAAAAATTGGATTTTTTTTATTTTATTTTATCTTATTTTATTTAATTATAATGATAGTTAATTAATGTTAATTATTAATTAATTATAGTTATAATTAATTAATCAATTATAGTTAATTAATAGTTAGTGATTAATTATAAATTATAATTATTTGATTAATTATAATTAATCTCGATTAATTATAATTAGTCATTATTTAATTATAATTACAATTAATTTACTAACTATGATTAATTAATAATTAATAATTAATTATAGATTATAATTAATTAATGATTAGCTATAATTAATTTTAATTATAATAATAAAAAATGTGCCCGTCCCTCGCCTTTTCTTGTAACAGGTACCGTCAAAGACCCCATGCACGCCTTTATTGGCCGTGGTGGGAAGAAAAAATCACGGCCGAGGTGTCCTCGAAAGAGGGCACCTACCATGCACGCCTTTATTGGCCGTGGTGGGAAGGCCCAGTTTTCTCGTAGTTTTCCCCTAAACGGGGGAGACGCCGGGAGGCTGCCGAAATTTCGGGAGAAATACTACTACACTCGGACCTGTTTTGAACTCAAAAGAACAAAGATTTGGACCAAACAAGAAAGAGCAGTGAACTTTGAACATGAACAAGAGCAGTGGACCGTTGAACTTGATTGAACATGAGCAGAGGACCTGAACAAAACTCAAATGACTCCTAAAGACCAAATAAAATTAAATCAAATTGGAGCTGGACTCAAATCAATATGAATATTCAAAAGGAACCTACAAATACTCCAGAAGATTCTAAATAATCATTTGAATGTACATTCGGACTCAAATTCAAAGGAACTAAGTGTGAAGGGCACTAAAATTGAATAAGACTCGGACTACAGAAGACATAGAACTGAGCTTGCACACTAAGCTCATGAACCTGATTGATCCTGAAAGGACTTGAACTTGAGCCTGGTTTGAGCATCATCGCCCTCTCACATTCAACGCCAGTCAAAGCTCCCACCTGAGATTGGTGAAAGGTGAAAATGGCAAAATTGACAACGACTCCCCTACGAGTACTCCTAAGAACTCGTAGTGGCTTCAACGGGTGTCCCTCCCACGTATGCTGTTGGAATCTCCTACGACAATCCCTACAAACGCCTGTTGATTGAGAAGGCGACGTTGGAGATCAATCGTCAAAGAGCCGCCCCTTGCAAGCAGGTGCAATCATCAAACCACCTGAGATTGATGATAGGTGGGCATGATGTGGGAACAGTGGGTCTTCTACGAACATCGCTAGGAGGTCGTAGCAAATACAATGAATCCCTACAAACAAACACGAACCACTGTGGACACAAGTACATCTCCAACGATGATCCCTACGAGATCAAACAAATACAATTAATCCCGCAAATCGGCCGAACCAGGGAGATCAGAGAGGGTAAATGGAGGCTTTCATTTGCTTTCATTAATATGAATTCACATTCATGTTAATAATCTTCATTAATGTGAATCATGTTTCAACTGTTTTCATTTCATTAGCTATTATTCTTTCTAGTTCAAACCACCTGAGATTGGTGAAAGGTGGTTTCAATGCAAAAGCAAGGGCTCTCCCACGAATACTACTAGGAGGTCGTAGCGGATACAACTGATCTCCAGCAAATGAATACTTGTGGTTAACAACAGTGTGTATGTCGTATGTACAACGAAACACTGTGGACACAAGTACATCTCCTACGAACAGTTCCAGGAGCTCGTAGTGAATACAACGGGTCTCCGCAAATACATACAAGCCACTTGTGGATAACAACAGTGTGTTGCAAATACGACGAATCACTGTGGGCACAAGTATGGATCCCTTACAAATGCAAATGGCCACAAACAACTTGTGGATAACAACAGTGGATATATCGTAGTCACGACGAACCACTGTGGGCACAAGTATGAATATCACCTATAGCAATGGTGATCAAGATCTTCAAGTATTTCGGGTACAATAATAACCCGATGTACGAAAAACTCTACTATACTAAAGATCTTGAAAAGAGATCTTCTCAAAGTGAAACGACAATCAGTGGACTTCGAAGTCCAAAAGAATACCTTCCCCGGTGATTGAGAAAGGGAGAGGGAGTCAACATCAAAATGCCACGCCACCGGATCTGCAACCTCTGATACAAGCAGACAGAAGGCGTCTACAAATATGTCTAAATCAATATAAAAATCACCCGCATGGGCCCCGGCGAGCGTGTTATTGGTACACACGTGACGCTTAGGGATGCTGCGCGGGTTGACAAGTGAATTCAAGTTCGAATCCGATCCTTCTATACGGATCAATAGAAGTCGACAAGATTCGAACTACCTAACAAAATACACGGTTGTAGCGACCGGTGTATTTGTCTAAATACATTCTTTTTAGGCCTTCAAAGCCTAAAATCAAGAGAATTCACTAAACAAAAGGCACAAAGCCTACGAGAAACCTGATCCCCTATCGATAAGTTGATAGGGTCGACAAGGTTCAATCAAATGGAAATGACCCCAAAACACCCCGATGATGGCCGTGTTGAATGATGATCTCAACCGGAGGGGTTAATTTCAGGCATTCTCAAATGCCTCCCAAAAAGTCCAATCAAAATCCAAAGCTCCACAAATCCCAAAGCCCAGATATTTAAAATCTGAAATCAATCCATCAATCGCTCAAAGCAAAATTCATCCACCCTCCGCAACAGTCTGCCGGGGTGGACAAATCAAAATCTACTTTTGCTCACAAAGAGCCAAATGCCTAGTCGAAAATATCACTAGGATCCATTCTCAAACAATCTCCTGCCAGTAAGGACGTGGTACGTGTCCTCTAACCGGCGGTCTGCCGCTAAATGGCCACCGCAGGATAAACGGTTACGACGACCCGGGGCCCTCTGAACCGCGTGGTTTCGCCGCCAAATGGCACCACGATATCTCGGTTACGGCCAGAGCCAATACGCTCCTTACTGACATCAAATCCTTGAGATATGAATCAATAGGATATGATCGATAGGGCACAAAGCCCTCTGTAAGCTAAGGTGGATTTAAATTTGTCCCCTTAGACAAACATTCAACCCCGGTCTACAAGGTCCCCTTGGACGAAGCAACCCATGGCTGCCGACAAGTATCCTTCTGTCAGGTTGGGTCGACTACCTCCTCTGACTAAGTAGACCAGGGACCACGATGGCCCGGGACGACGGAACCATGGGATCTTGATCGGGCCATTCCCCCACCATCCGCTTTAAGTGCAAGATGGTGCAATTTCTATTTAAATATCAAAACCTTCAAGTTCTCAAACCCAAACTCAATTTCCAAATCCAATTTCTACCAATATCCAAACCTATGCTGCTACTATATGCCAGATACACGTATTTCTATACGTATCTGATCGACGACTAGCCTTAATCGAAAGTTCTCTCTCGTAATCGGGAGGGGTAATTAACTATAGGGGCTTGCGCCTATAGGAAACCAGAACTCAGATCATAAAGTCCTCACAAAAAGAGGGCGAAATCTCTGGGTAGTGTCTTATCTACAAACCCATCTGCCTTCCAAATTTTACCCCGGAACTTAGTTCGTTAAAACTCCCTCGCCGAATAAAAAAAAAGCGCGCGATGCGGAGGCCGGGGCCGAATTTTCGGAGCCCACAGATTTCTGGCGACTCCGCTGGGGAATGGTTTCTCTTTCCATCTTTGGCTAGTCATATAAATGCTATAGTAGTAGCTAATCTATACTGAGTTCTATACGGTGAACATCAGGATGTGACATTTGGTTCTTATGCCAAAGATCCATCACTGAAAGGTCCCGAAAATGAATCTTTTAAATAAGATCAATGGAAATTCGTTTAGCAGGGTTTTCAATTCCATGCTAACTTTCCTGCTATCATTCGTCCTGCGTTATTCCTGTTTTATGAAAATGTGGGGTGATGATGTATTAATTCTGATCACTAATCCCTGCCTTTCATTTGTGTAGAATGGAAATGCAGGACACACCGATGACTGTCCAACTGGGACGAGGAGCCAGAATCCAGCTGGCAAACGCTGTGATTGAAACTGGAAACACTGGAGCCACCATCCACTTTGGCGGGCTCGAATTCTCAGCAGCTACTGCAAATGCTGCAGTCGTTCCTGTGTACGGCGTAAATTCTGAAAAACTTTCTGGAAGATCCTATTCTACAAGGACTGCTGCCAGAGGTACTGCTCAAGGAAGAACTTCTGTCTTTGAAAGACTATCCCAGTTTGAGGCCCTTACTACAAAGAGGGTTGTCACTGGAAGAAAGATCTCTGTGGTGACTGCAAACACCACCGCCCTGCCCAGAGAGACTGTTGCACCTGGGAGGTATGATAATGAAGCTTCTTCATCTGGAGGAAGGCTTACAAGGAGGCATAGGAGGAAGAGAAATGTAGAGCTGCGAGCTCAGCAATTACTTGTACCAGTCCATCCCTCCAATCTGCCAGCACCAGAACCAGAAATCAATATTCCCACTCAGAACAGGTTTTCTAACCTGAAGTGGGTAAAAAGAAATAGCTCTTCTGGTGAGCTCAAGCAATCTTTCTGGGAGCGTCAACCTGAAGCTCCAACCCCTCAGAAGATAAGAGAGCCTGAGCGTCTGTCTGCCCGGGTACACCGTGTACTGAAGATAGTTAAGGAGAAGGGCTTAATGAAAAAGAGGTTCCAGAGGCCACTGATTGTTGAGGCCCGAAGAACTCCTCCCAGAGATAGACTATCATTTGCTGTGATAGTTGAAAGAAGAGATTCCCAACAACAAGCTCCACGCGGTGAGCATCGGGGTGTGACACCTGAACCATATGTTCGGGGATCCGCCGTCGAAAGGTCCCGGTGGAAAGGGAAGCAAGTTTGGAGGCCGAAGCCTCGAAGAGAAAATATCCTTGAAGAAAGGATTAGTTCGGGTGTGACATCCGGAGCTGTCTCCCGGAGATCCGCCCCTACTAATAGAACTTGTCAGAAATGGGTCCAAAGGAAGGCCCATAATGGCGACAATTATAACGACGGTCGACATCCTGGAGAGTCTTCCAGGAGATCCCGTCATTCTCCTACTTCAACCAAAGAAGAAGTCCACTTCGATCGTAGTCCACGAATTGAAGAAATACTTATTCCAAGTCAAGAACCTGAAATTCAGTGGCGCCGCCGCTCAGAAATTCAGGTGCAAAAAGATGAAGAAGACTATGGTGATGAAGATACTATGGAAATTGAGGTGGTTCGTATGGTCAGTCACGCCGATATTGAAGAGGAAGATGATGGTGATGAAGAAGACCAACAATCACAGCCACGCGTACGTGCTTATCGACGTCGCCACAGGGCTAGATCTATTACCAGCCGAAGTGCTCGCTCTTCAGAAGAAGGAGATGAGGAAGAAGAAGAGGTCGGAGAAAATCCCTTCGCTGGAGAAGATATCACACTCGCTGAAATAAGAAATCAAATGAGGCGACAGATGCGAAGGAAAGATAGAGAAATCTCTCAGTTAAATGATAAAATGACTGAGATGATGACTCAGATGACGGTTATGATGGAGATGATGCAGAAGACCACTTCTGTGGGTCTTGCACCGGTTCAGCCTGTCAACCAAGCTGTAAATCCTCAAAATCCTCAAGCGCCCCAAGCCTCAGGAGTGAAAGGTGTACCTGAAGGTGGCGATAAGAATGATGATCCTGCTCGCCAGCGCACTCCCCAAAATGTGGCGAGCGCCCCAGAACCCGTAACTGCGTCTCAGCTGGAAGGCTTAATCAGTGAAAAGATTAAGGCCATTATAGCTGCTGAGCAAGCAGAGAAATTGGTAGGAAAAGGTCGCCCGTACCCAGCAGAGTACGATCAGGTGCCATATCCAAAGGGATATTCTGTACCGAAGTTCAATATCTTCGATGGAAATAAAAATCCCAAACAACACCTAGCACAATTCAAAGCAACCTGTGGAAATACAGGAGGTAATGATGCTCTGCTATTCAGGCAATTCGTGAGCAGCTTAAGTGGAACTGCTTTTGAATGGTATGCCGAACTGCCAAATGATTCACTGAAGACCTTTGCGGAGCTGGAGGCCTTGTTCGTGAAAAGATTCGCCAGTGCAACAGAGAAGACCACCATTGCTGATCTCGCCCTTGATAAAAGGAGGAAAGATGAATCAGTGACGAGGTATATAACACGCTGGCGCAATCTCAGCATGAAGTGCGAGCAGCAATTAGAAGAAGAACATGCAGTTCAACTGTTGATGGGGAACATTGATGATAAAATGCAACCCTTCTTATGCATGGCTTCAATCACTACCTTCCAAGATCTATTGGACAGGGTGGCTAAGTTTGAAAAGTTGAATTTGTCGAAGTCAGAAAATCTCGCTGACAGACCCAAAAAAGCTAAAGCTCCTGATGCTAGGAGAAACGAAGTTTACTCTGCATTTCCTCCCAGACCTGATAAAGGTAAACGGGTAGTGTATAATGTGGATAAAGGAAAACAACCTATGCAATATGAAGAAAAGTCAAAACAGGCTTACAATCCAAATCCTCAGCCAAAACTGGTACTTGGAGGAAACGACAAACCTCGAGCCTTTCCTGGTGGAGGAGAGCGCCAAAGGCAGACTATGGGAGCTGGTGATAGAGCGTTCCCCTCCCTCAAGGAGAAAATGAATAAAGAATATTCGTTCAAGAGGGAAAGTGTCGCCAAGCTATTCCGACAAGCACTCAAAAGCGGCCTGGAGTTACCATAATGCAAAAGACCTGAAGAGTCCAAACACAGTGGCGACCCAAACTACTGCCCATATCATCAGGTAGTTAGCCATCCAATTGAAGATTGTTATGTCTTCAAAGATTGGTTAGAAAAGATGTACAAGAAGGGAGAACTGACATTATCAGATAATGTGTTGGTTCGTCCCAGAAAAGAATCCACCCGGGTAGTCACGTCCTCTTCCGTACTCCCGCTTAAAGAAAAAATGAAAGAACCTATTCAAGGTGAACAATGGGAGACTGTGGTCTCCAAGAAGACAACAAAAATGTTGAAACAACTAGAAGGAGTTCCTGGTGTCAGGTGGAAGTCCCCTACTGAGCCAGTATTGAACTTAAAATGGTTGTCTGTGTCACAAGCATCCACTTCTAAACAGCAACCTGGCCAAGCTAGCTCGTCAAAATCCGGCAAAGCAAAGCCAAAGTCTTCTAAGAAGAAAGCCAAGTTTAAGAAGTCTATGGCGAAGAAGACTGAAACTCAAAAGGCTATTGATAATTTGGGTGAATATTACCAAACTGTCAGGAGGCCTATTAAGCTCGGTGATTTTATGAAAGAGCTTAAAATAGATGAAAAGGAAGAAGCTGAAGATGAATCTCTTCCTACGGAGATATGCCGAGTCATCTCAGCAACATTAAAAATACCAGAAAGGGAGAAATACGCTGAAGAAGCGGCCCCTGAATTCTGTCTAATGGTATCATCAATGGAATTCAGTTCAGAAGATCTATGTTTTCCAGATGATGAAGATTCAGACCCAAGCATAGAATCGCAAATGAAACAAGTGAAGTTGGGAGACGATTCCGAGTCTACAGATGAATCTCCAGACACAACGATGGCTGACTCTGAAGATAATGCTTCATCAAACAAGTCTGAATCAGATGAGGTGGCCCAGGTGCAGTTGAGGAGTGGCAAAGTACTGCCGCCTCCACCAAAGAAAGGGATCCCTAATAAAGATAAGGGAAAAGAGATAGTTATCAATGAAGATATTATCCTCGAAGATCCCAAGAAAAATAATACTTTGTCCAAGGGGATAGATTACAATATCTTATCCCACTTGAGGAAGATCCCAGCACAACTCAGCATATATGATGCCCTCTTGATGTCTAAAGACCTTCGAGAAACTTTGATCCAAGCTCTCAGAGAACCCGAAAGATATGAAGCATATTTTGCTGAACGCAATTTGACTGAAGTCTTGCAAGCTCAAAATGAACCCCTCATCACCTTTGCTAATGATGATATGATGCTTGGAACGGCAGATCACAATCGCCCATTGTATGTTACGGCAGAGAGCGACAATATGGTGATCAGTCGAATTTTGATCGATCCCGGATCTTCCGTAAATCTTATGAGCCTTAAGGCACTAAGATCCCTCTGCCTCGATGTGGAACATCTTGGCCAAGATAAACTGATGGTGCATGGCTTCAACGAGAAAGGACAGAAAACTCTTGGTTCGTTTATGCTTCCTCTTGTATTTAAGGAACTCCATACGGAAGCCAAATTCCATGTAATTGATGCGGACACTTCGTTCAAGGCGTTATTGGGTCGCCCCTGGCTGCATGAATACGGCGTTGTCCCCTCAACATTACACCAGTGTATGAAGTATCTCAGAGAAGGAGAAGAATTCAGAATCTCTGGTGATATTCAGCCCTTCGCAGTACATGAAGTAACAGTTTACGAAGATGCTAAGTACTTCATGCCAAAGAAGCAAAAGTCGTCAAGTTCTCTTGAGGCTAGAGCATCAAATTCCAAGACTGCAAAGAAATTCAAACAGGAAGGTGATAAGAAGCGTGTAGAGAGAAAGAAATCAATACCGGTTCCTCCCAAATCACCAACCCTTCCTAAAGAAAAGAAACATGTACCTCATCTGGGGAGCGACACAGATGAAGATGATGTTACTCCTGTCAAAACTAGAAAAGTATGCCGGTCCACAGATGAATGGAGTAGGCAGGTTGAATTTTCAAATGATGATTATGACTACGACTCAATCTATATGAATTCAGTGCAGAGTGTGTTCTCCAGAAGAATAGACAATCTGTCAATTTCAGACAGCGTACTCGTAGTCACACGTGTTCCCTTGCAACATTTCAAGAAAATCACTTCGCGCGAGGTTCATAAAATTGAAGAACTCTCCACTCTTTATCTGCCTCCCCGTAAAAATGGGACTGTGCCAAAGAATGTGCTATATTCCACGGGAGTTCATGAAGAGGAGAATCATGACTGGGATTGCATGCTCCTCGACTCCGAGGAATTATTTCCTACGAGGCTACCCAAATTCAATACCAAAAATATTCAAAGAATGCTACGAAAGCAAATCAATATTCCTACTACTAAACGACAGCTCCGTACAAGCTTGGGCCTCTGGTATGGGAGAAGTCCGCGTCCATTACGACGAAAGGATATAGATGCATATAAAGGCATCGGGTTCATCAAACGAAAATTCCTCCAAAAAGAGACTTGTCAAGCAATCACATGCGGAGAAATCAAATCTGATGATGATTATGATGAAATATGCGAAGCTGATGATTATGATAATCAACCCATAGAAGCTGAGCCTGCACCAGAAGAACTGGAAGATGGTGGACAAGCTGCTACGATGGACGAGCTCAAAGAAGTCAACTTGGGAACTGAGGAGGATCCTCGCCCAACCTTCATTAGCTCTCTTCTACCAGAAGATCAAATAGAAGAAATAAAAGAGCTCCTATGTGAATTCAGGGACTGCTTTGCCTGGACATATGCTGAGATGCCTGGCTTATCTCCTGATGTGGCAGTTCACAGATTAGCCATCAGGCCTGATGCATCACCCGTCAAACAAGCTCCAAGGAGAATGAGATTGGAGATTGAAGAACAGGTGATTGCAGAAACGAAGAAGCTCATAGAAGCAGGTTTCATTCGAGAAGAAAAATATGCCGACTGGATTGCCAATATCGTCCCTGTAAAGAAGAAGAATGGCCAGATTCGTATCTGCATCGACTTCAGGGACCTCAATAAGGCATGCCCGAAAGATGACTTTCCGCTCCCAGTATCAGAACTTCTAGTTGACAACACTTCCAACTATGATATGTTCTCCTTTATGGACGGATCGTCGAGCTACAATCAAATTAAAATGGCGCATGAAGATGAAAGACATACATCATTTAGAACGCCTATAGGCATATTCTGCTACACAGTTATGCCATTCGGCCTGAAGAATGCTGGTGCCACATATCAACGGGCTATGACTCGTATATTTGATGATTTGATTCATCAGAAGGTCGAATGTTATGTAGATGACTTGGTCATTAAAAGCATAGGCCGAAAAGATCACATTGATGATTTGAGAATTGTGTTCGAAAGGATCAGAAAGTACGATCAGAAGATGAACCATCTCAAGTGTGCATTTGGGGTATCCTCAGGGAAATTTCTGGGATATGTTGTTCGACATCGAGGAATCGAAGTCGACCCCAACAAGATCAAGGCGATCGTGGAGATGCCACCTCCAAAGAACCTTCGTCAACTCCGCTCCTTACAAGGACAACTGGCTTTCATTCGGAGATTTATATCAAATCTATCGGGTAGGTGCCAGCCATTTTCAAAACTGATGAAGAAAGATGTCCGTTTCAAATGGGACGAAGAGTGCCAAGAAGCGTTTGACAGCATCAAGAGATATCTGTTGAATCCGCCTATTCTCGCGGCGCCAATCCCGGGGAAGCCTCTTATACTGTATACGGCAGCACTAGAAGAGTCCCTCGGAGCACTATTGGCCCAGCATAATGAAGAAGACAAGGAGAATGCACTCTACTACATCAGTCGGAGGTTGATAGGAGCAGAAATCCGCTACTCTCCAATCGAGAAACATTGCTTGGCCCTGATCTTCGCAGTTCAGAAGCTCCGCCATTATATGTTATCTCACAAAATCACCTTGATATCAAAGATCGATCCGTTGAAGTTTTTGATGACAAGACCAGCGTTGACAGGTCGTTTGGCAAGGTGGGCAGTGATACTCCTGCAGTTTGATATCACATATGTCCCTCAAAAGGCAGTGAAAGGGCAGGTGTTGGCAGATTTTCTCGCTGCACATCCTATCCCTGCAGATTCTCCGCTCAACGACGATCTACCTGACGAGCAGATCATGAATGTTGAAAAAGAGGAGATGCTACGAGTATGGGAAATGTACTTTGACGGAGCATCGTCAATCAAACGTGCTCGGCCTCCAAATCTCGAGAAAGCTCAAGCCGGAATCGGACTCATTTTCGTGGCGCCCGAGGGAGGCATAATGAGATTCTCATTTAGTCTGACTGAACCTCGGACAAACAATGAAGCCGAATATGAAGCTTTAATAGCAGGATTGGAGATTGCAATCGATGTCCGAATCCGAAACCTCCAAATTTTCGGCGATTCTCAACTTGTTGTAAATCAAGTGTTGGGAGTTTACAAAATTACCAAGTTCGAGTTGGCCTGTTATCATCGGCGAGTTCTTGAGCTTATAAAGCAAATTCCAGTTGTCAAACTAACTCAAGTTCCCCGAGATCAAAATGCCAAAGCTGATTCTCTTGCTAAATTGGCTAAAGAAATGGCGAATATGGACGACGAATGACCTATAATAATTATGGTGCACAATCGGCGGATCTTAGAGCCAGCATTATTACAATTCCCGCAGGCAGAGGGAATATCAAATTCAAGCCAGCAGGATGCAACTCCGGTTGATCCTCAACCTCCCCAACCAGTTGATCTCGAAGATCAGTCTGAAGAACAGCAAGTTCCTAAGAAAAGGCGCAAGGCCAGTCAAGCTTCAGAATCGTGGTGGCATTGTCTAGATGTCGAGGAAGAAGATGACTGGAGACCGCCTTTCATTGATTACTTTAAAGAAAGTAAATTGCCAACAGACAAATCACTAGCTGCTCAAATCAAGAAGAGAGCGCTACGATATGCATTTGTCAACAACACATTGTATCGACGTGCTTTCGATCAAATGTGGCTAAGGTGCCTAGGGACCAAAGAAGCTGATAAAGTTGTGGCAGAAGTTCACGAAGGACTTTGTGGAGCGCACCAATCAGGTCCCAAGATGGCAATCAAAATTAAAAGAATGGGCTACTATTGGCCGACCATGGTCAGAGATTGTATCAATCATGCTAAGAGGTGTCATGAGTGCCAGATCCACGGTGATGTTATACATCAACCGCCAAATCCGCTGCACCCTACAATAGCATCTTGGCCATTTGAATGTTGGGGTACTGATATTATTGGGCCGATAGATCCGCCGTCATCAGCAGGACACCGCTTCATCTTGGCAGCGACCGACTATTTCTCCAAGTGGGCAGAAGCGGCTCCATTCAAAGAAGTTACGTCCGAGCATGTGATCAACTTCTTCACCCATAATGTCGTCTACAGATTTGGTGTGCCGCGCCGCATAATCTCAGACAACGGAACTGCTTTCAAAAGTACAAAAATATATAAGTTCGTTGATCGGCACAAAATCGATTGGCGGTACTCTTCCATTTACTATCCAAGAGCAAATGGCTTAGCTGAAGCCTTCAACAAAACGTTGGTGAAATTATTAAAGAAGATTCTCTCTAAGAACAAAAGAGAGTGGCATACGAAGATGGCAGAAGCGCTATGGGCGTATCGTACAACTTACAAAACGCCAACCAAAGCCACTCCTTACTCTCTAGTATTTGGAGTTGAGGCCGTACTGCCACTAGAAGTTGAACTTCCATCTCTTCGAGTTGCTGTCCAGAATGAGCTGACTCAAGAACAAAATGCTCGTCTAAGAATGGAGGAGCTCGATGCACTCGATGAAATCAGGTTACAAGCTCAGCAAAACCTGGAGATCTACCGAGCAAGAATGACAAAATCTTTTGATCGGATGGTGCGTCCTCGATCATTTCAAGAGGGGGAATTGGTCCTGGTGCAGAGAAGGCCAATCATCCCGCACAGAAAAATTGGTGGCAAATTCGTTTCCAACTGGGAAGGACCTTTCGTCATCGAGAAGGTATTTCAAGGAGGAGCTTATCAACTGATCGATCTGAATGGTCAAAGGCCCATGCCGCCGATCAACGGTCGATACCTGAAGAAATACTATGCATGAATTGCTCAAGCAGATGTCATGTTTAATACGCTATGTTTTCATACATGTTTATTAGCGTATATATTCTACATTTTGAAATTCTCTTATGTCATGAGAACGCATTTCAAAATTCCCCATTAGACTGGGGGCATTTTAAATATTTGTTCGGGTCGACATCGCGCTGCGTGCCGAGATCCCCAAACAAATATTTAAAATCTCAAAATTCCAATCCTATTCTGCTCTAAAATGTCCCTGCGAGACAGGGGGCATTTTAAATATTTATTCGGGTCGACATCGCGCTGCATGCCGAGATCCCCGAATAAATATTTAAAATTATCAATTCAAATGCTATTTTGTGCTAAATAATACAAAGATTTCTCTTTCAAAGTATATGCAGGTGATCTTTCAAAAGATCGAGATACCTTCTCCAACAAACCAAGACTCAAAAGTCAAGAAAGAGACTTTTGTGGTTACACACTCCTACAAGATTGAGCCGAAAAAGCTTGAAGTCTTTCAACAGCCTGAAGCTTAAGGTTCGAATGGGTGTAAAAGGTCGGATCCAACACGCCCAAATATGGCCGGATCGCTGGCAGCTCCGTCTACTCAACAAGCCATAAGAACGGCCGTAGTAGCGGAACCCCCACTTCGTCAACCCGTCGGTAGGGACTGAAGAAAGAACGAAGGCAAATTTGACTCGACAAGTCCAAGTGATCGTAGTCTGCAAAATTCTCCTAAATGACTGGAGAATCAAAGTTCCAGTTGAAGAATGAGTCTCAAGCAACCACTGAATGTTCGTAGGCTCCAAAATCCAAAACCATGAAGGGTGACTCCAAATCTGTCAACTTCAGCAAAATCAGCATTGGGAAGCGCAATTCCCATAGCTCAAGTCTGAAGACTGAATGGGTGTAAAAGGTCGGATCCAACAAGCCCAAATATGGCCGGATCGCTGGCAGCTCCATCTACTCAACAAGCCATAAGAAAGGCCACAGTAGAGGAACCCCCATCTCAGCAACCAGAGGACGAAGAGCTGTCAAATCCCAGCTCTCCCGATCTGATGAACTCAAGTGACTCAGATTAAAGTCTTCTCAAGTGGTCAAGGATCAAGATACTACCCACATTCGGTACTATCAATCAAATCCAGAACCTGCAAATCCTTCAACAAATCCGCAAAGCACAAAGCGAGGATCGAAGGAACTTTTCTTCAACAAGTCCACCAAAGCACAAAGCAAAGGACCGAAGAAAACTATCCCAAAGTTCAAGAAAAGCCTATGGCTGAACTAAGTGGATTTCGTCATCAACAAGTCCGCTATGCACAAACCTCAGGACCGATGACTTTTCGCCATCGACCTAATACAAACCTAAGGGTTTAGGTCACCGGCATCTACTCCTTCATCAAGCCCGCCAAAGCTAGAAGCAAAGGGCAGAAGGAAAACAAATCTTCTGACAAGTCATCAAAGACGAATCAGACAACCCTTCACCAAGTCCGCAGCACAAAGCACAGGACAGAAGGAATCAAAATCTCAGGGCTCAAGCAAAAGTTGCAGAATGAGTTCCCTGAATGACATCTACAAATGTCCCTAGACTGGGGGCATTTTAAATATTTATTTGGATCGACATCGCGCTGCGTGCCGAGATCCCCAAATAAATATTTAAAATTTCAACAAGATATCAACCATCTATGGATTACATCCAGAAGCGCAGTGGAGAAAAGAAAGTTTTAGTGTGACATCCAAGTAGAATTTTGGAGATCCACTAGTGTGACATCCAAACCACTTTTGGAGATCCACTAAACGAAAATTCCAGTGTGACATCCAAATGAATTTTTGGAGATCCACTAAATGAAACCCTAGTGTGACATCTAGATCAAATATCTAGATATCCACAGGGTCAATTAGCACGCAACAAACGTGGCCCGCTCCAGACGCCTACCACATTTGTTGGGGGGCATTTGTTGACCTGCTGTAAAAAAAAAAGAGAGAAGAAATAAAAAAAATCCCTTACCTGCCGCAGCACGCCGCACGATCTCGCACGTCGAGACCATGTCGACGTCGCCTCGCGCACGTCGCTCCCACGTCGCTCGCACGACTCGCTCGAGTCGTTAAAAGGCCAAAGAGACGAGGCCTTCGGCCTCCTCTCGCGATCCCGCTCCAGCTCTCTCTCCCGCGATCCTTTCTCCGATCCTTCGGCGCCATCGTGGCTGTGCAACTTTGCCCCTTCGACGACTGCTTCTTCCAGTCGGGTCGGAAGCCACGATCTTTCCGATCGGAAGTAAGAGAGCTCGCTGGCTGTGCAGACAACTTTCTCCCTACCGCACGCTTCTTCGGCCAACTCCCGTCTAGAGAAACCGAGAAAGAGAGAGAGAGGGAGGGAGGAACAAACCTCTGCCCGACGCCTCCTTCGACGTTTGACTTCGCTCCATTCACAACTTTCCCTACCGCTTGGATCGGAAGTTAAGACGTTTTGATCGGAAGCAAGCCGAGGAGCTCGCTTGCTGTGTGGGTAACTTTCTCCCTTCGGCCAGCTTCTTCAGCCAAATCCAGTAAAAATTGGATTTTTTTTATTTTATTTTATCTTATTTTATTTAATTATAATGATAGTTAATTAATGTTAATTATTAATTAATTATAGTTATAATTAATTAATCAATTATAGTTAATTAATAGTTAGTGATTAATTATAAATTATAATTATTTGATTAATTATAATTAATCTCGATTAATTATAATTAGTCATTATTTAATTATAATTACAATTAATTTACTAACTATGATTAATTAATAATTAATAATTAATTATAGATTATAATTAATTAATGATTAGCTATAATTAATTTTAATTATAATAATAAAAAATGTGCCCGTCCCTCGCCTCGACATCTGAGCCTCCTGCCTCGGTCCCCGAGCCTTCACCGACCACCGCCGGTCCGCCGGTCCTGAAGGTATAATCCCTGAACTCAGGCTTCCGTCCTCGACGTGTACGACGGACCGGAAAACCGCCTATACACGCCTTTATTGCGCGTGGTGGGATGGGACCCCGGTCCGACGCCTACGACGAGGCGGACAGTCGCCTCCCATGCTTTCTTACCTCGTCATGCGTGGCGAGTCGGTGGTCTACCCATGCACGCCTTTATTGAGCGTGGTGGGAGGGGAAACTGACGCGACACCTACGATAAGGAAAACGAGCAACCCTCGCACTCTTATCTCGACTAACGTGTCGGGTCGGCGGTCTACCTATGCACGCCTTTGTTGAGCGTGGTAGGAGGGGCAACCGACACGACACCTGTGTTGAGGTAAGCGAGCGACCCACGCCTTCCTGTCTCGACATGCGTGTCGGACCGGCAAACCACCTAAGCACGCCTTTAGTGGCCGTGGTAGGAGGGAAACCGGTTCGACGCACATGGAGAGGCTAGGTGAGCCTGGTGTACCCTTTTCTTTGCGCGGCCGGAATGATTTATAAGTACCCCCGGGCGGGGGGAAAGCAACTGCTCCTTTTCTTGTAACAGGTACCGTCAAAGACCCCATGCACGCCTTTATTGGCCGTGGTGGGAAGAAAAAATCACGGCCGAGGTGTCCTCGAAAGAGGGCACCTACCATGCACGCCTTTATTGGCCGTGGTGGGAAGGCCCAGTTTTCTCGTAGTTTTCCCCTAAACGGGGGAGACGCCGGGAGGCTGCCGAAATTTCGGGAGAAATACTACTACACTCGGACCTGTTTTGAACTCAAAAGAACAAAGATTTGGACCAAACAAGAAAGAGCAGTGAACTTTGAACATGAACAAGAGCAGTGGACCGTTGAACTTGATTGAACATGAGCAGAGGACCTGAACAAAACTCAAATGACTCCTAAAGACCAAATAAAATTAAATCAAATTGGAGCTGGACTCAAATCAATATGAATATTCAAAAGGAACCTACAAATACTCCAGAAGATTCTAAATAATCATTTGAATGTACATTCGGACTCAAATTCAAAGGAACTAAGTGTGAAGGGCACTAAAATTGAATAAGACTCGGACTACAGAAGACATAGAACTGAGCTTGCACACTAAGCTCATGAACCTGATTGATCCTGAAAGGACTTGAACTTGAGCCTGGTTTGAGCATCATCGCCCTCTCACATTCAACGCCAGTCAAAGCTCCCACCTGAGATTGGTGAAAGGTGAAAATGGCAAAATTGACAACGACTCCCCTACGAGTACTCCTAAGAACTCGTAGTGGCTTCAACGGGTGTCCCTCCCACGTATGCTGTTGGAATCTCCTACGACAATCCCTACAAACGCCTGTTGATTGAGAAGGCGACGTTGGAGATCAATCGTCAAAGAGCCGCCCCTTGCAAGCAGGTGCAATCATCAAACCACCTGAGATTGATGATAGGTGGGCATGATGTGGGAACAGTGGGTCTTCTACGAACATCGCTAGGAGGTCGTAGCAAATACAATGAATCCCTACAAACAAACACGAACCACTGTGGACACAAGTACATCTCCAACGATGATCCCTACGAGATCAAACAAATACAATCAAACCACCTGAGATTGGTGAAAGGTGGTTTCAATGCAAAAGCAAGGGCTCTCCCACGAATACTACTAGGAGGTCGTAGCGGATACAACTGATCTCCAGCAAATGAATACTTGTGGTTAACAACAGTGTGTATGTCGTATGTACAACGAAACACTGTGGACACAAGTACATCTCCTACGAACAGTTCCAGGAGCTCGTAGTGAATACAACGGGTCTCCGCAAATACATACAAGCCACTTGTGGATAACAACAGTGTGTTGCAAATACGACGAATCACTGTGGGCACAAGTATGGATCCATCCCTTACAAATGCAAATGGCCACAAACAACTTGTGGATAACAACAGTGGATATATCGTAGTCACGACGAACCACTGTGGGCACAAGTATGAATATCACCTATAGCAATGGTGATCAAGATCTTCAAGTATTTCGGGTACAATAATAACCCGATGTACGAAAAACTCTACTATACTAAAGATCTTGAAAAGAGATCTTCTCAAAGTGAAACGACAATCAGTGGACTTCGAAGTCCAAAAGAATACCTTCCCCGGTGATTGAGAAAGGGAGAGGGAGTCAACATCAAAATGCCACGCCACCGGATCTGCAACCTCTGATACAAGCAGACAGAAGGCGTCTACAAATATGTCTAAATCAATATAAAAATCACCCGCATGGGCCCCGGCGAGCGTGTTATTGGTACACACGTGACGCTTAGGGATGCTGCGCGGGTACGGTTGACAAGTGAATTCAAGTTCGAATCCGATCCTTCTATACGGATCAATAGAAGTCGACAAGATTCGAACTACCTAACAAAATACACGGTTGTAGCGACCGGTGTATTTGTCTAAATACATTCTTTTTAGGCCTTCAAAGCCTAAAATCAAGAGAATTCACTAAACAAAAGGCACAAAGCCTACGAGAAACCCGATCCCCTATCGATAAGTTGATAGGGTCGACAAGGTTCAATCAAATGGAAATGACCCCAAAACACCCCGATGATGGCCGTGTTGAATGATGATCTCAACCGGAGGGGTTAATTTCAGGCATTCTCAAATGCCTCCCAAAAAGTCCAATCAAAATCCAAAGCTCCACAAATCCCAAAGCTCCACAAATCCCAAAGCCCAGATATTTAAAATCTGAAATCAATCCATCAATCGCTCAAAGCAAAATTCATCCACCCTCCGCAACAGTCTGCCGGGGTGGACAAATCAAAATCTACTTTTGCTCACAAAGAGCCAAATGCCTAGTCGAAAATATCACTAGGATCCATTCTCAAACAATCTCCTGCCAGTAAGGACGTGGTACGTGTCCTCTAACCGGCGGTCTGCCGCTAAATGGCCACCGCAGGATAAACGGTTACGACGACCCGGGGCCCTCTGAACCGTGTGGTTTCGCCGCCAAATGGCACCACGATATCTCGGTTACGGCCAGAGCCAATACGCTCCTTACTGACATCAAATCCTTGAGATATGAATCAATAGGATATGATCGATAGGGCACAAAGCCCTCTGTAAGCTAAGGTGGATTTAAATTTGTCCCCTTAGACAAACATTCAACCCCGGTCTACAAGGTCCCCTTGGACGAAGCAACCCATGGCTGCCGACAAGTATCCTTCTGTCAGGTTGGGTCGACTACCTCCTCTGACTAAGTAGACCAGGGACCACGATGGCCCGGGACGACGGAACCATGGGATCTTGATCGGGCCCATCATCCATTCCCCCACCATCCGCTTTAAGTGCAAGATGGTGCAATTTCTATTTAAATATCAAAACCTTCAAGTTCTCAAACCCAAACTCAATTTCCAAATCCAATTTCTACCAATATCCAAACCTATGCTGCTACTATATGCCAGATACACGTATTTCTATACGTATCTGATCGACGAGTAGCCTTAATCGAAAGTTCTCTCTCGTAATCGGGAGGGGTAATTAACTATAGGGGCTTGCGCCTATAAGAAACCAGAACTCAGATCATAAAGTCCTCACAAAAAGAGGGCGAAATCTCTGGGTAGTGTCTTATCTACAAACCCATCTGCCTTCCAAAATTTACCCCGGAACTTAGTTCGTTAAAACTCCCTCGCCGAATAAAAAAAAAGCGCGCGATGCGGAGGCCGGGGCCGAATTTTCGGAGCCTACATGGTTTTATTCTTTTTGTTATCTCTTTATTTTCTCCTTGTCGACATCCCCATCCTCCACCCAAGCCACCGGCCACCTCCCTTCATCATCCCATTGAAGTTTCCTAATTAGGAGAGGCTCACAATTAATGACAATTCAAATTCAAAATTTGAATTTGAATTAGCATTAATTACTCCTTAAATTCGTCCCTCCAATTAAGCCAATAACCATTAATTTAAATTTGAAATTTAATTTCAGATTTAAATCAATTAATCACTTAATGCTCTCAATTAATGAAAATTCAAATTCAAAATTTGAATTTGAATTAGCATTAATTACTCCTTAATTTCCTCTCCCCTCTCTCCCCATATGGCCGGCCACCTTCCCTTTAGTGTTTTCTATTTATTTGCCACATCACCACCTCTTAAATGCCTCCTAAATACCTTTCCCCTCATTATTTGATTTCAGCTATTTTTTTTCAGATTTTATTTCAGATTTCAAATATGAACATTGGAATTCAATTTTCTTCCCTCCTTTCCTCCCACCCGAGCTCCCTCTCCCTACCGTAACTCCTCAATTAATTCCCTCATCCAAGGAATTAATTAAGGAATTTTCAAACCCTCCCTAACTCCTCCCGCCACCTTCTCAATCCCGTGAAATCATCTCCCTATCACCGCCTTTTGAAGGCTTCCCCTCTTTACATCCTCCCTGCTGGAACCCGCCTCCCCACCTCCCTCTTCCCTGTTGGGTTTGCATATGGGCCTTATTAATTTTCTTTGGCCGAAATCTCCCACAGCCCAAACTCTTGAATTCCTTCCAAATTCTGCTTGTTTTATTTCTGGAATTAGATCTTAGAATCCTCTCTTACCCGACCACCTCTCCCTCTCAATTCCCTCTCTCCCACGTCACTACCTGGCTGGAATGAAAGCTTGAACACTCCTTTCAATTCCCTTGCTCCCAAGCCTAAGAAACCTGAGATTCTTCTCAGATTTTGGTTCAAAAAAAATTTTGAAATCCTTCCCAGAATTTTGAAAGGAGGCTTGGGATTTGCAATCTGCTGTTGACCGATCCTTCCCCAAGATCTCACCTTGGGTTGGCTCTCCCTCCCCCATCTCTATTTCCTAAACATAAAAATCTGAGATTTCTCTCAGATTTTGGGAAGGAAATTTGAGGTTGTTTCTTCATCTCAACTTGAAGAAAGTTGTTGTCTCCACGTCTCCCTAGCAAAGCCAACCCCTCCTACCCGTCCTGCATCATCTGGTATCAGAGCATGGAATCGGATCAACTTGGACGGACTTTAAATTGGTTGGTAGGTCAACTGGGCGTTGTTAGTCAACATCTCAAGGAGGATCAAGCGGACTTAGCCGACCTCCACCGTCAAACAATCGAACGATTCGATCACGTAGAGCGTGGTAGGACTAACCCACCGTTTTATGCAAAAACACCTTCATCAAAAGATAAAAAGAAGACACTAAGAGACAGAGAGAGAGTAGAGAGAGTGGACAAATGGATGGAGGCCAATGAAGCTTTCAATTTCCCACTCACTATGCAAATCAAAGAGAAACCTAAGGTGATCAAGGAAGAACATGAAGAAGATGATGAATTGGTTAACAAGGAGAAATGCACAGAGAAAGATTTGGTTGATTCAATTGCAACTCCTATAGAAGCAAAGGTTTCTCCTGATCTAGTTAACACTCCTATAACGGAGAATGTGGATGAAGCTCTGGAAGTGACATCCATAATTGGCGAGCTAACGTGCAACAAGCAAGTTGACCTTGTGGGCAACCGTGGTTGTTTGAAAATCTTTGCAAAAATAGTCCAAAGTTGTACAGGAGCAGTTGTGATGCTAACTCAACGGAGTCGAGTATTCTCCCACCTGGGGAGAATGATGCGGACATCAGCACGAAGATCTGACGCATCTATCATAGGAGGCGTCGTAAATCGACGGTTCTAATTTAAGTTGTCATTTATGAATTATTTTCTGCATTTTAGTTTCTATTTTATGTTATTTCCTATTTTACCCCTAGGTTAATTTATTTGAGTGTTGTGGCCCAATGGGCAATTTTGTAATTTTTTATTTTCTCATGTTGTGGCCTATATATAGGGCCTTTAGCTATTGTAATATGATGGTTGATTAATATGAAAATTTTTTATTTTTCACACTTGTGTTCTTCTTGTGAGAGAGCATTAGTGAGATTCCTATGAGAGGAATCAAAGTTGTCACCAGCCGCAGGATGGGTCCGGGCTCGTGATTTGAGATCCCTTGGAGAGAGAAATCGTATCACCCACCAACCTGGAGACAGCCGGGTTCGTGGTTTTATTCTTTTTGTTATCTCTTCATTTTCTCCTTGTCGACATCCCCATCCTCCACCCAAGCCACCGGCCACCTCCCTTCATCATCCCATTGAAGTTTCCTAATTAGGAGAGGCTCACAATTAATGACAATTCAAATTCAAAATTTGAATTTGAATTAGCATTAATTACTCCTTAAATTTGTCCCTCCAATTAAGCCAATAACCATTAATTTAAATTTGAAATTTAATTTCAGATTTAAATCAATTAATCACTTAATGCTCTCAATTAATGAAAATTCAAATTCAAAATTTGAATTTGAATTAGCATTAATCACTCCTTAATTTCCTCTCCCCTCTCTCCCCATATGGCCGGCCACCTTCCCTTTAGTGTTTTCTATTTATTTGTCACATCACCACCTCTTAAATGCCTCCTAAATACCATTCCCCTCATTATTTGATTTCAGTTTTTTTTTCAGATTTTATTTCAGATTTCAAATCTGAACATTGGAATTCAATTTTCTTCCCTCCTTTCCTCCCACCCGAGCTCCCTCTCCCTACCGTAACTCCTCAATTAATTCCCTCATCCAAGGAATTAATTAAGGAATTTTCAAATCCCTCCCTAACTCCTCCCGCCACCCTCTCAATCCCGTGAAATCATCTCCCTGTCACCGCCTTTTGAAGGCTTCCCCTCTTTACATCCTCCCTGCTGGAACCCGCCTCCCCACCTCCCTCTTCCCTGTTGGGTTTGCATATGGGCCTTATTAATTTCCTTTGGCCGAAATCTCCCACAGCCCAAACTCTTGAATTCCTTCCAAATTCTGCTTGTTTTATTTCTGGAATTAGATCTTAGAATCCTCTCTTACCCGACCACCTCTCCCTCTCAATTCCCTCTCTCCCACGTCACTACCTGGCTGGAATGAAAGCTTGAACACTCCTTTCAATTCCCTTGCTCCCAAGCCTAAGAAACCTGAGATTCTTCTCAGATTTTGGTTCAAAAAAAAATTTGAAATCCTTCCCAGAATTTTGAAAGGAGGCTTGGGATTTGCAATCTGCTGTTGACCGATCCTTCCCCAAGATCTCACCTTGGGTTGGCTCTCCCTCCCCCATCTCTATTTCCTAAACATAAAAATCTGAGATTTCTCTCAGATTTTGGGAAGGAAATTTGAGGTTGTTTCTTCATCACAACTTGAAGAAAGTTGTTGTCTCCACGTCTCCCTAGCAAAGCCAACCCCTCCTACCCGTCCTGCATCATAACAACTTAACACACACTAGATGTTGTGAAAGCTATATCCCTATGCATTCTAAGGATTAGGGTGTAGCTAAGATTGCACTCTTAGTCACTTATTAAGTGATGTACTAATAGTTTGGCAATGTTGTTTGATTGTAATTATGTTATTTTTCTCCTTGCAATGTTTCTTGTTTGGTACCCTTTTAAGGCTTGAGATATCTTAAGTCTATTGTCCAGAGTGATGGTGAAATAGATGGGATATTATAAGTAGAATTCAAGGTGGATGGTTGAAGTGGAGGAATGCACCGGGCTTGTTGTACGGTAGAAAAGTATCCCTCAAACTTCAGGGAAAATCCTATAAGATGGTGGTGAAACCTGCAATGCTTTATGGTGCAGAATATTGACTATTAAAAGAGAAACATAATAATAAGTTAAATGTTGCAGAAATGAGGATGCTTGGGTGGATGAGTGGCTTTACTCTTAGAGACAGGATACGAAACGAGCATATACGTGAAAAGGTTGGAGTAGCTCTAGAGATAGATAAAATTAGAGAGAGTTGCCTTAGATGGTTTTAAAACGGCGTCCTTCTAATAATCCGATTAGGAGAGTAGATATATTAGATTTGGCTTATGTTAAGAAAGATAGAGGTAGACCTAAGAAAACTTGGTTAGAAAATATTATAGTTGACCTTTCTTTATTAGATTTAAATGAGAATTTGACTCTTAATAGTTAACAATGGAAACAATGGAGAAAAAAGATTCATGTATCCGACCCCACATAGTGGGATAAAGGCTTGATGTTGCTACTGTTGTTGTATATTTAGGCTAGAAAAGCAATGCGGACATGTAGGATGATTCAAAAAGCATGGAACAAGATGGAGTCCTATAAAGACCCCCATGTTATATATTTAACATATGGATCATTGGATTGGATTATATATGGGAGATTTGAATTGCCTTGTTCTTTTCTCTTTCCGTGGTGTAATATAAAATGCAACTGCACTTGAATTTTTCTTGCAATTTGTTATATCTATTTTACTTGAGTGTCCACTAGAAATTAAATGCTCTTTCTTAGATTTTTATAGGCTCTTAAAATTTCAAATATTTTACCTAAAATTTAAATAAGTTAAAATTAATCAAAAGTGTTTGATTTCCAATAAAGTCTAATGCATGACTTCTATCTAAGCTACCTCTTTCAAAATAAGTAACCATAACACTTCCATGGACAATAAATGTGTAGTCAGTATTTGACTGATTGTCTTGCCTATTGAAGTTGTGCTTGATAGATATTGATAAATATATGAAACAAATATACACATATACAAGCTCAATGAGCTTACATGTTAGGTTTATTTTCCATCTCATATTAAGGATCATATAACTAAATAAAATTTAAATAGTCTTATCTCATATCATAAATTTTATGATCGGGTAGCCTATGTTTTAGTGGCTAGATTGTAAGTCATATTCTTGAAATTAAGACTGACCTTATCATGCAATTATATAGAGACTCAACATCATGATTTTAACATGCCCAAGTTGGTCTAGATATTTGTTCGTTCAAAGCAGAGATTATACGACCATATGTCGGGTTTTCTTAACCTCTAGTGACGTTCAAGTAATAAGTCACATCGAATTCGTTCGCGTTAGTCTTGGTAGAAGTTCAAGCCCAAGCAATGTTTAAAATTGCGTATTCGGGTATTGAGGCGTTTTTCATTCGCGAGGCGAGGCGTAAGCCTCAAGGCGTTTTGAGGCGTAAGCCTCGAAATCAAAAGATTGCGTAAACATAAATAATAAACTTTTTATATACTAATGAGTGAATAATATAAAACATAAAAAAGCATAAGATATGAAGTGAAATCAAAATATCCCAAATTCCCAATAATAAGACAACATGAAATATAGTTCAACTCAAATTTCTATCTTTCCTAAATTCCAGTATTCTTTTCATTAACATATAATTCCAATTTCCAAAACAAATAGCAATAACATATCACATAAGAACTCATAAGTCATCAACACTGTCATCACTAAGGGGTTCTTCATTTGAATCATCATTATGATGAACTGGTCTCCCCTTCCTTCTCTCTTATAGAGTTCAATGTCGGGCATTTACTTCAAGATTTATGTAAGTTTTAATATATATAGCGTGAGGCGTAAGCCTCATGCCAGTGAGGCGAGGCGGGCCTCAAGGCAGGCCTCAACCAAGTTTGAGGCGCAAGCCTCATAAAAAAAATTCGAGGCGTAAGCATCGAGGCATTTTTTACTGGAATTGCACAAAGGCGGGCCTCAAGGCGAGCCTCATATTGCGCAATTTTAAACCATGAGCCCAAGTAGACTATTATTTATTTGCCATATATTAAGTTTGAGGCTTGCATCACTGTATAATGTCTAATTTCTTTTTCTGAGCAATTCTCCAATGACATAGTCACCATCGTAGTAGAATTGTAAGCCTAACTTTCTAATTAAAATAATCTAACTATAACATAGTCTAAATAAAATTATTATCTCAAATATAAAGTCAAACATTGATTTAGGCTCCTTCTAGACATCCTGAGTTTCTTAGGTTGCATGACCCTAGCTTTACCACCTTTCGGATTCTTATGCTCATCTTTTCACATATTTTAGCCCTTCTCCTTTTGATATCTTGAACATATCAATTCCTAGTTTTTGTAGATTAGTTCCTTATAAACCATTCACCATTCCCTAAATATGTATTGTAACTTTTATATTGTTTTGTCTTTATTTACTATAATTTGGTACCTCCAGTTTGTTGTTTGATCTTCAAAACAAAACTTAACAGTCAAAAATCTTATCAGCAACCTCTTCGGCCCACCAATTGACACCCCAAACCCACTTACAATGATTCACAGCATCATCCACCAAACTGTGCATGAAAGACTAATCTAAGAAACATAGCATGCAACTAAGGAAGTGAAGTATTTTGGCTTAACATCAATTCCTTTCAAACAAAGAGATTTCCCTTTATGAGAACAAGTCTTCATCAAGGGACAATCAGTGACAAACAAAGTTTCACTTTATGTTTCTTAAAAGTATAATCATTAACTTGAAATCTAGTAAATATCATGTCATACTTATCAGGTCAAGTCTTCTCATTATTACCTATATGGAAGATATTGGTTACCTGACATTCATTGGGATCAAGAGTGATAGACAGAATAGCATACACATCAGCACCTTGGACATCTAAAATCAATTCATTCTAATAACAACATATATTGGGGCTTCATTTGTTGTTTAAGTTCCTTTTCCACGGAGGTGCATTGAGCAGAAAAGAAGCAATTTAACTTCTAAGTCTATGACTATAATGGTATTGGGTAGAAGATAAGCTTGCTTCAAATTCAATGTCAAAATATTTAGAAGTCCACAGGATAGATCAATTTAAGAAGTCCCCATGTTCAATGCTCACCCATAAGTTTCTACCATAATAAAGTCCAGAACATAAGTAGACCACTAGATTTACAGCAGATCTTAATCCATTGACAAACATAAGGACAATTAAAAAAAAAAAAAAAACTCAAATTCATACCTAAGCACGAGTTTATCAAATCATGTCAAATAGTCAACAACACTAAACAATATTATTTATCGTTGAGCAATTGTTTATTAGTTGACTTGCGTCCTGGTAGGTAAATACTATATCTTAAGCTTTACTTCATGCATTCACATTAACAAATGCGCAATTTCACAATGACGTTAACTGCTATGCTAAGCACTTTGCAACATATCCCCTTTTTTTTTCTTCTTTATGAACATTATTCACTGAATATAAGTACTTCATACCAATCAATAACCCTCCATACTGAGAAAACTCGCAGCTCCTATGCAGACAATCTAACTAAAATCGTAAAACAAATAAAACTTTTCACCTTACAAAAAACCGGACACAACAACATGTACCTGGATCTCGAAACATCGAAGATATTCCCTTTAATCGCCATCAGAAGAGGTTTCTTGGGATCCGATCCGTCGTAAGCCCTCAGCTCCTCGATCGTCACCTCCCCAATCTCAACAGGCTCGGCAGGTATCTCAGGCTCTGGCTGCACCGATCTCCTTGCCGCCGCTGCCGCCTCCACCTCCGGCGAGACGAACATCCCACAGACCATGTGGTATATCCCAACCATGAGCGAAAGGATCGTAAAGAAGGCAACCGGAGAAAGCCCCGTGTAAGAGTAAATCGTCTCTGCAACAGTCGAGTAGAGCTCCATGACTCCCATCACCGTATTAGAGTTTCTCTTCTTCGGCTTCACGCTGCTATAAGAGTATTTTTAATGGTGGAAAGTTGCAGGGTTTCGATTTCTGAAAAATCTCGAGTGGTAAAGCAGCGGCGGTGGATCACAGCTGCTACTGTGGCGGAAAAAAGGCGATCAAGGCCGCTGACTGTATCGCCGGAAAAGTTGCGGAATTTTGTGCCGAAAGAGTCGCGTTATGAAAAATTTCACCTTTGCTTTCCAGTAATGGAACCAACTAGAGAGCAAAGCGATAAATTACTTTTTTAAGGGTACAGTTCTTTTTTTTTCTTTTTTTTTTTAACTTTAAGGTAAAGCGCGTTATAAACTTTTTATTAATTTATTTAAATTTTATTCATTTTAAAATAAATCTAATTAATTAATAATATTTATATTTATTTTGACAAAAACGTTGAATTAAGTATTTTGAATTTTTCAAAAATATTATTATTTTATTCTCATTGATATTCCTTATTTATTTACATGACATTTTATTTTTAAAGTAATAAATTTGAATTATTGGCATAATAATGGGTATTGTTTAGGTTCCTATTCAATGAATGTATCAGTTATTTTTTTATTTGTAGCCTTTTGACAGCTTTAACAGAAAGGAAACTATAATTTACTAAGAAAATGACATTTCTCATACACGAACAACTTCAGAATTGATTCGAAGATATCTATCAGCAACTTAACCGTTATAGTTTAGATAATCTTATGATTCCAACATATTGTAATATGTTCACCCTCAAGACAATGGAAAAAGAACTATGAACAATGATATTTGTTATCCTCTTACTTTTGTAAGAAGTATTGTGTAGCTCTATGTTCATGCTAAAATGTTAAGAGAAGGTCATTCCATTAAAGCTAGCTCTCCACAACTTGAGTCAAATAAAGGTAACACAGATTCTTCTAACTATCTAATTACATTTGAGAAGGTTTTGCCATAGCATGACATAGTAGGCATAATCAAGTGTTGAATCTTAGCCCCACAAACAAGGATTATGCCCTTGGGTAATTAAATTTATTGTTATCGTGTCTAATAACAAATCTTTTTAAATGTTATTTTACATGTTCTTGTCTCAAATTTCAACATCCAAGAGGTCAATGAAGCCCTCTCAGCCTATGATTTTTATGGAGCAAAATGAAGATAAAATTTTGAGGGAGTTCATATTGAGGCTTATTAATGAAGCTTCTCATGAAGAAACTAGCATGGTAAATCCAACGTCAAAGTTGCCTTTATCTTGAGTATGCAACCCATCAATTTTAAATTATTAGTTGAAATAACCTCTCAATATCGTGAAAGATACATTTCCAAAAGTAGCAATGTTTGTGAATACATAAGAATTTGTTACTCACTAGATAATTTCAATTGTTTGTCATAAACTTTAGTTATTTGGGAAGAGAAACTATAAGGACAACAACTTTATTAGAGGTATCATTCCATCTTATTTAGAGAATAATAATGAGAGGTTTACTTTATTGCATCAAGAATGCTACTTCAAATAGTGCAACACATTAGTCTCAAGACTCATCAGTTCTTAAAACCTAATAAAAAGTATTATAATGCTTATTTTCTACATTTTAATTATAAACTAATCAGAATCATGACACAAACTTAAACTTGAAAATACTTTAAGTGGCCCAACCCTATAATAAAGTTATATAAATGAATAGATAGTTCTAAGTTCATTTTATATCATAGCGATCACTATCAAAATACTAAAGATTGCAAAGTGCTCAAGGCTCCACTTAGAAGTTGATAAAGGAGGGGCATTTGAAGATTTTTTCTTCCTAAGTGTCATGTCGACAAATAGCCTGAGTTGATGCCCAATGGAGCCTTCAAAATCATTAATATCGTAGCTATAAAAGGGGGAGCTAGAACCAAAAAAAAAAAAAAAAAACTCCAAGGCAAAAGCTTAAAGAGGCCTGTACAATTCTAAATGCATACATTTACTTAATCATTAATAATGATTTCTCATCATATAAGAATATATATGGTGATGCAATTTTTGTCTTGACTATTATAAATTATTAAAAAGTTCTCCACATTTTAATTGACACCCAAAGTTTTGTGAATGTCATTTTTAATTTGATATTTATGGAAAGTATGAAAATAAGCACTAAGAATTACTTATTATTCGAAGGCTCTGGTAGGTTTTTTGGGGAGAGAGATCCTAAAGATTCTGTAACCTTGGAGGTTATTTAGGGGTTAATAACTTAGCAATATAAACAAAAAATACAAATTTAGAAAGCACGTTCTCCACTTGCCATCCTGCAGCTAAGTTTTTCTCAAAAAATGTAGTCACTACATAAAGCGATGTCACATAATGTTAAAATTCTCATATCAATCATATCCAAAAAGATGTTGTCACTGAGAACTTTCACATTAGCACTTTATGATAATGTGTTTTCTATCCTAGCTTGTTAAGGCAACACTGCAAATAATGTCACTCAAATTTATTTAAGTGCAAAAATTTATTAGGTAACTCTGCAAATAATGTCACTCAAATTTATTTAAGTGCAAAATTTATTTCCAAGCTTACCATCAAGAGACTATTTAATATTCATCTCTTAGCCATGAAAAAATAATGCTCCACTCTTTAGGGCTCTCTCAAAGTCCAACTACTTTAGTTGGAACAATGAACATCAAGATTCCTTATTACCAATCTAATCCTCACATGTTTGAGATAAGGAGAATATATAGACTTTAGTAAATTTAGTTCAATTTTGGACCAAGAAATATGTAAGAAGAAGCATCATGTATATAACTTTAGTAAAATCTCTAATGAAGCCAAGCTCATTTATCATGCACTAGATAAATTGTTATCATGCTTATGACAACCACAAGATGACTAAAATCATATATAAATTGGCTATCATGCTTATGAAAATCAGAAGTATACTAAATCATATTTTCAATCTCATGAAAGTAAAGTTGTGACCAATGCACTATTTTGATAAGTATAGCATAGACTAAGGCTTCATTTGGGACGATTTTCTTACTGTTTCTCAAAGCAGCTTTCTAGTATTCTCAAGGGCACTCACGAAATGACTTATCAAACTCATTGAGTCATTAAGTTTGAGATCGTGCACTTTGACCACACACAATATTATGCATAAAAGCTCACGTGGGTATTGATTTTATTATTGAATTTTTAACCTTAGAATATGGTGATCAAGAAGAAGAAGCATAAGAATATAATACACGCAAGATGCATACTATTGGTGCAATCGATGAATAGAGAAATAACATAAGGATCCTACTCAAAAGCCCACTTAAATTCATTGAATGCCTAATTTATATATTTAAAAGAAGATGAGTAATCAATTTTTCTAATTCCATCAAGAACCTCTCCCATGCATAGTACATAGCTTTTTAACATTTTATGCAGATAAACTAATTTTTCTATAAGCAAATATTAAAAAAAAAAAAAAACTCTTAAAAGTATGGTGAAAAATAAGTTGTCTTATTTGAAACTGATCAACTATGCTAAATGCTTGTTTATTAATCTCATTCGAGCTATGGAAAAAAACATAATGTTGAATTGGCATGCAATGACTTAACTTGGTGATGGTGAGATATATACATAAAATACATTTACGAGGATAATCCCCATAAGCTATACATCACAACTTCTATAATAATAAAAAAAGTTGGTAAGGTGATTGTCAAGGTTACCTATAAATTATGCATCTTAATTTAATCCTATTGTGATGAAAAATAATGATTTATAAGCTAGGTCTAAAATTATGATTAGTTTTTCAATGTTAAATTTTAAGTTTTTGAATGAATAGGCAATTGAATTTATAGACATGATTAGTTAAGGGAGAAGATATTTGTATAAATTCTAAGCTACCAAAACCTCTTCAAATTCATATATATATATATAATATATATATATATATATATATATATATATGTGTGTGTGTGTGAAGAAATAAAAATTATAGAGGTGATTTAAATGAACTCACAAAGAAGTGTGTGGGGGCAACCTACAAAGAACTTAAGGTGGCCACTTGTTGCCCCCATCCCCTTAAATACATTCAGTAGCCCAAAATTCTAAGAATAATTTTTTTAGTTTCATTCATAAAGGAAATCAATTCTTTCTTACTTTGCCCATGTATGAGTCGATTCAACCCCCGGACTAAAAGATGAAACTATTTTTGTTTTCCACGTCTTTTTTTATCGCATTGACTACTTACTTTCAAGAGTGAAGAGCGGATCCAAAACCAACTCCATCATGTAACTAAATAACTCTTTAGCATACTACTTGATTTCACTGGTTTTTAGGTATGTGATAGAATTTCCTCTTTTTGTTTGTGCTATTTCAATATATTTATGCTTTGCATTCATATTCTTTCTTTTTGGGTACCTGACAGAGCAGACAGAGGAGAACTTTGGTTGTCTAGGCTTACCCCTCACCCATCATGAAACTCTCTAAATGAAACTATCTAAGGGCCAGATATCTCTCTTCGTATGGACGAATTGTCCCCGTAAACACACATCAACTACAATAGACTCGGACTCTATCAAATCTGTAAGTTTTGGTTTCAATCACTTTGTTTGAAGTGCAAGCTCTTCCAAAAAAAATCAACGTTGTCGTTCTTCTCTAAAGTAAAGCAAGTAAATTACTACTCTCGGATCATATCTCTTAGGCATTTCACTAACTACTAGAGCTATAGGCCATTGACTGCATTACTTCTTCCCGTGTACCCCCCTCAGGGAAAAGGCTGAGATGTTCAAAATTTTATTTCGACGACTACCATTGAACCTTGAGATAGTACCATATTAATCTTATGATAAGAAAGTCATTTTCCTATTCAATCTTGCCCGGCAACAGCATCACAGAACGGTAGACATACACAACAACATATGTAAGTATTAGAGAGGGGATGGAAGTTCCAGTAGGCACTTAAGCTTCATTCTTTTCATATAGTACAAGATGATTGCCAATACGCTCCTCTTGTTGATTACAGAGTTAGAATAAAATATAAAGCAGTTCACGCAACTATAAGGGAGATTGTGAACTACAATGAGACCTTCAAAACTGCGAAATGATTGACTCTACTTCCAGCGATGAACTGTGATTGTCTAGCTCTACAAAATTCCTAAGAGTGAAAAGATAGGTGGAACAGAAGAGGGTACAAGACTCGAGCCATCATAAACTTATATTTTATTCGTCCTCAAAATAGAGATTAGTTCACCCCTAATAGTGTGGTGAATAATGAGATGAATCATTTAATGGAGATGTACCTAGAGCTTAAATATTTACACATTTCAAAAGAGAACAAGCACATCACAAAAAAATTAAACAAAAAATTTGCTCATGCCACAGACCATAAGGCCTCACTAATGTACATAAAAGCTTAATTAACACAATTTAACTTATAATATGATTGTCATATCAAAACTCTTCAGCTACTCCCTAATTATCTTTATTGTTAATTGTACTGATTGGTATTACTTTTATTAAGATTATCAATAGCTCTTAAACACCAAAATAGGTAGCAAAAAAGAAAATTTTTCTTACTGAGAAGATAATATTAGTAGTTTCAAAATACGTTTGAGAGAATTTTCTATTCAACTGCCATTAAATTACTTTTCATGGTACTGAATCATAAGCAATCACAGGTCGAGTAGATTTCATATATGTAAATCCTTTCAATTCACCTCTACATATTTAACATTTAAGCCTGATGGATAGTTCAAAAAAACTATTTACTAAAAGAGAGGAAATAACAAAGGACGAAATGATACAATACCAATTCCAATGTGTCACCCTCCAAAACATTTTAACTACAAAAGTGTATTAAGAGGATAACTGGAGATTCTACAACCAAAAGCCTGAAGACTGGCATCTGATGAAACTATATAAGAACCCCAAAAAAAAAAAAAAAAAAAGGAAAATGCAAAAGGCTTCTCTCTCTCTCATTCAAGGTTCCGTGGCCATGGCGAGAGAGCTTGGCTCGAAGCCGTGCACCCGGAATCGGTAAATGCAGGTGAGGGATGAGCTGCCATGGTTGGAGGTGAAGTCCAGCCTAACCATGTTGATGGTGTTCGAATCAGCCAAAGAGATAGGAAAGGTCTGCACATTGCTCTTATCAAGATCATAGGAGAACTCTGCAAGTAAAATCTTCTCAGCTGTGGTGGATGAATCAGCTTCAGGTCCCTCGAACCATCCGGAGACTCGACAATCCTTGGGAGCACTTGACTTGTCATACGCGACACTCTGCACAGAAAGATTACAAACAAAACCAAATCAGCAACTTCATGAGCAGAGCAGAGAAAACAAGTAGCTCTTAAAAAATGGAAAGCAAAGTTTGAGTGTTGGCGTTATGATAGCACACCATCAAGTACAATAAGATGAGTTAACCCTTAATATTAACTAAAAATGAGGAAAAACCTGTCCTGCTATCATGCTTGGAACATCTATCCGCTACTCTTTTTTAATAAGCTTCATTTGGGACGGCTTCCTTCTTGCTTTCTAAAACGGCTTCCTAGTATAAAAATTTTTTGAATTTGAAAATTTTCTACTAGAGAGCCGTTTTAACTTAACAAAAGACGAAGAAGAAAGAAGGGAATGATAGATTTTACTTCATGTCAAGAAACAATTATACTTGCATGGAACAGAATGCAAGAAAATATGAAAAAACAAAAAAAAAGTAGTATATTAAAATGTTTCAGCAGCATCAGAAAAAATGAAACTCTAGCGGAAACATGTTAAAGCAAAACTAAAAAATAATAATATTAAAGCAAAATTGTTTGATCTAACAAGGGCTCAATATAGAATAAAATCATAACAAGCTTAACACAAGCTAATTATTCATTGAAAAGATTTGAGGTCATAGGATTCAAACCCCAATCAAATCGATCAAACTCATTTAGTACAACAACAACATTAAGTTTTTGTCCCACTACATGAGGTCGGCTACATGAATCCTTTTTTGCCATTGTGTCCTGTTAAAAGTCAAATTCTCATTTAAATCTAATAAAGAAAGAGCATTTCTAACTCATTTAGTAACACAGCTAAATTACTACAACTATTTTAAAGCAATGTCCTCAAAATCTCAAATGAAATTGAACTGAAAATATTATTGTAATAATTAAACGAAGGATTATGTGCAACTCAAAAGAACAAATCTGGTTCATAACTTTTACCATCTTTCCTTCAGAGCAAACAATTTAAACAGTAGATCCCTTATTTACTTTTAAAACACATAGAACATACACAAGGAGTCGGTTAATTATTACCATGGTGCTACCCTTACAGATCTTATGCAAATACATGATTATTTCTACACAACTCAAACAATTATCAATATAGTTATGCCTTTGCAGGTCGGTATGTACACATAGTTGTTCAACAGCTCTAAACTCATACTAATACATTAGAACAATATAAACATGCAAAGTATATTATATATATATATAATATATATATATATATATATATATATATATATATATATATATATATATATATATAATAGTATATATATATATATATATATATATATATATATATATAGATAGAGAGAGAGAGAGAGAGAGAGAGAGAGAGAGAGAGAGAGAGAGAGAGAGAGAGAGAGAGAGAGAGAGAGAGAGAGAGAGAAGGTTGATCTGCCGACAAATAGAAGTTAGTTAACTCTATCCAAACCATGGGCCCATCCACCACAAATTTGGAACCATCAACCTCAATAATAATAATACAATGTTGAAGGAGTACTAGACATGCACAAATCCTCATCAGATAATGATGCATTACCCCCAATGTCAGGGAGAATAAACCTGATAGACCACTAGCCCATAAACAAGAATTTGTCAAATCCACAAACCTCGAGCCCAGCAACCCATAAAAAACATGATTCATCAAACAATGAAAATATCCTAAATCACATGGTCACATAACAAGTTTTGTTTTAATACCTTGGTAGCTCAAATGAACAAAATAACATGAGTCAAACTTTAGTGAATCATTCTATATCATTTCAATCTTTATCAAGGAATGTGTTAGACGCAGAACAGGCTTTCCGCTTATTTAGATGGAATATGCGCCTGTTTAATTGAGTTGGGGCCAGCAGTCCAACAACAAATAAGGTCAGCAATTAGGAGGAACTTCAAGAAGGGATTATGATGGAAATTCAAATTATGAGGGCTGTTTTGGCATTAATAATATTTTGTATACTTTAAAATATATTGTTTAACCTGGGGTTAGATTTTATCTTGAGTTTGCTGAAATTTAGAATGTTCTTAGGAAGTTTTGGGCTCTAGCTGCCAGCTAGAGATTTGGGAGAGCCGGACCCTCCTCTCCAAATGGGGATCCATTAAATTTTGTTCGTTTCCTTCCCTATTTCATCAATTGAAGAAAGTTTTCTTCCGTGATCTTTCTACAAAAAACCTTGGAGATTGTATTTGGATTGCTGAAATTCAATTTCAAGGAGACTTGGATTTCTGCAATCACTTCCTATCAGAATGCCAATCGGTTAACAAAGATCTTTTGCAAGATCTGATTTATACTCCGGCAAAAACAACGCAAATAAAAAAAAAATGTTTGCAACTAACAAAGCATGAATGGGGTACCAAACACCAAAACATATTATAAAGCAAATTGTGTAATGTTATAAAGTGTTTTATCTCATATTATAATCCTTCACATAAAAGTATAATTAACTCAAATGAAGATCTCCCTCATTTGCTTAAAATTTAAAACGAAATTCTTAATAGTATTGGTTAAATTAAATGGTGTTAATCAATTTCAACGAAAATGAAATTACAAACTCCATATAGCTATCAACCTAATTTTGAAAAAAAAAGGAATATCTTGATCAAATTTTTGATAAGGATGAGTCTCAAAACCGTTTAATTTGCTTCAAGAGTAGTGAAATACAAATTTGTTTGATTCACTATTATTTGCAGCAATCTCAAAGAAAATCTAACAGCATTAAAATTTAACCTGACCCAAAATTTTCCCATCCTCAGATTTCCTCAATAAAATCGTAAGTGTCCCTAATTAAAGGAAATCAGAGCTAAATTTCTTATGCACCTACACTAATTTATTACCTACATAAAGTTCTATCAAAAAAATTAACAAGCGATCATCTCTAAGTCCCTCTTTCTATATAAATTACAATCCCAACTCAAATTCCAACAAGATTGAATAAGCATTAATTGCATAAATGCATAAATTGCTTTTCCACATCGTAATTGAAGGTAGTATATCAGCATTCCTAATCAAAACATACCTTCTCCTCAAGTGCATATAAGATGAGATACTTGATATTCTGCATATCAATTCAGCCCATCATGAAGGCTGACTAATTAGCTGTCCCTTTAACATCAATACTAAATAAATTCCAAAATGCAAACAATACCTTTTCAAACAACCGAATGAATCAAAATTCAGTATTTAATACTAATCATTTATCCCAAAGAAGGTTCTGCTATAAAATTAAGAGTCTAACTCATTATCAGAGTACTTAAGGAAGCAACATGTATGAGAAAGAAAACTTGTTTTAAGAAATCCTCACTTGAACATTATTTTTTTATGCACATTACCGCCATTCCCAGGTTTCCTTTCCTTCACCCACCATCAATTTCCATCTTGTTCTTAATTTTATTTGTTTGACCATAATACCCCACTGCAAACACCCCAAACTAAGAGTTTGGGTTGCTATTCCCACCAATATGCGTCATGTCGATGTTATCTTCATGCATGGAAGGGCATGGTACACATCACCGAACTTATCATGTACATTTCAATAATAATAATAATTAAATTCTTTTATATTTACACATAAACAACAAATTAACAAAATGATAAGTTCATATTTAGTTTAAATTAAAATAATAGTTCAACAAAATTCTTAGGCTATAGATTAGCACTCTAATAACATGATTTACTGTACAAGTAATTTCAAATTAGAATTTTTTTTTATCTGTCAAATTACTCTACAAGTAATTTGTTTTAATATGTCAAAGGTTGGAGTAGTTCCTGTGGAAGATAAGATTAGAGAGAGTTGGCTTAGATGGTTTGGTCATATAAAACGGTTTTCTGATGACCCAGTTAGGAAAGTAGATGCATAAGATTTTGCTTATGTTAAGAAAGACAGAGGTAAACCTAAAAAGATTTGGTTAGAAAAATATTAAAAATGACCATTCTTTTTTAAATTTAAATGAAAATTAAACTTTTAAGATTGACACAATGGAGAAAAAGGATTCATGTAGGCGACCTAGTAGGATAAAGGCTTGATGTTGTTATTGTCAATATTTATTATTCTTACATAAAGAAACAAATCAATTTCTCCAAATCACAAGGTTCCTTTTACATGCAAGTTTTGCAATCCAAATTTTGTAGTGGTATTTGCTTAATTACAAAAGAAAACAAATCACTATGTGCATTAAATATACAATGTATCAACTAATTTATAAATATTACACTAATTGTTTACCCTTAGTTATTAACATAATATGAAATGTATATTTAATCATCATCATTAGCTTTATCACAACTATTTTGAGATTGACATCATGAATCCTCCTACTTCTACCATTTCTACTCAATGATACACTAGGAGCTTTTTGCAATAATTTTTTTTTTGCAAATGTTATCTTTGATTTACCTTACCTTGTTTTATGATTCCTTAATACTAATTTTATCCATTCAAAATATTAGTGCATTTTCTACCATACATTTTACAAGTCCGAACCACCTAAAATATATTCCCCGATGCCTTACCTCTATAGATGCTACTCCCACAATCCCTCTAATATAATGATTCCTCAATCTTTCTTTCCTCATTTTAGCACACATTTATCTTAACACTCTAATTTTTTATGCTCAAGTTATCAATGATTTTTTCTACTTAACATTTAAATCCATACAATATAGATAGCCTAATTACATTCAATTAAACTTACCTTTAAGTCTCCAAAATATTCAATTATTGCATAATAGATTCAACCCTATTAATAGATTAAAAATACATAAAACTTTTACATATAGGTATCACTTTATCTTATAACATTATTAATTAATAATTACAAAATCATGCTAGTATAATTGCATATCGTATAATCCTAGTCATCGTACTACAAATCCCAACTCCAACTTTTTTTTCCATTGTTATTATTATTTATTTCAACAAGTATCTCACCTATTTAACATGTCACATGTGAAAAACAAGCACCAAGGCAACTTATTTTCAATATAAATATGAAATATTTCCATAATTAATATAGAAAACGTAGACTTAATGTTTATAGTTAAAGTAATCATGTTGAAATAGAGAACTCTTGGTCACTCCAAAGCTATTTCTAACTATAGTAAATGATCAATATTTAAAACTTAAATTATTGTGTATATAATGAATTATCTTATTATTATTTCTAAATAAAAATATGAAAATTATCATACGTTTCTAAACTTATTGATAAACACAACCATAGCATTTTATGTTGGATATGACATAAAGTTTAACTTTAAGGTTGCCTAAGAAATTATCCATTATAATTATATTTATTTTTTTCCTAATTAATACCTCATTTAAGAAAGGATGGCATCTCATTTCTAAGGTAATTTTGAGCCTCAACGGGCCAACGACTTTACATGCCTAAACATACTTACTTCATTCACCAAAAACAAACCCTACCATCTGCATTCCCTCCATTAGCAACCCCTTACAAGCCCATTATAGCCCCAATTGCATCCACAAGCATCACTCAAAGACATTTATTATCGTCTCCACAAATGTCAAAATAACCATATTAAAGCAATTTTGGGCCTTAAAACTTTAGCGTGCCTAAATATACCTTATTCATTCATCCAAAACCAAACCTTAGCTCATCATTTCCTCTATTAACAACCTCACACAAACCCGCTTCCCATTATACTCCCATGTGCACTCACAAATGCCACACAATGATATCTATTATTGCCTCCATATATGCCACAAACGCCTAATATTGGCTACCACCTTTCTCCACCATAAACACTACAACTCTCTCCCTTTCTAGAACTACTATACTTAATTCTTCTTGCCATTGTCATAATAATTTTACCCCTTGTTCATACACACACAATTTGATGCCATTAAGATCTTCCATCTCATCCTCACAAGATTGAGCTACATATCCATGGTTGCACAACTAATGTAATAAGAAAACTGAATACTTCACTCCCTTTTCCTTAATACATCACAAAGTCCCAGTATCTAGTTGTGGGAGTAGTCTCTCATCAAAATGCATGGGGTAAGGATGCATGCATTTTCACCACCTTCAAACCCTACATTAGGGGGAGCTCCATGCACTATTATATCATTTTCCCCTAAGTAGATCTCCATCTATCCACCCTACACACACCCTACTCCACAATCACTGGCCAAAAGAAACTTAAGCCTTAAAGTCATTAAGGTGTCATTTTGCCTTAATAGGCATGCCATATTCATTCACTGAAGACCCTCCCTTTTCATACCGGGTTGTAATAGTTCTAAGAAATGATTCAAAACCATAGTATTTTAGCTGATTGCATAAGGCGTTCAGATCCTTCCTCCCCATGGTTAAATAAGTCGGACAAACCAATTCATTTTCTACATGATTTTTTATCTCTCAATCAATGCTTCCTCTAGAATACCAAAACCTAACTCATCAAGTTTAAGAATTTGTTAATTCCTGAACTTAAGAAAATAAAATAAAAAATTAACTATGGTGTACATGGTAATATAGAACTTCTAATTCCTGAACTTAAAAATTAAAAATATATGTTAACGAACCAAATCATTTTGTACATGATTTTTAATCTCTCAATCCATGTGTTCTCCTAGAATGCCAAAACCAAACACATCAACAAAGAGAATTTTTAATTCCTGGACCAAAAAAACAAAATTAACTATGGCGTGTACATAAGGCAAATAATATGCTTCAAGTTTGGCATTGCAACTCCCTCTCATCAGCTTCTACGTTGACCTTCAATGCTCCTTTTATCACAAGAATTAGCTTTCTCTCTCATAAACTGCTCATGCTTGCTGTTCAACACTACATTCCACAAAGTTTTTGAAAAAGATAACACCAATACAGTATTTAACTAACTCTAAGCAGGATGGAAAAGCCATTCTTATAACGGAATACAAATATGTAATTTTGATTCAGCCCATCATAAAGAGAACCTTTGGAACAAAATTTATAAAAATCTTATTTTTAAAGGACAAAAAATAGAATCTTGAGATATGGCACAAAACAAAAATTAAATTATATTTAAATTAATTTAAATTTAAACCATAGCCAAGATAGAAGAATAAAACAAAACAAAAAAACATAAACACGAGAAAAATGCCTAAGATAGCCCTCAGAAACATAGAGAATCAAAATCAGGAATATGAATAAGATGGTGATGGGTGAATTATCAACTAATTCAATGATCCAACAGTTCAAGTAGATAGAACAGGCTTTCTGATATGAAAAAGAAATATATCCCTTTCATAAACAATAATGTCTATAGAAAGACTCCATCGAACATCACGCTCTTTGATTGTTTACATAAATCCTATAAATAAACTCATAAGATGTATTTGAACAATAAAATCACAGATATCTTCGCAAAACTAAAGCAAAATTAACCTAGATGCCAAAGGAACTTAACCATTAAACATGATTAAAGAAAAGCTCACCTTTGAAACATGCTCTAGAGTGATAGCATCAGGAATTATCCATGTTCTTAACCTAACCTCCACAAACCCACTGTTTCCCTGCAAGGGGAAGCACTGGCCTGGCTCACCAAAACTTGGCTGTAACATTTTCTGTGCACTAGAATGAATGGTATTTTTACCTTTAGGAACAGCCAGCCAACTGTTAGCTTTTCCAACAACATAGGGCTCTGAATGCTTTACTACCCTAGCTCCACCAGAAGCTAAAGCATAATCTACCCTACCAAGACCATCTGCAGCATGTTTTTCAATTTCTTTCTCAACAACATCCTTCGCCAGTGCCCGGATACGATCCAAGTATGCATCTTTATTAGCATCCTCTAGATTTCTATTCTTCAACTCCCTCCAGTATTTCTCAAATTCTTCCTTTGAGAGAAGGTCGGCATCTTTCAACTGACTGAAAGAGTTGCCCAAATCATCAGTTCTAGCTTCAAGGTTATTTAGCTCCTTCTCAATTAGCGTTCCTTTTTCTTCAATTTGTTTTGTAAGTTCCCTTGTCACAATACCAATCTCACTCCCTATCTTCTTGTCAACAACATCCAACTGAACTTGCAACATTTTTGCGGTTTTCTTTAAAGATGATTCCACTTCTGAGATCCGGCTATCAAAATCCAAGGCTGATAAAGGATAGTTAACCCGGCAGCCCATCGCCAAATTACTTGCCCAACATACAGCAGAGCTGCAAGAAGCAGCAAATTCTTGGTGATAGAGCTAAGAACAGTTTGCCAGATAGGCTTTGCATGTCTATGTACAGATCTCCTATGCTTTGAATGAATGGAGGCTGCAATAACTCCTTTCTTCAACTGTGCCAAATCTCTGGGCCTATCAAGAGCAGTTTCTCCCCACAATGTATGGTTCAGGTCCTTCCCATTGTAAATTACACTACCATTATTCGCACCATTCAATCTCCGTCAGGAAGCACATTAGTTTTCGAAGTCCTCTCTACAACAACCACTTCTCTCCTCTTTGCATTTGATTTTAGGTTTGGGTTCAAGGACAAAGCAACATTTTTGTTTGAATCAGGGCTTGAATCCATCGCTGCTGCTGCTGCTGCAGTAGTAGTAGAAATATTCTTCCCCTCTACTGCTTCAGTTTCCAAGTGCACCTGAAATAAATCTTAAATTAGCACCAATAAACCAGAAAACAGTCATTTTTTCCCAAAGAACAACAATTTCTCGTGCACCTTACTCGAAAAACAATCCACTACTAATACCGTAGCGCCACTGCCGAACAAATCCACACAAAGAAACCCAAATGCATGAAAAGTATCAAAATTGATAAACCTAATCTCAAATTAGCGAAACGACCAGCCGGTGGACCAGCGCAAGAAAGCCCCAAATCGAAGTCTTGCAACGCATACCACAATTCAGAGCTCCGCACAAGAATAGAGAGAAGCGGAACAGATTTCGAAACCCTAGTCTTCTTTAACCTCACAGAAAGATCACAACGGTGGAGATCCAAACTTAAAAAAAATATATATCGGAAAATGCAGAGCAGCGCGCGAAAACCGCGAGGGAGCGGAGTAGATGAAAATACCTGGAACAGATTAAGGGTTGCGTTCGATATTGGTGGAGCGGCAGAGGCGCCAAAGAGATGAGTTTTGGATTCTTGAACGAGCACTGCGGAGAGAAACAGTTGGAAGAAACTTGAATGAGATCCTATCCAAATAGTGTTTGATGCGGTCAGGATCCGACCCGTGGCAGTTAGGACTTATCGGATCTGAGCACATTTACACGAATGTGAATAAATTCCCTTAAATTGGGTAAACCAGCACAACGAGATATGATATTAAATTGCTAAATTTTAATATTTATTAATGATTAAGATGAGATGGTAAATGGGTGAGTGAACACTCAAAATTATAAATTAATATATGATACACAAATTTATCTTGATCGGGCACAAATCTCAAGGCAAATTCAAGTTGGAATCTTTAAAAATTAAAATTGGGATCATCCAAACTCTGATTTAAGCAAACTTATAGCCGAACTGAACATCTCGAAAATATGAACCTAACGACACCAAATTTGTCTAAATATGAGCCTAAATGAGTCCAAATCAAAGACCTTGAAAGGTTCGTACCACCGCCTGGCGCTGGACTTCTACCAGACCTCCGACTGATGTCCGGACTTCTGCCAGACCACAATTTACCCGAATTATCGGAGCCCACCTGATGTTGGACTTCTACGGACCACCGTTGGCGTCAGACTTCTGTCGGACACAAACTGACGCCCGAAACTTCCGTCAGACCACCACCGACATCAC